>OU342845.1:4662764-5862764 GCA_910591585.2 Nysson spinosus
ATTATTTCTTCATTTCAAACTCGATTATTTTCGAACCGTGTTGTACGAGTGTATATACTTTTCTAAATTAACCGCACCTTATTACAAATACCATGATTACTACTAATTATACGGTTCCCTTTTCATTCCATACTCCAGTGAACATGTCTATTAACACGTGTTCAAGGAACGAGTTCTCAATTGTTTTTCTTCTTAGCTGAAACATAATCGAGAAATTGTTCACGGTCGATTGGTTAGCACAATCGAAGTGAAGCTTTCGACGTGAAACCAGAACTTCGGTCTTGAAAATTGAAATACAGGAAATCGGCCAATCAGCGTGATCGATGGATCCCATCGGCAGGAGTTTCTCTAACGAACGCGAATTATTCATTCGGAATTGAGTATACGAGTTTATGTCAGTGCATACTCTTCTCTCGACATTCAATTCTAGGTAAACGCTGTTTCATTTAATTGCCTATTAACGGTATTTCTCGAAATCGCAAAAATCAATTATAATTGTCATTCGCAGATGTTTTTATCGGAAATAATTATCAAGCGGATCTGTTAATATCACTTCCCGCTTCTAACCATCTTGAGAATGAAAATCTCATTTTTGAAAACTGCTTCCAAATCGCAAAGATCGATTATAAAATGAATTATTGTGCCATTCACAGGTATTTTTACCGGAAATAATTATCCAGTAGTTCTGATAGTATCACGTTCCACTAAAAATTACTTTTAAAAATGAAATTTTTAAATGAAATGAATAATTGAAATACGAACTACGAGGTTGTACTGCATACTGACTTCTTTGTAGATCGAAAAATGATCTTGGGACCAAAGTTGTTCACAACTCGATGTATATACGTGAAATGCACATCCTTAGGTTCTGTCAAGCACTGATGAGCGAAGCGAAATGAGATACGTAGGTAAACGCGATTTCTAACAGGTGCATGAGCAATTAACAGCAGGCTGCACCTAGGAAAACGCCCTTCCGATAGGAAGAGTCACTATACTCTGGTACGCTAACATTAGCATTACCGCTTATTACTCGTTAGCCCGAGTTCCTCATTATTTCCTCCACGTTTTGTCTCCTTTCTCACAATATTGGCTCGGCGAGATAGTTATTTAATTGCATTCTATTTAAAATTGAAATATCAGGGGTACCGGGAAGTAATCAATCATTGATTTGCATATTTTATGAATCACTATTTATTCCCTCGTATTAAACATTATTCTACTAGATAATCGTCATCATTGTTTATGATCCTTCATCGATGATCTTCGAATATTATAATTCTCCTTTTGACAAAATTTAATTGTCTTATAAATGATTGTCGAGTTAAGTATTACAAAACAATTGATTACTTTTGGGTTATGGAGGATTAATGAGTTTTCAATAATACGCTCATCGGGAACACGGAATAATATGTTCTCATTAAACCTAAGTATATGTATATATTTACCAGAGACTTTTTATACTTATTTACACATGAAACGAACTATATTTCGTTCGTTATTAACATTGTAATAATGCAACGTTTCGATGCAATTTTAGATCGTTAACGTTGTTGATCACCTTTCTCATTATCGGTAGCATATTATTAATATTTGCTCATCCATTTTATATTCAGAGATGCATTTATTAATATTGGAGCATATGAATTTCCATTTGTATCGGATGCATTGCAGACTCCAGTGTAACTATATGGATCGAAATCGTTTTTAATATCGCGCATTTAATTAGAAATTTATATCCATCGATCTGTGTATATCAAGTCGCACTATGTTTTTTATTATTCTCTGCAATAAATGTAGAAATGTTATAATTTGATCTTCCTTTAAATAACATATCTGTTACACGCGATACATGAAACGAGGAGTGTTGCATATTCGATTCAATAAACCTTCGACGTGGGAATTTATGGATTCCATAGTTACGGATATTCTATGGAAATTCCCAGTAAAATAACGCAAAGGCTAATATCTTCGCCTTCGTTATGTTTCTAACTTTGACCAAAGGCTGCCATCCGTTAAATAAATAAAAGAATAAATAATTATAAGAGATTCTAGCTTTCTTTAACACTAGAACTACCAAAGCAATCAAAACTATTTGCCTACAATTTTTCCTAGAATTATTCAAACACATAACAGCGGATAGTTTCAGATTTCATATATCTTTATTTTACGTACATAACACGTATAATTGAATCCACTAATGAAACACCCTTCAGCCATAATTTATACAGCAATATATGTAAAAGTATAACCGAGTATGTTTAATTTCATAATATAATTTAATATCATTTTCTTAGTGTAATTCGAAGTGCGTCAAAATGTTCCGTAAACTTAATGTTAAATAGATTTACGTATACGATTTCCTTTTAAATATGAAAGAAATGTGCTATAAAGGGTTAACAAAAACCGGTAGTATATAACGTAACACATACTGTAGGAGGTTGAAGGTTTCTTCGTGATTCATGGACACAATGGTTGTTTCTACGGAGGGAAGTTATCGACTTAACTTTTAGTTCTATGTCAGTTGAGTTGAAGTTGAGTTAACATTGCTTTCGTGGTTGGTCGTCGGTGACAGAACCCGTAGGTGAATATATGTTAATACGATAGTGCGCTATGCTGATGAACCCCAAAGCATAGAGAATGCCGGCGACCCCTTGCGATGCATATTTTCCCGTAGAATCCAAAGTTAACCCCTATGTGCCATTGATAAAAGTTTCCCTGGCATGAAAGGAAAACCATCGTGCAACTACTCTCTTCCTTTGTAGGCTTTTGTTCCACGGATAACGCCATTTATTAAGTTTGACTCATTTAATTGTGCATGAATTCAAACCCTTTTGGTACAAGAAAATCACCAGTATGAAGTATGCATTACACTTTCATAAAAACAAGTTTTTCTAAAACATAATTCTCAAGTGGTCTGACATCAGCCATGCGTCATTAAGGGGTAGTTAATGAGGAGAACTAACACGTGAAAACTGCACTTATACAGCTTGTACTTAATTACCCCATTAACACTTTTTATTTAGTAATGAAATAAATCCCTGCGATATATTTCTGTTGAAAACAAATATATGGATTTGACTGTTCCACACTGAAATGTATGTCTCGAACTTGGAGAAATACAAGAAGGATAATTGTTATTTAATTCGTAACCTTCGAGATGAGTGTAGATTCGAATGACGAGTTAATTCATCATCCCCGGTTAACGAGTTAATACAGCGCGACATCAAGAGGGTTGTCATTTGTTGATTCAATTTATTATACCTCCTACTGTGGTACTCCTTCTTCGGACTCTCTTGAAACGACAGTGGTGTCTACCTTGTAGTATAGGTACCCAGTTGACAATGGTGCATCGTTTACCAAGAGGAGACAGCTATATCGGTGCTGATTAAGAGCCATTCTCATGGACAAGTAGAGGAGGTGGAGGACGTCTCATGGCGACATCTCCAGAAGACGTGGGTCATACTAGGAACGGTGATAAATTAAGGTAGCATCCTCACCATCCAATCTTGCGATCCACCTCCTTCTCTCGAATACACCACTGCTCCTTTGCTTTTGGACAAGATACCCTCCTCCTCCCCCTTACCCCTTACCCCTTTGCTTGCTGTGTCGCACCTCCGTAGTTTGTGCAATTCCCTTCTGGCTCTTGCGCCATGTGTTACTCGAATGATATACGAGGAACAAGGTAGTACGTGAAGTAGCTACGGAACACTCCAGTGTCAGAGTTTACAGTCGAAGGTACGCAAATGGTGATCCCTTGGGCTGGTCACTTATCGAATTTACAGTACTGCCAACTGCTACCAATGCATCTTGGATCACTTATGCATGCGGCTGATAAATGTGCTGATTAATTTTGTAAGTCTCGTTGAACAGAATCGCACACATTCTGTTAACATTCTTGTTAATCTCAAGTTCACGATGGACCATGATCTTCGATTAATTAACTGATATTTTATTTATAATAGAATATTCTGACGCGAACATGATTACTAGTTAGATTCCTAGATAGTTAGGTGCCGAAAGAATGACGTGTTGTGCGAATCCTTGTTATAAGAACGAAGGGCTAGTACAAAAAGCAGGGCTCCAAAAATTGACGAAAGTATAATATTTTTTTAAAATCATCAATAAGTAATTAAAAGTATTCGTTGACTAACCGAGAATGCATCTAGGTTTCTCCAAGTCTCGAATCGTGTTAGAGGGAATCCGTGTTGTAGGGAGGACATCTATATTGCATTTTCTGGGACTCGAAATTTGCTAGGGTCTTTTCTACCTGTATCTTCTGTTTCGTTTCATTTTTTATTATACTAATAATGATAAAAGTACGCGCAATAATGTTACCTATTTTCTTGCGTTTAAGTAATCATTCTGTTACTATTTTCATGTACTATACCTTGGTTAGATCGCGATTAAGTTTCACGTAATACAATTTTCTTTTAGACACCAAAAACATTGGGTTGCAGCAGGTTGACAAGCTTATCACGTAGTCTATTAATTATGTGCTTTTCACCTGCTTGAAAGCTTTGACCGAATTAAACTACCTAACTAAATGAAATGCACCTAGAAATGCAGCAGAACTACTTCGGAGAAATGTAGTATTTCAAAGTGTGACGAACTGTAGTTGCTATGTAAAACTCAAACCAGGTGACGCCGGAAATAGGTTTGGTAATAAATGCCGATATATAATGTGATGCAATAATTCGATCTAAACAATTATGAAGGTGACAGTAAGAATGATATGTTGGAACGTATATGTCTTCCTAGTTGAATGCGAATTTAGTGAAAACTTAAACAAAAACTCTTGGTGGCTGGAACTATCTGTAAGTGGCACCACATGCTGCTGCTGAGTTGATGTACGAGAAACGGCAAGGTAGGTGTAATATCTATGGGCCAACCAAATGTTAGAATTCAGGACGAAAACCCAACTCTACTTTACTCGTCTACGAGGGATATTCACAAATTAACGTTAATCAGAACTTCTCCGTGTCGACTTGAACTTCGGTAACCTGTGTACGAACGATAGTTCAGGAAATCCTAGTGGAGTGTACTCGTATGTCATGGTTTATCAAACTTCCAACATAACAAGCATAGTCATCCGTAGTCATTAATATTCCTTCGTAGCTGCATGGAAAAGTAGACACATCAGATAATAAGCGGTCATGCAAAAGTTACAGAGGAAAATATTAATAATTACGGACCCATTCCAGACATTCGACCTACTAGAATGAAATCATTGGTCAGTCATATTGGATACAGAATCGTAAAGAATTAAGGCGTGCAACGCGAGATTAGTTTCCACGAAAATAATTACTCAACACATACTCTACGAATGCACCGGGTAAAGGCATACAAAGAAACACATTAAAAATTGCCTCGCATTATAATTAGACGAAATTATTCATGTTGCTAGTTTCACTGACATCGCGAAGTGAGAGTTATAGGAAGTTCAGCATCATTTGGGAATCGATGTACTTCGAAATACTGCAGTATCTAATGGCTGGTTCTTCCTCTCATTCTATCCCCTTATCTTGCTCCTGGCAAAGTAACTCCCAATATCCAAACTCTGGTTGGTACCACTGGGATACGCTGTACAACAGTGTCCTTTTCGTGCTAACATCCTGTATAATGCCTTATCCCATCGTCATATCGTGTACCCTGCAGCTATATACATATCTATCGTTACACGTTCTAGGAAAGTCTTCGACACGACATAGATTCAAGTATTTCCAAGTGCGAACAGCTTACTAAAACATCGATATTTTCTTCGATTCTTTCCAAAGATACCTGATTTCCTCTGTGCACTGTAAAGTATGAAGTTATACGTTCTCCGCAGGTTCCGTGCTCGGCCGAACCCACCCTTTCTAATCATCGACGTCTAAGTATTTTTTAATTAAGCCTTTCGCGCCTTCTACCCGCATTCTATGAAAGTTATTGGTATCCTAGCAAGAATGAGACGTCTTTCGTCGGTCTTTCTTTTAATACCCAATTCGATATTGCAATCGATAGATGAGTGCATCTGTCCGTCGCCTTTTCCTTAAACCACCATATTATCATATTTCATAAAAGCGAACTCGAGGACGAATGGAACTGATTAAATGATTGGCATCTAGATCTGATTTTCTTGAGTTTCATTGGAAACTTCTACGAAATTCTAGATTATTACCGATGATAAACATAGAAAGCTGCTTGAATAAGTGATAATCGGTAATTAGTTACTTCCTCATCCTACATCCTTCTACATCGATCTCATCTGACATTTGCGGTTATCAAAATAACCACTATTCAAATATTCAATTTTAAGAACTATAAAGTTCTCTTCCATTATTGCATTACTCAAGTATTAAAATAAAACCTAGTAACAAGTTCAGAAGCCTCCACGATATTGCTTTATGAATCTCTTTTATAATTTCCATGAATTTGATATTCTTTTTGAATTGTTTTCAATTTTCCGATCGTTTTTTACCGATGTATCTCGTGTATCGAATTCGATGCACGGTGTCCCCGGGACTCGGAGGAAAGTCCATTCATGGATTGACTGGAGCTCGGGAGCAAAGCACGCTAAATTTTCACTGACAGGCAAGTGATCCGGATTAACGTTCCATTGGCAGCGTTTCAATGGTCTTTGCACGTTCGTGCACAGGGAGCACGGTCCAGGGAGTGTTCTTGATTCCCTCGTAAAATGCAGAGCACCGCTTTGGAACAAGTTCGTCCACGTACTCCATGCTTCGTTTCGTTCGCCGCATGTGTCGCGAAACGGTGATTTCCCAAGCGCCATCGTGGTATACATACCTAGTCCTCTTCGCCGGTGAGCCTTCAATTATGACAATTCCCGACGTTCCTTTTTCCTTTGATCCTTTAATCCTTTTACCTTTACCTACTTTATAGTTCCATGATCCATTAATGGACCTTCTTTAACAAGTTGAATGCCATGGAGTCATTGAGGGTTAACTGATCATGCCAGGTTGACAGGCTAAGAAGAATCATCGCGGAAAGCATGGAACTACGGTCACACGAATATTTCCTTGATGCTTCGATTCCTTGAATAATCGATTATAATCAATTCCCAGTCCGGTTGTAAATAATTGGGAGTAGATCGAAAGGCGACGAAGAACGAATTGGAATTGTTACGTGGCAGATGCCAGGCAACGAAAAGTTTCCAATTTAGTCAAATTTTACGGTGCTGCCTATCTATTTACTTTTCCGTGCACCAGCTGGTGCACCAGGTATAACGGGTCTATACAACCGTCTGTTACAGCTACCGGCCGTTTTCTCTCCTCTCTTTAATACCATACTGTCGACTGTACCGAATTAGGACGTTACGAGCGTCCAGCCTGAAACGTCCGAAACTAACCCCCTCCGTCTTTCTCTAAGCGGATTTCCAGTTGCATGTACGAGCATTCTACACGCGTGTCTGCATATGTGGAACAATCTACCCAGCATAGGATTGAAAACAATAAATTTCGCGAAATTATATGTTAGAGAAGGGCAAAGAGATTAACGTTATCACGGAATATAATAATTCGGGCTTAAAATTGATAATTCCCAGATTTCAACCATAGATCTCTCTGCGATGCTTAAGTAGAGATGAACATTTCATATTATTATACTTTGTGAAATACAATGATATTCGTAACGAGCTTCGAATTAAAGGGATATAAAGATTACGAAGTTTTACGATATTTTCGGTAATGTATTCTGGAAGATATTTATATGAGAAGTTTTAGTTGGCGTACATACTAGATAATAATTAGCACCATGATCCCGCGTGAAATTAATTGATTGATGGAATCGGATAATTGCCTGTTCTAGTTAAGCCACAGTATCGATTCCTCAACTAGTTGCGGCGTTTAAGTTTAAACCTAATTAACGTTGATACTGATCATCCTACGGAATACCGCCTACGGAGTACTGGGATAAAATGAACTTCTTCGTTATCGGGATTTGCACGATCGAAACGTCAGACCTAGGAATGGGTTTCATTTTTCATTTTAATTAAACATATTACATGTTTATTGCGACTATTTTATGAAAAAATAGTCAAACAATCTACGCTCTCGTATTTTTCACTAAAATTGTTAATGTTGCGCTTCAGGTTTTTACGAGAGTTTGTTCGACACTGAAATTTCGAATGAAGTTCGTACAGTTCATACTTGTGCGGTTTAGAGGCATCCTAAACAAGTCCTCATTGGTGTTCACCTGCGAAGTGGGAAGTTGATTTCTACCGGAGCCAATCCAAAGTGTCGAAGATAACTCGTAGAGAACTCGTAGGAAATCGGCGATTCCAGGAATCGATGAAAATTCCCTCATGGTCGAATACCGTGGAATATTTCTCACAATCCTCTGGCAGGTCTGCCATTATATACACATATACGTATGCATGCATCTGTATTTTATATACAGCGCGTCTATGTGGGTTCGTATATTCATATATGTGTATTCGTACATAAGTATGTACACCGTAAGATTCAATGGCTGTCGAAAGCAGCCGGGCTACGTTCATAAATATCTCTGTATCTCCTTTTCTCTCTCTCCTTTCAAGCCTTGAAGTGTCTACCGCGTTTATTGCTTTGAATTTCTCCGAACTTCCTGTATTTATTTGATATTTATTTCGACGAAGACGAAGTCATTGGCGCCTATGACGCAATAAGCTGGGATGCAGGGATGCCAGAGAAGAAGATCCTCTTCCTAAAAATATTCAAATTCCTTTTTCCTTCCAGAATATATCTAACGATTGAATTCTTCTCAGAATTTCGTATTACTTTACTTGGAGGTAGTTACATATATTTAGAAAAAGGAAAAGTTTACTGGCGCCTAACAGTTTACTACCAAATACTGAAGTTTCTTAAACATGTAATATATAAAGAGTATTAACCCTAGATTCTAACCCAGACCTAAATAATGTGCCAGCAGGATCAACAAGATCTCCTTCCAGAGTTATACATATTTTCATGATGTTTTTATGAAATTCAATTTTTGTACCTATATCCATATCCTTACATATAAATATCTGACCAAAGATCTAAGTCATAGCAAGCCTGATTTCTTCAGGAAAGTATAATAACACTGATTTAAGTTTCGCGATCTAGGGTTGAAATGGGTTATTATCGATAAGATCAGTGTGAAACCATCTGCCTCTGAGTACACGAGCATAAACTTCGTAGCAACCATGAATATAGCAATAAAAGGTCGCCATATCGAAGTGTCCCTTGCCTTAGGCCCGCGGAACACTTTAACTTGATGCTCGTTGATTCGTCGAGCAGAAAGAGAATGGTCAAAGGTCTCGAAGCGAAAAACTACCGTCGCGTGTCCTGAAGAGGCAAACTGGGTATTCCGTGATAGGGCACGGCCGGTATACGAAAAGGGGTTCGTGATTCATGGGGGTTGGACAAGTTCGTAAGGGTGGTACCATGAAGGGAGGCGAATGCAAAGCAGGGGGCGGGCTGAAAAGAGTCCCCCGATTGCTGTTGAAAAGCATTCGTCCTCGTATTTTCTCGATGGGGATTGCCGAAGCCTCGAAGTGTGCACACGGCTCGCTAGGTTTCACCCTGAAGAGTTTCGAGAGCCCAGGGAAAGTCTGTCTAGAGAGGGTAGCGTTTCTAATCGTCCGTGAGCTCTCACTTCGATACCCTCGCCCTCCTTACCTTCAATTTTCTATAGAATATATTCGAAAACGTTATTTTCTCTCGATGTTTTCTTCCCGAGTCCACTCTACTCGTCTGTTAATGGACACACTTTGGCATCACTCCACCACCCCTGTTTGCTTCAATTTATCGGCTGACTTGTTAACGAAGGACTCGCTTTTACTATTCATTTTAATATCAAACTTTCATGTCACTTGCCTGGGCTCTCTAATCTTACATTACCAACTATTCCATTCGAATAGTGCCCCAACTTCATTTATTCCGTCGAATCTCCATTTTAATACGATACCCTAATCATAATATTTATAAAACCAATCAAACCATCAATTTATTATTCTTTACCTAATTTGATTAAAATTATGAAAACAGATCAATTGTATTACAATAATAGATTTTCGTGGGAAGTAGGCACTAATGCTGTAAGGCATTCGAATTTTTTTAGCTGATAATATATATAAAATTAAGATACAATATTAATATACTGCAGGAATCATCAACTATGCTATACATAAAAAGCCAAATTTATTTTTCGAAAATACAATTACTCCATAAAATAGAACATTCTCACACCTTTTCCTGGTTACATTAAATCCTAATATTTTATGAACATTTCATGATTGATATTAATAATCGAGTACAGTATATGAATCAAACTTTGGCATTTTATATCATGTATTTTACAATTTGATGATTTGATATTTTTTATTTCAAGGATTCACCCTCACATTGTAAGCTGTTTTATTAACGTCGAAAAGCAGAATGAAATTTAAATCTCATATAAACTTAAATTCCTGATTTAAAGAATTTGAGTCTCACACCGTAAGTCGTTTTCTTCCCGTCGAACATTTATAACTCCGTGACTATTGGTGTTAGTTTCCCTGGAACTGATAACAAGAACAAATGGATAGTTATATTACATCGCTTGTTCGTACCGCACAAAACATTTCTCCTGTGCCACTTGAATCCACCCCCGCTGTCGCCATTCCGATTATTCTCCTTGCTGTAAGAGGTGCTTCTGGGGAATTTGGGGGGCGTACACCGGATACATCAGTCTACCACCATGCTACAATTGTAAATTCCAAAAGTTGCATGTGTCGACCGGAATGTTACATCCGTGTTATACGATACCTCGCGATACGCGTCTGTAACGTTTATATAAAACAATAAAACTGTTTAAGTACTCTACGATACATTGGTTACTGTACATCGTAATGGTAACATTAAATATATTACAAATTTTACGAATATTATCGATAATATTCGAGTATTTGAATATTTGATTCGAGTTTTAGTAATATTGGCATTGCCGATTACCGGTGACCTCCATGGCGTTCAACGTCTTAAACATTTTACGCGGGGAATGTGGTACCCCTTGCATCGAAAGATCTCTTTTGACATCGTGGGGAAAGAATAATGGTGGTCGCTCGTAAAAGTCACCCTTACGCGACTACTCGTTAGGCAGTCTTTTACTGTGCACGCTGACATATTACACGGAAGGCGTTACCTCGATATACAACATGCATTATTTACTTTCGAAAAATATGATCCTCCATAATACGTGCGGCAAATCAGGTTAAACATAACGTTCTTAATACCGTCTTTTCACCAACAAAGTATAAACTCGTACACGAAACGGGAGGTGCATTAAAAATCAGAAGATTTATGTCTTCCCCGGATATTAATTTTATACCTGCGCTTATCTACCAGTTGTTTACTGTATTCCTGTACCCTCTCATTTTCTATATACTTGTAAGTATACTTGCTCGAGAGAAATACGTTTACGTACAACAACCACCGAGGTCTACCTGTTTTTTATTAATTTCTTAATAAAAAAATATAGAAGAAGAGATTTTATATTTTTAAGTTAGACACGTGTCACTGATAAAACCAGGCTGATCTTCGTGTTGCAGGTTCACGGGAACTTAAGGTTTCTTTATCACCCGAGTGAATCACGTAGATCATCCTTCTCTCTGCTTCCTGAATTATTTATCGGTTATTTATGTCTTACCGCTTCTTACAGGAAGACATGCACTTTTGCATCAACTTCGATGCTGCTATGCGCATAGTCATCTCACATTCACGTTGTGGTGTAGAAGCGTATAGCTTCTCGATATAAAAGCTTTTAACACGGTGACTGCTACGCCGAAATCCGTGTTATGCGGTACCTCGCGATAAGCGTCGGTAACGTTTATATAACGTCTAACAATAGAACTGTTTAAGCGCCTACGATATATTAGTTACTTTACATGGTTATCGTAACGTTACAAATATTGAAGATTTTATCGCCGAACAATTGGAATAAAGAAGTTTTCTTTTAAATTCTTGGCCTTATTAATAGCCGCCTAAAAACTATATAGTACATATTAACAATATTTCGGCCAACCTTAACATTCAAGAAAATTGATTTTATCAATATTAAGAATTAAGAATAAAGAATAAACAATAATATGACATCGTTATCGTAACGTTAAAAAGATTGAAACTTTTACGCAGATTAGCGATATATTTGATTCGAGTTTTAGTAATATTGACATCGGTGGCTATTGGCGACCTCCACGGCATTCAACGTGTTAACGGAGTCGAATAGCGGCTGTTACGTTGATTACTGGTACGTGTTTCGTTGAAAACTTTGTCGACTTTTTCGATTCCTCTGTTTTTCTCGAAATTTACGCGACTGGACGATATTAATGGACGAGCTAGGTTGAGAATAATGTTTTACCGTGGAACTGTGACGAATGCGCCACCGGCTAATAGCACTTATGGGTGCAGAGAATGTCTCTGCTTCTGTGGCGGCGACATTCCATTCAAGGTCCACGAATTCATCATTCGACGGGTAACCTTTGTAAAAGGCGCTTAACCGGATGATGAATTATACTATTAACCGACCTTTGGTCTTCTTTTAATGCATTTGCGCAACGTCTGCGGGTCTGAAATGCACTTTATAATGCACTTCCCCACACTTTTAATATAATCTCTCGGATAGGGGAGGCATCATCAAACTCTTAAATCTTGCCGCGAAAAAGTCCTTCATTCTCGAATTGATTACTTTCCGGTATCCTTAATAATATTCGTATCGGTCACCAGTGGCCTCCATGGTGTTTAACGTGTTATAGAAAATCGTGTATAAACCTCGTCCGAATTTGTTTAACCACCTTAAAACTCGACGTACAGGCGAAGGTTGTTGGAGCTTTCGAAAACCACCTGTAACCAACCACAAAGCTCGTTCAAAGGTGTGCACCTTGAAAGAGGAAACAAGGACGGAGGTAAAATTCATGCCAGATTTATTCATCCGAAAATGCATCGTCGGGGTTTGGCCTGTCGTGCGTGCGAAAGTAAATCTAGCTGCATCTCACCATTTCAAGGTGGTTCGTGCTAAGAAAGGTGGCACGGAAACGGCTGAATCCACGAAATGCGAAGAGCGAAAAGAGAATGCACTTGTCATGGAAATAAATTCCGAGAGTAGAATATGTTGGGTTTAAATTGGCGATTCAAAAAACCACCGCATTCTCGGCCGCACTTACTTGACAAACATTTGGGGATATCATTCTGATCAATCTCTTCGAAACATGCGAAATAAAGCAAATACTAATATATGATATTTAATACTAGAACAAGCAAAGGATATTTGAGCCATTTGTTTTAAAGTGGCCTACGTTCATTTTTCAAAATGAACAGCTCATTTATGCTTTTTAACAAAACAAAATTTATTTGAAATGTAGAAGTATAATTGCAGTCAACGAGTTAAAATGAGATGTCTATGAAATTAATATGATCTTTATGAAAATTGAACGAACGCAAATCTTAACTTCCGTCAAATCGATGTCAAATTTGATGCTTATAGTCGATTGATTTCTTCAAACAAAATTGATTTTCTTTACTTTATATGTGAATATGAATAAGAATTTTTTAAGCTCCATATGGGTGAAATCACTTACAATGCAACTGTACGTCTTTTTTTGGTAAAAAAAGAACCAATATCAGGATATATTTATTCCTGGCTAGGAAACCATACTTGGCATAAGTACTGGTAAATAACGAATGTGGACATAAGCGGTTTAACCGACGATCGTTCCAGTTTCCTTGCTTAATACCAACGATGACATACCGATCTTAAAACGTTCGGCACAGCTGAAAAATCTGTTTCGCGTTGTTCAGTTTCCGATGATGTACGGCAGAATTCTGTTCGCGAATCTCGCGCGAACTAAAACATACGGGATTAAATCAGATGTCTAAAACCGTGGGATTTACATACCGGCCATAAATAAATATTTTACACGGATAATGAGGGGAGTACGATCGAATTGCATCCAAGTAAAATTGTTCGACATCTCACGGATTTAGATATGCATTTTCGCTGCATTCATGAATAAAATTGATTGCGGTAATAGCGCCGTCTCTAATCGATTGGAAGGGGACAAATGCTCGTCAAACATGCGGTAATCGATATGCACGGACATCGAGTTACTCTTTAGAAAATTCGAGCTGCTATTATACAACGTGATATACATCAAGATTTCAGAATGAAATCGAATCGAATGAAATCAAAGATACATTCTTATTATTGGAGAAATTGGAACCGATAATGTGTCGAAACTTAGGATACGTTTTAAAAAAACCCCTACCTTCTATTTGACAATCGAATTGTCTTGCGAGCAGATTTTCCGACTTGTGCGTGAGATTTTCCCACGAGATTTTAAAGAGACTTAGCATAGACACAACTAGTTCCACAGCACATTTTTAGGTACCCAGGCGGTTTTCATAAAAGGAGTTTAAAATTAGAGGAGATTTCCATACGTTTATGCATCCTTCACTGTCCAATCTGAATACAATGTGAATGCACTGCAATTTTAAACTCCATTGTTGAAAAACGCGTGTATCATTGCACCAAAGAATCGTGTACTATGGAATTCCTCGTGTCTATACTAAACCTCTTCACGATTTCGTTGAAAAAATCTCACACACAGGTGTGCCACCTGTTAAGGTTCCCCTCGTTAAAATTAGTCTGCGTGATTTTAGTAGTCGATGATAACTCCATGACAATTATGTCATAATCATGCGCTCCGAATAATTTAGTTCTCGGTCCGCTGGGAACTTCCGAATGGGAGTTTAAGCAGGTGAACAGAGTTAGTACTCGAATCGATATTTCCGAGTTTCTGTATAACGATCAAGACAAACGGACACTATCGTATTCCCTATCACAAGTTCAGCGACAACCAGGCTAACAAATTCTGTGGATTCTAAGTACGTTTAGAGACATGTATAGTACACTGCAGTACTTTGGGATACGTAAATACCAATACAGTAGACTCCCGTATAGCGTGGTTAAAAAACTCGTAATATTTTCAGCGCGTTTTATGAACTCGTGTTATACAGGAGTTTAGTGTACACGTGAAATGTAGGTTATTCGAAAATCGATGTGAAACTTGGCGAAAATGCAGTACTCAATAAAATAACGACGAGGATGCTGGTAAACTTAGATCAATAAATTAACCCTCTGTAACCCAATTTTTTCTGTATCAAAATGGAAATGGTATAACACGAAACTAGTTAAACGCGAATTTAACGAATTTACGTTACCTGGAAATAGTCACGAAATTATTACTTAAACGCCCTGAGAAACGTAATTTTATAATAATTGTTAAGAAAAAATGAAACGAAACAATAGATACGATAGATGAGTGTGACTTCGAAATTACATGGAGGGTTGAAATAAGGTATTGGAATAATAACGTCATAAACTGCATAACATGATTTCCCTGGTTTCTACTAATTTTGTACCATTTCTTACGAAGATTGGGGCGCACTGTTATTTACATTACCGTGATTATTGCATTCTGCACGCGTACCGTTCTTTACTGAGGTGGAATTAAGTGCACAATTACGGTGATTTACGTGTACGACATTTCCGTACGTAGATACTCCTTGTACAATGGGATAAAAATAATTGCAAATTGTTTACCTTAGCAAGTGGTACGCGGTTGGTTTCAAGCGCATCGTGACAAATGAGAACATTTCCTTAAACATAACATTTTCAAAGCACATCCTAAGTATACGCCGTTAAATGCGTACAAAGCTTTACCTTAAGGTGCGCGCTGAGCTTCGCGTTGCACCGTTCTCCGTGGAAATATTAATAGTTATAATGTGAGTCGTTTATTATGAAGCTGATTTAACTCTGTTTTGGAAAGAGATTGGGTTAAATAGTAATTTGGTTCTAATTTAACGTGAACTTTTAGTTTATAAACAATTTTCAATTCAGATTTTAAAATACTTGTGAGTCTTGGTTGATAAAAGTTGAGTGTTAAATGAGATTACAGAATGATTTATGAAAGTGACGAATCTCCATTTTTGGAGAAAGTTGAGTTAACTCCTAATTTGGTTCTAATTTAACGTGAATTTTGGACTTCCAAACAATTTTCAATTCAGGTTTTAAAATACCTGCATATCTTGGCCGATGTACAAAGAATTGCATATAAAAAGACATAGTCCATATATCATCAAAGAATGTCCTTTTCCAAATTACAAAGTTCCAACGTCTGCAAGACTCAAATCCTTATTAATATTAAAAAAGAATGAAAGACGCAAGATCTGTATCAAAGCAAAGTTTCGCGAAACGTAAATTCGTCCAACATAAATCTGAATAAAATTGAACGACACAAAATGATGGCTGACTCTCTGCAAGGTGGATCCTTGCTAAGGATGCCACAAAAGGATTTGGACGTCTGAAAAGTCGTTTTTGATTCGTTTCTCTGACATAGAGTTTGTACCAAGGTTTGGTCTCCGTCGAAGGAAGTACCGCCATGTCTCCAAAACCTCTTCTGGTTACGTCGTGTCTGTCTTTTCCGTTGACATGCTAGCCTACCTCCTATCAGCTTTCCTCGCCTGCGGCATCTTCCTCGACGACGTCGACGCCGACGCCGACGTCGTCGTCGTCGTCGTTCTCGTCGATTCTCTTGCTCCCTCTGTACTTTTGCCCCAAGAGTGCACTCACGCCTACTTAGAGGAACGAAGTTGTCTGTCACGTCAAATCCCAAAGCCACATACCAACGTATTGCAAGTGAAACATCACGGTACTTTATGTCTTGATCGATTGTACTCAATCCACGAGTATGTCTATAAAAATATAAATCCACCCACAACATTCTTCCACATTGTTTTAGATCTTGATATACTATCAAGTTGCTTCAGAAATATGCTCATAAAAATCTTAATCTCGTTTAATCCACCTCATCGTCAGTTTTAAATCCATTCACAGGTTAGTTCTTCCAAAAGCCAACATTCCATTCAGTAATAAAATGAATTCCGGGGATATATTGATTAATTCCGTTGTATATTTATATAATGTATTTCAAGGAAAGTTTAAAGGCAACATTTTTCTGTATTGATATATACTTATTCAATTATGTAGGCACCCTTTTGTTCCACAACCTGTCTCCATTTTTCGCGTAAATTGAAGATCAAATCCTTTTAGAGTTTCTTAGGTTTTTCGTTGAGAAATTACTGAAAATCGGCATGGAATTTCTGGATAATCCAATAGTTGTTTCGCGGATATTAATTCTTTATATAATAGAACTTAAGGACGATTCAAGTTAAATGAACTTTGGGATAATCGTGATGATCTATGTAGTTAACCCTAGTTTCCATTCTACTTAGAAACGCATTTGTAACTCTTTCTGGACGGCTTCCTTCGGTGGCAGGTGGCGATAAAAATGCTTGTAACTTAGGCACGAACGGTTTCATTAATCAACAACGATGCACCGCAAACGATAAGGCGAAAACTGGCTCCAGGAATACCGTAGCCTTTCGTGAACTTCGCAAACTTATCGGAACTAGATAATACCAGTTCGTGACACGAAGCTGTCCAGAAGGAAAGCAACTTTCTAGTTTCCTCGAGAGTACTTTTCTAAAAGGTTCTTTTTTTACTCCTTGCCAACGTGGCATACGGTTATTTAACTAACACGTAAATCGTCCGTATATTCTTCTCGCTCCTTTTTTCATCATTTTACCATGGAAATATGAGAGAAACGAAGCTGAAGAAAGTATATGGCCTTTCATCTTGCATTATATTCTCCCGAAGTTAAACTGGCGCGGCTGGTGAATATACTCTTTCGAATTCTTTATCCCGGCGAAGAGAATTCGGAGCATTTTAAAAAGTACTGTTTGTGGAAAAATAAAGTTTCCGTTACTGTTGAAAAAGTAAGTGGCAGACTTACGTATGTCGTGTCTTAAGTAAGAAGAAAATGTTGCGAATAAAAATGATTAGCAACATTATTCCTTTAATCCTATCCCAAAAGTGTGAATTACTAGTTTTTTCATTTTTAAGAATGGCCTACTTCTTAAGCAATTACTGAACTTTCAAAAATGGTTTTAAAATTTGTATAACGTTTTTTAAAAATTAGTATCTTCAGGCATCGACTCACATTATTTAATGACGGAGCAAGTGGTTACTAGTACCTTTAATTATGTGTTTTTTAATATCCGTGGATAATTAATATTCGATTATCTACGTTTTTACGATTCCATCAGAATTAACGAACACTGTTTCTTCTTCCTTTAATAATTCTCGTGTTGCTCCGAATGAATTACTTTCCGTAGTTTCATCACCTTCGAAAGCACCCAAAGTTTGTGAACCGAATATGTAAATAATAATGTAAGACAATGATCTCGTAAATTAGTTGTCAAATTATAATGAAGTTCATAAAGCAGACTACTTTTACTTTCGATCCCCTCGGATGTGCTTTGATATCGCGAGCGTAGGAAAATGTTTAGTCGGCATGAATGTGGTTCTAACGTAATGGCATGTCTACATAATCCACGAAATACCATTTTCTACCATTTCCCCCGTGAATGTCGAAGATTCTCATACTGAAACGCGACATAGACACGATGAAAAAGTGATGGTGTAGTAGTGGATCCTTTCGTGACTTGGTTTTCTTGGTCCTGCTGGTCATTTCCGGAGCTTTATCGAAAAATCCATCGAGAAACGGGAAGCTCTCGTGACCATTCTCCGTCCTGTGGGACGTTCCATGCCTGGAAACCTCTCTTCGCAGAAATCTCTGGGAAGATGGCACCGACGTGGTGGAATCATTCGTCTATCCATTACTTACAGGAAAGAATACACATTTCTTAGTTTATCTATGCCTATATATATAGACAACGCTCAAACCTGCTCGTAATAAAATATCATTTTATTACTGTCATGTAAAATATTTGTATAGTTGTCTAGTCTAATTTCTTCTTAGTTTACGTATCCTTTAAATAAAAACCGGACAAACTTATAGAACAATCTAATGGAAGGCATAGAAATATTCAAATATATTATTCTTCCTTGTAATTTGAAATTGAGAAGCCTATGAAAGATAACAAATTCCATTCTTCAACGTCATAGTTTCCCCTACGATTCTAGGGGATTTTATAGGCTTATCGAAATGGCGAGTTTAATATTCGATTTGTCCACGTGTAGCAGACGTGTGCGCGGTGTCGATATGACGAGCTAGATAAACGCGGTTCGCCGCACTTGATCAGCTCGGGTGGCGGGACTTTATGTAAAATTTTATGGGGGGGTAACATGGCGCCGTGGCTTGTTCGCCATGCCACCGGCGAACAATAAATTTCTCGGATTCGATACCGACATCCGAACAAACGACTAAGGGGAGAAGGCACGAATTTATTATGCCACGTGACACTTCTATCGTTTCCCATGTCGACGGGTACTAAAATGCAGCGAAACACAGTCAAGGAAAAAAAGCGAGATAAGTCTTGAGCACATTTTATAGTCTCGGAAGACTAGCACTCGATTAGAGCTTAATATTAATCCTCCGCGATGCTATGTCGAGTATGACTCGACGTGACATTTCGTTCCAGCAAATCCTACGTCGAATGTGACTCGACATCACATTTTATTCCAACGGGACGTGTATGTCGAGTTAGACTCGAATTTGTGCCTATCGAAAAGCGATGTTAATCGATCTCTTTCTGGGGATTTATTTTTACGCTTAAAAACGGTGGAAGGGTAAAACTTCTTGAAAGAAGATAGTGCAGATTGTGGGGTACGAAGAACCCTAGAAATGGTAGGCGTTACCACTGTTTTGCCCTCAAGCTATTGACATCCCTGTGTTGGGTTTAAGGGCGGCCAACTGCGACTCTCCTGTGGTTGATATCCGGGTTAATCTAGCCACATCAAAAGAACCGAAAATTCCACCTGGTTGTTGTGTCCTCCCTGCTTCATGGAATGCAAGCCAGCTGCAACTAATCTATTCAATGCAAACCAGCTCCCATGTAATGTATACCTAACAAAGAACTGTGAATCTCAGTTAGTAATAGCTATCATCTGCGAAATGATGTAACCCTTGCTTTCACTGATGAAGGGTTACAGACTCCATTATTGTTTCCCTCGGAAAACTATCTTATTTTAACACTTTATCGATCAAACATTTTTCGCGAGCGAGGAGTAAAAACACTTCGATCCCTTTCGTTATTGATGAACGAAATTAAAATTTCCTTCTGTCATATTTTAGTGTCAGACACTAAATCATCGACAACTGGAGGCAGTTTTAATGTCGCCTCTCACTCGCCACTCGAATTGCCGTAATAAACTGACAATGAATGGTTACTGAGAGCCGCCTCTCGAGTGTGAAGGGTTTAAACGATGATGTTTTACAATAAAATGTGTGAAAACGTGGAATATGATTATTTGATATTGAAATTCAAATCACTTTGGGAATGTAGAATAATAAATACTGTAATGTTTAACGTAAACTTTTGACAGTACACTCTTTTAAGTACGGTCAATCAAAATTTCATTTTTCCCGATTAAGTTTCGTTTAATTGGAAAATTTCCGGTCGAACGAGCCGACGTATACAGCCTTTTACGTGGTGGAGTGACCAGTTCGCGGATTTGACGTTATTTCAATTAAAAGGTTCGCGAGTACGCTGGTACTCAATGGAACGATACAAAACGATGGCACGTAATTAAATACGCATGATTGTCGCTTTGATATTCATCCCGAGACAACCGGTACAACAATATCGGGAATTTATAAACATTGCATGGCAATTGAATAGTTCTACTCATTCACAATCCGAGCGTGAAAATATAACGCATATATTGCCGTATAAAACTTCATAAACACTTCGCTTTTTTGTTTTGCATCGAGAACAGAGTATAATTAAATATAAACCAACCGGTTTTTACGTGGCGAAGTGACGAATATTCAATACATAGATATAAATTAATATTAATAGTACATCTACGTATATAAATGTGTTCGAGTATTATAGAAATATCATTTGTTACATATTCCTCCCTCGTGTTACGTATTATCTATTTATTTGTACGCCAATCATTCTTACACATTTCTTTCTTTATTATGATTACAACGAAAGAATAAAATCTAACAAAACACATGGATAGACGAGTACGTGACTTTAATGTTACATGACATTTTAGAGGGTTAACACAACCCCGGCTTTCACCTATGCCACGAAGCATTGCAAAATCGATCCCTGTAATAGAATAATCTGGAAACCGTTCAAGATCCCGTTCGCCGTTATTGAACTCCGTTGTGTATTACCGCCCCTGTAAACAGCGGGCTTCCTTAGTCGATGACACACGACATGCACCAAGAGCATGCAGCAACCGTACGCTGCTATGCAACTAAAGCATTACCTGCATTCTACGAGTATGCAATGACCATGCAGAATATACCCCTCAACGACATAGCCGAACCACGGCATAGTAAATAAGCCGCAACCACCCTGCTGCATCGTTTTCTTGTGTAGAAACCTCAGATACGATGTAAGCTTACGTTGGTACACTGACCTTGTTATATACGTGGCATTCGATATAATTTACAACGGAATTTCTCAACCTATGCAATTAAGACCGTTGTTGACCCTCCATGGTTCCATGTAACTTTCAAGTTACATACTAATCTATTTGTATAATTATATTTATATTTATATATTGTATAATGTGTTGTATAATAATGTAATACGTATATGGTATCCGCGCTAACACTGGACAAGCGTTTGTTTCGAAAGTATTGCAGGTGGAAAATCTTGTGACGAAAGCGAATTGTTTCTGAGTTGATTAGTTAAGAAGATATGAAGGTTAAGTTCGGATTTTTAAATGGAACTATTTATTTTTTACTGATTGTTTGATAGTGATTTTCAAGACGAATTCAATGACCCCTTATATATATATATTTATTTATAATTACATGAAGACAGTTATGCTATTCCTAACATTCCAAATTTCACAATGTTACCCTTATATCAAGTAATTACATAGTACGTAATTATGTCATAACACTAAAGTTTGCGACATTAAGAATACCATAGCTTTCTTTGGAATGCGGAAGATCGATGGTAAACTGAATCACCACCTGCCAGCTTTTGAGATGGTCTTAATCTTCCGACAATGATGCAGCTGTATTTGCAGGGTGACAAATGTTCCCGTGAACTATGAGGGTTTCTTGACATATATTCTTATACTTATATATATTGAGCGCCATTTTATTCCGATACATTCGTTCGGCAGCGTTTAGTCGTTTAATTAATTACAACATAGATTTCGGTCCAACAACGTGTTGAAGTAGAATAACCAGATACAATGCAGCCCTTTAATCATGATGTACTTATAGGTATGGATGAGCGCAATATTGATTTGCAATTAGTTCATAATAGAGTATAAATAATAGTGTCATATCCGTTATGAGGGAAAGTGGACAGGACAATAGTAAAATATATCCTCCCTATTTCTGTACCGTGTATATCGAGACAGCTCTAAAAAGCATTTTCTGGTATCACCCCGAATGTTATCTACATCAATCTAAACCCTCGAAACTCAATACGATTCGCCATATAAATCGGTCGGTTCTGTACGAGGAACAGTCGGTCGTTCAGCGTTCTCCATTCGAGTTTTAGACATCGAAGAAAGTGCCTTCGGGGCGAGAATTAATCGGTGCCACGGTGGTTTCACGTGGCAACCGAGCCGTGACTGAATTCCATTAATGCACCGAACGATTTCTGTTCGACCAAAGCTTCCACCACCCTTCTTTCTCTTTTTCCCTTTTTCTCTTCTCTCTTCGCTACCCCGTGAAAATGATCGTAAACTTTGCTTCACCGTATATTCTCTACCAGGAATCCATATTCTTCTTACTTTCTCTCATCTTCCCACGGCTGTGGTTCCAAGCAGCTCCATGGCCGAACTTTCGTCAAATTAACTTCACTCAATTAAACCGTTGCCTATCGAATCGAAGTTCGGAGGCCGTGCTGGTTCTCGCTAGCCGGCCCTTCTTCTCGTTCTGGATATGCGGAAGAAGAACCAACGAGAATAAAGAGAAGATGAATCTTCTCTCTTCTTCTTAGTCTTCTTTCGCTTCCTCTCCTTAAGTCCCGCAAGCGATCCTCCAGCGATTGCTTAATCCACTCAGCGTAAGGTTTCTCGTAATCGGAAAACTTTTCAAGGATAATTGATCATTGGCTGTTTTTACTCTACGTCGATGAAAGCTTCCCCGATCTCTCGCGGATAATTCTTGAAAGCATAAAACGCGAGGAACAGAACGACGATGACGAACAAGCAAGAATGAATCGGTGATTCATATTTTGTTCGTAATTTTTTTCATTATTAATGCCACATTTTTATATTAACCTCTTCATACTACTGGTAATAAGTTTGGGATCACTTGCTTTGTCTTCATTCTATCGTTTACTTTAAACGTTCGATTGAACATTAAAAGTAAATAGAATAGAAAACCTTTGTCCATTTGATAATTTTACCATTCGATTTTATAGACAAGATATTTAATAATTTGATGAACGATAGTAAGTGATCTCAACTATACATATTACTTTCACGGAATAATATCGGAATTGATCTAGCGATATTGGTAATGCAATAACGTTTTAAGAAAATTGGATATCGCTATGGCAAACTGATCAACCAGCCATGGATTATATGGAGATAAATTACGAAATCTATTATCTGAGGTACACCAATCCGTGTCATCGATAGGGTAACCACCTCGATAATGAGGATATAAATCCTAGACGATCGATTAATTTCCGCTGATAACATGCCTGGTAAACTCTTCTCCGTTAGATTGTTAAGCTCCGGTGCTCGTTTAACCCAATAATTATTCGGTTAATCGCCATTGTCTCCGTGCCGCTTATCGGTCAATGCAACGCGGTCTCGTAGAGTAATACCGTTAAAGGTAATTCAGCCAATTAAGTGGTTATTCGCGTTATTGATAGTTAACCAACTTTGGATTCCTACCCTGTAATACATATGTGTTTTACACTCAATATTATTCGGTTATTAAATATTCGTAAGCATTCAACCTCTTCGTGATTCTAATGCATATGCAAAGGAATTGTTTTTAATCATTAATCCCCAATTCGACGAATAAATGAAATTCCAAAATTAATATATCACGCAACATGAAATAAATAGAACTTAATATCTACAAGCAATTCTTTAATAAAAATCGCATTCATATTTCGTAGGAGTTTTGTAATGTGTTACGAACTTGAAAAAATTATTAGAATTTTGTCGTCGAATAAATTTGATTCTTTGAAATTTTATTATGAATTCGTTATAAGAATATCTTTGTTATATTAATGTTTTATAACGTACTCTTCAAACTGTTCTCGCACATAAAATAAAGGTCTCAAACAATCCTGGGTTGTATATTTCAGTAATTCTATTAAAGATAGAAGCACGAAAGAATTAATATGAGGAACTTGTTAAAAATGCTATCTTAGACTAGAATAGTAAGTGAAAATGTGGAATATGCGGGTGGAAGAATACGACTGGGGTTTGTCTCTTGAATAAGACATTTATTATAATGACAGACTTGCACGCAGCTTGAGGGAAGTTTAGCAATATCTATGAGGGGAATCCCCTACCGTCGTCATCCCCTCATCTGTTTTCTTTTACCATCCAAAGTAAACCGAACTAGCTTCCTCTTCCATTCCTAGCGATTCGAATAAGAAATGAGTTTTATTTCGGTAAAAACTTGATAGATCGTATATCACGACACTGGAAATCTTCTTCATCTACCTTCCTCCCCTTTTTTGTGACATTCCACGATACATATAAATCTCTTTTCTCAATTGTAACTGATGTTCGAAGCTCCACCCTATCAGAAAAGGGCTCATTCGAAATCGATTCGTTTTATCTAGTGGATTCGTTCCGCGGATCTACCAATGAGGGATATACTGGCGGCCAGCTACTTAAGACCGATTGATAGTTCAGTTTATAAACGTTCACATCTTTTATAATTTCGGGGTTTCATAGATGACATTTATACATAATTTACTCGGCTGTATATTGTATCATAATATTGCAAGAATTTTATTTTTAACAATACAAATTAGAAACATATTTAATATTCTTTGAGATCATGTCGAGAAAACAGCGGAGAACTACTTAATGGACCGAGTCCAAATTAATTACACTGCTCAACTTATGTTTATATTTTGTAACAACAAATAGGTGATCATTAGTGATGATTCTTTTGATGAAATCAATTTTGAAGAAAAAGTGTCTCTTTCCCTATTTCGATGTAAAAAATATTACATCCACAAAACGCAAAGCACCGAAACTCTACAGTGTCACATTGACTCTAAACATAATGTCGCACTATCTTACTTCATAACTTCAGTTACTTATTCATCGATAAAGTAACGTAATCCCAGTATTTACATATAAAAGATTCCAGACATTTATTCCACACAGAGAAGTGCCGAATCAACAGCGGTCATAAAATCCAAGTCGGGTGAAAAGTTGTCGAACTTTCGGTGACGGAATAAAAGGTCGTAAAAAGTGAACAGCGTAGAGAAATCATAGGAAAGTTGACACGGACGTGATTCAAGAGTCAACATCGACATCAAACTTGAATCGCGTTACCAACAAAAAGGGGGAAAACCGTCGAATCCCCTATAGGCCATGCTCCAATTCGCGGAATGCTAGGTCGCAGAGAATGTGGGGTTTGCAAAGGGGTGTAATACACCCCTGATTCTATCTCTTTCTGTATCTCGGTTACCCAACCGCTATGGTAAACCACTGTGTATACGCATGTGTGAACCCATATCTGATGGGTTGCTTTTACACGATCATCTCTCGTTGTGAAACACACGTCACTGGTTCACCATGGAACCCACGGACTCAGTTTTGTTGTGTGTACCGTAGGGTTGTCACCCTGATCCATGCACCACCATAGCAACCCACAAGCAAAATTACAGGCTAAAATAGTATGTAATTTATTTCATTATTACGGTTTCTACGCCGTGTTTGAATATCGTGTTCAGCTTTCGAGGTGAAGTGAATTCAGTTTGTAAATACATAAGTTTTATCATTGCATAACGAAAAGCAAGGTTAACACTGGAAGTACAGAATCAGTCGAAATGACTTCAGCCCCTCACATTGTATACAAGGTGTTGCATGTAAACTCGAAACAAACATGAATTTCGACGCAGTGTGTGAATCGAAAGACAATCTAGCTAACTGCATTGCCGAGTTCCATTTTGGCAATGGACGGGAGACGGAATCTCTGGAGGCGACCTAATTTGTCGCGGTCATTCGTATTCGGTGTAGACTTTGGCTTGGCGATCTTCCCATCTCCTGATGTTCCCGTGGAAAGCAGAGAAATGAAGAGAAACGGAGAGAATGGATGAGAAAAAGAAACAAAAGAGGATGCTGGTGAAAGGTACTCTTAAGTTACTGTGTTGTACGTAAAAAGGAGAGGAAGAAGTATTGGTTGATGCTTGGTTTTCGTGCGAGCTTCTTCCTACTTTATATGCCGGTGGAAATACCCTTCTTCGACACTGACGTGTTCATTTCTCGACACTCTGCTTGTCCAATCGCATCTTGAGGTTGCATATCTTTACAAAAATCGCAACTTACGGTCGCATTGAGAACGAGATTAACCCTTTATACATAGCACTCGAGAGGCAACTAAGAGACGACATTAAAATGTAGCCCAGTTGTCGGCGATTTAACATTCAATAACAAAATAGAACTGGAGAAAATCCCAGTGGGTACTCCAGGGTAAACAAATGTTTCATTTATTTATGGGTGGCACCATGCAATATTTATGTTCACATGTACTTTATTGCCTGCACTGAAAATTAATTTATGTAATATATATTTTTTGCAATATTAATTATGTTGAAGAAATATATTTTCTAAGGAAATTATTAATTTAAGACATTGTGGATAATGTACAATTTATGTTATACATAGTATCGAACGTATATAGCATACATATAATGTTGAAAAACTCTTCTCTCTTCATCTTTTTATCCGCACCTTTGGGTTACGTGATTGTCCTCGTAAAGTGTCGTTGGATCGACCAGGAAATTTGCGGGGGAGTTTGGACGATGTGACATCACGTTCAGAAGGTGTACGATGCCGTAGAGAGATGAAAAAACAGTGCCATTCGATAGAATTCTATGTCTTCCCGTAAAAACTATAGAATCCTAGAAGACTAGAAATCGAAAGAACTTTTCATCCATCGTCCGCTAAGATTTCTCTCCGAATTCTTTATACCCAATTTTATGACTATATTAATAATATAGCACTGTAATACAGTTTAGTGACAGAGAATAAATCTCGTATAAAAACTATTTAGGAAATATTGCAGATTTATTTTTTTCACGGTTTCGCGAATGGAAGTATCTTTTTTTATAGGACGTAAATTAACTGTCCACATATGTGGCGAAGGGCGTGGAGAGGTGTTAAGCTCGAAATTATCGGGAATTATTTTGATTACAAAAGAAACGGTTTCCTGTAACCATATTAAAAGTCTGATTATCATACCTTGAAATAAGCTTAAGTGAACTTTTTGTTGAAGTTATCAAGCAACTTGTTTAACTTAATTTGTATTACGTTTCAGGTAAGCTCGTCCAGGAAACTTGTTCAGCAAGCTAAGAAAAACTTCATCGATCGGTGAGATGTCTCCGACACACTTTATTTCGTTCATTTTTCTTTCCTTATTAATTTCCCTTTTCGATGACATTTTTATCACGCCTCTGATTATGAAGATCCAGAAGACCTTACACTTCGCATAATTAAAACTTTTAACACGATATCCTGCACTATCGGTCGGCTTTTTATGATCAAGTATATGCATTCTTCCTAACAAGTTCTTACTTTCCTTTATTGGCTTCAATTTCTCATTAAAAATGCGATAAATATTTCTTTATATATAGATATAAATAATATCAATATCTAACGTCGAATTGCGTGCAACAGAATTAATTCCGCCTACACTACGTCTCATAAAAATCTCGTTGAAAAATCTCACACAGAATCGACAAACTCTTCTCGTTCAATTCGCGTTAACTCGAACACAGATTTCGCGCGAGACTAGAAACACAACTTATAACTCGGCATCCCTTTTACAGGCTTTATTGAACGATCGTTCGAATTAATTAGAATTTCGCAGGTGTTAAGGGAAATCATTAAATAGCTGGTGCGCCTGTGAATTAAAACGATTTAAAATTCGTTATAAGCCGAGCCCGCTCGTTACAGATATAATGTCTGCAACGCAGAGGAAGTTGCAATTGTCTCCGCAATCCGTACGCCATACGGAACGCCGCTTTAATTTCTCTCTCTCTCTCTCTTTCTCCCCATTTCTCTCTTTCTCTCTGATTCCCTCGTCTAGCATACGATATAATTCCCTCCTCTTTCTCTGGCTAACTAACACCCTCCCTAACTCACTAGTCGACGAGATCGTGAGTTGGGTACTCTTGCCAGAGGCTGCGCCAGCTAATTTCGGCAATCACCACCATTGTGTGCTGCTCGATGTCACTTAAATCCAAGCGATTCGTGCCACCAGTATGTCCATCACATTTCTATATCGTTATCTCTCTCTCTGACCCAATTAATATTCATGTAGTAACACATAATTCTAGGAAAAAATCAGCATTCGCCAGCAAACTGTTTCATTCTATTCTGATTCGGGTGGAATTGCTAGAATCTGGAATTAATTATGTCATACTCGTTATGTATTTCTAATACTTGTTTTTACTTTTTATTATCTAATACTGTAATTAATAATACAATAATACTACTATTAATTTTCAAACCCATTTAAGTAGAATGAACATGTTGACAAAAGTAGAAATCCAAATCTAAGTCAAATCTACATCTAAATCGAAGAGATTTCTACCTAAAAACTCATAGAATTCGACAAAAAGAAGATCCATCAGTTTGAAGTATGGTAGAAACTAACAATATACAATTTTTCAGTTGCATATTTTTAATCGTAACTATCAGAAAATTCAATAAAATTCAATCAAAACACAAAACACGAGTTATTAAAACGATGGTTTGCCGCGGATTCTGGTATAATTTAAAAAATCCCACCGTTGTTTTTATTGTGGTAATCGAGGACAGGAAGAAAAAGGTCTGCGTAATTTCCCCGAAACGTTTTAATTTGATGCCAGCAATATTTCAGTGGAAGCGACGAAATGTTATCTCATTTGCTTAAACCGTCTGGTGTTTTATAATACTTTTAATCGTTATTTGTTTTAATCGTAGCACACCATTTAGCAGTCGGTGTGTTTAACGCACCGTGCCGAGGTAGAACAAAGTGTACATGGAAATGGTAGATTTTACGCACACTTTTTACGCACTCCATTCAGTTTAACGGATTTGTTATGCTTCGTATTTGAATCTGGCTGTAAGCCAAATTGATAGAATTAATGTTCAACCTCGACTTTACGGCACTACATCTGAAACAGTTATTTTTTCACGGTAGATATTTTTAACATACAACAATAATCCTTTAAAACCTGTCCACCAACGGTTACAATGTTTATTCTCGTAGCATACACCATTCGATTTACATCAGAAATTCATCGGACATACTTTTTACGGAAATTGTTCGGAATGCATTTTAATTCGTTTCATGAATAATTTCCTGGATATAAAAAATGAAGGATTTACATGAAGCAGTTCTATCGTATGTTCATTTTTATCGCGAATCCTTCTGGGTGTAGATTTTTATGAATAATAAATGAAACTATTACGAACCAGTTCTGTTGATTTCTGTTTTTCTAGCAAATAACTTTTTTCTCGTCCCGTAGAGAGTTGGATTTTGATGAATGCTGATGGTAATTTATTTTTGTAGCACCATTGAATTTGTTTAACTTCCCGATATGGAATCAGGACGGATGTAGATTTAAATGGTTCTACGTTTAACATAGCTGTAAAAAAAGAAATGTCAAAGGGACAAGCAAACTGATGGCCGGAAACATCTATTTATGCTACCCGTTCCAGAGTGTTAAATTACTTGAATAGTTTACGTTATATTGAAAAGAAATATGCTTTAAAACGGACGATTATGCAATTTCAAATTAGTAATCTATACGGTGAGAAGAAATTAATAATTTACCGGAAACAATTCTTCACACCCTTAACACTAGAACTACCAGGGGATTCAAAATAACTTCTCTGCCATTTTTATTTAAATTATTCAAATATACCACAGCAAGTTGTTTGAGATTTTATATACTTTTATTTCATATACATAACGCGAATAATTGAATCCAGTAATTAATTGAAATCCTTCAGCCATAATTTACATATAAATAAATGTGTAAGAATAATAAGAATAAGTTGCGACTGTTAAACATTCCTTAATCTTCCCTTTTTTATTTCAAGATTAATAGATCATGGCTTTTCTTTCAATCGTTTATTTCTTTCATTAACATTCCAATACAATCTCAAGTGTAATCATTCTTTTTACAGCAGTTTTATGTGTATTCTTTTCACATAAAAGCGCTTTACAAACGTGATCGAAAGAACTAAAAATTGATGTAATGCCATACCGTATAGCAATAGCTTTACTACGACTTCTTTCACAATTCTTGGAAGAAAGAAAAAAGAACAAGGAAATTTGAACGTCGATGCTAGACGTTAGCTATAACATCAAGAATTTTAAAGTGTGTTGAAAAACGTCTCATATTTCCGGCGTGTTACGATTATTTGATAAAACATCCTTCTCGACCGAGAACGATATTCTCGTCATTGCTAGCACGTGTGTGTCTCAATTCGCAGCTGTCGTTTTCGCAAAAAAGGATCCTCACAATCCGGTAAAAATATTCTTCAGGGTGGACAGGCGTGGCGCGTTTATTCGTAGAGTTCTGCCGCGTTGCGGACACACACGGAGCCACGGAACAGCCTTGAATACATTTTCGACGGTTAGAGAACTCCCACAAGGATATAAGTCAAAAGTTTTCTGTCCCTGCGATATGTCATCTTCTTCAAAAAAACTTCCAACTTTCGCGAATGGAATTGCTTTACCTTCGCCTGCCATCTCAACTTCTTCCACATCTTCTCTCCCGAAAATGTCCGGGAATTTAATTCGACGATTAACACGTTGGACGCCATGACAGTCTGTCGATGCCAATATTACTAAAACTCGAATCAAATATGTCGCTAATATTCGTAAAATTTCCTAAACGAAATTTGCCAAATCGAAAAGTCCATTATTTTTTCGATCGCGGCTTCGTTTATGAGTTACTAATATTTTGTGAATTTCTATGCGGAAACTTATAATGTCATTAATTCTTTTCGCAATATGGCGGAGTCCACGGGCGATGTTTCCAGTGAATGGTAGATTTTCGATGATACTTGAGCCTTAGATCTAACGTTGTAAGCGAGATTTGCATAATGCAAGCGTTTGCAGTTCGCAGTATCCATTTATACGGATCGTTACGTTTACACCCAGACCGTAAAACACGCGTCAGACTTTTATGACATTTCCACAACGCGTTTTTATTCCACCGACACATAAAAAAGATCTTAAATTCTTAATGTCCATTCAAATTGCCGCAGGTGCAACTAGATCTATGTAAGTACAGCGTCAATTTAGAACAAGGTGTTTAATATCTTCGTGTTTTTATACGCGCTTTTATACCTCTCGTCTGACTATGACTGTCCTTGACTCCTTCACCGATGACTTTTCTTCCTCGCAAGATTTGCTTCGATTATTTTGCGCAATAAATATTGTTTCTCTGTGTTATTTAAACCGTAATATTACGTACCAGAAGTTCGTGTGGATTTTTAAATCAGAATATTTGAATTTTCATTTAACTCCACTTTTCGAAAGTTTTCCAATATTGCATGATTGGTGCTTAACGTTTCATAATTAACAATTTGCTCTCATTTTTGTTTACGGAGTTAGTCACTTTAGCTGTTTAGCGGCTCATTTAACCCTTTAATATCTCCTCTGAATGCAAAGAATTAATTTTATTTAACATATTCTACAGACTTTAGAATCTTTTTTGTACAATTTCTTTGTGCTCATTTGAAGCAAGCATGAAAGCACTCCATTAATTCTGTATTAATTTTCATTTTATTAGTTGATATTCAATCTTCCATTATTTTAATCAAATTACTCTTTATACCTGATATTTCACTTTGTGACTAGTGTTTCCTTGAATATAATAAAACCTAAGTAAACCATGAGCCAACCTCAAGTGAAACTGAGAGGATTAAAAGCCAGGGAAGGTACGTGGTGTAGAATCCCACCGTGTTATTGCGTTCGACTAATTAACAGTTATGTGGTCCTCATTTTGGGCTGGTGGAGTTAATGAAACTTGGGATGTGAACACGGCAAATGGAATTTCCCTTCCACTGGGATACGACTGACATTGGAACACTGCCACTATCTGACAATACCGTTAAAACGTACGGTAATCATCATCAACGTATTCCCACTCGGTAGTTTAATGATTTTATGATTTCAAGGATTTCCAACTCGTGAAATCGTGAGTGCATCTAACAAGGTACCTCGCGATGCGCGTCCGTAAAGTATATACAACGTCTAAGAATAAAACTGTTTAAATATTGCAAATTTCACGAATATTAGCGATATATTTGATTCGAATTTTAGTAATATTGGTCACCGATGACGCGGTGTTAATACTTGTTGGAGGCGCGAGATATGCTATCAGAAAAGCATTATGTCAGTGAAGTCAAATCTCACTTTACATGGTTGGAAATTGGAGAAGAGACACGAGAGGAACTATAATAGTTAAACTTTCGGGGAAGCCCCATGGAAGTGTCGAAAGGTAGCCATTAACGAGGTAGCCTGTAGGGACGAAGTTCGACACTTCGATGCCTCGCCATGGAATATCCTTGGTATCCCTGCTTTTTTAAAGGTCCTCCACTGGCGACCTGTCTCTTAGCATTTTCCATTCTTTTTTCCCTGACACGCCGTTATCCTCCTCTTTGTCACGCCAGCCAAGTTCCGTAACTACCGGCGAAAAAAATCCCCATAAAAAGAAAGGCGATCCCTGTGATATTGTGAAACTGCGGGACCGGGTATAAGCTCTTGTCACATATAAGAGCGTTGTACCTGGCTACGGGTTCTTAGAAAAATATAATAAAAAGGAAATGGCCATCATTCCTGTGCTATCCGTTCTGTCTCTCGCAAGCTTTCCACTTTCTTCTCGTCGCTTGAAGTTCGCCGCGTATCCCAGCTTTTTTCCTTTCGATCGATCGATCATATAATCCTTAATGCCGGAAATATCAAGTGCTTTTACTTGGGATTGTCGATTATATTTGCCAGCCTGGTTTGGTTTTACGGATTGCAGAATGTTCAATGATGAATGTGCTCACCCGAGATGAGTATCACGCGATACTGTCAATATTCAATGTTTGTAGAAGTCCTTTGAGGAATCACAAACTAATTCTATCGATATTTCCGGTATTTATAGAATTATTATGCATATAATATTTGTATAATCACGAATCGAGAAAGGAAATGTCAAGTTGCAAAGTGTTAATGGAATAAAACTGCATGTATAATTGCATATTCAGACCGGACACCTGCGCAGGAAGCTTTTGAAGCTTTCTGCGCAAGGGTACATATTTGTTTTTGATGCATTGCCATGGGGAAGTATCGGGGAAGCATTCCCGCATAAATCTATGAAGGAGTCTCGCGAACATCACGTGCACGCAGAGCATCGTAGCCTTAAACTTGCTTTCTATTCATAGTCACGCCAAGCCTCACCCACGCGACAATAATGCATACGATGAAGGCGCATCCGCATTTAACACAGCATGTGCTCGCGATACGCCACGCGTTTCTAGCTATAACGTTCCTCCGAAATTATACGTCCCGCGATGCTACGTCTATCCGATTAACACGCTGATTTATCGAAGTAGTTTCGGTTATTCACCAGTCAGACACGAAAGAATCGCTTTGCTCGGATTTCTGTCTATAATTTTCGCGCGCGTTTAATTCTTCGCTACGAATTAATTCTTCCAATTTTTCGCAAGAATTTTTCCAATGAACGTATTGATTAATATTGAATCATATTACAGTATTCCGTATGGCGCGAATCAGATTCGAAAGAACTGTTTTGCTCTGTTTCTTATATTGAATTTTCCCACACGTTTAATGTTTTATTTGGAGTTAATTGTCCGAATTTTGTCTAAGAATTGTTTCAGAGAACGCATCGACTAATATTGATTAATAGTAAACTATTAAGTTATTAATATTAATATAAATTTAATAGTTTTAGTACTTAAATTAACACTTATCGTTAGATTCATTCAATACTTAGATTAACATTAATACTATTAACAACATTGATTTAAATGGCCACATGGTTTTACAGACATTGTGCAATTAGAGCTTTTCAGGAAAATTAAACCTGACCAATTAGAAAAGCCTGGTATACTGCGGTATTTAATGCTGGGGTTGAACCTTCCATAGGATACGTGGTTAGCATATTCCGGACGACCTATTAATATGCCCTGCATAACACGGCCAGCTCTGTAAACTCCCACTAAAGAAGGAAATTGAATGCAGGTTACCCACGGATATATTTAGGGATATACTCATGAAACATTCTACAGGGGAGCACCAAAATCCCTAGAGGACTTCGTTCTGACCTTTGACATGGTATTCGTGACGTTAAATCGAGGCATACTCGGATAGCAAATTCAGTAAGAGTTAGATACAGATAATCCTCGTACAACGCGGTTAAGATATAACCTAACTCATAATTCGACATAAAATAACATTATTTAATTTTACATTTTAATGAACTCAATGCTTTTAATTACTTATGAGTAGTGAAAATAAATGATTAATATACTAATCAAAAACAGTCAGCGTGTTAAAAAGATATACATAAAAAGAAAATCGACTGTATTTTGTTTGATATTACGAGAATTGAGGGATTAGCGACATTTACATTACGCGATAAAACATGAATATAGTGGCAACGTATTCGGTAGCAAGATCGCCGTAACGAAAGGGTTAACCTACTGGCTTTATCTTCGAACAATGATAAATGAAATTGGCCTCCGACGTTATCTGTGCCGCGTGCAGCCTCGGAGTATCTATTAGAAGCGTGGATAATGAATAGCTAATGTGCAGAGTAGTCTGGCGGTTTTGCAAATTATTGGTGTGAGTTCGAATCCGGGAACAGATTAAGGCGAAGGAGGATAGAGAACTCGTGAAAACGATCGCGAAATTGCAGTGCACTCTGCACTGCCTTGCATTGCAAACAATCCACCGAAGCGTAGCGCCGGATTTTGGTAAACGCGAGATTTCCGATGCACTCGAGAATCATCGATTACAAGGACTTTACGTTGCATCCTCGATAATGCTGGCCGATTATTCGAGAAGTACGTAGCTATATCCGCTTGCATGGCTTCACGTAGAATGCCAGTAATTATTTCTTGAAGAGTAGAATGTAGCGGTTCTATCGAAATACACGTAACTCTCGATTTGCACGGTGGAATGGTTCCCCGAAAATTCCGCATAAATTGAAATCATGTAATTCGAATTTGTATTTCACACTGAAAAGAAATGTGTTACGAATTTCAGAGAATTTAGAATTATTGAATATAAGTTCGAATTTGTCTTATAATGCAACGTCGAAATCTAATATTCTCCCATAATTAATTCCTCGACTAAATATTTACATTACATTGAAATGTAATGTAAAGTTATTAGAGTAGGAATTGGGTCACTTTAGTTCGTTGCAAATGGGTGCTTTTAATATGAATCGGATAGTTGTTTATATATTTATGGGAAATAGAGGAAGGATATGGAATTTTGAGGGAAAAGAATTTGCCGACAAATATGCATTGAGTCGCGACAAATTCCTTGGACGAATTCATACAAGGCGAGAATACGAATGTTATCAAATATTCCTGGTCCTTGACTAGAATGCGAACAATCTGAATCTGAATCCGAGTATTTCCAGCGAAAATGGTGGATGTACCACGTGCTGTTCGAAATGCAAAACCACAGAGAGCGCGAACATTGGTGACATAACATGAAATTTCAACAATCGTGTAAAATGAAGTGTTCCACATTTTGTCGGGAACAAAAATCTCTAGATACTTCTGCAATTTCTAGTATTTTTTTTTAATTCTACTCGATCGAGCACTCGACTGACAGAAAAACATTGTAGAGCGAGGACACATGTGAAGAATGTCGATGAAACACAATTTTGATTGTCACGAATGAGTACTAACGCGAATTCAATAATATCGACTGTAATCTAGAATTTCAATTTATTGAGGAAGAATATAAAATGTATTAAAAATTCCTTCATTTCGAACCGTTGATTTCAAAATTATATTCCGACTTTGTGGACAACAGTACTAAATTCGAATTCATAACTTTACTGTAACTTTATAGGAGAGTCGAATTAAGTGAAATATAACTTATAGTATATTATTTTATTTACCACTGATTTTTAAAAATTTGGATTTGCTTTTTAACATACAAACATCATAACTTGTAAGTTACATGTTCATATTCATAGCATTTTTATCACAATAACATTATTTAGGAAAATTCCGTGATTTCATCTCATTAAAGCGTAACATTCGACTGAAAATGTTCGACGCAAATGTGTTAATAATTCGAGAGGAATCGGAGAAAAGCGAAAAATGAAATATTAGATAACGTACACAAAAATGGTGTGATCAAATATGGGACATCCTGTATTTCCACATTTTACGTATCATTGTATTCGTATGTTTATGTATCATTTTATTATGCATTTAAACGTGTGAAGCTGTTGACGTAAAAGGTGTCGTATGAATTTTGCAAAAGTGTAATCATCACGTTAATTCAAAGCTTAAGCAGTCAAAGGAAAATTACATCTCAAAGGGTAAAACGTTTTAAAGTGGTTCTTTTAAAGTGGTTCGTTACACATCGAGTAACTATATAAAACGAATCCAGATTCACCTTAACTTTCATAATTTCATTCCCCGCTCATGAAACGGAGTAAAGTTCGTAAATACTTGCAGTATCGTTTCAACTCTCCAATTCCAATACCTTTAAATAATCGAGCAACAAAGATGATAATAAAAACGTGATCACTTTCCGTGAATTAATTTCATTTCCGGAGAACCGTTATTGCTCCTTGATAATAATCGAAATGTACTTAACACATTGAGTACAATTATGTATGCACCGCTTTTGCTCCACAATCTTTCTCGATTTTTTATGCAACTTCAAGATTCCATCCCCCAAAACTTCTCAAGTGTTTTCGTCGAAAAACTACTGAAAATCGGTATGAACTTTTCGAAGAACCCAATACGTAGTTATTTTTGTGGGAGAATGCGAACCGAATCTCAAAGAAGCGGATACGAGTCTTGAAACGTGAGACAGAAACATCGGTGAAAGATCCGAAAAAGGGTTCCTTGGCAAAGGCAGAACGATGAAACGAACGGGTCGAAATATTGCAACCGGGATAGCTACGTGCAACGTAATGTTTGTAGGATATTTGCATGGGTATCGTAGTGCATATGTAGAATGCTTTGCACTCCGAAAGCTGCACAAGGGGCCTGTAAACGATCCATGTAAACGTACCGAGTAGATGGAACTGATTGCTTCTCCCTTCGTCCTCTGTGCGGCAAACATATATGAAGGAAGATGTAACACGACATAGGCGGCGATATCTAAACCGTATAGAGATTTCACGCTTAGAAATTAGCCTGACACGGTGCGACTCCATTTCGCGAATAAATATTTGCCGAGTATGGATACCCGGTCAAACACTGCTTAATCAATTGTATAAAATTCATTTGCTACAAAGTATTAAAGTTTTTACTTTGCCTTCTCGAGCTTTCAACTTTTGAGCAACAGATTCGCATAGTGCTTTGGGTAACTATATTATACTTGCTGTAATTATATGCATACGTTGCAAGTATAAGTTATGAGTTTTGGAAGTGTGTTCATTAAAATGAGAAATATCATTTGGTTCTTTTTAGATTCAGAAATCAGTTCTTATGAGAATTTTTAATATTAATTTAGAATACTGTATTTCGTAAATATGGGGATAATAAATGGTGGTAGAAAAGACAGAGAATCATTCCTGAAAATGAAAGCATTTTAAGATAATCGATATGAGTGATTGAATATTTAGTTTTGAAAAGCAGTTTAAAATTACCACGGAACTGATGGTCTTTGTTTGAATTTACTTAATTAGAAGGTATCGAAGCTTAATGTGCTACGAGTTTAATTAATATGCTGCTTTGCCGAGTGAAATTTCCAAGCCCTTTTTAATTTCGCTTAGCGAGCTTATTTGTCCATTGTAAATGTAAACTGATTCATAGATAAAAGCCGTAAATCCTATCTCCCGGCAATTTATCACTTCCTCGTTTACCGCTAATCTTTCCGCGAAAGAGTTATGTTAGTGCGTTGATTTGAAGCATGATACACCGTCGAGTACGTAGGTTTAAATCATTTTTCTGGTAGCACAGCGCATGCAAGCTCAGACGCAGGCTAGCCAACATTTACACGAAGTGATCATCTATGGTAATACATCATCGTGTGGAACGTGTGTACGTCAGTGCACTATCGAAGAAATGAAGTTCATTTCACCTTAAAACTAGAACTACCAAAGCAGTAAAAATAACAGGTCCACGGTATTTAAAAGAAATGTTCAAATTGATAACATTTCATTTCATAAAATTTTAATTGAGAAAACCAGTATACATTAAAATAAAATAAAGGCAAAGGGGTTAAATGTCTTGAATCTTTTCATTGCAGAACCAGTAATAATAATTACTGGTAAATTATTATTAAATCATTCTTGAATTATACAACGCTTATTTGTCCAAAGGCTGCAAAGAGTGAAGAATATTTTCTCGAATAATTACGGAAATTTCGAAACAGATGGCTGTAATGCATCGGTGCAATAAGGGAAAAATGACGTATCGAGGTAAAACGTTGATAGGATGCTTATTACACTTGCACCGTGATTCAGTTAGGGATGAGGGGGTTGCAGTTTATCGGAAGTATCTATACAGCACCCCATCGAGGTTCCGCAGCACCTGCGGCGCGAAGGTAATTTATCACGGATCGTTTCTTATCGACGCCGAGACAAATCCCGAGCGCCTGTACACTGTATTTATCGTTCTCAGAGAAAAGCAATTAGCACGCTGCGGAAGCTCTTTATCTACGCATCTTTTATACCTCTCGGTATGTTCCTTTGCTCCTCCATTGTCACTTCTCTTTGTCTTCGCTCTTCAACGTGTTTCCCACTGCAAGCTGCTTCTGAATTATTTGAACCCACTATAGCTCCATGCAACTTTGAAGTCACACACTCGTCTATCCGTATCTTCCATCTTATTTGATTTTTTTCGTTGCAATAATAATTATAAAAGTACGCGCAACGATTGTCACCTTTTTCGGTGCGTTTAAGTAATAATTTCGTTACTATTTTCAGTTTAGAATCGCGTTTAATTAGATTTACGTTATACGATTTCTTTTTAGACGAACAAAATTGGGATATAAGGGGTTAAAGGGAATTTACATAAAACCGGAATTTACCGAAAACATTCAACCGGTTAAGGATTATTTTCGTGAATTCAATGGGAAGGAAATAAGAAAGGAAATAAGGAAAGGGTAGACAGAAATCGTTTGAAAGTCTAATGCATCACGATACGAGATGAGAGTATTGTTGTTACTGCCAAAGGATTATCGGCAATAATTGGTCTTCGATCGGAAGAACGATAAATTTCCCATTACCTGCACGTGGAACTCCCGCTGGGCCATCCGAAAAAAAGGGAATATAATATATGGCCCTGATGGGAAAATTCGTGCGGCGCAGGAGGATGAACAAAATAATCAGTCGAGGGATCGTAACGATGTTCCTTTGAAAAATCACTGCCTTTCGTCCTTTTTTTGCGAGAAACTGAACCACACGAAGGTCAGGGCGACAGATGGCAAGTTCATGCTGCAGGAAGGGAAGAAAGGGTTTACAAATAACCTCGTTTCTTCTTTCTTTTGACTAATACTATTTTCGCCATGTACCTACGTAGTACGGACCAAAAATTGCCGGTGCCAATATGCAGTTTTAAACTAACAGAATATCGAGTAATATAAAATATAGAATAACTATATCTATATCTGTATCTATATATGTATTTAATATAGAATACTATATATAAAAGTTAATTAGACCATCTAAAACATACATTGAAAAATACAAATTTGTGGTTGACTGTACTACCTCTTTAATATCCGTGGATCGAAAACTTTTGGAGCTTACTATGTGTGTTATTAAATGTACTACTACACAAGAGGTATTCGTAGCGCGTCACCCAACTGTTATTTCTGGGGCGCTGACATTGCCGCAGGTCGGCAGTACAAGAAAGAAATTGTTTTGATTCTTATCGCGATCCGGCGGAGTCTTGATACTCATTGCGTTACGCAGCACTGTGTATTACTACTCGGAGGACAAGACGCTCCTGTGCTAGCTACAGCAGGCAGATATTCTTCGACAGTAAGTAATTTTAAGATATTTATGATTTGTTCGTGGATAGAAAGTAATAATTGCTCTTGATTGATAAAGAGGGAATGATTATATTGAACAATCGAGATCGTTTAATTCTATTACCTCTTTGATATCCTTGAGCAGGAAAAAAGTTTTGGATCTTCTTACTATGTGTACTTCTGTAATATTACTTTTCGCATAACAGCTATATGGACATTATGCACAACTTAATTATACTTGAAAGGCAATAACATTTCGTATCTTGTGTTAAGAATTATTGTAAATGTAAATTAATTCCAAATTAAAATAGTTATGCTTACACATTTATTTATATATTAATTATGGCTGGAGGATTGAAGTTAATTAATGGATTCAATTACTTGCGTTATGTATATCAAATCTCAAAGAATACGCCTTATTCATTAGAATAATTTAATTGAAAATGACAGACAAGTCATTTTAACATCTTCGGTAGTTCCAGTGTTAAAGATAGAAATTTTAAATATTCAATAAGAAAGAGAAAATGATTATTATCATGATCATTTTCTATCAAATTTCATCAGAACTCGTTCTGAAATATATTCCGAAAATAGAGTGAGCCTCCTTCGATTAATCAGATTCCGAGTTTTTTGCGAAAATATCGTGGAATCGCGTGAACGATAAATGACACGTCATTCGGTCATACGAAGGGGGGGCACTTGAAATAGAGGAGAAAAAGCACTGTTCGCTCTACCATCCTTTATCACGATATATTACACTTGGTTTTAACCTTTTTACCTTGACACGGATGTATGTATATTGGTCCACCGAAAAACTGGTTTCTGCATTATCCCATAAATATACATAGTCCGTGCATTACAACGATGTTGGACGTAAATCAATAAAGCCGATATTGCGTTAAAGAGTAAGGGAAAGTAATCAAGGAAGAAATGAAATTGGTCCATCTGTGAAATATCGTCACATCGAACATGGATGCCGAGGAAACCAATAACGCGTACTAAAAAAAAATGACAGATGACGGCTCGTTCAGTTATGAATGTTGTACCGATCATTCAGGGTGAGAATGTGAGAAAGGAAGGGTCAGCTACTCTGCCCCTTCCTGTTTTTATTCCACTCTCCCTATTTCCCGTAAAGTGTCCGACTTACGACTTATTCATATTTTCTAACACATCGTAACTTTTTAGGAAGAAATGATACACGATAATAACAATATATGTCCTCTCAATTTTGCCTGCCATTTTCTTATTCATTTTATTTCTTATCCATTTTCTTATATATTTTATTGATTTTCTTCTTTTTCATCTTTTATTCTACCGTGGAAAGGTAGAGTCGGGAATTATTCTTGTTTATATTAGATCTATTGGAAAGTAATCAATTCATAAGTGGATAATTTTTTCGCATGAAAAGTTTGGAATTTCATTCCTTGAAAAAAGGAATTATGACATTGGATGACTGGATTGTTTAATAGAATAATGTTTAATATGAAATAATAAATGGAGTTTTATAAAGCATGTGAAGAATAATTGAAGTAAAAAGGCGGGATAGTTTTTATCCCGTTACGACTCGAAGATTTAAATGATATTTATTATTAGTGAATTAAACCTGGCGTTTTAACATTTTATGGCAGAGAGTTGAGAATGTGAGGTAATAGTATGTGTAAGTTGATATCGGAGAAAGTTAAAGAACAACCGGGGAAACTTTCCCCGGTGAATTTAGTTCTTAATGACTCCCTTAAGGACTGTGTTCAAAGTAAGGTACTGTTCCTCAAGGGACGATGAGGGCAGACCTTCTTTAAAGTTAAAATAGAAGAGATTGAATCCATGTTTAACACTAGAACTACCGAAAATGTACTCAGTTATGTTTACACATTTATTTGTATATCAATTATGACTGAAGGATTTAAGTTAATTAATGGATTACGTATTTAGATTACGTATATCAAATAAAAATATATACAATCTGAATATATTCGAAAGATTTAATTAAAAATAGTGAACAAGTCATTTGGCGTCATTGGTAGTTTCAGTGTGAAACTTTATTCGGAGTTTACCACAAATTGTACAAAAACCAATAATTGCAGGAAAAGTCAAAAATCGATGGAACATGGAATAACATACATTATAATGGTACCAATCGAGTACGTAAAGTATGAAATATTCCTTACATAATTAATAGAGAAAAATCATTCACTATATGCATTATATTTAACTCTTGAATTGAAGTACAACTCAATCGAATTTTCCCCTCGCGTTAGATATCTGCACGGCCATTAAAAATCGCATTAAATAAAGCCGATAATTCTGGTTGAAATGTATGCAATTAGTTTAAAAGTCGAATATTGGAAATCTACTACATTCAAGGGAATACATTTTTTCGTATATTCCGTGCTTTCAATCCTTTCCATTTCTGAGAAGTGCTCGTACGGTACAGATTAATATGTAGCACGGGAGTCACAAAGGGACACATCAATATTTTCGGCCACAGAAGTCTTTCAAGCGCGATGAAAGCACTTTCCGACTTTTCGCCGATATCGGCTGTCATACATTGGTTTGACAAAAGCGGACAAAAATTATAGCTTGATGTATACCCTGCGGGATCTTTTCCCTTCACTTTTCTGCCCTTCCCTTTCCTCCCCTTCCCTTTAGCACCGTCGATACCTATTTCGACAGCAAACCAGACACAATAGCCCTCTGTAACAAAAATTACACGGTCATCTCAGTTTCACCTAATCCAACCCGATGTTGGGCTGCTCCCGCGACACCGTCAATTTCCTGTCGGCTACCCTTAAGCTCGTTCCACACCGACCACCGCCGAGGACTTTTCTATTATACATCCGGCCTACCAGATGTCACATGGATTTTCAAGTAGTGACACCGTGACTAAAATAGTTATCCTGTGAAATACATCTGCCACTGGCTTCAACCGCAACATTCCTTTGTCCCCCTCTCCCTTTACTTCTCGGGTGTTCCTTATAAGCTTCACCACTTTTTAGCATACTGCTTTTACTTCCGATATCCAGTTCAGGCGTGAATGAATCTTACAAGGAGACGTATCTTTAATATAATAATAATTTATTATCTACATTTGATAAACGGAGTCTTTAGTGCAAATAAAACTTCGGGGGAAGTCTACGAAGAAGATGCACGTGTGTTTAGAACATAAAGTTCATATCGATAAATTCTAGCCACATCTTTGCAACATGTTGCATATTAATGTTATTGATCATAAAATGTTCAGCAAAAGATTCCCGACCGATTTTAATTCTTCGGAGATACTTAATTAGCTAATAGTTACTGATCTTGCCGAGGAAGATTGATTAACGGTAGACCATTAAGTATCCAAGGGAGTCGATTAGTACAAAAGAGAAAGTCCGAAGAGTGTGCATCACAAGATCCAATTTCCAGGGAAGAAAGTATCCCTTAATGTCGTCTAAACGACTCCTCCACAGGGCGATACCCGGTCAACATAGAGAGACCGGTAGACCAAAGTAAGGAAGAGGAGACCGGGAGCACAGAAAGCGCAAGCTTTTGTACTCTCTTTGAATTAACAATTATCCGAGCATGAAGAGCCCAGTATGCCGTGCAAAAAAAAGCGGGCTTTTCCTGAAAGTCGCTTGTCTCTCTGTGCCGTTACCAGAGAGTGGGACGTGTATGAATGGAAGGAGACACCGAGATAGAAGAATCTCTTTCACGAGATTCTCTCAGTTGACTTTTATCTTTTTCTTTTTCTTTCTTTCTCTTTCGTCTGTCCACCAGATTCACAATAGGAATCACGGGGCCACAGATGGGAATATACGGTTCATTAGTTCTCGACGTTCGAGCGTGTCTGCTCTATCAGCTCGCGTTTTCTTTCCTTTTCCGCGGTTCTTTTTACGGTCCTTATCTGCACTGTTAAGGAGCAGGATTCCTTCCGATTAAATAGGGGCAGATACCGTTCCCTTGCCGCCATTGGATGATTAGCTCGCTCCAACGTAATCACGGTAACCGAAAATCGTAGCTCTTAAGATAGAACAGAGGTACCTATCCTCGTTTCCTAACTGCAATTACGCTGCTTCCGTTTTGCCTTACCTTTTATTTTCTATACTGTTGCACTTTTGCTTCTCTACATTTTCCTACTCGTTTTCTGACATTTCTCTGGCATTTTTCCTTTCTCTGACATGGAACTTTTTCTTAACGCATGGAATAAAGAAAGTATATATTATTCTGGATGATTACTCGCGGAGTTAAATTCAGGAAGAAGTCAAGTACTGTGAAAGAATTATCCAAGAAAAAAGTAATTGTGTACTTATTACAAGTACATTAATTATAATGCACCCTTTCGAGTGAAAAGGGTGGAAATCCAGTAAAAAAATCATTGGAGTAATTCTTAATGTTGCTTATTGGTAGCTGCAATAAAGTATGTGCCGATTGAGAGGCGCCTTTTGAGTGGAAAAGGTAGAATTACAAACTTGTATGACATCCGATGGATACGGTTGATCAAGAATAATGGGGTAGAAACCCAAATCGAATGGACCATAAATCTTGCGTACACGCTGTTTAAACTTTAACGTTGACCATAACATTCAGGCGAAATAAATCAAGGTTAATCAGATTTATAACCATCCACCATCGATGTTACGGCTACCCTCCTTTTTACTACCCATCTCTCCACTTGGCCTTGCCGTTTCAATATACTTCCCTCACTTTACCCTAACTCTAATACAGAACCAAGTAAACATGCATAATGTATAACATCGAGGAATCTCGTTCCGTAGTTAGGTCAAAGATTCGATGAATCACTGACGATTGTCAGAATAGTCATTATGTCAGAGTCGAATCGATTCTGCTGAAGAATCGATTCTTTTAAAGAATCGTTAAGTGGAAAATCGATTCAACAGAATGATCTTTTGAAGAATTGAATCGGCATCGAATATCCCTACTTCATGGAATCGAACTGGTTGGCATGGAGGATATTTCAGACAAATAAATCGGAACTTTCATATCCAAAGTTAGCGGTGAGGGCAGTAATGTCAGGGCAATAAGGGTAGTGGCAAGGTGGTGGAACCTTAAATTTCCTTAACGCGACGTACATATATTATTCGTACTCGAAGACGCGCGGGTGGAACTTTTATGTTGGAGATTCTTTACGATGAGGTCGATGCAAGGTAGACGTAGGTATCTATGGCCCCAGTCGAATGTAAGGGCATAGACAGCACATACCGAATATCCATTGCGGATTCGTGTCTGCCTTTGTAACGGCGTTTCTACCGTTTCTACCATTTCTACGATTTCTACGATTTCTACCATGGCGTAACAGCGTGCCAGCCGAATCGTAGGAAAGAGAGATATTGAATCGATAAAACCCTCCTTCGTCGAGTTTTACGGCGCGATCCTTTCCCGAGACAATTTACGACTTCCGTTTTTTCCGTCGCTATCCGTCGTTTGTGTCGATTTCGTCTACAGCCATGTCTCTTTTATTAAATCTCAGCATTGCACACCTCTTCCACTGATTCGATTTCTCGAGCTATGCAAACTTGTATTTTCACGAAAGGTAAAACGTGTCCACCGAGCTCTTCCCACCGTCATAAATCTGTGAAAAGTCTGGCGAAGATATTTTTTTCGGGAAAGTATGCCAATTATTCGGGAATAGGAAGCACTACCAAAGAAACAAATATTTTAAAAATTCGCCTATTGGTTTAAATATTACAAATTACGATAACTAGATTTAAATATCATTTCAATAGCAGAATTAAATGAGCCAAACTAAGGTAAATTGGATTTAACAGCCAAAATGATCAACTTCATCAAAGCAAGATTACAGAAAATTGATAATTATGAAACATTAAGCACCAATGCTCTTCGACAGTACTACTGCATAATGTTCCAACAGTGGAGTTAATCATTTTGGTATTCGAATTGCTCAAATAGCGTATCACGAATGAAGTAACATAGTTGAAGTATCGCGGTTGATTCGAATCTTACGGAATGTTACATTGTAAGGCAGACAACTCGTCTTAAACGAGACTCTTGCGTGGATAATCCCCGTACGGCCATCCTATTATCGTCTACGCCCACTTCAATTAGGTTTCTCCATTGCTATCGTTGGTGCATCAACGTTGTCTTCCACCTAGCGTACACGCCATTGGATGTAATCGAGCTTTCCTCGAAGCATTTCCGTCGTTAGTTAACCGGAATACCGAATAACCGACCTGTCCGGGAAACCTGATAATCTCACACCGATATTGTTATCCACTTTTCGCGGTGTTCAAGTTAATTCACTATAATGTTAAGTGCCTAAGAAAGTTCATATGGTTTTTCTCACATTGACCATTGTATTGAAATGAGTAGTATGACTTATAAAGTCAAAATGAGTTAGGAATTATTCCTTTGACATAAAAATGAGTTTAAAAATATTATTTAATATACAGCAGGGAATCGATTGTTCGAACTTCAATTATCCAAACGAAGTATCATCATTCTCTGAATGCATAATTCGATGAACGGATGAAAACTTATACGGTTTACTTAACTATATTTCATTGTTTGGAGAGTTTTAATTTGTTCGTTGAGCTTTACCTACACACGCGCATAATTGAAAGCAATTGCGAGAGAGATACTCGCTGCGTGGAGCCCCGCGGAGAAAGTAAGAAATACGGCTTCATAATCTTGCCCTTTCTATGTATACATCCGCATACATCTTGTAACTTCATAGCGCTGTAATAAAGTTATTTGCTAAACTTGAAACTTGTAATGATGATGATGCACTTAACAAAGTAAATCTCGCTAAAACGCCGTGTACATCAGTTTAATATAACTCGCGGAACAAGTAACGGTTAGAAAATTAATATGTCTAGACTCGGGACTCGAAACTCCGAGATAAGATGTTATCTGAATATTACGTTATAAACGTTTCCATTAATATTTACAGTACTTTAATCAATTAAAGTATAAGAGTAAGGTAGCATTTTCACATTGAATTATTTTAATTAAATTATGTTTATTTTATAATTGGCTTATTATGTTCTTATTTAATTATAACTTTTTCACTTAAGGTCCCTGACAAATAGAACAGTGTCAAAGAAAATTCTTGAACGATTCTAGGTCGTTTCCGTAATATTTCGGGGCAGGTCTTCGCCTGCGTTGACTATTCGCAGTGTATTTAGTACCCCAGGAGTTTAAGATAGTTAGAGTATGGCATAGAAAATAGCAGTAGTTTGGGATTCTCATCCGCCGCTACCAATTTCATTTTTCCCCTGATCAGCCGATCTAAGCAGCGATCAGTATGCAGGCGCATGTTAGTGCGTCCATAAATTTCATGATTCTTTTTCCCGCGATAACGGCGTTACGCCACGCCGTGTATACGTCGGCATTAAACGAAATTGCGAAATGGATGGAAAAGGGGTGGAAGTGGGATGAAAAGGGAAGAAAAGGGGGATGGAGCTTAAGTACGATGAAGATACGCGTACGTCACAGAGATCGCGGAGCTTCCAATTACATTACTGCTCAGCCACATGTTGACTTGATGCGTGCACTTAAACGTGAATCCGTAACCGCAAAGGCGTAAGTTAAAGTTGTACGAGGGACAGGGGTAGAAATCGGATTTACACGCTCCATATATTTTATCGGGGGTACTTTCCTTTTGCCGCGTGCCGCTGACGCATTCAGTCGAATCATTTCAATATTAATCGGACGGATTATTCCGATTCACGATTATATTAGTTCATTCCATAAATAATATCCCTTTCTTATTTACCATGTATTAACGTTCGTGTCATGTTTCGCTGATATGATTATAGGAACTTTTTCTTTTGTGTCATACAGAGTATACTTTCGATAGTATGTAACGTCCGTTCGATCTAGTCTGATCAATATTTATCATTTGACAAAAAATGTGCACTGAGAGTTAGAGTCCAAAAACGACATTACTTGTGGAATCACCTAAAATCATCGTATGGTTGACATCGGTATGATTCATAATCTTGGTTTTTCCATGTAGAAAGATAATACGACGAATATATAATATAATACGTTAACTTTATATGATATATCGATTACAATAATTTAATAACTGCTTTTACACATCCACTTAATTGAATTTGATCATTCATCTTCTTGAATCATGAAACATTATTCTTTCTCTTCTAAGTGGCAATGTCACTTGTTTTACGAAATATGATAAGATATCGGCAATAAGATATTCCTGTAGATTGTAATTTCGTTTTCAATGGAAGAATTGAAAACTAAAGATTGGACCAAAGTTTTGTACTTCTTTCGGCAAATGATTTATACTTTGCGTAGTTAGAAATCGAACCAATCAATGCTGATTCTAAGGGAGTTAAGATTCTTCGCAGTTACCCTGTTTTATAGACGCCAGGTCGGATAAACGGATAAACGCATCTCGATGATTCAGAGCGGCTCCAGACCGAGCGATGATTCAGCCCTCGCGGTGGCTTAATCGCTTATCGCGTGGCTAACATGATTGAACGAATTAAACACACCCATGATGACAGGCATAGCATATAAGGTCACCGATGCACAAACGTTTCTACGTGCCTTCATTAGCTTTGGTAAATGCAAGTTAGGTTAATATCAAAGGGCATTACCCTACAACCTGATGCTGCATACCATCATCTCTATCATCTCTTCTTTTTACTTCTAAACAACGATATTCATTATGACGACCGTAATAATATTCTTACAAGGAGAATATAGAGAATATAGAATTAATTCTGTATCACAACAATTTTTACGTGCAACATCCCACGCGTTTTTCATAAAAGGAGTTTAAAATGAATATTTAAAATTAAATTTATCGGAATTCCGCTAACAGTTGTACAGTGAAAGATACATAAATGTGACGCACAATTGGCAAACTCTCCTCGTAAGCTGGCCACCCGAAAATTGTGATGGACATTACGGCAAACAAACGATGCGTTGTAGGTTTTTACGTGTAAGTATAACCATTAGTTGTTCCATCGAACTTCGAGAAGCTGACCATCATTCATCGATCCTCCCTTAGAGTTACGAAGGGCGCGACTGTCCGAAGTAGATTTATGGAGTTGCCGACTTGATCGAAAGAAAGCACCCTGGTAAAACGGTATCCGTTTTGCTGGCGTGTACCGCACGTAACTTTCATTCCGTGGAATCTCTTTAGTGCTTCAGGATGTAGTTTTTCCGGAGCCAATAGAATAAATTGGTTTTTTTACGTGCTTTTTGATCCTCCCGGCAATTTAGGATTCAACGCGCGTGTTATCATACCCCGAGTCTGATTACACGAATGAACTAGATGTTGCATATATATGCACCTTTAAAGGCGATCGTGTAATTCGGTATTTGATAGCACGTTCGATTTTTATGAGATCTCGAAAACATCAATTTCTCTGCTTTTATTATTATAAGTAACTTCCATTATATTTGTAAGAATGAATAAGATATTGAAATCTTTTGTTCAGATGTTATTATTTTTCTGAAATTTACAATCAGAAAATTTACAATCAGAAATCATGCAAATCTCCTGACGCAGCGGTCAACACGTTAAACTTGCCACATATAATGCATTAAAATTTAGCAATTAAAAAAATGACGCGAGGAATGAAATATCGTGGAAAAAGCCGTCTGACGAAGGAGAACTGGAACAAAATTAATGTGTCGTGGATTATAATTGACGGGTATGCAAATAGTGGTACACTCGTCGATGTTACCCTGAACGTGCTTATTACCGAGACGTATGTCCAATCGATTGACATTCACTCTCATCAGACACGTGTTAAATGCCATTACCTTTGACAAGCGAGGACATTAATTACAGGGAAATCGACTAAAGTATGCGGAGGAATCAGCTTATCAGTTCTATCAGGTATCGGGGAACTTCGTGCGGAATTTTAAATACAAATTCAAATATAATGTCTCATCTCTATATTTCTATATTTGAATCTTGATTGAAAAATTCGCAGGAACTTCTTTCGGTAACTAATAATATAATGCGGCACTTATGCAACTTCCAAAATATTAATCATAGAGAGTTCATTATGGAGGAACCACACTTGATCCATCAGTTATTGAGATGCTACGTAAAAAATAAGTAAATAGTCAAGAGAGTGAACAAAACGTATGACGTTCAGGTTATCTGGGTAGCAATCACGTTCATCTTTCGCGTTTTTCGTCCGATCATGTTCCTGGACGCTAACACTCACTTCCGGAAAATTTCCGGCGAGTTGCTAGTTTCAGCAGAGGGTCGATGGAGAGTACATGGTACACACGCATATCCATGGGTTCATCCATCAATCCATGGTGCCGGATCTCCAAGGTCGTGAAACGTTCTCCGACAATCAATCAACCGGCCTTCTCAAACCTTCCTGTAATAGCTAATAAATTTCCTCGGTGCTTTGCTCGTGTTTCCGCGTGGATGCTAACAAACGATGTCAACGGTTTGACATCCGTAGGAATATGATAATCGCGTCATGGATGTTATCGATCTTTGATTCAGTCGATCCAGGAATGCTTAACCTGTTAACCGGGAGTGACTAGTTAACTCGTCATTCGAATCGACACTTATTTGGAAGCTGACGAATTCAATTCTAGTGGAGTCATTGGATGTTTTGATTTATGTCGAAGAAAGTCACGGCGACATTTTGGTGAAACCATCGAGGAGAAATAAATGTGTAAGCATCTTTAAGAGAACCTTTCAAGGCGCAGGTGTATTCTTCAAAAGGACGAAGACGAAAGAAGGCAATTAGGAGGAAATGACGTTAGTGGTAGGTTGGTGGACGGTGTTATCATTACGACGTCCACGAAACGACGTCCTGAAACTAACGAGCTACTTTAAGACTAACTACGATCTACCGACGTCGACCGACGTAGACCGACGTAATTTCTTTTCTACTATCGTTGTTTAAGATCCCGCCCTTATTGCTCGTCAAACCCTTTAGTAATTCCGTTCTTTAACCTTTTTGAACCCCCCAGGTTCTAAGGGATCTAATTGTAAGATTGAATGACCAGGTGGAAGTCGTGAAAATGTAAATGGTTTAACGCAAGAACTACCGAACACATACTTAGCTATATTTATACGTTTATTTATATATAAATTGTGCTTGGAGTATATAAGTTAATTAATGGATTTCATTATACAATTATATTAATTATATTAATTGTACTCATACAACTTCTCGATTTCCCCGAATGAAGCTGACTTCAGAACTTTGTGGTAAAATTAATATGAAAAATAATCGTGAAAGATATTATTCTTTCATTTCAAGGATTTTTCGCCGACATTCTATTTCCACTATCGGAACGTAGTAATACGAAGGACGGAGAGGTTACAGCTAAAGTAACATGTAATGTAAGTTGTAAGTAATTCAATCGTCCATCGGCTTCGCACTCTTCCTGTTTTCAAAGGTCCATCTACTATATATTCTTCTACGATTTTCCGTAAATAAAAGACAAAACTGGTGAGAATCCATCGGAAATGAATGCTTCCAGCATAAAGTACGCTTCCACGATTTTTACCCTCCGATATGAATGATATCCGCGACGAATGCGGATACGAGACGAATCGGTTGTGTCACAATCAATTCCCATCCGAGCACGATGTCGTTGACAGACGACGAATCGCATTGGATTTCGTCGCGGACTGCTTTTCGCTGGAAAATGTTTCGGTGTCCCTCAAATGAATCATTCTAGTTGATCTACCAGACTTACCATCCCTCAAACTTCTACCCCCTTAAGTTTACATGTATCTTCAACATTCTACTCTCCGGTTTAACTTATTCAGCGTTTGAATAATGAGAACTTATTCTAAATCGATTTGTGATGCCGATTAACAAATTCCTAACGTTCTTTTTCGATAGAAATTGACGAATGAGTTTTATAATATTATATATATTGTTGGAATTGGGGATGCTGTGATTTTATAGTAAATATAAGTTTGTGTAATTTTGCAAAATGTCTATTATTAATTATTCACTTTCATGTGGAAGTTTGGATTTGTGGGACACCTGACATTTTATATTATATTATATTATATTATGTGATGCTTGCTTCGAGCAGCTTCTAACCTCGTGTTTTTATGTTCCAGGTAAGTTCTGGAGAGTAACACGCATCATCAATAAAAAGTACATCCAAGGACATTCTTGGTGAGAATTATTTAATGTAATTTACATGTTTTAATTTGATGACAAATATCAGTAACATTATATCATCGCTTAACTCCCCTGAATAATAGAGTCAGACATTTCGTTAGCATAGAAGTAAAACTCATGCACTTTCATTTTCAAGTACGCGAATTGCAGAGGTTTTAGTATTTTGCATATTTATTTATTTAATTCATTAAAAAATGTCAATATTCACGAAATAAAATATTTGAATATAACAAGTCATTTATATATTCTGCTTGTACTGTCTAGTAAAATTGTATTTATTAAATGATTATATTTGAAGAAGAAAATCGCGAAAGTGTTAATGTGTTTTTAATGATTTTTACTTTTATAATAATGACTTTCCGTTTGCTGTGAAATCGATTATAATCAGCAACCAAGCGAACGAATCTATCCACGGAAGTAAAAGCGTCACTTTTTTCCCTTCATTTTGGACAATTCCTGGTTAGAGAGAGAAAAGAGTGTTCCATCTGGAACGAACGGTCAGTTTCCGGTCTTGCGCGGAAATTATCGAAGGACAATGACGGAAGTTAGAAATAAGAACGCCGGCGATAAAGCCGATAAAGACGAGTTAATTCGTTATTCCCATCTACGCATATCTCGAAGGTTAAAAATGAAATGAAAATGATTCCTCTCATAATTCACAAATCTCGATACGTATAAATTTCAGTGACGAACAGTCAAATCCATATATACATCATAATTACAAATATATCGCGCGGATTTATTTGTTTACTGAATCAAAAGTGTACGTTTGATGTACTTTTTTTAACAAACTCCCCGGTTAATAAATTTTCGGTAAATATTAAAATAAAATGTGTATGAAAAATATAAAATGTTTTAATACTATCAAGGAAAGTAGATATTCCTTTACGAGATTTACCAGAAAACAAGCCCCCATACAACACTAGTTAGCCTGCAAAGAGTTGTATAAGAAATAGGAGTTTTCTCGTCGTAAACTAAGGAGCTTGCAAATCGGAAGCAAACATGAATCGAGGACTTTTATGTTTCTACGAAAATAGAGTCGCGAGCTTGGAAACTGCCTTTATCTTGAACTGTCGTAAGATACTTTTCTATTTGTTCGTTACTACGTATTATATGGATTTGTACGTAAACGTCTTTACCATTTCTGTTTTAATAAGCATCCAAGAATATCTATGTTCCGGTATACTCGATCTTCCAGGTTGCATTTTGTCAGTAGGAGTTAAAGTAGTCCAACTGTTTGGTTATTCATTCCTACCAACTAAGTAGGAACGGAATATAATTCTAAATAACGTTACATAAAATTCTTGTTTTATATACGCCTTTCGCAGTCAAAGGGTTAATGTATAATTCTCTTTTCATCTTTCTTCTTTGCTTTTTACATGTATCTGTTATATAGAAAAGAAAAATTCAACATGTGTGTAGTTTAAACTTAAAACACAAATCCATGCGAAAAATTAGAATTTCATGTTTGGTTATTTATAATAAAAAATATTTTACATTAAAATCCAAAAGAATTCATAATTTTTATCGTAAAATCTTTCAGCAGGGGTCTCACCCATTTGAACCGAAATTCCGCAGATATAAAACAATACGTGTCGCTTAGTTTGTCGAGTACTGCAACATATATGAAAACGAAAAAAATCGGAAGCAGATAACTACCTACAAAATTAGATTGAATGGAATATCACATTATATATATTTCGATGCAGGAACATGTTGAAAAGCTTCCGATTATTCTCACCGCAATGTAGACATAACTGTTTCGAGAGTAAACAAACACCGAGATTCCCATGTAATCCAGCGATCCCTAAAATCACAAATAGAAATGTTCAGTGCGAGCGAGGCTTCCGCTAATCCTCTAAAACTTCCACCAGCCCGTCATTATGCGGGACATTTTTCCTGGCATGTCAAACACAGTTTCGTAATGTAAATACGTATCACGTCGTGTATACTGAAAAGCAACATAATCCCTTAACATACCAAAAGTATACGTGGCCAATGTTGTGTACCCCTCTGTTCTAGCTGTTTAGCCTGAGACAAATATAAAAGAGAGCTGGTAGGATACACACGGCTTTCCACCGGTTCCTCTTTCTCTCCATAAAGAATGAGAGAGAAAACGAGAGATATTATAACAGGGCAGGAGAAGACAGAGATGAAAAGGTGCAATTGTTAGACTCATTTGCATGACAGAAGCGTAAACAGGGGTAACGAGATTTGTGGGTTAGCCGTATGGCGTCGACGCAGCACCACTGACGTTCTGGTTATCAGAGTGTTAGACAAATGCCGTATTCTAATGTCACCACGTATACAGACGAAATGTGCATACACGATAGGTGTAGTAAACGAGAGAAGAGTTGGTCTCTTTTTGAGTGTCACCAGACGAAAAACTAGTACCTCCAGGCTAACGTTCTCGACGTTTCTTCTGCTATTCGTCGACAGCCAAAAGAAACCCACCGCGCTCTGCTTTCATTCTGGCTAACCCTACCTGCTAATGCGCCTCGAATTTCTGGGCTTCCCTTGGCGGCTCTTACATGACTGTATATAGAAGCAGGGAAAAGGACAGACGCATAAATAAACGAGTAGAAGAAGGACGTACGAATGAAGGGAGAAATAAGGGAACAGAGATGGAGATAGAACGTACGCATGAAAGAGAGATGTATGAAATCGAGGAAAGGAGAAAGTTTATGCGCGATACACGTTTGGATAGAATGGTAGAATGAGATGGATTAAGGATGAAGGATGAGGGATGAAGAGGCATAGAAAAAGAGAAGGCGTGCCAGGGATTAAATTTGATCCCCGCATACTTACCGCAAGCCTTTGTGCACGCGCTCGTCTGCACATGCAACGCATATATGCGGTGAGCCACGATGAAGAATCTAAACACTGTGTATACATCCGCTTGGGGTTGCGGTTCTTTTAAAAGGGTGACGACATGTTCGTTGTTGCCCGATGAGTTCGAAGGGGGGGAAACTAGGCTTTCTTGTTAGCTATCTATGGTTACCAACGTTTGCATCAACGATGAGATTAAATCGATAGGATAATACTATGTAACAATGGATCAACTGATTACTGGATTTTTCTCCAGTAATTAATAGAGTGTATGAATTCCAGTATGCATCGAGTATTAGGGAATAATAATTTCATCTCGTTAAGGGATACGAATGATTGAAAGTTTCTAGGCTCACTACTTAACATAATTAGTGATTGCGGTTTTATTTAATTAAGAATAATGAAGATTATATTATCGATTTCTAGTTATTTCAACGGGTGGGCACAGAGATAATGAAAACCCCGGGAGATGCGATTTTTATGTCGTAGGTTAAAGGCTTAAGGAATTCAGAACAGCGAGATCGAAATTCCAGGTGGTATTATGTGGTCGCAAGGAGACCAAAGTCGAATTGGTTGGTCGTGTTATAGAGGACTCGTGGGCGGAACAATAGAGAAATTTAGTCTTCCCGCGAGTCGGATGAGTAAAATCAGCATACTGCTTTCCCGCAAAGCTCCGCGGAACTGAACAAAACAACCAACCGGAAACAAAACACTGGCCAACCCGTAGCCTGCTGGACGCCATAATTAATATTCAAACACCAACACTCTCGCACTCGTATTCTTCTTACTATTTTCTCTCTTTTCCTCGTTCCGATCCCTGTAGCCCCTTTTTTCCACTCTTTTCGCCGAACGTTCTTCTACCTTCGTTGGGAACCTCTCAACGAGTACAGCACGCCAAGAGCCTCTTTTTTCCACTTTTTCCCACTTTTTTTTCCCCGAACGATAAATTTACATTTCACCCCCTGCTCGTGAAACCGTTTTGTTAAACATTACCCGCGGTGCGGCACAGCATATGGATACATTGGCTGGCCGTGCATTAAGAACCAGATTATAGAACACTGGAACGTAAATGCGAGAAGGGACACCCTGCGGCACGGTTCTGCGGTGACGAAATTATCCGACGGAGGTTTTACGTTCTCCGGATTATGAATTTTAAATCCGCAACGCGCAAATTAATTTCGCGCTCTCGTGCCGTTTATTATCGGTCACCGTAATTTCCTTACTTTTGCGGTGTTCCCGGAATTTCTCACTTCAATAAAACAATTAAATGCAAGTGCACGGAAAACTCTTCAAAGATACCCTCAAAAACCTATGAAATCAGCTGAAAGGAATCCATTAATGTTTGACGACCAAATGCCTCATATATTCACGGACATATAAGGGCGTATATATACGCCATTCGCAGTCAACGCGTTAATCAGCACCTTACATATTTCAATTGATAAACATTTTAATTTTTCGTCCTGAAGAAATATCAATCGTTTGAAGTCAACAATTAGGGTTGTACGAATACTTGTTGGCTCAGTTCACATCAGTCTCACGGGGAATACACTTGCAAGCCTATTTCTGGTGCAGCCAGTATACACGGCGGGATACCTCATTTTCTTGAGTGCATTCGAGCATACATTTAGGTGCAGTGGGAGGTACGAGGAGTTTGGTAGCCTTTTCCCGAAGTGCAAGCACGGAGAGTCTCAGTCTGCCCCCAAAATGAGCCGCGCTAAAGCCAACGTAAACTCTGGTAACGAGTCATCGTGCTGTGTACAGTGTACACCAAACAGAACAAGTCTCTCCCTCGTGGCGTGAAAAACGTCACGTCCATTTTAGGGGTCCATGTGTACCTCTGTCACCCCACCTTTATTAGTGCCCGGTAAAAGTAAATAAGAGGTTGCAACGTGTCTACAATGAGAATAAGTGAACATTACCTCGTCAATTCTAGACACCCTCGATCGACAAATCCGTCTTAACGTCAGACATGACGACTGACACACAGACACGTCGACTCACATCTGCTGCACGGAATTCTTACTTAGTTTTACCATATGGATCCTCCGAATGTTCAACATCCCCCTTTCGTTTACTTCGGACAAACCGGAGGGAGTATTTTTGACGTGGTCATTAGAGTCTGACATGATTGTTGATACTAGATAGACGTGGACGGATTTCTGAAATATTGAATCGTCGGATGTGTTTTGTAAGCCTGCTTAACGGTCCAAATTAAGTTCTCAGATGTTTGACTCGATGCTTGGACATCTTATTAGACGCCAGCTTTACCTGAGAATATTGTAGCTATTTTTATGATGTGAGTTTTTAACAACTGCGACATGCATTCGCAGCAATTAATTCGAAATTCAAGTCTTCTATTTGCCACACAAACTGAATTAACAAAACGTCTTAGAATAAGTTCTCGCTTAGAACCGAAGTAGTCTTCGAGTGTAAAGGGTTAATACCAGACATGCTGTATCATTGCATCACTCCAATTCGTGCTAATTAAATTTGAATTATTCTTCACGAAATAGTTCTTGCAAAATAAGTTCATCTATTGACAGACATTCAGAATATCTTTTACAATTCTAATAAGGTAATGGCAAGAAGTAATAATTGAAAGTAGCCAGTATTCATACATCCAAGCCATGTCCAGTAGACTGTCAGGTTTCATTTATTATCACTGACCCTCTTCCATAATTACACCGTGAAGCGTCCGGATGAATTTACCCAACCATCATATTTTGTCGAAGTACCGGATTAATTTTGCCTTTCGCAGGCGTTTCACAGGTTTGACCACTTCGAATTAAGCACACCGTTTCTATCTCAGCTGCAAAACGTCCGAGGTGAACAAACGGCCAAGCAATTATGAATTCCCTCTTTCGTTGCCAGCGCAATACTCGCGACCACCTATTTCACTGACCCTTACAACCACCGACCCTTTTCCTGGCCGCTATCTAGTTAACTTCATCCTCCCTCGTTTCTGCTGAGGCCTCTCCCCATCCAAATAGTTAATTAGCATGGAAAATTTGCATTCGAGGCGAGAAGCCATCCTGCAATAGCAAATTGGTGAAAACTCTTCTCTTCTTTCTTCAGCATCGAGACCACCGATGTACGTTGGGTTCAACAACCAACACGCAATGCCACGTTGTTCAACGTGTTATCAGAAACCTTGTTTTCTGACTTCCTTTAAACGAGATTAGCATTGCATTTATTTCGTGTTCCTGCATTCTGACGGATTCTTAACATGAAACTGTCGTGTTGTTTTCTGAATCTTTTTTACGATCTACACGGTATTTCGAGTACCCTAATTTGATATTTGGTTTAAATCAAATTCAGATTAATTAAATATAGATTTAATAATGATTATCGAGCGAGGAACATTACAAATGTTAAGTGCTCCGTGAGAATCATAATACAGTATGGGTTCAGTAAATTTCTTAAGGAAAGTTCGCATAGTGGCTTCCAGTTATTTAAAGGGACAATGATCCTGCATTGGTGGACACAAGTTCATAACTCCTGCCAATGACTGGAGCGACGAAGGAGTCGTGATTTATGAGTGTGAAGTCGCGCAGTAAGTTCCCATGTCGATAAATCGAAGCTGAGAGGAAAAGCGATAACTTGTTTTGACGCCACACCTTTCAAAGTTTCGTTACTCTTCGTGGGTGTTTTTTTTTTTATCGGGAATGTTGACGTCCTGCAGAAAAAGGAACCATGTCTCTTGCAGTAGCAACGGGGAGCATTATAAATTTATTCTTTGAAGGTGTTCCATTGTTTCTGATTATTATGATGTAATTTATTCTTCGATCAGTATTTATCAAAAGCTGCACATAATGAATTCTCTTGCCAGTCGGTGAATTTGATCTAAATTCGCGTCTTGTCATTTTATCAAAATGAACATTAAAATCGTAATTGCAAGATCCAGAAATCAGAGTATCAATCTTCTATATCGTTATTATAAAAATAAAGCTCATTAAGTAACATTTTCTTGTAAACGAGATACAAAGGTTTCTCTATCTCAAACATTTCACAGTAAAATTGCACGTAATCAATTTAAAAAATGTTTTTCATTCAGACTAATAAATTACGACAAATCATGGCTTTTCCATTAGATAGATAACAAAAAGTGACTGCAATAAATACAAAAGAAGGGTTTTTAAAAAAATGTATTTAATGAATTTTGCGTCTATAACAGCGATATATTTGATCGTTTCGCATTATTCTTGTCGATATAATTAAAGATCTGGGTCACTGAGAGATATGTGGATATTATTCCCTTATTTAATAAAGGAAAAATTGATATTATTCTATAAATATGCAAATTGGGAGGCTAGAATAGTATTCAATAGAATATATTTTTAGTATGAAGAATAATATTCAATAGAATATTTTTCTAATAAAGGACGAAAGGAAAAGATTTTCTTGAGATTTTCTCTTTGCGCAGTAAATGGGAGAATGGAGGATGCGACACGGGGAAATCTAAACGGTTAGTTGTGATAGGTTGAATAGACCGGTTCTCAATATAGCTGTCATGTGGAACTATTGGCTAGACAGGCGACTTGTACCAGCCGTCACAAAGGGAATCGAGCGGGTCAAGGGGGTGGAAAAAAAAGGATCGAAGTAGTATTATCGAGGTATGGAAGGGGTAAACAGCTATCTGTATGCAGACAAACCGCTGGAAGCGATTCTCATTTGTTTCCTGCTTTTTAATCCGGTACCTTGGAAGCTTCGGGGCTCCTTTGTGAAAACTCGTATTACCTTCTCCACGGTGTCCTTTTTTTCTCAACCCTGGAAACGTCTAGGTAATGGTTGGTTTATTAAAACCCCGCCCCCCGACATTACCCCAGTTTGTAATAACAGATACACCTGGTTTCATTACCGTGGTTCTCTGATACGGATCTCTGATAGTTATTTGTATTCTGTTTACTTCGGATATATTAAACAGTGTATCACTGTCCCCTCTTATCGTTCAAGATAAATTGATTGTGCTTTTTATGTTTTCTTAGAGTAGAATTATTTTCCTTTAATATCTCGTCGGCCATTTACCCTTCTCTGAACTTAGTTATCTCTTCTTCGAAGTAGCTGAGAGATTCACGTATCCAAGCAAATGTGTACCCTTTCAAGGATTTCATTCCTTCTGATGCTCGTTTCCAAGGATCGAAATGGGAATACTGTACACAGAGAGTCTTCTTTATCAAATTTTCGATGCCTTGTGTTTGTTCATACTTATTTCTGGTTCTTTGAGCACCTCGACAAAGATTCGATTCCAATAACCATTGTTTAAAGGCTAGTTCACCAGTAAAGGATCAACTGCAGATATTTCATTTCCCTCGTGAAATTTCGCCGAGTTTTAATGATGCCTACTAGAAGTATTATCTTTGGATGCTCCTGGAAATACTTACTGCAAGGAACTGAAAGCTCTGACATTGATGTCTTACCAAGGAAGTATCTTTCAAGTGGATTTGGCAGACCATTTTGAAGTTGCCTCTGTTCGGATTTAAAACTCCTCTTCGTTTGCATCGAAGAAGCTAGTTTCCGAAACGAGTTCTGGAGAGGTTCTTATAAGGATTACCTCATCTCACTGGCGCAGGAAGCTCAGTATCAGAAGTCTCACGACAGAAATCTGAGTTCTATCGATAGAAGTAACTCGGCATAGGATTTCGTGATACCTTGAACATCTACTTCGTCCACAGGGTCACCCGTATCTTTGTCCCCTTCAGGCTTCGCCAAAAAGTAACGTCGTAAAGATCGAGATAATCCGGACCACTACATTTCTTGGTAGCCCGGTTTGCTCCGGGTATCTGACCCATACAATCCTCGACGTCCGCAGCCGGTAAATATCCTCCACTGTCGTTTTGTACAACCAAAGAGGTGGGAGTGGAAATAGGGAAGAGGAGGCTGCCCGGCTTAAGTCACCCCTTACGATTCAACCCATTCCACTACACCCTTTTCAGTTTTGTCACTATCTCGCGAACCGAGCTTCCACACCCTCTTTTCCTTCTTCTCATTTCTCTTCCTTCTCTTTTTCTTCTCCCCTTCTCCTTCTTCTTCAGCATCAACCCCTTTCATCCTCTCCACTCAGAAAAGAGGAATCTCACTTTAAGGACTGAAGATTCTTGCAAATCCAGGCACGCCAGGTTCTCCTTTATGACGAGCTAAGAGACGGTTCGGTAAGGAAAGTTTTCGGCTTTTTCTTGCCTACTAAGGGATTTTTTTATCGCTCGCGGAGATCTTTTGTAATGAACTATTTGGGAGTAATGTAGGGTGAGGCTTTTACGAAAATCATCTCTGAAGTTCTTGCGGGGGGTTACGTTTTACATTTTTAATCAGAACATTTATACGAAATTCTACGATTACGTGGAAGCAATAATTAAACTTCTTCGTAACGTAGAAGACACAATCTCCACAGTGAGAATAAGATCGTTTCTAAAGAAAATCAAAGTTGAAGTTCCGTAGATATTAAAACTTGCTTTGGTTTCGAGCTAGGAACCCAAAACAATTGCAGAATTGTAGAATGAAACGCGAGTGGCGGAGTTCCTGGGGACCAACTTTAAAAAACTCCCTAACCTCGAGTGGGTTACATGGAAATCATAATCTTTCCTCGATTATCGACATTCGTGGCGTTGGTATACTTGTTGTCCCCAGGGTGGAATCTTAAAGAACAATCGTTCGGTGTGGAAATGCGAATTCAGGTGGAAACGTGTGCAGCATCTATCGTATGAGTAAATCGAGAAGGATGAGCTAGTACGAAGGACAGAGAAGTTAGAGTAGATAGTAGAATCTCCGGAGCCTGGTAGCATCCATCAAGAAGATATATAGACTTCCGGTGGATTCAAGCTCACTTCAGATTGTCGATGTGTAAGAGACGTTACCTCGAAAGCATCGTTTGCGCCGGGTTTCGTGAACACCGAATGCCGAAGAAACGGGAGAACCAAGGAAATTACTTGTCTTCGGGGTATTCCTTCCAAGGGAGTAGTAAAAGTATCGTGAAAGAAACGCATTAGAGTAACTGGGAAAGCGGTTGTTTCCTGATCGTTCTATTTCCATCGACGTGCAAATAATTAGTATCTATCGGGAAGAGCAATCCAACCAAACACATTCCAATTCTTTTCTTGCTGTCAGCATTTCGAAATGTTTCACGTTCATACACCGTTAACTCTTTATAACGCAATATTTTTAATGTCTATAAGAAAAGTGTTTAACGCGGAACTAGGTAACCTTCTAAGGAATAAAATTATTACTTAAATGCACTGGGAAAGGTGACAATTGTTGCGCATACTTTTATCATTATTATTGAAACGAAAAAGATTGAGAATAATCAGGGTGATGATATTAAATGAATACGTAATTATTGCGATAAGTAGAAGGTTCGAATGACGAGTTAACTCGTCATCCCTGAATAACGGGGTCAAAAGCATCGAATGATAAATCTCTTCACGATAAGAATTACTCGGGAATATGCCAGGGATCGTATCTTTGTAGTCGGAGATAATTAATGTTCGTACCTATCAAGTTTAAAGAACATGTCAGGTAAAGTGGAGGACAGAAGTGACTCGCGGAAGAAGTCTTCTCTCTGCTTCTTCGTAGTACTCAATGGTTAAACGGAACTTTGACTGAAGCCGGCAGCCGGCAGCCTCGAGACCTTTTAACAGATAATTCAGTGGAGTTAATTGTCCCATCCTGCGAAGTGACTCACTTGTCAGAGGTACGTGGACCTAGGAACCATAAGTTCTTCTTTCGAAAGAGAAGTATTTCCCATTGTAGTACGTCTCAAGATCATAATAAAAGAAAAACGAGTATGATTCTCTTTCTGGATATATTATCAGCTGTTAACCGTTTGAGTGCCGCACGGAACGATCGCGCTCGTCGTCCGACATTTTTTCGGTTAAAGATCAGGTTCTTTGCGTCAGCTGTTCGTGATCTGAAAGTATCACGTGGCTAGGATATTAGGTCCAGATTACCTTCATAAGGGTACTCGATGGGGTTTGAATGTTATTAGAGCAAAAGGCGATCATGTTAGGTAGAACGAAGTAATTTATATGGCGAGCCCAGGACGGAAGAAGATTTACGATCCCTATGAGACCACTATTATTCCACGTTACTCTGACGATCAGCCTGATCATTTAATTTTCTTTCACAGACGTTATATTCTCTCTTCTCATCGTTTTTATTAATCGTATTCTTCTATTCACTATTCACGGCCTTTCTTGAACGAAGTACTTTCCGTGCTGCCCTTTCAGTACTTGAAGGATTACGATCGTAATGGTCTCTTACCTTTATCATCATTGAGTTTCATTCTTTCCGCGGTAATAATTTATTCGCGATCTTTCTCTACGACAGCTCGAGACCAACTTCTTCGGTTAGCTTTAAGTCCTCAATTTTTAGAAGGACACCGCGGAGGATTGGTTTATATCGATTTCTACTTTTAGTCCTTTTTCGTCTCGAATTAATTGCTAACCAACCGGTGGATGCTCTTCAGGTAGAATACTTCCGAGGTGATCAATCTTTCCCCTCTTCATTCTTTTCGCCTTCGATACCACACCTCTTTTCTGTTTCTCAAATTTCGAGGAATTCACGTTCGTAGAGACAAAGTTTCACGGGCGAAAGATATATTTCGATTCAGTGAAATCGGCTCTAATTATATACTTACGGAATACTGATATTATATATGCGGTTGTTGATTATATAACTTTCCATTACTTATTACATATATACTAATTATATTACATAATTATTTATTTATTACATATACAATTATATTGATTATATTTTTACACGTTGGTTTTAATTAGATTTAGTTACATTAATTATAATTAATTACAAGCATTTCTACTTTGAGAACACAGGTTGACGAAATGCTGATATATAAAATCGTGATTACAACCAACGTGTAAAAATGTAATTTTCGGAAGAACACTGAAAAGAAAGAATATTGAGTATTCCGATGAAAGATTTGTCTTTCATTTAACTTTGCTCGTTCCTTTTTTTCCTTTGTCCTTCTTGCTTGTAATTCCTACTTTCTTAAAATTATTCTTCCTAGAAATGTCTCGTATAACTCATTTCCCAGATGGCTTTCGCAAGTGTATCCTGTGTTTATCTTTAGCTTCCAAGTTATTATTTTTTCAATGCTAATTATAAATCTCATCTGGAAAGACATTATAGTTGTGTAAAAATGAACGGTCTTTCACCTACACTTTTAAGACTTTTAACATAATAATTTTTCTCGAAACTTCCGACATTTATTTTAATGACAAATTAAACCGATATTTTCTGACCCAACGTCATTCTCGGAAACATGAACAATCCGAGAATAGGATTTAACTCGTTACCCGGGGATGTCGGTTTTTTATCAATCTTTTACAGGTATAATAAATAGAGAGACTTTTATTTTGAAAATGTTATAAGATAAAACGGATAATATATTATTGAATAAAGAAAATTGATGAGTAGAATTTAATTGAAGAATATAAATCATTCTCTATTATATAATAACGTATTAACCGGGGTTGACGAATCAACTCGTCACTCGAATCTACGCTTATCTCGAAGGCTACGAATTAAATAACAATTATCCCAAAATTCCTTTTTGCTACGTTTTTCTCCCCGTGATTAACCACGCCCACCGTTTCCCTGAAAGCCTACGTTTTTTGCATCACTGTCTCTACGTTGACGGAATAATAAACGGATAGCAATATTCGTAAATTCCTTTCCGGAGTGAAAAGAGGTTCGGCGGAGGGGGACTCCTGTCGTCACAGAAAAATAAGAAGGAATTATGAATGGACGATGATCCTCCCTCATAATCTATTTTCACTTTTTAAAGGGAAACAACCACCCAGAAATGTGACACACACACATACACACAGCTACACAAGCAAATGATTCTATTTGCCGTTGAAAAAGGCTCCTTTGACAGGATACTTAAAAGGGGAATTATTATATAAATTCTGATAATATTTGAGTGACGTTGCTTGTTAACCTTTTCAGTGTCGAATTTTTAGTGCAGTTATCTGAACTATGACATTAATAAATATATATGAAGCATTCTTATTTATCTTATGATAATTGGGAATTATTTTCTGGTTAGTAAATTTAGCTAATATTCCACGTTTATTTTTGTAACGGTTTCGCGAATGGAAATATCTTTTTTATCGGACGTGAATTAAATGTCCACCGACCGTTATATCATATCTTGAAAGTCATTTCTAGGTATTTGATTTTTAATTTTAAATATTTGATTTACTGAAAAAAATATAAAGAGATATATATAAATGGTTTTTTATTTATGTGTTAAAAATTGCACGAGCTTTTATAGCCAACCAAACAATAGTCACCGTTATGTAATAGCTTTTGTTTTGAAAACAGTTTATGAAAATTGTTGCGCATTTGGAATTCGATGAAATTCGGGAAACGTGGAGCGAAAATGCAGACGGTATCTGACTCGATATGAAGGAGTATTAAATTTATTCATGTATCATGGACAGTGAAGTAACAAATTCGTCACACTTTGAATTATTCATATCCAGCCAGTTCCCCAGATCCCAATAGTTCTTTGCGCGAATCTTACCTCGCATAATTTCCAGCGAGAACCCTGGAAGCATGGATTACGTGGAATCACTTCTCCAGGATCCTCCGATAACTTGGAATTAAGTTAATTATGCAAGTAATATGCAAATTCACACAAGTTGTTCCCTAATTTAACTTCCGATATAATCTCAAATTAAGCCGGGGAATTGAATAATTTCCACGACCTGGCAAATAGAATTTCCTTGTATAACAATCACTTTCTTCAAGCTTTTCATCCGAACGAAGTAAGTCCCAATTTTGACGAAGAGATTCAAATCATTTTTCTACAATTAATCGAAATCTCTTAAATTCTTAATGAAACGTTGCGTTGTTTACTTAAATATAAAGTTCATTCGTGATATAATACTTTATTGTGTATAATATTATATTATACGTAATACTATATTCAAACATTAAAATTGACTGATGTCTGTTTATTCTGGTTAAAATTGGCTGTGGTCTGAATAGGTTTAACCTTTAAAAGTTCAACCGTTTGAGTATTTACATAAATACGCTCGAATGCCAGACGACACAGTCGCGCTTCGTCGTCTCTCGTGTAATCGTCTTCGTTTACTTCGTCTTTACTCATCGATGTCGAGTGCGTTTACTTCCTTCTCGTCCCTTTTAATGTGAAGGATCGTACTTGAAACGAACGTATCAAAAAATGATATTTATTAAACGCATGGGTTTTTATCGCTTTTGAAAAACTTGAAAGTGGAACCGGAGAAGCGCGATCGCGTTCATTTCGTAAATAGTTCAGTTTCCAATACCAAGAACACGTATTGTACATACGTATATTCGATTCCATGTTTCTGTTATTCCACGTAATAACTAGAATTCTTTCCTTGAATATTTTTATGTATGTCAACAGAACGAAGATATCGAACTTTCCGGTGATGAATAATAGATCAGAATTTGAAATTCCAATGGTAACTACGTTCAAATACATCCTGGAACTCGTTTTTCTGGTGTTCGTACAAATCAACGATGTATTCCTCTCGCGAAATATATTCTGCTTATTTTATAATCGGAAAATATGCTCGGTACAGTGTTCGTAATTCTTGCTTCTTGTCAGAAAAGATGTCACAAAGAAGTTTGCATTCCTCCCATAAATTCTAATAACCAAAATAAATACTGCTCTTATTAAATTATCCCTAATTTTGCAAAGAAAGCCATACCTGTTTTGCGCGGTTAATTTATTCCGATTTCTGTGGAACATATCAACCGCATAAAAAGAGACTCGACATTATTACGCGATTTGTGAACAAAATATCGGTTTAAGAGAAAAGTTTTATATCAGATTACAATTTCCGGAATTGTTATATCTGACTCGAAAATTCTGTGTAAATTAAATATGGATGTTGACACCGACTTTGGTCTCATTTTGATAAAGCATTTTTATTGAGAAGATTGTGTGACTAAAAATGTAGTTAAGGTTTTAATATCAATACACGATTTCATCCACGAAGAGGAAGCAATTTGCGGCACACGTTTCCACCCGAATTCGTTGACCATAGTGCGGGCGATGGTCGGCAAAAAAACGCGGAAGAAGAAGAAAGAACCTGAAAACAATGGAAAAGAGTGGACAGAGCGGGTGGACGGACGCTTCATTTAAGCCAGAAATTCCGGCAACTGGTTACAACTTTTTCCATTGACTAACGCAGATAGCGTCCACTGCAAAGTGGCTCATTTTATCCTTTCTCGTCCTCCCTCGACATCCTTGCGGATTTCTACCTCGAGCCATCTAAAAGGATATTGTGTTCTTGCACTCGGACAGATCATTTCAACTTCTCTTGTTTCACTTGTTCCTGCGTCATCTTCTTTAATTTTAATCAATTTACTCGGGTTTCAATTTACTTTGCCACTTTTGAGTTCATTTCAGTCAACCCTTTATGACGGTACTCTTCTTTCTAACCGTTTAATGCTCGCTTCTTTTTGGGCAGAAATTTATGAAAAATATTTCAGTCAAAAAACAGTAAAATTTTCAATATAGTAGTATACACTGTTCTTCGAAAATGGGTTTGTACCACTTTCATAATAAATCTTTTATGATGCGAAGTATAATTAGAGACCGAAGTAGGGCGAGAAATGACTTTTTTTTATCAGGGTAAAGGATGTACTCTGAAAGTACATGTAATCGTGGCAGTGGAAGGACATGCGGTCGCCATGTCCGCCATGGAAAGTTTCCTGGTTTAGTTCTAATGTACGGCTTACCACGGAGAATGCTTTTCCTTCACCTTTAATTTCACGTGTCTGTGAGTTCCGAAAAGTTTCCCTCTCGCTGCATCACTTTAAATTCGCTTACACGTCAGGTGGGAACATTCTAGGGATTCAAGGAATAAAGGGTGGTACCAGAAATTCCTAGGTGATTCGATATAGTAATGACTCCATTTTGTACTGCACTTTTCGATACTTCAATTACACACAACAATCTTACAACGAACGAAGATTTTTTAAATACGGAATTCTAATAATAATAATTACTTCTTTTTTTAACGAGTATTTTAAAGTAATTCAATTCCTTTAGATTATCTGCATCATAATTGCAATGTTTCTCAGTAATGCAATTACGTTGCATCGAGTTCCGAGTAGAAATGCGAATAATTAATAATTGAAAAAGGCACCGAGTAAGTAAAACGCAAATTATTCACTGAAAATCCCAAAACTGAATTAATTCGAGCGGTACATTCATTTCCCTTCGTTTTGAATCTGCTGTTTATCAAATATACTATATTCATTGAATTTGTTTATTATACTATCCTGGAATTTATTTACGGATGCACGGTAGAATTAAATAATATGTGTACACTTTACAGTCTCGATGGCGATAATTACATTTGGTTATTTTGCCGCGCAACAAAGTCCCCCTTTTCAATTGGCTACGTATATTGCATCTTATTTCCACGAACCTTGAAATTAGAACTCCATTTATAAGCGACGCAGGAACACTTAAGAGAATCGAGGTGGATCCTGTGCTCTTCGGTGCCTTCAATTTGTGACTGCACTTTACCCTTCTCGTTTAGTTTCCCGGTGAAACAACATTTTAGTTCGCCTCTTCGTACATTGTAAGAGGAACGCACGAATGAATATTGTACCTAAGGCGACCCTGAGCCATCTCACCACCTTCATCCTTTTCACTTCCTTTTTCCTCGCGTCTTACTTTGCTTCCTTCTACCCGCTTCAATTTTCCTAGGGGAAAACGCGTACCCGTAGAACGGCCAACGAGGATATTTCTTAAGTACGTCTATTCTACTTTTTCCTACAATGAAGGAGGATAGGTGGGTGGGTTACCACCTTCATTTCTCTTTTCACTCTAAATTCAAGTAATCAGCTATTTCAGAAAAATGATTTTCACTTCCTCCACCTTCTCAATTATATATTCCCTTATTACTTCACCTTTATTGAAATTATCACTTCTTCGTCGTATATAGATACCAGTTAATTATTATCTACAGTGTCTAATTATTAGGTATAATGTAATCCAAAAATGAGACGAAATTTTATACCGAATGAGACACTTTAATTTCGAAACTATTCTCCTTGATATTCAGTAATTCATTTCCAATGTGATGCAAGTTTTAAAATTCGATTTTTATACAAATCTACGTTCTTATTATTAAATACTTCTGACACTGTTCTATTTTCTATATGATTTTGGAATGTTAAGAAAAGATGGTAATCCGTTTGCGAAAGGTGCAGTGAATATGGAGGATGATTAAAGTATAGAATTCCTGAAGGAAACAAATCTGCATAATCAGATTTAATTCCAAGTATACATAGAAATCACGCCGTCATTAATGGCCTTGCTTTCGATGCGACGTTAAATAAATTAAAGAAGAAGAAGAAGATAATTGACATCGCTTTCGATGGCGCGAGTTAGAGATACAGTGTGCCGATTAGAATGAGAAGATCTGGGGATAATTATCTAGTGACCGATACGAGAGCGGACATGCATATCTGAAATGGTTGTAGCGAGCATAACGTTGGCAGCATATAATTGAGGATTCGGCAATAGATTGCGACGGGGTGTAAACTATGGACGTCGGGTTTCTATTCGCTTAACGGACCTGCAATGCAGGATATACGCCGCGTTAGCAATTTCATTCAGCTATCAAATTCATCTTCATGCTGCGGCATATTGTCAATTGGATCAGATACTTATTAATCCTCTTTGCCGGCGATTTACACATTTTTTTGTAGAAAATCATTGATGGAATTTATATCTGACATAGGTTTATCAGAAGGAGACTTTTAGTGCGATACAAAAACAAGCGGAATAAATGGAGAAAAAGGAAATATTTTTTTTTTAACTGATCAAGTGCTTATGAATAACTAGGATGATATATATTAAATATGTGCATAAGTTCTCGCGGTTTTATGAAATCAAACGAACTTGAACATTTTTATAGGGAAAACAGTTTTTATTCTAAAAAATATTCTCCATTATTTTCTATAATCTTATTTCATTGATCTACAAGCTTTTTAACTGCATTTCGTTCCTTTTAACGAAGGTACATAAATTGTGTCATTGAAAAAGGGCGAGAACTTATGCACATACTTAATACATATATATATATTATATGTATCTTTAGAAAGATACATTTTTCCTCGATGCGTAGTTGATGAAACAACGTCTGCTGTATTTAAATGCATAATAAAATTTATTCGACGAGAAAATAATGTTTCTCACTTTTCAGATTTCTCTAAAAAATTGAGTGCGACACGATAATAACGTGACCCGACGAAATGAACAGAATAATTTAATAATTCTGTTAGAAATTGAGGACAAGTCTATTTGACTGCTTCTGTAATTCTAGCGTTAATTCCATGTCACTGTAGATTGTAACGAAACTTAATGGTAGACAATGCATTTTTGTTACATTTCAATTGTCCACTTTGAGCTTGACGGTTTCAATCTGAAGAAATAAATAATGCAAAGAAACGGTGATTGAACATATACCCAGTGATACTTTTACACTGATTTATGTAAATTATGGCTGTGCAAGGAGTGCAATTTAATGGATTCAATTATTCACGTTATGTACATAAAATAAAGGTATTCTGTTCAACACAAGGGACAAGTCATTTTGACTGGCTCGATAATTCTAGCGTTAATTCCATGTCACTGTAGATTTTAATTGAAACTTAATGATAGACAATGCATTTTTGTTATATTTTAATTGTCCACTTTGATCTTGACGGTTTCAATTTGAAGAAATGAATAATGTTAAGAAATGGTGACGCGGATGAACGATTCGCGGTGCGGTGGATACGAATAATGCGGTATACCGGAAATAACAGGGGAGCCATAACATAGGTGAACACAATTGAGGCTTAGGCAATAGATCGCGACAGAATTGTACAGTGAGTGCGGTATCCCACGTGTCTCCTGGAGTGTCCGTCAACGTTAATAACCATGGATACCATCACGCATCCGCAATGTTTGTCATGGTTCACGCTCCGATTTCAATCAATTGATTACAAGTACCATAGGACGTCTGGATTTTTGTTAATTTCAAATTTAAGTGCGCTAATGTTTTATCAACGATTGACGTTTTAATCTGAAATCATATCTGCTCTTCATAAGTCTTTACTCGGAACATTTCATGGATTATTTGTGAATGATTTTAATCGGATCTTATGCATTATTATTATGCCGAATGTATTAACATGATTTCTTACGAAGACAACTTTTACGGGTTGATTATTCTCAGCAAAGAATTGATAAACATATCGTGGAATCAAAAGCGAAGAAGATTTGATGAAAGGTTTGATCAGATCCGAGGCAAAATACCTGGCAGATCGTTAAAAGTATAAAGGAAAGGGTATGCAGGAAATAGCGATGGTTGAACGAAGTAGACTGGATAATTGAGAGTTCGGCAATAGATTGCAGGAGAATTGGACAATGGACGACAGTGCCGTTAGTCCTGTCTCTTCGAGTGTCCGTCCGAGGTTAATAGCCTTGCAGTACGAATCGTGCTCGTGGAATGGTTGCAACTGGCGGTGCACCGTCCAGTACTCTACCTATACTGACCAGTCGTGTACAATTTCGTGGGATATCTCGCATTATGGCCCGTTTCGCCCGACTATATTACGATATAATGGCACCCATACGCATCGCCACGTGCAACGTGTACCACACAGTACTCTGCTTTCTCTAGGTTCCATTGCTAAATTGATAGACTAGCACGTGACTTCGTTACGACATGCTTCTCTAGGCTACCGACATCGTTATCTCGCACTTTAATGCCACCTAAATCTTCGGTACCTTCTCATCTAAGCATCCTCTGTTACCGGGTTCGCTTGATGCACCTTATAATCGTTTCATGGAAACTGTAGCTTCCACTGTGACCCTCGGTAATAGTGCGAGCATTTAGTCTCCGTTAACATGCGATTAAAATTATAAAGGAACTTCAGCGATATCTTTATATCTTACAACCGTGAAGAAACATACAGTATTTTATTCGGAGAACGAAGGTATTTTTTAGTTGGTGCCGATAATCGGTTTTAAAGGGTAAAATCATTTCTTGAAGTAAACATCATTTTTTTCTTTTCGGTGATTATCTCCGAAACGAGAAGAGATATCGAAAAGAAGTTGAGTAATAATTTTCATGGTACTTTGCGTACTATAAAAATGCGTCGCAGAAATTCCAAGTAAAATGTTGTTTTTGAACACTTTTCAAACTTTGGAATTTCTTCAAAGTCTTGTACTTGTAGGGATGAATGTTTCTTGAGTATTCGGTGTCTCTGGATTCTTGTGTTATGGTAGCTTTTATAGTTGAGAAGGCCAACTGATATTTCAGAAGGTGGCTCGCTTTTTTTGCAACGAGATTATTCATCGCAGTCGGCTCTTCGACACGATTCATGAATTATCTGAAGGCCGCCTAAATTTCCATGACTCTATCACGTACGAATGCACCACTGAAACCAAATGCCGCTTTAATCGATTATGTAATCGTGTAACACAGTAACCAATATGAATAATGGAACATGCGGCTACTTTTGCAATCAGTATTCCGAATCTTTTCATAGTTCACATCAATAAATGAGACAAACAAATCATTATCTCTTCGTTAGCTTTATCTTTACGTCGCTGGATATTCAAAAAGTGTATTCCAACGTATCAACATTCGAAAAGGGTTTGATTTGCAAGAGTTGAACGCATTGATTAAACAGCCAGTTTGTCAGCGTCGATAACTTTTACAATATCTTTCCCAGGATTAGCTTTTAGAAAGTTATAGAACCGAAATCTTACCTTTGACTGTCCGATAAGCCAAGATTGAACTGTAAGAACGTGGCGAAATAGAGAAGGTGGATAGAACGGAGTTAGTTCCACTTTATCCGGAGTTTACTGAGCTTCGAAAGGAAACCATGTTGAAAGGGTGAAACGAGGGTTGCCATAGAGAGTGAGAAAGAGAGAGAAACTTGTAGCGAGTATGGAACCATGGAACAGCGAGTGAAAAGGGCGTTGGTAGTGGTCGAATGAAAAGGGGACTTAATCATGGTATTTAGTACGGCGCGAACTTTATAAATTTTACTTAATCCCCACCGACAAATCTACCGTATATCCCCATTCTCTTATCCATGGATTAAACTTATCTATACCGGCCTACACTCGTCCCCTACATATATATATATATCTATGTACCTACAGACTAACTTGATTGATGTAACGTGCAGATTATGATTCACTCTTTTTAACGCCATGTAACATGGACGTCATAGACTCACCTATCAGTATCTTTCGTTTCGTTTTTCGTTGTAATAATCGTTATAAATGTACGTGCAAAAAGTGTTAGCTTTCTCGTAGCGTTTAAGTTATATTGCATTCATTCGTAAATAACTTCCGTTCCTCCAGGAGGTTTTTTATTCAAAACCAAGATCGCCAGAGTTTTATGCAAGAAGATTCGACAAAATACCACAAAATTGGGGTAAAGTCCATTCTTGTTCGGTTTATTGACGAATAGACTTTCATTTAAAATGGAATTTATGTCAATAAATAAATGACTCAAGTCGATAAACTTGTTACGATTTTTATGTAACATGGATTCGTTAGATTCGCGGTTAACTGGTTTCATGTTATATTAGTTTCATTTGGATGAAAGAAATTGGGTTATAGAGGGTGAAGGATCTTAATCCGTGCAGTATGGATCTTCTAACATACCAGACATAAAACGCAAAAATCCTCCCATCTATTCGTTATCAGTTTCAAAACTTTCGAAAGATTCACGTCGACGTTAAATGAGATTTATATAGGAATATCGGCAGCGCGCTTCATAAATCGTCAGAAACGCGTTAGGAAATTGAGGTTGGCTTCATGCTCCAGAGAGTATCCTGAACCTGTCCTGGCTATTTCTTCAGTGAAAAATGTATCGATTCGCGAGGTAATTCGCGGAGTATATTCACCCACGTAATCCACGTTGAAGTACTATTTGTACAACTGTCGAAATTAATCAAGAAATATATGCTATCCTGAAAATCCTTGCGAACAAACGTGTATCCTCGTTTGGTCGAATTGGATAGATGAATCTATCCGCATCCAAGTGCTTTTGAGGATGAACATAATCGTAGCCACACGATGCGCATTATGCGATTGAATCAGCGCGCTGATACCAATCGGATATTGTCGGTTTTGCCAGGTATTTGTAGCCATGTTCTCCCGAATATTGTATCCGTGATCCGTGTGTTGCACATACACACGTTGAGTAATAGACGATGATTGACTTCTGTTCCAGTCGCGGCAAACATCTCCTTCATGATGCGCCAAAATTGATTCTCATGTAGTAAGGTCGCTTAAGTAACACGAAGATTATAGTATATATTTGAATATCCAACCGTCGCCATGTCTCTGAACGTTGAATATTCATGTGGGAGCCTTGTTCCAATGATATGCCAGATGCAACTTACCAAAGATTTTCATTAGCCAATTGTGACTCTGATTGCTTCAGTAAGAGTTCATTTTATCAAGAGAGACATGTTGTGGACATGATTTTTTATAAGTGCTATTTAATCAATCCAACCACCTTGATCCCAGTCCAAGGGTCCAATTAATCAACGTTCTACTATAATCAATATCAAGAATTATAAGAAATGTGGATGTAGTAGAAACAAGATTGGATGAAGCTTAGAGGCGTTGCACATGTTAGCAGAGTTATAACGAACAATGGAAAGGTGATGTGATGATAAAGTTGGCAACTGCGAACCTCGCATTCGGAAGTTAGGGTGCCTAGCCTGTAACAAGCTGAGCAAATATAATTATCAGGTAATGCAATATTCAAGGAGAATGAAATGCGTTTCATTGTCTCGCGGAGACATATTGTTCTGGGCTTCGCAAGGAATATAGGTCAGTGCAGATCGCGTGCAACTCTTGTGTTCCTCGCGACCAATCAACCCTAACCTAACGTTCTTTCGTGCAGACTTTATCCCTTAACTTAACGACGATCTTCTACAATGCGCTTAACCGGCCGTTTTCGTCGCACTGGCTTAATCCTTTAATACTAATCTACCAACCGAATCAGGAAACTAAGTTGCCCCGCAGGAAAATTCGTATAACGAAATCACGATATACCTGGCACGCGATCAACCGACCCTTTCATTCGTACCACCGGTTCAAGTTATTTCCTAGGTTTCTTCGTGTCACTCAAGTTGCCGGGATTGACCGACTTCATTGTAACTTTCCTAAACTTCCTGCACGATTATTCTGAATAGTAGGATTTTAAAGAATCTATGAATGATCATTTGGGAGTAACACTAGGTCTACCGATAATGTATTCAGCTATATTTCTATATTTATGTATACGTCCTTAAAATAGGGTGGATGGAAGAAATAAATTAATAAAAAATCAGTCACCGGATTAAATTCCAAGGACCACTTTGACTGTTTTTGTTACTTCTAATTTAAAGTTTATATTAGTTCTATTCAGTGTCCAGACTGCTTAGTTCTATTGTTACAAAAGAAATGACATTTCTTCTTTAACAACCCACCGTACTACTTTCACCAAACTAGGTTTTAAAAATGACTATGAATGCCGACGTCGTACCAAGAATACGATAACGTGTAAGGAAACTTCGGAAATTGAGCTCGTAGGTGTAATTTCGTAGTATGTGGGCCATGATTGAAATGAAACGGTTCGAAAAGTGTAGTAGGACCTAATTTGGGGGTGATATTTGTAGAATACAGAAGGAAATGAATTACGACCCCGTGCCAAAAGTGGGTTAGACCAGGGCAATTGTGACGTCACTCTGCGGCAACCTAGTTACCTCCTTCTCTCCAACAGGGCATCACCCAGTCTACCTATAGTTAACACTGCGGTAAAGTACCGAGCTTTCCTGTCAAGCGTTGTTTAGAAATGGTTGCTTATCTATGCGCAATTGGCAAGGATCACTACCTTCCTGCCAAGAACCAATTACTTCGATTTTCTATTCTTTTCCGTAGCTCATGCCATCTGCACAGTTAACCCCTGCAATTTTGTCAGAATACTCCTCCTCCCCCAAAACAACAATTTTGCCGATTTAAGGGATCAGTATTTTCTGTGATACTTTTCTGCAAAATCTAATATGTTAAAGTAATTTGAGAAGCACAGGAACAAACCAGTTTTTCCACGTTTATATGTATACCGTGAAATCCTTTCGACAGAAGAATTTCGAATTTGTCTTAAGTGCTGAATACCATCAGTCTGAGCGTGACAATTGATCAAAAGAGAATCCGAAGGATTTATATTAGTCTTGTTATGTCCACCCTTGTCACGTTATTTATTCTCAAGATTGTAGATCTTCGAGGAGAATCCAATGTCATCTTTGCGAGAATAACTATTGGTTTTCTTCCTTTGTAACGTTGTCAACTTGTTTCGTTTGAAGACCCTTTGGGAATAATACGAAAGCCGTGGCTCGATGTCGATCATAAGTCATGTTCAAACCTTACATTTTTAATACATGTACTCGTTCTCTTTTAGTTCTTTTATGATCACATTTTAATATAAAACTTTGGACGATATTCTATCTGCGTAAAGGAACCACATCGACATGAAAATGTTATAGGGACCGTAATCGAATATTAAATTTATATTTGCCGTCCACCAAGTTGACGTACTTCGAGATATGGCATGCTATATCCTTTAAAACTTTACGTAGATCCATATTATATCAAAATCTAAATGAAAAGTTTTTAATCAAATGTTACGGTTGATTTGCTGACGACAACTACCTCGTGTTCCAGTTTCATTGAACACTATTTAATACAACCGAATCGATACAGACTATCCGACCCAATTTCAGAGAATCACGTACAAATACAACGTGGGACAAAAGTTCCTAGGTGATTTTACAAATTAAGCTTTATGTCAACGAGGTACTTCAAGTAAAATAATATGATGCTGGACAGTTGACTCTTTAAATCTATAGTTCAGAAAGATGGACTTAAAAGTTTCACTTAAAAGTGCTGTCAACTAGGTCTTTGATTGGCGCTTTGCACTCGAGATTATTTATTATTATTTAGAGTTCTCACATTTACTACATCGTTGGTGATCATTTAAAATCCAATAACATAAAATAACTCGAGTAAATCTTAACACCAGAACAACGAAAGCAGTGAAAATCTTGCAATTATTAAAATGTACAACGCAGCATTGTTTCAGACTTTGTATATCTCTATTTTATGTGCATAATGTAATTAAATCCAGTAATTAATTGACATCCTTCGGCCATAATTTCTAGCGAGATAAACTTGTACGTATGAAGTAGTATAAGTTCGGTAGTTCTAGTGATAACGTCGTTTCTCCGAATAAGAAGTGGACAAACAGAAATAGATTCAGTCGAGCTGATTGAAGCAAAGCGAAATGGCGTCAATAAAAATATCTGCAATGTTACGTCACATGGCGCAGACCATATTCTGCCAAAGGACCTTGGTCCGACCCTAAACCCTGACAGCTAGACGGCGCCGGGTGGGAATCTCATTTTCCACGTAAGCGGAAGTGGGTCGTCGGTGGAAACTAACTGCCATGAACCGTGACCCGCTTCGCGATTCAAGGCAGTTACGTTTTCGTGTTACGTCTGGCATCGACGTAAGCCACGTAATCACAGGTTACATCAGTCCCTGGTAACTGGAGCGTAGTCTAGTAACTTGGTGCTACGTTCCACGAAACGTCCGACGTCTCTTGTGTTAGGGTGGTCGAAACGAGAACGGTAACTCCTTATCTTAAGTTAAGGTAACCTCGTTCACGAGAAAATTATACCGACAAATGCCGGTGCCTTAAGCATCGTTTGAGGCACTGGACTGTGAATGGTCACAAATGCCAACTGTCTTCATTTAAGGTCTAATTAGGCCGGCGGTTCCTATTCTCAACGGACGCAATGTTTCGAGAGATGCAATGCTTTTACTTGTTATAATTAAGGACCTTATCTGCAAAGACCTCTTTGCACTGACATAATTAATATACTATGTTGGGGATTATTATATGTCTTAAATTATAAACTGCAAGAAATTGCAAGAGTTTACATTCTTTTATTAATCTGTGTTTCATTGTCGTAATAATTAATTAGAAATTTATCTGGAAAGGCTTCTTTGCACTGACATAGTTAATATACTATGTTGGGAATTATTATATGCCTTCAATTATAAACTACAAGAAGTGGTTAGTTTTAGAATTCTTTTATTAATCTGTGTTTTCTTATTGATATAATTACTCGAAAACTTATTTGCAACGCTCTGATCGAACACTGTTTAATATTATAATTTGCAAAGCTCTATTCGCATCAACATAATGAATATACAACTTAAGAAATGATTCTAGGCCTTTAATTATGAACACGAAATTGTCATTTATAAGATTCCACCGATATGATGCATCTCGGTATACACATAAATAATCATTCAGAAATGGTATTAGTGTTTATGGTGACCCTAATGTTGACGCAGGAAATTTTTCTGATGTGACGGTTTTACTTTCGATCTCTGATGACAAATGTGAAGGCATTCCATAAACGAGATGGGCGTGGCAGGTTTCTTCAACGAGAGTTGTTGATGTTTCCATCCCTCATATTTGCTGCATGAGTTCCTGTATTTTCTTTCAAATATATAAGAGTATATTTGATCTAGTACCATCCTTCCAGCTTCTTGGATGTTCCGAAACTTTTCCTCGGCGCCCTACAATATTCCTACGAAGCAAATTACTATAAAGTGAATGCGAAATAAACTTGAGGTTATTCGAGAAAGAAATCCTCACACTTCTTAACATGTATACAAATCATTTCATATAAAGTATATATCTCAGTAATGATAAGACTAAGCTGGAATACGTATGTGGGTCCCAAGGGAATCGTAGAGCACATCCTACCTCGTTAGTTCTACGGTGCTTTATCGCTCGTTAAGGGACCCTCGTAATTCGGCCATGAACTTTTTCAGGGATATGTTGTGTGAGTGGACGACAATTTCGAGTCGATTGTGTGTCCCTCAAGTGGAAGGAATGGTGGATTCGACTTAGCCCGTATTCTCTCAACGTTCTCTCCTATGAATGTTCTATTATACATTATCCGTATGAGTTAAGTACTCTTGGAGTTCGGACTCATGAAAACTTCTTTCTTCAGAAGGCACAGAGAAATGGTGGTTGGAAGAGGGAAAGTCGCGATTCCAGTTGCATTTGGAAAAGTGCCAAATGCCAGCCAAGCATTGTTCCACGTGTAGGGCAATGCCAGCATAGAGATTCGAAGTGGGTCCCACGTACAACATACTTGGGCAATACACGTGTGTATAGAACTGTATATATGCATGAATTATGACTCTATATGGAACAAAACATATTGCGCCTATTTGATGATGCTTATTGCTATTAGAATGCAATTTATACTGCAATCTTAGGAATACTGTGGCACGTTCTATGTCGAGCTAAAGTCGAGATAGAAATTCTTGTCTATTATAGTATTATTGCATTGGGTCATAAATAAGTTCCATTTCTTCAAATAAAGTTTATTCCTCATTAAAATGAATTACTTCTTCAAAGCGTTTTAAAATATGATAATTCCTTAAAGATATCACTGATATATCTTTGTTGACTGAATTACGATAGATTCGTGTAAACTGTTCGAACGAATCTTCAACGTCACTCAGATGAGCTCGCGGAGATCACGGTGCGCAACGATTATATGGCAGAGTGCTTGCAATTCGTTTCGAAAATGTGCCGCTTCCAAGGAAACTGTGGTTCCTGGTTGGGCGAACGTTTTAAGTAATGCGGATGTTGCCACTATAAAGCGCTTCCGCGGTAAAGTACACCAGGTGCCGAGCACTATCGTAATGGAATCTATGGAAACATCGTCGCAGTACAAACAACGAGACTTCACATGGATGTTGAAGAGTGGAAAGTTCTCCCTCTTCGGAATCCAAAGAGTCTCGTTAAAGACAGTACCGGCGCCATCGAGAACGAGCACTTCATGTCCAACCACTCGTTTTACTCTCATTTTTCTTTTTCTTTTTCTTTCCCCCCTACGACAAACTCGCATCTCCCTTGATCCCCTCCCACCGATATTACTCATCGAGAATTTTCTCTCGTTCGTGAATCTCGATGATACTTCATGGTGTACTTACCAATCATTTCATATTTACCGAATACATATTGCATTTGTCGAGTCATACGTTCGATAATTCACAGATCTGATTTGCTGTTCGATGAGCACTTCATTGCTTCTCAATTTGAATATCATATCCGCCTGGTAGTTTTGTGTTCACAGTAGACAGGTTTGGGTTACTGGTTTACAGGTATTTTGGAATTATGGAGGATCATTTATTACCGTGTGGAATGTTGCATAATTGATTATTTCAATGTCGAATTCTAATTTAATTTTATTATGTTTGATATCCAGTTTTTGTTAAGAATATATGTATAACGTTCGTTCTAGTTGCAATGCATTCTAACGTTACACACACGTACAGTATAATTCGGTATTGAAAACGATCTCGGTAAAAATGCATAAACCGGATTAAACGGACTATAATCGTGAGATCAGATTCCAAAGTGAGTTTCGGGAGATCGGTTTATGGTGTCCGTGGTTCAGGTTTCCATGGAACACCCGCGACTTCACAGAATTGCAGAAATTGCTTGGCCGGTTAAGCCGACGGAGATTGCTTCCTGTTTCCTGAGCGACACGTACTTGTTTCACAAAAAGAACGGCTGGCACGATAACTGCAAGAATGGTTCGAGTGGTCGATTTTAAAGGGTTGGGGAGTGGAAAAGGAGGAAGAGAGAAGGTGATAACGGTGCGGTGGTACGAAGAGGAAAGAGATCGAGATGGAAAGAATAGAAAGTCGGTTGGATGTCTCGTGCCGCAGGGAAGAAAGGCGACCAAGAGCCTCCTGCAAATGGCATGGATTAGCCAGCTTCCCCTCGCTGCATCCGCCTTCTCTTCCGGCGAATCCACCAAGAATTTCTCTTCGCTATTACGCCGAGCGTGAAACACAGAAAGAAGTCCGACTCCTGTATTTTTATAACCTCGTTACATGCTTCGTATGAAACGTTACTGTGCATACTTTGCTTGCACCAGCGACATGTCGCATTATTACATCGTAAATCAAATATGGTCATTAACCTCTTGCGCTGAAATGAGGATATATTATATTTTATTATTGGACGTTAAATCACCGACAACTGGAGTAAATTACAATGTCGTCTCAGAGTGTAAACGGTTGAAATTTGTGTCCTGAACAAATATTAATCGTTTGAAGTCGACGATTAAGGGAATATGAATATTTCTGTGATCCACGATAAATAACCGTTTGAGTGCCAGACAAAATACAAATTCATACGTTTAATAAATATCATTTTTTGATACGTTCGTTTGAACTGCGATGCTTCACATTAAAAGGGTCGAGCAGGAAGTAAACGTACTCGACATCTGCATTTTTGCAAAGGTCTGAAAGAAATTCTGGAAAGAAACTGGTTAAATAGTTCCATTATAAGACGAGGTTAAATTTACTCGCGACAAATAATTCGAGGAAATCCAGCATTTTGGCTTGACAGAGGCAAACGTACGGTTATTCTCTCCGAGTGAACTGTCGCGGGCAGCTCGATTTCCATTCGGGGGAAATCGGTTGGAAGGTCGAGCACGGTGGCAATGAAATTAGGCGCGCAGAATGAAGCACTGTGGAAACCTGGGATTTGGGAAACCCACTCACGAAGACGTTTCCAGTGGAAGGCGAGTCACCGAATCTACCAGCGACGAGGATTGTTCGATCATTCCTACTTATGCTCCAATTCGGATTTCGATTATCTTCCGCGGAAGAAAAAGAAAAATCAGGAAGAACTACTGGTAGGATCATATTCACCTTTTTGCGCTCCAAATTAACAATGTTGCAGATCATATTCAGCGGCGTTAAATAAATATCTTCTCTTAATTTTATGTTATTTTATGTTTAAGTATTATTACATTCATACAATAACATTTTTATTAAACAGAAACTTTACCTTGGATTTTATTTTGATTACAATACCTTAAGAAAAGAAATTTGTAGACGAGCTTGCTTTGCAAAATGGTTCATTTTCAGTGTAAACAGACGAATATCATCTGCAAAAGGTTGAATTTAACACGCAAAAATGATTCATTTCGAGTGCAAGAAGACAAACATGATCCGCGGAAGAGTTAATTTGTAGTGCAAAACCCGTAGGTATGAAAGGTAAAAGAAAAATTTGAAAGAACAAGCCTGTGTGAAAAGGATGGTAACTTGATAAACAGTTGTATAGGGTGGTGGGGAGAGTAGAGACGAGGGGTCCGTAGAGTATAGCTTTCTTGGAAAGCTGGGTTTCTCGTAATTTCCCGAGGGTAAAGCCAGAGGAACGTGCTGGTTTCATCGTTTTCTTGGTCCTCCTGGCAGAAGTCACCTTCGTTGTCGTGGACGGAGCCGCTAATCTCTTGAGTTACGCCGCGAGAAATCCGAACGGAGAAAGGAGAAATAGGAAATCCTTGCAACGGACCATAAAGACGGGAATGGTGATGGCAATATTGTACCTATCATTGTTGCGATCAAAAAGGAAAGAGAGTAACATTCACTGGACTCTCGATAATCTTTTCTATGGCACCGCAGAGTTATAGAGAGCTCGACGACAGCACTGGATTTGTCCTTTAGAATTGTACCTACTGTCAAGGATTTCCTATTTCAACCTGAATGTGGAAGGATCGACAGCTGTGAGCTCGAACGTCTGGTTATAGTAGGCAAGTACAATAAACAGGAAATTGAAATTAATGAGCAAACTTGTCATTCATTTGCATCATATTTAATCAGTTACAGTGACAAATATGTATATTCGATTCTGTATGTGAATATGTACGATCTTATAAAGTACATCATTGAATCGATTTCTATGAAGAAATATATTCAGCGACTTTCGATACTTAAAGTATTCCGCGAAATACAATAAGCAGCAAATTGAAATCAAAAATCTGCAAGCTTTTAATTCGTTCGTATCAGGTTTAATTAATTACAGTGACAAATATATTCGATTCTGTATGTGACTATGTACGATCTTATAAAGTACATCATTGAATCGATTTCTATGAAGAAATATATTCAGTGACTTTCGATACTTAAAATATTCCGCGAAATACAATAAGCAGCAAATGGAAATCAAAAGTCTGCAAGCTTTTAATTCATTCGTATCAGGTTTAATTAATTATAGTGACAAATACATTCGATGTATTATACGATCTTATAAAATACACCACTGATTCGATTTCTGTGAAGAAATATATTCATTGATACTTTCGATACTTAAAATTGTCCGCGAAACTGCAACTATTGCAATTTCGATATATCATATAATATTACTTTTGCAAGAATATCAACTAAACAGAATGACAGACTCTTTGGATTTTATGTAACACAATGAAATTTCAAATAAGTTAAGAATCGCGAGAAACTTTACAACGTTTTATAGCGAGATGTTACATGAAAACGTAGATCGAATATTATTCAGGGTACTCGATGTATCGAAGGATACCAGTCGTATTTGTTTTACGACATTGCAACATGGTGGATGGAATCACTGCAATCGGCCCTTTTTGATATTTCCCCAAACCGGATCGCCATCGCGCAATAAATAACGGGTGATCCTCGAGATCACGGCGTCGTTCGGAAATGTCAGTGCCACGTGGATGTCCCAATCGGAATCTAGAGAGAACCACTTGCCCCAATGCGATGCATGCTCTCTCTTATTTATGGCAGATTTACAAAATTGGAAAAACTTCGACCCACAGGACTCCATGCTCTCCCTTTTTCTATGGCGACTCGGTCGACCACCGATTCTTCTCTCCAACCCTCCGGAATTCAAATTTATGTCGTTTCACCCCATCGAGGGTGTCCCTTGATCGAACAAACTCTTATTACTCGAACGCGCCCTCTCCTTTCTGACAAATCCGATAAATTAAGACATAACGATTGGATCTGTTGACTAACGTCCGTGCAATCGAATACGACTCACGGAATCTATCATGAAAAGGCAAAAAAACAACACTGCCGTTTGAATACTTTATTGGTATCGTTCTTCTGCATGATTTATAAAGAATTCATTCGTAAACGAATACCTTCTTTGTATTTTGATCAAAGCTTCCCATGTTCCGTTTCAATAAAATCGGTATAAAGAAAGAAATATATTACATCTGCTGGAAAAGTCTGTCCGTGTTTTAGTAAAGAAGAATAATTTAATTGTGTATCGTCTGTTAACCCTTTAAGATTGACCCCAGTTATGTTTTGTTACTGGATGTTACTTTATCACCAACAACCTAGTAAAGCTTAACGTTAAGCTTCTCAGTTGCCACTCGAGATTTTAACATTTATTTGACGAAGTCAAGAAAAGTCAAAATGATGTAATAAGTGAAGTGTCGACAAATGACTGCTTCCCAGGGTATACTTCAGAATGTGAAATTTTGATGGCACTTGATTCGAGAAGGGTACCGTGGTACCATTGTTCGTTTAAAGAGCGTAAAGTCATTGGCTGGAATAATCGACGAGAATCGTGCAGACAAACGATCGAAGATTTTCGACGGGCTGATATGATAGGTCATTATTCCACTTGCTCCTTCGTATCACCATTTTATGGGATCAGAGAGTGCTATTCGTGATCTAATCTAATTGGATTGTATGTTCAGCAATCGAACAATGCATTGAACGACTTTCGTATCCTCGAAACGATAACAATTTTTATTCACGAGTTGTTCGTTCTCATACTGTTACATCAATTTATACAAAATGATTTTAATTAACACTGAAGATACCCGCGGTTCTCGACTCTTCTGCTTCTTTTCTTATTCCTCGAAAATCTACTTTCAGAACTAATTTTATTACGAAGCTTTTGTACTTAAAGGAAAGATTTGTATTTTATTATTTAATTTCACGGGTTTCAACACAATCCGTAATAAATTTTAATTGCATGTCACGAGTCAAATAATAAAGAAAATTTGTAAAACTTTAAAAGAAGGTGGCTACTTTGCAGAAAATTGTATTTAAATATCATCTTTTTTAACTGCTTTAAACAAAGAGATCCTTAGTAAAAAATAAAATATTAGGTGCATGGAAAAGTATTAGTTTTCTTTCTTCATCCCCCTAATATAATTATTATACATTGAAATATTTTCATTGAAACTTACTGGAACACCATTTATTATTATTTAACAACATTTTCAAGGCGACTGCATGAAATGGGAAAACATTCTGAAGCTCGGAAAGACTGAATCTTTTACATAACCCAATAGATAGCAATTCTCTCTTATCAGTTGATCTCCTTGTTTAAAGAATAACGTTTATTTAGCCGAACATGACTTCATCTTCTTGAACGGATGTAATCGTAAGCAGTATGTAAATCGCTTGCGTCGAGATTAAAGCGGAAGTAATAACGGTGTATGCTATTAAAACGAGCGTTTTTTTTATCACGGGATAGAATTTATACGTAATATCCTGAGACGCGTACGTACGCCGCGTATAACGATAGTGATTTTCGTGGACGGTATGGCGTTGAAGGAGCATCAAGCGAAGAAGGAAAAGCGAGGGCCATCCGGGAAAATAAAATGAAAAGTAATATGCAAAGGGAGTGGGTGGGGTACGGAAGTAAGGAAAAACGCGAATAGAAGGCGGAAGGAGGAACACCGACAGGTGTTCAAGCTCTTCGCAAATTACTTGTCGCGGTGAAGGCGACACGATGAGGAGGAAGTAAAGAGACAGGTAGAACACCGTTCCTTGGATGGAGATCGTATTACCGTGGTTGATAAGACGGATACCACAGGGGATATTAATTCATCTTAGATTTCCAAGTTTCATCAATGAAATGTAAAATTAATATATCATCATGAAATCACGATTTTCTGGACCAATAATTATCTGAGGCTCCATGTTTGCTGTTGATCTTTAGTTGGACGCGATGCATGCTATACCGAACTCTATTCTTTATATTTATATTAAACTTCGATAATATTAAATTTCCAAGTTTCGTCTGATGAAACATAATGAATGAAACATAACATTAATATATAATAATGAAATACCGATTTTCTAAATCAGGGTTATCTGAGAATGCAGGTTACCTGCTCATCTCTAGTTTAAAGCGATGCATGCTATATCGAACTCTATTCTCTATAGAGATTAAACTTCGATAATATTAAATTCCAAGTTTCGTCTGATGAAACATAATGAATGAAACATAACATTAATATATAATAATGAAATACCGATTTTCTAAATCAGGGTTATCTGAGAATGCAGGTTGCCTGCTCATATCTAGTTTAAAGCGATTCATGCTATACCGAACTCTATTCTCTATAGAGATTAAACTTCGATAATATTAAATTCGAAGTTTCGTCTGATGAAGCATAATGACTAAAATATAAAATGAATATATACTTCATAATGAAATATCGATTTTCTTAATCAGGGTTATCTGAGGATGCAGGTTGACTGGTAATCTCTAGGTCGAAGCGATGCATGCTATATCGAACTCCATTCTCTATAGTGGCTTATCCTTTCCGATAATTAACGTGGCGCACGATACTATTTATATGTAATACCGAACTCTCGGTGCACGCCTTCGACTTAATCCGTACCCTGCATCCTAGTGGTAACATGCAACTATGGACGTAATTTCGTCGGACACGCTCGTGCTTCCAATTACCGCGAAATCGTATTAATCCCCGCGAAAATCCCGTGTCGTCGTGATAAACGCATCCCGACGTGGTTGCTAAGGGAATAATCCCTTATGCCATCGACCCGTTTCAAGGCAGGATGCATGCTTTTTTACATAACAATAATCGAGTAGCAATAATCATTTCACGTAACAATGATACTTTTCAAGATAAACTTGTCATTTCACCACTTTGAACATCACTACTAAACAAAACTACAAAACTAGAACGTAAATATATATCGTTAGTATTCATACAATTTTACAATATTTTTAAACCTTCCGATAACGATGTAAAATAACCAATGCATCGTAGAACACTTAAACAGTTTCATTTCTAGACGTGTATTACAAGGTATTGTATAACACGGATTCCAAAGCATAAAGTATTAACCGCGTTATACTGGGGTCTACTGTAAATCATAAATGTCAAGTGGGAACACACGTGTGAAATGCTTAGAATCATATTGCAGTCAGTGGTTGCATGGCTCGCGTTTTAAAATTATAGGGTTGCAAGCATGTCGTCGAATATCCAACGTGGAGGGTCCGCTGCATAGACGAATGAAAAAGGGGTCGACGTTGGCTCCCTGCGGGACATCTGTTTCGTTTCACCTCCCTTTTCTGTCGCCCCTCGTGAAATTATTGCGAAAACAAACGCAGCGGTTTGCAGGTGCCATTGTTTCTTACAGCGGCGGAAAGTTATGGTTGGTGAACTTTTTACTCTGCTCATTAAGTTGATTCCATTTCCAATGATGATCCTACGCGATGTTAACACGTTGAACCCCGGGGAGGTCACCGGTGACCAGTGATGCCAATATTACTAAAATTAGAATCAAATATCTCGCTAATATCCATAAAACTTTCAATATTTCTACGTTACGATAAGGATGTGAAGTAACAAATGTATCGTAGAGCGCTTAAACAGTTTGATGTTTAGACGTTATATAGACTGACGGATGCGTATCGCGAGGTATCGTATAACACGGATTTCGGCACGGTTAATCTTTTAATAAGGAAATTTCTTAATTTTTGTGATATTTATATTATTTTGTTCAACCACTGTATTAATCATCCTTTATTAGCACGTAACGAGATAGGTGGATTGTTTAATGCAGGTAGAAATGAGAGTAAATGAAATAATACAGGATAATTTGACGCTAATAGAAATTCCGAATTTCGACAAGTTTAGCTTCCATGAAAGTAGATCATCGTGAATGTTGATTCGTTGAATATTCAGTGATCATCGTCTAGAGTTTATGAAATTTCATCTCGACAGAACTTACTTCTACGATTCACTTCGTAATCTCTTTCCTGGAGTCGTGCTTTCTTATACGCGGCCATTTCCACGTTTCCCCAATACTTCGGAATATTCACTTAAACCAACTTTCATCCGCAGATTACGCCAACCTTGTGCACTTGAATTTTAAGATTAAATACTAGGGGCATTTAGTGTTCTGTTTCCGTATAATTCAAGCCATATATTTAATTATGAATATAATGATTGTTGCTGTTGTTTTTTTACGACAAGAATTTGTCACTTGTGTGTGGGATTTTTCCACCAGTTGTTGATGAGACGCAGTATAGACACAACTAATTATATAGCACACCATTTTTGTGCGAAATCGCGTCTAATTTGAAACTCCTTTTATGAAAAACGCGTGGGACATTGCACCTGAAAATTGGGTCTAAACTACTTCTCTTCAAAATCTCATTCGAAAATCTTGCACACAACAGGCAAACTCTGCTTGTATATATTCCATTTGATGCTAAAACGCGGATTCTACGTTAATGATCACAGCACGATTAAACTTGATCAACACAGCACGAATCAGTCTTTGATCGGAGGTTGAATGAATTATCAATCGATGTACCATCACCAGTTTCCGGTGTACAGGAATGATACGCCTTTATTAATCGAGCGAGTAATTCACAATCGAAATGTGCTCATTTGGGGTATGTAAATTAACAGTTTACTGAATTAACAGTTCATTTGCGTACGTTAAATTATGAACATAGAGTATGTCGGTCATTAGACTACCAGATCCTATAATGTTTATCCACCGCACCATAAATGTACTGATTATGGATAATTATTAGTTCTATATTTTCGATTATTTCAAATCCCCGGTTACGGTAATGAATAAAACGATAGTCTAATATTAAATATAAGTCGTTGAATATTCAAGAATGATAATAGTATAATGATTGTTTTCTTTAATTCCCCATAATTAATTGTTTTTCTTCGTTTAAATCTGTAATTAAATCCATAATTTACCAAAAGAATTTAGTGACATAAAATATTTCAATGTAATCGAACAATACTCGAACAATATCGAAGAAATATTGTATGCAGATGAAGAAATGAAACGTAGGACGTGTAGATTTATGTGACGTACATAAATATATTTAATCCCAGGAAACATGGAATAATCGCAAATCATGAGCCGAATATTTGCCGGATTTTCATGTTATTTTATCTGACATGATTACACGCTATTATTAATCATCGAAGTAATGTTTTAGCATTTTAGGAAACTGTATCATGTTATCCTAACAATAAGATGAAAATATAATTTGAATTTTGAATGTTTGCCTTAAAAGCAATTTCGATATTAAGTATTCGTGGAAGTACATTTCACACCATTATAAATATATTACAACCATATCGTGGACATTTGCTTATATTTCATTATAATCATATCTCAACATATAAATATATATGTAACACTAGAACTACCAAAGAAGTCAAAAAGACTTATCCGCGATTTTTAATTAAATTATACGAATACACCACGGCACATTGTTCAGGATTTGATATACTTTTATCTTATAAACATAACTGAAAGAATTGAATCCATGAATTAATTCAAATCCTCCAGCTTTAATTGATATGCAAATTAATGTGTAAACATAACTGAATATATGTTCGGTAGTTCTAGTGTTAATATATTGTGGCAAATTATACAAATGCGACCAAATGTAAGTATACACAATAAACACATGCCAGGGATAAATTTGTACCTTTCTATGGGAATATATGAACCAATGGTGGTGGAGGAACTGATACGCGATGCTGCTAGGGTTTATATACAACACCGCACGTTACGCAGTATGTACCGCATATGTATTCAACCTGGTTAAACATCGGGCAACCATGAACGACAGCTCTCTAAATCGCCGAATAATAATTTCCACGCTGTGTAACTCCTGCTCTTTCTTTTTTACACGGTTTGTGAAACACGCGATAGTCATGTTTACGTAACACAGATCCCTGTCCAGTTATTGAAACCACCGATGCTTTTCATTCGAAAAAACTGTGTATTCATTAACACAATTTTCGTGTCTAAATGAAAGGTGTATATTCACTCAATTGAAGAATTGAAAACTAAAGATTGGCTACAAATTAAACAAATTTTTACTGAAAGTTAGAGTCCAAAAATGACATTACTTATTGGATGACCTAATAGAATTGAGATTTAGAAACAACATATCCAGAAAAATAACGAATATCAATAACTCACTCAATTTAAGAATTGAAAACTAAAGATTGTCTACAAATTAAACAAATTTTTACTGAAAGTTAGAGTCCAAAAATGACATTACTTATTGGATGACCTAATAGAATTGAGATTTAGAAGCAAAATATCCAGAAAAATAACGAATATTATAAAATTATCAAATAAACACAATTCAATAAAGTAAACATAAGATGTCCATATAAAGACAGTCGAGTTTAATGTCAAACCAAAAATGGCTATTCTCATGAAACACGATCTAAAACTTGTTAACTTCCCAGGGAAGCTGTTCAGATGAAAGTGCTGCAAAGGAATGTGTTGCTATAAAATTTCATACGAATAATAATAGTAAACCTATCCTAATATCTCCGCAAATTCTACCGATCACAGTGATATTGAAAATTGAAGTGTCGAAGTGGCATAACGTTTGTAATACTCTTTAAACATTCCTCTTGCCGTCAGCTACGTGATAGGTAATGATCGAAACCTGACGGAAAACTGCACCGACTAACATCCCTAGTGTCGTAACATCTCTCACGCGGATCTCGAGGGAGCATCTCTCGATTTCCAGCATCCCCCTCGCTGTAACGACCGCGTCAATGCTCTCGGTGTTCCCCGTGAAACATTACAATCGAGATCGACAACGATGCCGCATTGCCTTCGGGTAATGGGCTTCACCGTTATCGCGGAGGAGAAAAAAAATGACACGAAGAGTAAATGTCCCTAGGAGAATTACCCAAATGGTGTGATACCATAATCAAGCAGCAAACCCTGTCTAAGAACATCCACGTTGAATCCACTTTCAGATTTATTCCTTGATATATCTTCCGCAGAGATACTTGACAAATTCTTATCAATTTATAATACGTATTCCACTCGATAAGAATGTTTTGACATTGTTAACGACATCGCTTAATTAACCGCTTATTTTTTTAGTAAATTAATACAGTATGGAACCTACTGTTATAATTGAATCTTAATAACTCCACGATTGTTTTCTCTTCATCGACACAATTTAGTGTCCACTACGGTCACACGAATATTGTATCTGACGATGTTAATGGTTCTTGTTAGAACACGTCGCAGTCAAAGGGTTATGTGAGACCACAATGAAGATTGCAACGTGAATAATGTAATAGAACGTAAATCTGCGAAACTTAGGTTGTTTTCAAGGCGAGACATGAATAAAACCACAAAGATGGAAGCATGTTCTGTAGTAATATTGCAGCTGCACTTACAACTACCTATGTCGGCATTAGTCTCATAAACGAGCTTCAGAATCCCGTACGATAAGGTTAGTTAGAACAGAAGGGCGAGCGATGGCGAGAAACCATGCTTAGGGAACAAATGGTTCCTAGGAAGCAACCTTACGTGGCTCTTACGACCAATGGATAGAGAGAAAGTGTTATCGTCGAGTGAGTTGCAAGTGTAACCACACGCTGAAATTTCATCGCGATCGTTCCACCCGTTCGCCAACCGTGCACGAACCTCTAAGGATAACGGCTCTTCCTTCCTTCCTGCCTCCACCTTACTCCGCTTTCCTCCGTCGAGGTTGCTTGCCTGAAATGTGTTACTTCGATTAATTTGTTCTTCGCACTCCTAGATTCGTTACGATATTATGTTATACTCGTTCACTGTTATCTTCAAAGAAATGTAGGTTTTCTACCCCGAATTCAATTCTTTGCTAATCAAATTCGACCTTTTTCCACATCAGATTCGACTTTTTAAAATTTTTCTAGAAAATTGTTCCGTTAAACTTTTGTAGTAGAAATCAAATCGAATGTAAATTTATTAGACACAAAGAGTGAAAGACACGGAGGAGAATAATAGAATTCTATGTTGTCTATTAATATTTAAATGGCAGATCATTTTTTTTTAATAATATTTATAACAGAATTTTTGGCGTGTAATTTATATCCAGGCATAAAGCTATTCAGTACTTTCAAGGATGTATTTCGGAAATGAAGTTAAGGATATAAAGAGGAATAGCAGGGTGAGAAATGGAAGTAGATCCAAGATTTCCTGGTCGGTGATGGTACGGCTAAACTTTCTCCCAGTTCGCCAACTTCCAATTAATTACAACGCTAATTAAGGCGAACCAGAGTGAACGTAACCGCTAGTTTCATTATTCCAAGTTAAGTGTAGTTAGTGGATGATCAAAGGGCATTGAAATGAAGAATTTTCAAGTTTACTTTTCATCTAAATTAATCGCGGAAATCGCTCCAACAGCTCCAACTACCTTCAAGATGTCTTGGATAAAACCAATATCCTCGGCGGATCATTTCCTATATTTTTCTCTATAAATTTAAATGACGGTGAACAATCAAACAGTGATAATAAAATGATAATAAAATAATAACTGGAGAAAATTTTAATATCGTCCCTCCGTCACCATATAGTTTATTATCCGAGTGCAAAATGTTAATATGCGACTGTTAAGCATTTAAAAGTATTATATGACTTTTATTATTAAAGAAATTGCCCACCCCTCTTTTAAAGGATTAAACTCATGTTTGGTTCCCGGTGTGGCTCAATGTTTTTCTTCGAGTCCCATAACTTTGTCCAGCATTTTGCTGGGGCAAAATGTGCGATACCAACAGTATGCTCGAAACTTCTTCCGTGGCCAACATTTCGAGGAGAAAGATGTGACAAATGTGGTACACTTAAACGCAACGGTACTACATCTGATTTTCAGGAACTCCAGATTGTAAATTCCGAAAACTCCGCTGTATCGCGTTAGCATCGTGCACGATAACATACATTTTCATGTTCCAGACGTTTTTCATAGAAAAACGTAAAAAACTTGTGAAACTCCATTGTAACCCCCTATCACACGATGTAACTGAAGTCATATACTCATCTATTCGTATCTATAATTTCGTTTCACTTGTTCTAATAATAATTATAAATAACAATAACCAAATAATAATTTCGTGACTGTTTTCGTGTAATGTAACTACGTTAGAATCAATTGATCCTCGCTAATAGAAAGTATTCTACTGGGAGAACTATTCATCTGTTCCGAGCATGAACCTCGAGATTTAATTATGCATTTAGCGAGAGACGAGTACAACATGTCCGTTGGCAGTAGCCAGAAACATTCCTGCTACCATTATCGTTATCCCTTCCGTTTGATCGTCAGCCGATTAAACATTTCGTTGCTCTAATCCGCTTATAACGCCAGCCTAATGGTCTGTAATTGCTTCGTCTAGCAAACGAGTCCCGTTGCGCTACCGATGCATCATGTTCTACCTGATTCTACCTCTGCCTATCGGTTTTCGAATGTTTGCAAGCCATGGTATTACTTCGATTTTTAGTATTCAACAGTTTATTATTACTTCGATTTTTAGTATTCAACGGTTTATTATTACTTCGATTTTTAGTATTCAACGGTTTATTATTACTTCGATTTTTAGTATTCAACGGTTTAATATTACTTCGATTTTTTGTATTCAACGGTTTAATATTACTTCGATTTTTTGTATTCAACGGTTTATTATTACTTCGATTTTTAGTATTCAACGGTTTATTATTCGTTTCGGACTCCAAATTAATCCTTTAGCAGATTATATTCACCTTTTTGCACCCCAAATTAACCATTTCGCAGATCATACTCACCTCTTTGCAAATTAAATTCATCCTTTCACAGATCAAGCTCTTCCACAAATTTGTTTTTTTTATTACAATAGTTTAAAGAAACAAATTTGTAGAAAAGGTTGATTTGCAAGGAGATGTATTAAAATATTTTAATAAACACGAATGCATTCAGAAAAGGTGCAGTGTGACTAACAATGAAGAATGATTTCATAGATCATTAGTAACGCGGTTGATCGGTAAGCCCGATAATTTATCAAGTAGCAAACAAGAGTGTTGAAGATCGTTTAGAAGTCAGAGAATAGAAGGGCCGAGGATTGAAAAGAATTTTTAGAACATCTAAACCAGTCCCTTGTTTACCGCTTCTAAGGTTTCCCTGATCCTTTCAGTATGGGGTCCGAAGTAAATCAAGTTTCATCCCTGTGAGAGGTTTCACCCCACCGCGTTCTTCCCTTCAACCCTATTCGTGAATTCGTGGCGTCGTTACTGACACGGGGGATGCGTTTATTTACTCGGCTTTTAAGCGTCTCGTATCGTGCCCCTCAATGTATGGGGTTTGCCATGCCACGAGGGTTCTAAATCAATTCAATCGTTATACCATAAATATACCGGAAAAAACGAATCCCTGAGTACTTCTCTGGGATCGGATTTAACCGGAAGTGAGCTCGAGAAATCACTGTCGAATGAGACGGAGAAAATTTCTACGTCTTTAACACTAAAACTACCAAACATGGTAACCCCGTGTTCATTAAATCCCTTTTTTTCCTTACAAAAAAAATGTCGCATATCGCACGGGTATTTTAGCCAACCCAATACATCGACATATAAAAATATCACCTTTAAATTTTCCTTAAAAATCAGTATGAATTTTCCGGACCGCCCAATATTTCTTTTTGTAACACTCGTATAAGGATTTTGTAAACAAAGTGTTACCAAAAGGGGAAGGTAAAGAGTTGAGGAAAAATCGATAGGATAAAACAAAAGACGAAGATACAGCCAGGACTGAGGTATACGTAGGAAGTATGGGACTCTGAAAAAAGGGGTAAACAGGGAGTGGGGGACATCCCCTTGTCGTCGAATAGAGAAAGAAATAGGGATTTGAAGCTCGAGAAGCGAGAAGGCATTGTTAGGGAGGTTTCTATGCGGCGCAACGGCGGCCCTGAAAAGGGTAGGCAACCTTTCAACGGAAGATCCTTTGCCCTTTGGCTGCCTAGTGTCCGCCATAGAATGTAGTAGACGGTGCGAGATTTCCATTGGAGGTAAACGAGGCTATAAATCAAGCCGTACTGCTCTTAGACTTTACTGGCAAGAATTAATCAGCAATGAAACGCGGATAAATTATTCTGATTTCTATTTCTGTCTCCCCGGTGTTTTCGTGTTCTTTTGTTCTTAAACGAAGAAACCTGCTACCCTTTCACGATTCGGGCTTCGCTACAAATCATAACCGAAATTAAGAATGTGATTCAGCGTATGAATTGTTCCAGCGGAGTCTGCTGCGATTTGTGGTGCTAAATTGTTCATTGTGTAACGGCGCGGCGTTGTGCACGAAAATCTCAATGCGAGTAATTGTTTTGATGACATACAAATTTGTAAATGCACGCATTTATATGTCGTTTGAAGTCTTTTTATTGCTAATATAACACAAATATTGAAAGGATAAAACGTGTAAATGGAGCAATCAATTTATTAATTATGGTACCATTTATGAGTAATCTCGTGAGTTTTATAAACATATATTACCCTGGGAATTGATAAAAAGCAACGTGTGTTAGTTTTAATTTACGTTAAAACAGAGAAGCATTTAACAGAAAAGTATCTTATCTTGTAAAAAAATAGGATAAAGGAAATTAAAAAGTTATATTTGTTATCGAATTTATTAATTGAAACATTTGGAACAGCTGTTCCGATCGTGATTTTTATGAAAGATTAGTTTTCCAGGATTAAACGGTTTTAGAATTACGCAATCATGGAACTGTATATTTCCATATAACCATTCGATATTAATCCTTTAAATTGCTCATACACAACGTCGTGAGCGCTTCATCACAAGCAACTGCAATAAAGTAACATTCCGGAACTCCCTAGCTCCAGATGCATTAAATTCCGCAGTCTAATATACCGCGAAGCACGTTTCTTTGAGCGAATTAATTTATTTTCCTTTTTGCACTAGCCATACCTTCATGATATTCCGCGCACGCTTGCGTAAAATCCAAGCACCCTTTCCTCCTTTTCCACCACCCTTCGTTCCATCGTTGTTACAGAAATAGGGTCAATGAACTCGCTTGCAGCCTCTCTTTCGCTCCTGATGACGTAGGACCGAAAAGAACTCTTTCTTTTAGCCACTCTTATGGAACTTTCCCACTTTTCTTCTTCTTTATCACAAGATCCAACAAGAGTTAGAGTTAGATCTTGTGATAAATAACAGGAGTTAAATTTTGTGATAAATAACAAGACTTAGATTTTCTGATAAATAACAAGATGAATAACGAGAGTTATGTCTTGTGATAAATAATATAAGATAAATAACGGGAGTTAGATCTTGTGAAAAATAATACTATAAATAACGGGAGTTAGATCTTGTGAAAAATAATACTATAAATAACGAGAGTTAGATCCTGTCCGCGAGATTAATGGAGATCTATTAAGATTTTATTAAGATTAATTAAGATACCACGATAAAGCATTAATGTCGCGGAGAGTATTAACCCTTAAAAGTTACCACGAAAAGAAATCACGTTAAAGAAAATAAATATACGTTTACAGTAAAGTACGTTAGGGAACTGATTTCTTTATGATAACATCGTCACTACTGATAGTACCTAACCCAAACATAAGGCGTACCAACCCATTAAGTGTTTAAATATTTGTACACTATCATTTTGTTACTCACGTATATCAAGGGAAACATAAAAATACGCCCTAAAGGGCGGAAATAATAGTAGTGGAAAGATTTAAACGAGGTCAGCAGATCCGGGCTCGTAGAAAATCCAGCTCGGCTTATCGGATCATAATCCGTCCTTCCTGGTCCTTCGTCCCCCCCACAGCCCCTCCCCGAGGCTACGTGGGATCGACGAGAAAATTATCCGTATAAAAAGTTGGACGACAAGAAGAAAGTAGGATGTAGCAAGAAAGGGTTGAAGAAAAAGGACGATGAAAAAAGGCTCGCCGGGAGGATAGATTCGAGTTATGACATCAGTAGGATCAAGGATTTTGTTCCTGACAGTTGTCGTCCAATTTGAAATCGCCACTGGCTAAAAGACCGCCTGTCAACCGACTAATATGACAAATAATGAATTACGCCTAAGGCTGTTTTATGCATGGCGACGCTAGTTATGTGTCGGTTCACTGATTGCGCGCGTGGAGTCCCGCGAGGAAGAACCATTGGCTATGAATTTAATTAAAGCTCATTCGTTTATTTCCCCTTCACGGTTCATGAGAGATATTTTCATATGATACGCTGAAGAGTTTTTATTCGCTGTCGAGTTCCACGGCCGATATTCAAATATACTTGAATTGGATTATAATATATTTATACTTTATTGACGAGCGTGAGCCCATTAGTATACACGAATGAAATGTAAAAGAAATATAAAAATATAATAATATAAAGAAATATGAATTGCCATAATAATAATAATTCGTGATATCAGAAAAGTATTAGAAAATATTGCAGTCAAAATAATATTGCATTTAAAATAAATACGTGGTGCCATTTCTAGTCTCAACATCATAATCAGCCGTTCTTCTAATGAAAACTGTAATGCGATACTAAAAGATATAAACCGCAATAACAATTTGTGCAATAATACTCTGCAATATTTTCTGATACTGTTTTGATATCGTGGGTCAGAGCAGTGTTGTAGGAGTACCGTATTGTACGGAGGATAACTGTATTTGAGATTTCTTAGAGTAACGTGGCCGAGAAATACGATTAGCGTTGGAGTGAAATGGACTTTCGAATATCTTCGGAGGGAAATGGATTTTCGAATATCTTCGATGTATCCATCGAGACGGATCCATATCCAACGAAGTCTTACCACGAAGAGTCTTATCGTTAGATCCCCTGGTTGAAATGGTAGAAACCATAACCGTAAAGAGCAATACACCGATGCATTCTACCTGAACAAGTTTTCCATAATAGTTAAACTAGTGCGGTATCCTAACTCTTGTTAGATCATGAAATATACAGAATTAGTGATCCAATTGACGTCTTGGAACATTGCTCCGCATAACGAATGTTGAATATTGCACATTTACGTTCGACGAACACCATAAACTTGCAACTATAAAAGTTCCTTAACATTTTGAACATCATTGCGGTCACCGTGTTTAATATTTTTCACATTACGATAACGATGTAAAGTAACAAATATATCGTAGAGTACTTAAACAGTTTTATTTGTAGACGTTACACACGCGTACCTCCAAGAGTCGTATAACACGGAATTCGGTATGACGCTGAACGTGTTAACACGTCACGAGTCAGACTCATAATTTTCGATCGAACATTATTCGAGGCAATAAAACACATTTCTATGTACTAAAATAATATTCGAAACCGGGGGGATACGAAATAATATTCCATTACCGTGTCATACCTTCGCTGTATATTCGTATTTAATTATCCGTATCATTACAAAACTGCCAATTAAAGTGTATTAGGATCATTACGTACTAAAACATGCTGATACTGGAATAGCAATGTATATTATTAAGTATCGTTATCCGATGAATTTGCATATAAAGCTCATGTTTTATTGAACTGGCCAATCGGAAATTTCGGGAAATCTACCATCCTCTGTTATACCGGACGTACGCGGAGTATGACAATTTTTACTTGTCGATAATATACGCTGGCATATAACGGATCGTGTTATGGCGACATATTTCACGGGAAATTCTCCCATAGCCCACTCACCTATACCTGCAGCAACAACATTAATTGCTTTCGCTGTGTAAAGCATTCATTCCATGAAACTCAAATTAGTAGCAAATATTCGACGTACTCCGAATTCTATCGCCCAGCGAGGATTTATTGAGATGAAAACTACCATCAAAATATTTCTTTTGTTCCGGTTAATTCTATCAAGCTGAAACGCCATAGCATTAATAAGCAACTAGTACGTAAACTTTATTTAACGTATGCATTCAGCCAGCGCAAATATTCCGGCGATTTTCAATGTAATATTCTACTTAGTTTCGATTTATGAGAAATAATTTAACTTTGTTCCTCGTCAAGTGTACGTAATATTATGGCTACCGGAATTTAAACAACTATTTTACAAATAATTAATCATTTGAAAGAATGCGAGTTTTTAATGAATCATTTTTTAAATTAATAATTGAAGAAACTCGTTGCGAAGGTATCGTCGTGTTCTAAATTTTCGTGTAGCATTCATTCGACGTAACGATGCTTTCTTGTATAACGGAATGCCCTTTGGCGACATACTTTAACAACGATTGTTTTTTCCATGGTTCAGAAAAGTTCAGAACCGGTGGATTCAGCGTTAGAGACAGTGGGAAGAGTCACGACATTGACAACAACACGGGTTTGTTTCCAGTAGAAAGTGTATTTGAAAGACAGCCGGTCAGACATACTTACACTGCCAGGTTTTCCACAGTTCCTTGATCCGCACGCTGAAATATACACAATCGCGGATGTGGATTTGGCTTCTCTTTGAAATACGAGATAAACAGGCTACAGTGTCTCATTCTCTTTTGGGGCTTCCTATACAACAGTCTCTCCTTTTACACGGTATCTTTTAACACGTTTCATTCACAGCTACGCGATTTACAATTTCATCCAATTACATTTTGTCATTGAATGTTGAATCACTGACAACTGGAGGCAAATTTAAAGTCGGGACATTCATTCAACTTTGTTCGCGAGTAACACCCACCGTTGGAGGAGGCCCCGTATTTTTAATTATTACGGAAGAACCAATAGTGGGATAATTTTGCCCAATAGTTATCTTATAGAGAAAAGTCCGCTCTTTCGAATGCACTTTGTTGCATGAAAAAATATTCACGGGTTCCTTAGAACCTTAAAATTAAATTAACCCGGAAGTACTAATCGTCTTGTATTTAAAGCATCGGCCATCAAGCGGAAACAGAGATTTCGAATTACACGAGGTTAAACTGCACAGATTTCAGGGATGGGTAAATGAAGAGAGTCGGTGAATATAATCACAGAGAATACAGCGAGTCATTCAGGTATTAACGGGTTCAGAAGTTTAGGAATTGCGCTGATAAAACATAATGGTTCACGAGTTGGCTGAATGAATAGGCGTCGGTACGCATTTACATAGAGGAGGGAACGCATTTAGTAGCCACGGGGGTATTTAATTGATTTCCCCAGTTGCCAGGATGAAATTAAATTTAGGCAACGGTTTACGGTGCATTTGTTTACGCGGATGGTGGAACGCAGGATGAGATTATCGGTCCTGGTTGCCTGTCTCACGCTCCTCCCATGGAAAATGAAGTTGACTGTACCTCCATTTCTCTCTCTTTCTCTCTCTCTCTTTCATTTCCCTACCGTTCTCAACATTTATATCAAACCCCGCACTGGTTATCCGACACTTTCCACCAAAAAAATGTATCCCCGAAATTACCGTATACGTCGTTTTTCTACGCGGTGAACCACCAGCGGTATTATGGCACTCTGACAAACGAGCTTTATTGCTTCGGTCAAAATATCCATTTATATTTTTTATATAAAAACTGTACCTGTAATTAGCATTCACGTAATAATTATGATTCACCGACTCTTTGTTCAGTACGTCCAATATTTGTGCGTAAACGTAGAAACAGAGATTAACAATATATTTATCTCTGCCCAAGTTTTCTTGTTATGAAACATTTATATTAAATTCGATGGCTGTTCTTCAAAAAACAGATATTAATGCTCAAGTATGTATTTAATATCTACGTTTATCCATGTAAGAACTTAAAAAAATCATGGTCTTATTTTGGATTATGAATTAGATTGCGAAGTAAGGTTTTCTTTAAAATGTTTATTTTACATTTTCATTATTACACGTTGCTCGAAAAAAAAGGCTTGATCTTATTTTCGAAAGTCTTTAATGTCCCGAAGGTATTAATAGTGTCAATGTTCGCGTTTGCACTTCAAAAGAATAATATTTTCCCGCAATTACTTTGAAGTAAGGACGAGTAGATGTTCCGAACCTGTAGATATCTGAACTATGGAAAGCGGGGGAGTTAAAATTTAGATCTTACGAGGGCTTCCTAGGGAATTTCGAAGGGGGTTTCGAAGTGTATGTGGACCTACTAGAGATAGTTCTGCCTGGTGGAATTTACCAGGAGCACTCTCTAAATCGGTAGGTGGACGAGAATGCAGCCAATGTTCGTTCATCGGAGATCGAAAATCGGATTACGACGTAGTGGATAAACAAACCCATTTACGAATATGCTAACACGCTAACTTGTACGATGCATTGGTTCTCCTAATACAGTTCCTAGGTGATTTAAAACAGTAATAACTATCCGATATTTTAATTACACACACAAATTTGATAAAGAACAAAGATTTCTTCACGTCAAGTGAAAAATGCCACGCAAATGTCTTCCGTTTGAAGCTTCACTTCTGCTCGATGCAAGAGTAGTCTCCAAAATCGCTTTGACGATGGGAATCTGTAACGGTAAGATTCAGAGATTTAATTACTAATTATAGAATGATTCTTTTCAAAACAAGTTTGCATTACTTTTCGTTCAAATCATTTTGGTTCAAAGTGAGCCTTTTCATTATAAATCTCCCAAGCTTGCAGTTTTACTGTCTGACAACAGAACTGACTTAAAAAGTCCCGAAAGGATTAATTAATTTTGAAAATCATCTAGGAACTTTTGTAAGAACAGAGTGGGTTTTTAATGCTTATTAATCTTATAGAGAAGCCATTTCCACTCGTGAAACCGATCTTTACTAAATTGTTTAACCAGAGAATAAATCTAAATTGTTACAAATTAGGTAAAAGTACTTCTTTTATATTTCTAAATATTACAACGCAACTAGCGGTACGAAAAATTGATCTTGAAGATACTAAACTAAGTCTACACTTACGATTAGTGTTAAAAGGGTATAAAATGCTAAAGAACTACATTAATGACCAGGACATTGGCGTAGGTCACCGGTCATCTCCGTCGTTTTCATAACCCACGGTGTCTGCGCGTGAATGATCTTATTGTTAGTGGATTCAGCGTCGTAGAAACGGATAACAAATGGGATTGAGCCGTAAATGCAGTGGCTGTCATCGATTCTATAGTGTGATTGCACCGTATTGTTCGACGACAATGGAGGCCCGTGAGCCAACCTCGTAAAAGAATAACTTTCGATTTACAGCCGAGGTGTATAAACCTCCCCAATTTTCGGTGATTTCCTCCGATTTCCTTCCCATTATTTCCGACAAAAGATGGATTCCCAGGTAATCTCTTATATAGACGTCTCTCGAAATCTCCTTCAAATTTATATCAACTATTCAATCCTCCTCGGTGATTTATGATACTGCAAGTGATATATATATATATCGCCTCCATTTTCATTTGTAACTGCCTAAGGAATACCGGTCTCGAAACGAAACAATCTACGAAGAGACAAGGGATACCAACGGTACAATATATTCGCCATTACCCAAGACATTTCAAAGTAAAAGCTTTCGTTCGAAATCCATAGAACTTAAAAACGTGCAAATATCTTTTTTATTTCTCTCGGAAGTAGAAACTTACTAGAAATTCACACGCTTTATCGCAGGAATTCGAGTGACGCCTAAGAAACGACGTTAATTAAATCCAATAACAAAACATAACTGGGCTAATAATAATATAAAATAAGAGCTAGTAATTGCGTAAGTTGATGCGTGTACGAACACGAGTTAACTCGTGACTAGTCAACAAAGTATTAATAGATACTTGATCTGATCGAAAATCATCAGAACAGAATTCATAAAAAGAAGTCGTTTTGCAACTAATCAAGCGTGCATCGAAAACTTGGAAATCTTGGAAATCTTTGAAAAACCTCGACAAGTTTCATGGTTCGACTTACAATTGCTCTCAGCAAGTTCGGTTAAAAGTAACTCTTCCGATCTTAGAGAGAGCAGGCACAAGAATGCACGAGTTAAAAAGCAAGGAAACCCGCCAGTCTCGGCTGACTTGGTTTAGTTCGATCTCGACCAATTAAAACTTCCTCCGGTTTGACTTATCGAACGACTTTGATTGAGACTCCGCCGAAAGAACGCCTCAATCTCGAATTTCTTTTCACCCCTTTCCATTCCCTTCCCCCTTTTCCGTTCTTGCGACAGTACACTACGAAACTTTAGGGGACAACTTTGGTTCCGGTTCTTCACCGTTAACTTCCCCTCGTTATGCCGAGTGCTGGTATGTTTCATATACTTCCTTCCCTATTGTTGATAGATCTTTGATCAAGTATATGAAACGACGCAAGAATTACCGAGGAGAATTACCTGCATTCTCATTAATTTCTGTTTAATATGAAACGCTCTTATTAATAATAATTCATATTATGTATAATATGAAAATGTTGCAATTGAATATTCCTTCAGAATTATACAATAATAAGAAACACGTTAAATTTGTCTCATATCGTTTTATTCGCAAACTATTGTACATAAAGATGCTTCCAATGGTGTGATGTATATATTACATTATTTCTAAATTGTCGAACGATAAAATCTGAATTTTAGTCAAAATACAAGTGGCGCGTGTCATTTTGAAAATGATATACAATCATTTTCCCCCGAATGGTAGAACGATAAGTTAGAGGAATTAAAATTCGATCAGCGATAGGAGACAATTCGAAAGCGAAACGATACCCTAAATTCGATTTAATCTGACCACATGTTATCAGAACGATCTGTTATTCCCTCGCGGAACTTCGCTCCTCATTTATCTTCATTACCTGGGAATCCGTCCTCAACTAGCCGATATAACGTTGCAACTTTCATCGGCAAAGTTAGGTTGCTAAATATGTGTCGTGCTTCTAATAAATAATTGAAAACTATTTATAAGAAACACTGTATGTGGCAAAAGTCTAATTTTTCAGAAAAGTCAGGTGAAATATGTACTTCTTTGTCAGATCGCATAAAAATATAATCTATAGGTGCCGCAGAATCTTAGTAATTAATTTATGTGCGCCGTGACATAAAAAGGAGTAAAAATTACTGATATATTCAGTTAATCTGACTAAAAAAAGGGTATACTAAATAAAATTAATAATGCTGTGTTTTGTTATTTTGATCAGTAACTTCATTTTATTTCAATATCAATCTAGGTCCGTACATTTGTTTGTTCTTTGTTTGCAAAATGCTTGTCTCTTTTCTGAGCTTTTTTGCGGTTGATATTTTCAATCGTTTCCACGTTGCATTCTCGCTTCTGTTTTGTACGGAACTGCTCGGATAAATAGAGCTTCCATTGGTCGGTTGATTAAATACAAGTTTCCTGGTAGTGAAATGCTCTTCCTAGAACGTCAACAAATTCAATTTTCCTCGTATTAGCGAGTGTGATTTGTTTGTTAATAAAACATTCGTTCGTGACATCTGTTATTCATGAACCCGATAAAATACAGGTAAATCCTCCTCGCAGCTGTTTCGAAAATAAATAAAAATGAAGCGGCTGGGATTCGCCATAAAATCCCAGTGCGGAATCACTTTTTAAACTCCAGCATTTCTGAGTGCATAAAATAGATCTCCTTATTTAATTTCATGAAACACATTGTTAATAACAGGCTTTTAATTTTGTCCGTTACTCCTTCATTTTTACGGAATACTCGTATTATTTATTAACTATATCGATTTGTCGATGTCCAGAAATAGAAGTAAAATGTAATAAATAATTCTTAATCAATTGATACGTATCAAATTTGGAGAATTATGAGAGCAATAATTGTAATTGAATTCTCTAATCTTCCAGATAAGTGCAGAAATGTAATGATTAGAAATAATTGAAATAATTCGTTGTCAGGGATATTCTTGTTACCCTAAAATCATACACGGGAAATACCTTGGATTTTGTTGAATATTATGATCCTGCTAGTTATGCTAGTAATTGGTAATCAATATTCAGCATAACCATTAAAGCTATGGAAATATCGATGACTGGAATACACACCACCCTGTTTCCGTTGGTTGCTAATGCAACCGTTAAACCAAGGAAGCTTGTTGAAATAGTAATAATAATAGCGTCGTTTACCTTCCCCATTCAATTCGAATTCGCGACACGAATTCGCCGGAGTTAGGTATCATTTAATATTATAAAGTCAACGATGTATCCACGAGGCTGGGGTTATTCGTGCTTGGAATTTGGTAACTTCGAAATGTTCCAGATAGAAATTTATGTATGGGAAGAAGAGGAACGGATTATATATGAGGATTATATACGAGTTTACTAGCTAGAAGAAATGAATACTAGTTTATCCGTGCTAACTTTGAAATATCACCGAGGAAATGTGTTAAACGTTAAAAAAGATTTCCTCGACTTCCTTGGGAAATAGAATCTCAGTTGGTTCAAGATAAACTTCGATGTTTGCCCAGTCAAACTGTACAAGTTTTAGTGTTACACGAAGTTGTATGACTATAAACACACTTTGTTTAAGGTGTTAAACTCGAATTAAAACAGCGCGGAACTATTTAGAGTCTAAGAAGATAATTAGTTTTTCATGGAGTCTCAAATTGGAGACTCGTAATATATACAGTAGCGGTCAGCCAAATAATTCTGTGGACTTTTTTAAATAAAATTATATGAATTACATTTGCAATATTAATTTGCAAGTATGTTTAAACGTTAGTTAAATTTGGTGAGATACGCTCCGCATATTCATTCTTCGAAACTCTTTTCAAGTTTGCATAACAATTAATTAATCCATTAATTAACTTAATTCCTACAGCCATCATTTATATATAAATTAATATGCAAGCATAACTGTGCATATATTTCGTAGTTCTAGTTGTAGGAATTATATATATTCGATTGAATCATATGAAGCGCGTTACGAGCGTCCGTAGTGGGGGAAACGTGGGACACTGTTACTCTGAAGGTGTTAAACGCGCCCAGATAACAAGGTGATTCCGAAGAGACAAGTTCCAAAATAAGTGTATCCGTAGACTGTCGATTTTGTTATACTTAATAACTAATATAAAGTTATAAGACCAAAATGAATGAACTCCAACACTAGTGTTAACATCATTTCACTTTACATGTAAATGGAAAGCAAAGAAAAGTGAACAAACAAATCCACCCCCATAGATTCCCCGGAAGTGAAACGAACATTCTATTAGTGGCTTGGTATACAAGGAGAACGAATGAAGAAGTAGTTAACCCAATATTATCAAGGTTCTTGTTATCATTTCTTTGTTATCCCTGCATCACACTCGCCGCTCGAATCGATGATCCATCATCTTTCTTTTTGGAACGATTCACCAATGGCAGGGAATGAGAGAGGATGCTCCATCAGGAGACTGGAGAAACCGGAAAGATCCAGGGGTTTCGTGATACTCGTGGAAGGGTCGAATTTAAGGGGTCGTTTCGGTGGCGCCAGTCGGCGTGCTCTCCGAGTTGGCTCGACCTCCCCCGAAATTCATTTCTTTGAGTTGTTTATAAGGGTATGCCCCGAGGGATGACTCACGGACACGTAACCTAAATTTCCTGCCTATATTCCTTGTTTACCAAAAATTACGGGAGAAGATAGAACGATCGAAATCTGGGTCAACCCTTACGTAATTCCAGAGAATTGTTTGTTCATCGGATCTTGATTGCGGATGTCAGCCACCGAGAGTCTCGATTCTTATTTCGTAAGGGTTCATAAGAATTCGTAATATTTAGGGTTAATAATATATAGTTAATATTAATCTCTTTTTAACCCTCTATTACTCAACTTTTTCGTGTCTAAAAGAAAATCGTGGAAGACGAAACTAATTAAATGCGAATCCAACGAAGCTGCGTTACTTGAAATTACTATCGAAATTATTACTTAAACGCAACTCAAAAGGTGACAACTGTTGCCCGTACTTTTATTATTAATATTACAATAAAAAGTGAAACGAAACAAAATATACCGATGAACGAGGGTGTGGCTTCAAAGTTATGTCAGAAATCTGTAAAACAGTAATAATGAAAAAAGGGGGATACTTCGATGAATCGTGTATCAAGCGAAATCTATAATTAATATAGAACAAACTATACGCAATTTATTCGACTCTTCAATCTTATAATATCAACGTACATCAACCTACAGATGTATCCAAAGAAAAGTATCCCCTTCCATTTTACAGACAAGATATTTAATAATATGTTTAACGATAGTAAGTGATCCCAAACTTATGGCCGGTAGCGTATATGAAACCGAAAGAAAATCGGAGGCGAACAACTACTTAGGATTACGTGTAAGATGAAAGAATAACTGGATGAGAAAGGAAGTCGTGCACGCGTTTCATTTCCGGACCGGTGAAAATGAAAGCATTCTTCGGTAGAGCAACCCAGGAATGAGAGCGATAATGCGTTACCCGTTTGCCAAGTCAATGATCTGCCGTCTGCTGTACCCACCCCTTTTAACCACCCCTTTAGCCACCTTTTTACTTGAACCTCGCAGTTCTCTCGAAACAGGGTACCCTGGAACTCTCTATCGTTTCCACCCTTTATCCTTGCTCTTTTATCTACACACATAAACATACACCGAGGCGGGTGCATATTAATATGCATACGGTGGTCCAGCTGATGAAAAGCCACGCGATAAGAAAAGAAAGATAAGAAGCACGCAATGGAGAATTTTAATTATACACAGTTCGAGGGCGATAAAGAGCCTAGCTCAACGTTTTCACGGGTTAGCGTGAAACCGAGGAACGAAAAGAAAATTTCATTTGCTAAATGCTGGGAATAAGGGAAACAGGAAGTACCTGCAGCTGCAACCTCAGAATTATGCAGAGATTAACATGAATGCGCGAATACATTTTTAATATACCTTGACATTTACATAATAAACTATTTTCACAGCAGAACTTAACGCACAAAGGGTTGGATTTAACTTCGCGAACAATTTTCGTAGAATTAGTCTTTATGTTCTTGGTGAATTTAATCTTTGCTGTGAAGAATTAAATAGTGGAATTATGCCATTTGCAATTCCATTGGGGAGATCCAAGTTATCTTATTATTGGTCTTTAAAAATAATCATGTATGTGATAATACAAAATAAATATTATAATAGTATAAAGTATAATAACAAAAATTACATTATCTTGTCATCCGCGTATGCATCGCGTGCTGTTAAAACCGTCTTTACTTCGTTTATATTATTCTTAATAAATGTTTCGTTCCGATTGACAAGTTTCCCGGAAATGTGCTTTGGACTTTGCCTGTTCAATTGATTCCATAGGTTTTCTGTGGGATTCAGATCGGGAAGTTTATAAGCGAAGTAAGTTTAACTGAACGCGAACACGTGGCAAGTTTGTGTAAGAATACGAAGCAAAAGGGAAAATATCGTAGGCGATATGTCGCTTCAGAGTTCGCTCGATCTATTTCGCACGGACGCCCTTCGATCTTCCGCTCGTCCACCCTTCTATCATGAGAATTTTGTCGGAGAGAAACGTGGTAAAGTAAACGAGTCAGGCTCGTGAGCCCTTTTATCGTCTCCATTGCACTCGAGTGGCCGCACCCTCATCGTTGACGAAAATTTATGCGAGTCGCTGAACTTTCCTTCGATTTCACGATGTGACGAAGCGTTTACGTGACGACGATATGATAATCGGCACGAGGGGTTGGCCACCTTGTTGTTCACAAGTATATTATTAATTCGCATCACCATTATGCACGGAATACATTCATTTCGCCTTTTATCAATTATCCCTGCCGCTCTCTTCGCCTGGCAATTGCAAGATTCATTGTGGAATGGATATAAATCGTTATAGAAATAACATTCGATATTAATCGCTTAACGTAATACAAATATTTTCATTTCAAAATATAGATCTTGTTTTAGGTAAAACAAACTGAATTTTCAATATTCTAGGAATCCATTCATTTCTTTTTTCTATACATCCTTATTTTTTAAGACGTACAGGTGAATATATAAATATAGTTCAATATATTGTCCATAGTTCTACTGTTAAAATCGATGCATTATATCAAGGGTCAGATATGTTGAATTAATGAGCCTATGATAATAGAGCTTTTGTATATAAACAAATAAATTTCTTCCCAGTGAATTCGATTACATAGAATATTGCGTCATGTCTGTTTCCCGATAACGTCTTTGTTGCTGCGCATTGTATTCGCCACGCGATGCAGCCTGCATATCGAAAACGCACTGCGAATGCATTATTCGAGGCGTTATTGCATGCTCGGTTGGTGGTACCCTCCTATTGTAAATTGGCCAAGTGTACGTTTGTTGGGAAATATCGCTCGGCAGAAGTCAGAGATGCGAAAGGCATTCCTATTAGTCTGCATATCATCTACGATAACACGAAAGACTAATTTAAATACGATTTTATTTGCATCTGAATGGCAAACTGGAAACTCATCTCAAGGTTGCTCAAACAATAAGAATTTCTGTCGACAATTGAATAAATTGAATAAATGATATAACATTATACGTAATTATTCGTAATTATTCACAGTATTTATAAATACATTGCACGGATATATTTTATTACTCAATCTTACGCATCCGCGTGATAACGTCTTTGGAAGAATTCAGAATTTCTGTCGACTTGAATAAATTGAATAAATGATATAACATTATACGTAATTATTCGTAATTATTCACAGTATTTATAAATACATTGCACGGATATATTTTATTACTCAATCTTACGCATCCGCGTGATAACGTCTTTGGAAGAATTCCTCGGTAAACATGTCAACGTATACAAATGACATACAATAACAGTATATTCATCTCTGTCACGGTTCTTTCGTTCGTTAGTTCGGCTCGTTCCAAAATTGAAATGGTTTAAAAAATGGCGTCCTATCCACGTTCGATTCAATAAGACGGTGAGCCATTTGCGAGGTGATACCTTTATTGGGTCGCGGATGCACAACGAATATCGAAGGCGCGGCTCAGATGCATTATTCGGCCCGTTATTGCATGCATCGTTGAACTGCCTCCATTGTAAATTTGTCGAGTGTGCATTTGTTGAAAATGTTGCCCCAGGGATCGAATATCATTGTGGCTACGGAACGGCATAAGGGAGGAGGTGAGGTCGGGGGTGCACGGCGGTTTGGAAGTGCGCGAGAACCCGGTAAAAGCCCTTATATTGAATACGTGGATCACATCTCAATATCTCGATGCACTTACTCGTGCCACCGATATTTTTCCACCACCTGAATGCTTGACGCGTGGAGGATTGTCGGGCGAAAGAAAAGAAGTGATAAGCACATACGCTTCGCGATAAATTATTGCGTCCCTATCTCTTTCGATATCAGAATTGATGGCAACCTCTTTCTTTATCGGTTCTCTTTCACCGCGTGGCACAAGCTACCGTGATTTGTCAGAGTTCGCATCGATTTAAGATCCTCCAAACTTCGCTAAACTTTCACTGTATTCGTGTGAATTCCACGGGTCGTAATCAAATTATTTAAAAAAAATGTCTACGATGATTTAGTTGCAAAGATTTATGGCACATTTATGGACATTTTTTGCTTCACGAGTTGCAGGAACGTAGATTATAATATAGTCCGTAGAATATAATAAATATATCTCTTATTATCCGTAGATACGTTCCACAGAATTCCGCGTTAAGAAATAATAACAAAACAAGTAAATTAGTAGCCGCTGACATTAGTATTTGTTGTCATTATCTCATCGTAAACATCAAATGCGAATGCAATTCCTTTTTCATAACCGAAACCTTGGAAACTTTTCAAACTCTGTCGTAGTTCGAATACTTTTGTTGCGGGAATGTATTATATTATATATATGATAATATCTATTGTATATATTATAATAATATCTTTATTCATGCCCAGTAACTGTGATGAGTAAATCATTCGGCAGTATAAGAGTGTAAGTGTAAGACTGGTAAATAGACGTCGATGTTAATTAACAATAATTGGTTGTTATACATGAAAATGTTGAACAGCGTTGAACTTGCACTGAACCAACATTGAACCTGTAACAAGTTCCGCCCAATTTCCAATTAACGTCTACATTCCATCATTTTGCCCTAAGAATCTTCTCCTTTTTTACCCCGAGGCTTTTTTGTTCAACCATGGCTGCCTCGATGAACGAATACGTATTAATTGCCTGGAGTCACGACATGTCTCCATTACTCAAGAAGTTCGTTAAAAGAAAGGTAAAGAACATAAGAGGCGAATGAGGATAAAAGACGAGGAAGATAAAGGAAGGCGAAAGAATCTTTCGTAATTATTTCTCGCAAATTGGACCTGCACCGGTGCTGCACCTAGGGATATTTCAACTGAAATGTTCCGATAACATGGAGGCGTGAAAGACGAACATTTCTATTTCTTTCGATATGTGTTACAATAGTACATCGATTAATCGAACTCATTGGGACCAAGGTGATTCGGTTGATTAAATAGTTCGCATAATTAAACATGCATGTACCTAATTTATAACTGCAATTAAGTCTGGAATTCATTGTTGACTGCAAGAGTGTTATTGCTATTTTCCGAAATGTGCTAGAATTCATTTGTGTCTACAATTAATGTCTGAGTTTACTTAAAACGTTTTTTACTATTTCTACAATTAATATCTGGGTTTACTTGAAACGTTTGTTACTATTTCTACAATTAATATCTGGGTTTACTTGAAACGTTGATTACTATTTCTTCAATTAAGATTGTATTCATCGGAAGTTACAAAATTCTCGGTGTAATTTAACGCAGATAATTATATATGTACATAGTCAAACAGCCGTACAAGAAAGCTGCGTAAACTCACAAAACCAAGAGTTTATCTAAGGCTTCGTAATAGTATTCATAGTCAACGAGTAACTTTGTACTTGGGGCCATATATGCTAATTAGTACGCGACGAGATAATTGGCAGAGCGAATTCAGACCGTGGTCTATTAGGTCGGTTGGCAGAGCCAGCAGGAAATTTCTGATTAATTAGTGGAAACAGAACTAGGATGTGGTCGAACTACACGGTTCTGCGTTCTGTAATGATCAACATACCCCATTCTCGAAAAATCTTACCACTTCTACGATAATATTATTGGGTTATCCGGAAAGTTCAAAGACAACATTTTTATATGTCCATGTATATTTATTTTATTATATATACACGGTTTTGTTCCTTAAACTTTCTACATTTTTTACGCATTTTGATGATTCCAGCCTCTAATAACTTCTCAGGTTTTTGGCCGAAAAACTACTGAAAATCCGGTAGCAGCAAAAATTCGTGCGGATTTACAAATCAAAATTCAAATACTCTGGATATTCTGGAAAGTAACTTTATTTTTCCAACGTTTTACACGCTTATACATTCCTTTTTTTTATTAAAATCTGGTATTTTACACGATGTTTTATCTGAAATCAATGAACTCATCTGATAACCCGATTCAAATCCCAAAACTTTTCTATTTAATGTTTTCAACTAGAATGCTCTCCCTATTACATATTATATAGTTTATATATCATATAATATAGTTTATATATCATATATCGAAGAACTATATATACCTCAATTTCAATCAAACAAATTATAAAAAAGGATTTACTTTCGCAACTGCTGTTCGGGATAATAAAATGACAACAATATTTTATTATTATTCTGTTCCTAATTAGCGTGTCCCTGGTAATTAAGAGAGCAAAAATTTAGTAGTAAAGTTCAAAATCCGAGCTGTTCGAATAACTCTGAACGATATGTGTGTCTTTTTATATGATGTTCAGTTCGGGAGTTGCGAACTCTCTGGGCCCAGTAATTATTTTTCCTGTCCAATAAGGAACGAGCAATTGAATTTGTAGTTAAATCGATTGATGGCCAGCCAAGGCTGGCTTGGTTATTAGCCAGTTTAATTAACATGTCCCAAGGGTCCGGAAATAGGGCGACCCTGGTGAACTTTGACTCTTCCTGTTCTTTCCTTCCAACATATTTGGTTCGACACTAGGACTATCAAAGGAGTCAAAATTACTTGGCCGCCATATTTAGTTAAATTATACGAATATGCCACGGCGCATTGTTTCATATTATATAGACTTTTATATAAATTCTAAATATTATATAAGTCCATCTCATATTCTTTTTGAAGCTTAAAGATATTACAAAAAGTAGTTCTCTTATCGTTAGTAACATCATCTTTTTGAAAATTCCATGATAAAGAATACGTGTGTGGTCACCTCGTACATGTTTTCCTGGCTAACCGAGGGAGAAGCATTCTTCGTGTCATTTAATATTCTTCGTTAGCCATGTTTTGCACGGATGCTAATTACACGTTCATAACAAATGAAATGTCTTTCGGAGATGAACTTCAAACGAAATGGAAATTCGTAGGAAATTACACTCACTGTACTGGATTAAATTCCTTTATGGGGCGCAAGGTGTGGATTTGCAACTCAATACAAATGGTGTATGTAATCTACCCTGACAAGGGGATACTTAACCCTTATCAGCACTGACGTATAGTTCTTTGTCGGATATTTTCGTTTGATCAACCCTTGGTACAAGTAGAAGGCAATGCTCGTCTCTGAGTCCAATGATGATAAACGAGGGAATGGACTCAGAAATGATTGAAATTATTTTTATTAATAAACTTGTTTAAAAGCTTCACAAAATGTGTCAATTTGGAAAGCATGTACAGTTGAAACAATTGTGAAAGCAAGAAGTTTGATTCGAAGTACGAACGTCGTTTCTAAGTTCGAACTATAGTCCAGGAGCAATATTTTGGTCCTTACGATTTTAATATTCAAAAATTATTCTTCACTTCTATTTCTATGTTGTAATAATTAAAATTAATAAACTAAACATCAAATTATTTTGTTGAATCTTTTCTAAGTTATCAACGTAATTAAAAACGTAAAATCTACAATCTTGATTCGGACTTCGAACGATTTATAATCCGAACGGGTATTGGTATTTATGCCTCAACCCAATATATTCGACAGTTTTCAATGTTTTTATTAAACTTCTTATTTAACTTAAATTTTATAATATTTTTCTCATATTGCAGAATATTTATATTTCTCTAACCTATTGATTCTTTTCTGTTCCAGTTCTACCAACTACTGGAAGCCAGTCAAGTGGCGAACACTACTCTTACGTATCGTCACGTAACAATTTTTGCGCCCATGAATCGTGCCTTCCAGAAATACAATGGAACTACGAAGAACTTGGTCCTCTACCATATCTGTGAGTAATTTTACAATTGATATTTTCCTATCTTTTACATTTCCGTTTTCAATCGATTTCCCGAAAGATCACTTTTTATTATAATACTTACCACCTTCCACGACCGAATATCTCTCTTATTAAAACTATTATAAATTCATTTACATATTTACAATTCAATCCAATATCTCCGGCACATCGTACTTTTAAGTCTCCCCGCCCGGATATTCGAATCCGTGAATTCGTGGCATTCAATGCATTAGCTTCACGGATTTCGATATTTCGCCCTTTGATCTTGCCGAACGTGCGTGCAGTTCTAATGCATCAACATTGCAACATGCACGCGTAGTGCACATGCGTGTACGAGTGAAGGTAGAGCACACTGGAAAATGCATCAGGTATGCTACGGGGTGGTAACACGTGCCATCGTAATTCAAAGTTCTTCGATGGACGGGAATAACGCGGGCGTGCAATCCGTTACTGACGTATTCTCCATTTATGATGGTCCGTATGTTACCTACGTATTCACCGATGTAAATCCCGATAGGATCCTCTGTTCGTCCCCTAATCATGATCCTCCTTACTTAACCCGACGTCAGCCACGGCGTTGCACCAACGGCACATTATTGCGATTGACTGCAACTAGCTAATCTCACATAGTACCCTCGAACGTGTCAGAATCCCTGATGGTGCTTCGTACATTATTACCAACACATTCTTGATGCACGTTCTAACGACGCGTTCGATAACAATGGATATACTTAATCGGTGAAATTACTTCGTGAATTATTTCATTAGTATTCGAACGTAATTGGACGTACCTTTGGCATGTACTTGGTAACAAATGAACATGAACTATGTCAATGGTGCTTATCTCTGGTTTTAATATTAGTACTACCAAAAAGAGTCAGACTTTGACTTGTTTGTCAATTTTATTTCAATTATGGGAATATATAGTGTATAATTTTCTGCGGCTATTGATAAGGCCAAGAAATTAGATGAAAACTTCTTTATTTAAATATTTCGACGAAACGTTTCGATAACAATAGTCTCGCGTTACACGATTTTTGTTGGACACCAAAAAGTTGGGTTATAGTGGTTTAATTAGTTAAAGTCCGTGTAATCAAAGGACTTGAGTCACTGAGTTTAGTACGTTGACTGTAATGCCAGTTTCAAAGAGAGATGGACAAAGAGACAAGGCTACCATAGCGAAACTGTTCCAAGAACAGTCACGACTTTCTACGAAGGGTTAGGGAATTTAATCGGATGTGGTTTCAACCCTGTTCAACCCTCGAAAGGGACCACCTTGGTAGTCAACCACTGTGAAGGATACCATGCTACCTTCTCTAATTGTTAGCCATCAATCACTCGCTGTTCGAATAAGTCTGAACTTCTCAAACTGAAGAATAATTGAACGCGATACTTTTGCATTTTGAAGTTGACTTGAAATTTCGAGATGACTTACTCGTAATGGGAATTTCATTTAAATAATGAAAAAGTTTCTAATTCTCTGCAAAATATGTACCTTCGCGAATTTGTTCCTGCTGAAGAATTTCACGCGTGACAAATTTACGTGAATAAATTTGTTGTTTGATAGCCCTAATATAATATAAGGTATATATAATATAACAAGATATAATATTAACAGAAATATAAATGACAGTAATAAAGAAATCGAATGTTGTCATGGAAAATACGCGCGGCTTAAACGACCGATAAAGCAAGAAATCCTTGATCCGAATCGTATTCTGTTTTGCACGATGATTTCTTATATCCGGTCGCCATGACACAGCCCGGGGTGTTTTCACGATTGCCGCGAAGAAAATGTTTGCACGAAGGAAACAAGGAATTAAGGAGGGCGTCGACGTTTTACGAGGAAACTTCCTCTGCGCGCTTAAAATGCCTCGAGCGAAACCTTCGAAAAGATTGTCGGAGATCGTCTGTGACATCACATCGTCGACATCGAACAATTTCATTCGAAGTTTACTCTTTCCGTTGGAGGAGAGAAATTGATCGCGAAAAATTACGGAAATTTGCCGGCGTGGAATTAATGTTACGTGACAACCTTTGTTTACCGGAAACCCCCATTCTTTCAAAAGGGACTATTATTAATAATTTCTCGTTATAAGTGCATGAGAATATTAATTAAACTAGGACACGTATAAAAATATATAAAAATAAACGATCGAAATCTACTTCTAGACAACCCTTATATAAATGTCATCTCGCTTCACCAGGGTCTTCCAAAAGGTTTTACGAGGTAATCGAAAGAGACTACTCCCTCCATCTTAAAGTGATGAGAAAGGTCGTCGATTAATTGATCGAATGTTTAAACGCCACCCACTTCTCCTCAAAAGTATCCAAGCACAATATTATGCAAAATTCTGTTTTGATTCGATCCAATGTTCACTTCCAGGCAGCCATTACCGGGCTCTGTAATTCTTCATCCCATTGATTCCTTCTTTGATGCTTGAAACAGAACCGACGATTTTCCATTATTACTGAATCGAAAGTGCTCGCGTGATGTCGATTTTCGGGAAGAACTCTTCGGTTATCAGGTTATACTGCCGTTCGTATTGCTCGGAGCATTCCTTTCATTTCTAGGACTGGTCGTTATTACTGGTTGGTATCGTGGGGCGTGAAAGAGGAATAAGTACGAGCGTTCATTAGGTCTTCTTCGCATTTAATCCACGGTGAATGCCGGCGCCGAGGGGATGAAACAAGGACTGTATTTCACTCGCGCAAGGAAGGGTGCCTCGGGGATGTTTGTAACCTTCGTCGCCGGCAGCCAAGTCGAGTCACTGACGGATAATCGTCATTCACCGGGAGAACCTTCTTTTCCGTTTACCCTCCCTTGCCCATTCCGGATCTCTTTCCCTCTCGCAGATATCAACCCCCTCGGTACTTACAGTATCTCGAATATTCAAACTACCCTTGCCGCGCATCGAGCGCCGCAACCGAGAACCGCGACTCCATTAAAATGTGAGAAAACTGTATAAGTCTGAAGCACCTTTTTCAGGAATACTTTCAGGATTAACGACAACTGCTGTCGGAGTGTTTTTAATGGAACACTCTTATTGTGTTCAGATGTATATATATTTTACTAAATTTTATGTATACATATTATATATACAGTGGCGTGCAAAAGGTCCCGGGCAGATACTAATTTACTTATCCGTTAAATAAATACTTATCAAGAAATATTCTTTCGAGTAATATTCCCTTATATATGATAGTAACACTAGAACTACCGAATATATACTCATGCTTACATTTTTATTTATTTATACGTAAATTATGGCCGAAGGGTTGAAGTTAATTAATGCATTCAATTATTCGCGTTATGTATATCAAATCTTAAACAATGCACTGTGACATATTCGAATAATTTCATTAAAAATGGCAGACAAATCATTTTGATCCCCTCGGTAGTTCTAGTGTTAATAAAAATCAGATAATTTACCTAAAAATGACAGATAAGTCATTTTAATTCCCTTGCTAGTTCTAGTGTGAATAAAATTGCTCAAGGCTTTTCTTTTGGATGCAAAATTGGGGAACTTTTGCACGCCACTGTATATCGTATATAGTAATTGTGTAATTGTATAATGCCAACGGAGTGCAAAGGGTTAAATCAACGACAAAACCTGTGACAAGAAACGGACGATTTATATTCTACGCATAACACATACGTTATGTTAAAACAGCTGATAAAATCACGGTGGAAGGGCGTAAGAAATGGAAGTTACTCCGGCATAATTACCTCTTGTGACTAAGACGTGGCTGCACGCACGTAAACTAACGGGAGGAGTAACGAGGCTCGTAAGTTTTTTAATAGCTACGGGAAAACACGGTGTACTTGTTTGTTGCACGACAATGGCGGAGTGTGTGTCGTTTAGTTATGAATTTACACCTCCACTTTTAATAACTTTTAATAACACATACTGCCACAAAGAATTAAATGACCAAAGAGTAATTATATAAGAGTCCTTAAAAAGTTTAGCGTAATCAGTGATAAAAACAATTGGATAATTCGTGCGGCATATTATTTTGAAATTAAGTATAATTTATTAATTAAGTTTTGCACAACTCGTTTCGGCGATATTTCGATCGGTATTTTGATATAATAAAATATTATTCTACTGTGAATAACGCAAGTAATGAATGAATAAGTATTCTAGAAAAGGATATCTGATATTTTAATTATTTAATTACGCGTAACACAAATAAAAAATGTTGTAAGTTAAAGTATATTAATATGTTCTAGATGTGATATAAATAACTTGCTAATACTATTAATAACAATGTTATTAACAATAATATTGTGAAGAACGATAACCAGTGGCAAAAGAATTTCGGTGCTCATTAAAAATTCATCAGAACTTAATTAATGTAAAACTTAAGACATCCACTTAAAATATTCCCAGGTTAACTGTGTTTTACTTGTTCATTATAATGTAGACGATATTCCCTTCTTTACGCGAGGTAACGATATTAATTGCGATTAAAAATACTCCGCTGTTTCGAAGGAAAAGTGCAAGTAGCTTAAAGAATATTACGAGACTAATATTTCCGAGATTGGATGTAGAAGTAATTAAGGAGAAATTATGAGCGGGAAGTTACTTCGTAGACCACCCTCTAAAAAGATTTTAATTGTAATCTATAAGCATCGCTGGTTGCCCAGAGTTTTGTTTGAATTCGTTACAGTACAAAGTTTCGGTTTAACTTTTATCTAACCTTGACATTCGTGAAATGTGATTAGAAGCTTTTTAACAAAACTTCTTCGTGGGTTCGCGAAAGCCAAATTTATTAATATAATGTGCGGTTTATTATTCATTCTAATGAATCTAATAACCTATTTAATGATCCCTAATCATATTTTAAGTCCATTTTGGATCGAAAAATTGTCAAAAATTCAAAGTCTCTAATTTCGATCCTAACTGGTCCAGATCGATGGTAGATAATGCCTAAACATATTCTTAATATAACTTGCAACAAGGTTAGGAGATATGCTACTCCATTATTATTAATTTATTAATATGAAGTTCGAATTTTAATCATATATTAAAAAATAAATAAATATATAGATAATACAAAATTTGCGTGCACTCCCCCGTTGTGGAGTCGGGGACGTCGGGACCCCGACTGTGGAAGTGCAGCCATGTTTCATTACCTATGTGCCCTTTAAACTGCGGCGCTTGCCGCCGAATTACTGACCTACCGCAACACCTATACCTCTCCCCGCTGCATCCCTTACCCTCAGTCGGGGTCAAGACGTCCCCGAGTTCACAACGTGGGGGCTGTCGCAAATTTTTTTCTATTCACTATACATCGTAATATACGACTGAATTTCGAACTTGAGATTAATAAACTAATAATAATAATAATAATGGAGTAGCATAGCTCTTAATTTTGTTACTCCCACTGCATAGAAGTATATGACGAAGTGTATACCTTCAAAAATTGTCAAAAAATGAAAGTCGCCAAAATCACTTCTACACGACCCAAATCGATGGTAGATGATGTATAAACATATTCTAGGACGATTTCTGGTCGAAAGAAGCGGTTAAAAAATTTTTATTAGTCAAAAATGGGTCGAACCCAAATCGAAAAAATGTAAAGGGGTACACCTTCAAAAATTGTCAAAAATTGAAAGTCGCCAAAATCACTTCTATACTACCCAAATCGATGGTGGGTGATGTATAAACATATTTTAGGACGATTCCTGGTCGAAAGAAGTGGTTAAAAAATTTTTATTGGTCAAAAATAGGTCGAACCCAAGTCGAAAAAATGTGAAGGGGTATACCTTCAAAAATTGCCAAAAATTAAAAGTCGCCAAAATCAATTCTAAACGACCCAAATCGATGGTAAATGATGTATAAACATATTCTAGGACGATTTCTGGTCGAAAGAAGCGGTTAAAAAATTTTTATTGGTCAAAAATGGGTCGAATCCAAGTTGAAAAAATGTAAAGGGGTACACCTTCAAAAATTGTCAAAAATTGAAAGTCGCCAAAATCACTTCTATACGACCCAAATCGATGGTGGGTGGTGTATAAACATATTCTAGGACGATTTCTGGTCGAAAGAAGTGGTTAAAAAATTTTTATTGGTCAAAAATGGGTCGAACCCAAGTCGAAAAAATGTGAAGGGGTACACCTTCAAAAATGGTCAAAAATGAAAAGTCGCCAAAATCAATTCTAAACGACCCAAATCGATGGTGGGTGATGTATAAACATATTCTAGGACGATTTCTGGTCGAAAGAAGTGGTTAAAAAATTTTTATTGGCCAAAAATGGGTCGAACCCAAATCGAAAAAATGTGAAGGGGTATACCTTCAAAAATTGCCAAAAATTAAAAGTCGCCAAAATCACTTCTACACGACCCAAATCGATGGTGGGTGATGTATGAACATATTCTAGGACGATTCCTGGTCGAAAGAAGTGGTTAAAAAATTTTTATTGGTCAAAAATGGGTCGAATCCAAGTTGAAAAAATGTAAAGGGGTACACCTTCAAAAATTGTCAAAAATTGAAAGTCGCCAAAATCACTTCTATACGACCCAAATCGATGGTGGGTGGTGTATAAACATATTCTAGGACGATTTCTGGTCGAAAGAAGTGGTTAAAAAATTTTTATTGGCCAAAAATGGGTCGAACCCAAATCGAAAAAATGTGAAGGGGTATACCTTCAAAAATTGTCAAAAATGAAAAGTCGCCAAAATCAATTCTAAACGACCCAAATCGATGGTATATGATGTATAAACATATTCTAGGACGATTTCTGGTCGAAAGAAGCGGTTAAAAAATTTTTATTAGTCAAAAATGGGTCGAACCCAAATCGAAAAAATGTGAAGGGGTATACCTTCAAAAATTGCCAAAAATTAAAAGTCGCCAAAATCACTTCTACACGACCCAAATCGATGGTGGGTGATGTATGAACATATTCTAGGACGATTCCTGGTCGAAAGAAGTGGTTAAAAAATTTTTATTAGTCAAAAATGGGTCGAACCCAAATCGAAAAAATGTAAAGGGGTACACCTTCAAAAATTGTCAAAAATGAAAAGTCGCCAAAATCAATTCTAAACGACCCAAATCGATGGTAAATGATGTATAAACATATTCTAGGACGATTTCTGGTCGAAAGAAGCGGTTAAAAAATTTTTATTGGTCAAAAATGGGTCGAATCCAAGTTGAAAAAATGTAAAGGGGTACACCTTCAAAAATTGTCAAAAATTGAAAGTCGCCAAAATCACTTCTATACGACCCAAATCGATGGTGGGTGGTGTATAAACATATTCTAGGACGATTTCTGGTCGAAAGAAGTGGTTAAAAAATTTTTATTGGCCAAAAATGGGTCGAACCCAAATCGAAAAAATGTGAAGGGGTATACCTTCAAAAATCATCGAAAAATGAATATCGCCAATTTTACTCCTACTTGGTCGAAATAGTAATCTACGTATAATTCATGTAATACATAATATTAACTATACTAAATACTATAAATAATATTCACCAAATTTCCTGATTAATAACCACGTTCACTTGTAAATAATTTTATAATATGGCGCTTGACGCAAACTTAAGGAGCTGGAACGTGGAGTTTAGGGAGTCTATGAGCTTAGGACTTTAAGGGACCCCAAACCAATGTAGAGGACCCAGTTACATGGAGTCCCGAAGTATGGAACAAGCACTTTGGGATACATCTAACTTCCAGCCACAAGCTGGTCCAACCATCTAGCTACGTTTGTCTTGCCATGTAAGTCGAAACTTCCGCTATGTAAATAGATTTGCTGGAAGTGTATCCCGATTCAAGTATAAATTGCCATTTCGCGCAACATTAGATGTTACTTTTGAAGTTAGAAGTCGTCGAACTTGAAAATGATAATTATGACGGTCCAGTATGAAGTACGTGGAAAAAGCACTTGCGTTGAAGGGTTCTTATTATTATTATATCTGAATATTATTTTTAATAATAATGACTATTGGATTTAGTCGGCTTGAAACTGTTGTTAAGTAATAATAAATGGCGTTTTAGAAAGTACAATATCAATCTTGCAAAAGTACAGAAAGACGGAAAATGTTTCAATTTAAAATAAGTTTATTACGCGGCTGAAAAACAATAATGAATTGAAATCTAATATTCAACAATATTTTTCAAATATTGTTGCACATATTTTCTGGTTCTTTTGTTGGTTAATTGTGATATCGAATTACGTTGTTCGATTTCTCCTGAGACTAGAAGTCAACCCGCGTAAATAATTGAGAGAAACGTCTCCGAGCTCGATGAAATAAAGTGGTTAAATCAATATTATTCGACCTGAGGCCATTTTTTCAAGGAACTTCAAGATGGAAGGAGACGTAGGAGAATCGGAGGATAGCTAGTCAGACGTTGTCCTGAAAAGCTATGAACGTTCTTCTTTTTGAAACCAGAAAATATGCGATTAAATAAAACAATTATTTGTTTAGCCCTAAATATTATCTTTGAGCTCTCAAACCAAAGCAAAACAGTCTAAGATCTTAAAAAGAACTTATAATTGATTACCGAGGATATTAAAAACGTGATAGAATCCAACAATAATGTTTATTTTCCAATATTACCACCCTGCATTTCAATAGATTTTTTAGAACAGCTAATTAACTTTTCTATACCACTGAAAAAGTAATCCAAATATTTCTTCTTAAAATGGTCTTAAACTACATATTTGGGCCGGAAACTTTTGCACCTTACGTAAAGTATCACATGAGAAACGAATTTCTAATTATATATAAAAAAGCCTTTCAAAAAAGCTGCCAGTCAACATAGAAGATTATTTGTGAAACGTTTCGAGAAGTTGAAGTAAAGGAAAGATGTTAGTGGATTTAGATAGACGCATTCGGGTCAAAGGAGTGGCTTTTCAAGGAAGCATTGAAAGCAAAGTAGTTGGTTGGCAAGGTCGAAGGATAACTTCATCCACGTTATCGTTCGACCATTCAGGACCTTTCTCACTAGATCCTGGGTTGGAAAGAGTCCTCTTTATCTCGACAGGTCGGCAGCTCGGTATTCCCCTTGTCTAAAGAGCCTCGCTGACCCCAGCCTCGTGATGGCGAATCCACAGCAATTTTGTACATCGCGGAAACTTTCACAATTAGTCTTGGAACTTTCATAATTTTGTAGTTTAAGCCGTCTTGTTTTGCGGCGGCCGGTGTTCCTCTCTAGCTGGCTTAATTTATCTTTTCACCCCTCACCTAGAACCATACTGTTTTCTGCGTTCCTTTTACTGGCCACCTTCGTCTCTGTTTCTTTTGTTCCCAACTTTTACTTCGGACCCACTTCTACCTCGGAATTTACATTTGTGTTGTGATAATCTAATATCCATACGAATTGTGGCCAACTATGAACATTATACAAAACAATGCTTCTAATTAGAGCCATCTTAATTATATATATATGGATTGTGATAACGATTTTTTTCGTTTCCATACATCTTGTAGTACTCAAAAAACTAAGCGATACCTGTGTTTTTATATCCGCGGAATTTCGGTTTAAAGGGGTGAAACCCCTGCTCGAAGATTCGATGTGTTCAGATTTATAAGATTCCACTTTCTGGGACTTTTTAGGGCTCTCATTGCATAATAGGCATAATTAAATCAATTAATTTATTTTTACCAGCCCTTCTTATTTTTAAGGACGTATACGTAAATGTATAAATGTGATAATATATTGTAAGTAGTTGTACTGTTAAATGACCGACAATGATATGCCTGATAAGGAGAAATAGAAATACATGTTGAAAAGTTGACCTCAAAGTTGATATTGAACAGAAATTGTAGTGAAATCAAGTGACGAAAGCAATAACATCGAATAAAGAAGTTTTAATCAAAAGTTTCAAACCGGCCATTTTGACCGGTTGTGGTAAGTTTAGTGTTAAAAAGTGGTAAGAGTCCTTTTAGTATGAACATTCAAAATGGACTCAGTTTTTCAATCCGGATACTTGTTACGAAAGCTTCATTTGCTCGGGAATACGTGAGATTTGAAAAATTCCGCAGTCAGATTCTATTTCTGCACACGTGCCAACCATCCGAATTTTACGGAAATCAACGCCGAGACTTTCAACCTTTTCTCCAACGTCACGAAAGATATTTTACCTGAGGAGGAAATGAATACGCGTTTGTGTGAGTATGCATTGGATTCCGAACACAATTTATTCGTTCTTTTCTATCAAAAATTCTTCTACGAATCACAAGTCTTTTATATATAATATATATAACAGATGTACAAATGAATAATCCAAATTTTCCAGTGAAACACCAAGCTTATTTAACCCAAAGAAATACATAACACAAATTAAAGTTCTATGAGGTTAATTATAAAATTTTAATAATATTATTTATTATTCAAATTCATTCCATGCTATGAAATAAATAAACCGCATGCTTCACTGTAAAACTATCTGTATAACATTGCAAAGAAGTGTCTCTATTGATAGCTTATCAGTATGCTGTTTGAAATGTGTTGTACGTGGAAGGCAAATTGGTAGTGCCGTGACAAACGGCAGCGGCGATGGCGATGCGGAAGGTTGATGGCAGGGACAAAGTACACATCAGGGAATACAGGTAGCAGAGGAAGGATAACCAGTTGGTCGCATAGAAATAGCTACCAGAAAGTTATAATAACCAAGTAACCACTGGGTATTATTATATATATGTACGTGGTTGGTCGAGCAAATAGGAATCGGGTTTTCTACGGACACGAGCCATTCGTTTGCCGTCGTAAAGTGGCATTATGCCGAAATAATGTTCCGCGGTACGACGCTCTGCAGTAAAGCTCTGTTAAGTAAAGTCCATACAGGGATCAACGAAAGCAACGATTTTTAGGTATCATTCGAACCGAGGAAAATCGGTTGGACAAAATAGAATTTTATGAAACTTATGGACACCGATATTTACATCCGTTTACGAGGTATTTAAAGTTTTATACCCAGCCTTTTGCGACTTTTACCTCGAATTTCCTTTCAAGCTTTAACCTTCGAACTGGAAGAGCTGAACGTAAAATCCTGTTCCTTATATTTCCGTGGGAATATTTTGGAATTGGAGAATTGAAAATAGTAAAGCATTGATAATGTTAGACAATCTTGTTAGTCGAGAGTCATTGGGGATATCGGAAATCAATTACATTTTAGAAAAGCTCGTATGTAATTATGGAATTAAAAGAACATCGTTTATCCCATTTTTGAAATCAGGGATGAGAGGGAATATTCCCGGAGGGTTTCACCTCGTCGGAGATTTGCAACGCTAGAAAAGACTTGTCGTGGATATTCCTGAAATGAGAACAAGGTTACATTTCCCCAGGGGGTCCGTACTATCCTTTCATTTTCAGACTTATTTCCATCCATGGTGTGTTCCAGAAGAACGTCTACGCCTAGTCTTTGTACTTGAAATCTCCTGTGAGATATATAGAAATTCCACGGGGACACCAGCCTTCTAGGAACCCAGTATCCCCGGTTTTCGATGTCGAAATCAATCTCAACAGCTTCTCGTATCAATCTCGCATCACACCTGAATCTAGCCGCATCCATGATGCGCCCTTCGGTTCTTTCGTTTTCATCCTCCTCAAGAAAGCCCTTTCTGGAAGTCTTTCCAAGTTCTCTCCAAAAGAAGAGAAGAAGCAGAAGAAGAAGAAAAGAAGAAAGAAGGAAGAGAATATCGTTGGCAAGATAAGAGGTGGAGTTCGTCTCAGGTTCGATCACTTGTCTGAGACCGATGACTATATTCCTCATCCATATTCCTGTATCAGGTGTTACTGAAAAAACATATTACGAAGAAAATTGATCTCAGTATCACTTAACACTGCAACTCTTTCTTTGGTGCGTTTGAGTAATAATTTCGTTGCTATTTTCGTGTAAAGTGGCTTCGTTAGATTCGCGTTTAACTAGTTTCTTTTAGACGAATCGAATTTTGTTCATAAATAATGTCTAGACAAAGCCATAGAGATTACTGCATCTATAAACAGATCGTGGATCAAAGCTTGACAAAAAGTTATATAGAATATTCATAGTCAATATAGGCCACAGTCAGCTTTGAACTTCACTTTACTCGATATTCATGGAAAGATCGAGCCTGACTTCATTGTCGAAATTCTACTTCCATGTAAACTTCCCTCAAGACTCGATATTTAGCTTCGAAAGTAAAGCAGGACATACGAATATTGAACTACAGCTATTTATACTCAAATTATACAGATTTCGCACTCCAAATTCATCCTTTTGCAAATCAAATTCGAATTTAATGAATTTGGAATGCAAAATCTGTATAAACCTGACGTGAAACTTTTCATGCTAATAAGCATTAACACTAAAACTACCGAACTTATACTCGATTATATTTACACATTGAATTCCATAGAAATTATGATCGGAGGATCCAAATTAATTAGTGAATCGAATTATAAGCGTCACATATATAAAATCCAAAACAACGCTCCGTTGCATATTGGAACAATCTTAATAAAAAGTGTAAACCGGTCATTTTGACCGCTTTGGTAGCCTCAGTGTTAAAATCTTCTCTTGTCAAAATCATCTCATAGAATCGTAGCCATGATGTGTTACATAAAGTGAAGTGGTCTCCTGACATCGGAGAAAATTAGGAGACAATCTCAAGGAGAGTTTGCATGGAAAGATTAGCATCTATAGTACACTAAGGATTCCCCGTGGTATGCAGAACGTTAACCCCGTTATCTTGGACTACCTTTAAGTCAGATATTGGACAGAAAGGTTTAACCTTCGGTGATCTAGCTTTCGAGGTCAAAAGGGACCACTCGAGGTAGATTCGCCGTCGTGGAATAACGTGACTCTCGACATGTCCTACGTTCAGCGATTGCAGTCGAAAAAAGGAACATTGCCCTCCACGGAGGACTTTAACCCGTATGTAGATGAATGGAGATGCGCCATGTTACCTTACACCCAGTTTCACAGTGAACATTCAAGTGTAAGTGAGCAATAGTGGTTATCGATCTCACGTATTCTCCAAAGCACCATTGAGATTGACGGCTGTCTTACTTCCGCGAGTGGCCAGCCTGGTCGATGAAACTAGGAAGTTCTTGCACACTTGGACGTGTGCCAAACTTTTCTGATTGACGATTTCATCCCTGTAGCGCTGAAATCAGGACGATGTCTTGTTCCACGCTCTAATTTATCCATCAGTTCTTGTAACAAGCGGTTCTTACTACTTCATTGTTATTAGTATCAAGTTTGTGTTAGCAAGGTAAGATATTAAGCAATTTATGGACAACTAAAATGTCAGTCTTTAGATACATCAAACTTTGATCTAAAAACGTTTGACTTTCTTAATGGTGGGAGTTAATTCGTTAAGACCGTAATATATGTAGGTATTACGACAGATAAATAAATATAAAATATAAATAAAGGGAGCCGGGGAATTGTAAAATATACAAACGGTAGCTTCAACAATAATAATATAATATAAATTGTTAAACACATTATTAATTGTAAAGCGCAGGGAATGATTAAACCGAGCTTCCAGGGGAATGCGACATTTCATGTAAGACAAGTTAATAACACAGATTTCTAGATTTATCGTGAAGTGACCGATTTCAGCGTTTCAGTGGACGTGGTTACGCGAGTAAAAGTCCATTTCCAAAAGGGATCCATGAAAAGTGCAGTTTTCTAACTTACTTGAATATTTGCTGCGAGTGGGAAACAGTTTTCCGGGTCGAGCCTGCCTAACCTTTTGGAACCTTCGTGCCCAATCGCTACGACCCCGATACCCTTTCGGCATTCTCTTTAACTTGTCCCTATCGTTCTATCGGATCTACACTCCAACCAGCGAAAAGTGAACTCCATTCTTTACTTTTACGAGCATATGTGAACTCGACACGAATATAGTGAGCAACTCTTTGAAAACTGATCGGTTCCATTTCCTCCGAATAAACATGAAATAATAAGAAGTCCCAACTAGAGATGTAATGAAATTTCGAAGCTAAGAGGAAGTCAAGTAGCTTTTAGTAAAAAGATAATCATTCAGAATCTATTTTAACTCGATTCATTCAACCCCTTTCTTTTTCATAATCACTATTATCAGTAGAACTACGGAAGTCGTCAAACTGGCGGGTTCGCGGAACTTAATAAAATCGTGAAAAATGTATAATGTTCTATTTTCTGAAATCTTTCGCGGTTCACATTGCATAATCGATGCAATCGATTAATTTACCTTTTCCGTCCATCCTTCTTTTTAAGGACGCATACGTGAATGTATAAATATAGCTAATTATATTATCCGTAGTTTTAGTGTTACACGTAATATTGTGTACAAATTGAAAAGGGATATCTGAAAGCATTAACAAACCTGATCATTCATCTCATTAATTTTACTTCAATTTACTTGATACTCGTCTTAATTCGAATAATGCCAAGCAGAAAGATTGGCAGGTAATCTATTCTTAAATTATACTTGAAATATGCAGTTACTTTCTATATCTAGATATATTCCAGATATATTCCAGATATATCGTGTACGCAGTGCATTTGTCACGATTATTTATGGCCAACCGAAATTCGATCGCGTTAGATCTCGACGTACGCCGTTCCGACGTACTTTTCTCACGGTTCGATGTAGTTTAAAATTAACGACGTGTACGTTCGCGGCAGGAACGCTTTTGCTGGGAAAATGAACGACGTCGATGTTCGTGTCCCCGATAACGCGTACCATCCGGAACCACGTGCAATTACCAATTATAATTGCACGCAAGCTAATTGGTAAACAGTAGTAATAACAACGGACATCCATCGATCAGCGGTTTGGGAAGCAGCCGCATCGCTTGTAATAATCGTCGATTCAACGACTCGTGGTTGAAACGTTACTTGTTTGCCGGTTGAATGCTTTCCCACCGACAAGCTACCTCGTTTTGATATCCACGATTTATCCTTATTTTTTCTCAATTTCCTCTTTCAATCTCTTGTTTCAACCACTTATTACATCGATTCGATCTTGCCATCCTCACAAAAAATAGTTTCTTTGCTATTCCCCGACCGTTGGATACTTGTGCAATGTTTTACGGCTTCCTTTTGAAATCGACATAGGAAACTATGTTTTACTTGAAAGCTTTAAATTCACGGTTTAATTGGAAAGTGAGAAAGAAGTGGAATTGAATGGCTGAAGTTTGCTGTTGATTAAAATGAGGAAGTGATCGGATAGTAATTAAAGAGCAATTGGTATGCAAATTTTTATGCAAGCTATATTTTTCTATTACATTTTTAATATTATATATTGACGTATATTTTTCTGAATTTATGCGTTTAACTCAATTTACGTTATACGATATCCTTGTAACGCGGTGCGAATTAACCTGACTTGTATATACAGTAGACTCCCGTATAACACGCCCAAAAATATTGCGACTGTTTTCATATAACGCGATTCTTCGCGAATTCAAGAATTACCTGATTTAAGAATGAAATCTGCTTTAGTTTCGCATTAGATTGTTTTCTTCATCGTATACAAGGCATTTATTTTTAAAATACTGTCCTGTTTGATAAAACATAGAAAATCATAGTTGACATAGCAATAATCATTTTAAACACGTTACTTTAGATTATGCACGTTATACGAGAAGATTTCCCGTACAGCACGATTTCCTATAACACGTAATGTATTAACCGCATTATATGAGAGTCTACTGTACTAATTCTGAGTTGTTTATCACGCGGTAAGAATGAATCGCGTTATAGGAGGGTTGACTGTACAGCTAGAGAAAATGGAGCGATTTGAATAGATTTATCTTCGATGAACACGTGGCTTAAATCTTTGTTATTCCGTGAAATGTGTTCTACGGTATTGTTGCAACTGCTTCAAGTACTATTAGTATGCAGAAGACAGTTCTAAGCCGGTAACAGTTGAAGCATGGTGCACTGAAGTAAATCTCGTGTCTCGAACTTCGGTGCCAGGAAGTACTTCTTAGAAGATCAGTCACGTTCGAAGCTACGGCTAGGGAAATTGAATATTTTACTGGCAGCTGTTCCGTTTTGGCAACAATGTACCGCTTTCAAAATATATAGCACGGATAGTATTACTTCATTTAATTGAGTTAACGAAAAATCACGGGAATTTCAATTGAAAATACGAACGTCAAAACTCTCCACAAAGTTGTCAGCGATTTTGCGTGCACCTCACGAGCCATTATTTTCCATGTTTTTTTAATCCAGAAATTAATTTCCATCTCTTTTAATCGGAATTCGAAAACTCGTTATTTCTGTTTCTGATACGCTGAATATATTCAGGAATTTCGAGTGGACGCGTAAAAAACAAAGTATGTATTTAGATACAATAATCAATTCACTTTTAAATACCGTTACTTATATCAAAGCAAAATATAATTATTAATCAAGCGACCGTGATTTATTTGGATTAACATCAAATTAGTTATTCCAAAGTAAATGCAATTTATTCGGATGTCGAACAAATCTAACTTGTACATTTTTTTAAGTAAAATACAAAACAAAAAGCGTAATATTATATTCGGAGGACTATGATGGTGCGTTTCCAAGAATCAATTAAATTTAGAACTTTAATTAAATTACAAGGATATACTATTTTCAACAGGCTTCCGGTTTAACCCATCGTCTTACGAACAAAAGCATTCTTAGAATAAGATAGAAATTCCTTGAAAGTTTTGCAAATTATTTTAAAGAACCGGCGCGAATAGTTCTGTTACCGCGATGTGAGATTAAAGAGAGCGTCAAGAATGCGCTTGTAGATAATAGGACGGTCTTGAAATTTTATGAATCGAGTTCTTGGCATATCCCGTGGAAATTCTTATCAAGCTTGATACCGAATATAGGGGTGTAGATTAAAATAGGAGTCAGATATGCGTAAATGAATTGACCTGTCAGCGTTCTAAAATGGAAACAATGCATGCTCGCCGGGACGGCTGTATTACGTCCCATGTATCTTCAACATTGATAACATGGCTATGGTGGTGTGTGGTTATAATTTTCACGAATTCAAAAGCACACAAATCAAGAAGAAATCTGCTAAAACAGTGTTCATTCGTAAATCACTTCGCAACATCACTGAATATTATATATATACAAAATTAATTCGTAGTAAATTAATCATTAGCACTCGGAGTGTGCTTGCAAACAAATGTTAATGTCTTGTTTTCTCAGCAAAAAAGTAATCATAAATCTTTATAATAAATTATATTTATAATTATCGAGTTGGTGGAAGGGAATGTGGAAACATTCCTCGAGGGCAAAGGGTTAAAAAGAGTACAAGGATATCGCTTGATGGTGACAAAATAATACACTTCTGAGAAATTTTATTTGTAAAAAAATGAAAAGCTCTTCGATTAGGCACACGGTTATAATAATCACCCATACTTATACATAGAAAAGATTAAATACTTGCGTCATGTTCAAGCGTTATTATTTAAATAGTTCAATAGTTTGAAATATAATTGAAATTGAAATATAATAATTCAATAATTAACCGGCGCCACCCGATGAAGCAAAATACAAATTACAGCGCCGGCGTCAACCTGTTAACCCTTTGACTGCGAATGGCATATATAAATATATATACCAGTAAATTTTGTTTGAACCTACTGCTATGTGTCACATAACAACCGATCGAATTCATGAATCTCAATAACTCCTTAATTTGCTGATTTTTATTGACACAATTTAGCGTCAACTACTGTCACGCGAATATCGATTGTACGATGTTAATGATCCTTTGTTAGCACACGCCGCAGTCAAAGGGTTAAAGAAAGCAACTCGGATGAAGCCGAGTGATCCGGCACTTTTATGTAAGTCGCTTTACGTGATCGACTTTCCTTCGAGATGTCTTGATGAAGCCAAGGAATTCCAACTCTGCAACCGCCTGTGTAAACCGAGCTCTGTGTCACTGTTAAGGATAACTTACCACACGATGAAATACCGGATAACACCTGAGATATTATTCAAACAAGAGAGTGTATCTCTAAGGCCTGTAATTTCAACATTACGTAACTGTGATACGAATTTCAAACACTCTATGGTTAGACAAATCTTTACGCGCTTCCTTCCGGAACCGTACGAATGTGCCGAAAGATTTACGAGGATAAAGGATACTGCATTTTAGGGTCCACATCCCTTTGCTCCGCAGACTCACTGCCAGGGTCCACGATGATCAAGAATGCCTATGGAAATTTCACTTTAAAGTAGTGTCTTTAATCATTTCAATTCCTTGCAATTTTATACCACAAACAGTATGGCTCTTTCGAATTAATAGAATGCTAATTCTAATAATTCTAATAATAATGTTGGTCAAATATTAATAATACGTAAAATTTATACGAAAAGATAATATTGTCGGTACTATGAAAATCGATTAAAAGTTAAACAAGAATACTAGAACTTACCGGGAAAAGTCCGCAGGGAATCTATTAGCTATACAATTTTAATTTAATTTCTGTAATTGTATCGTAAATAACTTAAGACATTAAAACAGGTGTTTAATTAAGATAGAACATCTAAAAAATCTAAATGACTTTGGAAAAATAACTTCCTTTCATTTTCATTTTATATCACAAATTTGAGACATTGAACTTTACCGAGTTGCACCGAGCGAACGTTCGAATACATGTTTCGCACTCTAAATTAAACCGCAGATCATACTGACCATTTTGCAATTCAAAATCACCCTTTTCCAATCCAATGTAAACTGAAGTGATGAATTTGATTCGCAAAAAGGTGAATGTGATCTGCAAAAGAGTTAATTTGGTGTGCAAAACCTGTAACTACACGCGATAAAGTAGTCGGCACCCTTTAAGCCGGCATCCCTTACGGTTAGAATGACGTGCCGGCATGAATCACTCGTAGGAGCCGTTTCACGATTAAGATCATGAAACGAGACTATGGTGAACAGTCGTTCATGTGCGTGACCGTAAGTGTAACCAAGATTAACCTGTAAACATGAGCGGGAGCGGATTGTTACCTGCAACCAGTCGTACATATTGATCAGCTTCCTGGACTCCAAGTGGAGCTTATAAATTATACTGAGGTCGGGTAGCGTAGAGGGAATAGCTTCGTCGTTCTCCAATTTGCAACACTCGCACTAAAATATATATTTTCCATCAACCGCGACACACTTCTCGGCGAACTTGTACGTCGGCTTTTCCAAGAAAAGGTTGCACGACAGAAATAGTAGCAGTAGATATCAACCCGCCGACTGTTTTAGCTACTATATTGACATATTTAATATTCGAATAGCTACTATATTCATTGTCAGCTACTCGTAAGCAATCAACTTTCTATAAGCTGCTTATTTAGTGCTTTCGACAAGGATATTTAATCCGTTTATTTTGAAAGTGACCTAAGTCCATTCTTCGAGATAAACGGCTCATTTATGCCTTTCGACAAAAACATTGATTTTTAATGCAGAAGTAGAATCGCAGTCAGCTGGTTAATAAGTAAAAGAATAGATAGAGTGACACGTGACATACTGTACACATTTTGTGCTGCATTGCAACGACTATTACTTGAATTGATAGAATTTAATCAAGACCGATGAATTCTTCTTTTAATAAACCGTATAAAAATACTGGATGTGATTCAATATAATTCTGAAGTTTCATGACAAATTACAATATTATCTGTTGAATATGTTATTTTGTAATTGCATGTTTATTTTGAAACGAGTCAATGACAGACTCACGAGGAGTCAGTAAGACTTTTGAATGAATTCAAAGTTATACAAATTTAATAATTTGTAACACCATAACTAAAGGCTACTGTTAACTGGAATTATAGCTGCTAAGTAAAACAAATGCTCCGATTAAAAATTAGTATGCACGTTAATATCACAGGGGTTTAAAAGAGTCGCGGTTAAAAATGGATGAAGAAGGTCAAGTTTGTCAAATGTTAATCTACTCACATTTAAATAAACTTGCGAATCATTTAGAGCTGTATGTATAGCAGCCCTTAAAGAACCACGAATGTGTTGCTTCGCTAAATTGCCATCGCTAAAGCAGAAGATCTCATTCGCCGGTATTTCATTAGGATTTACGAGATAAACGGAAAATACTTTCTGGTCCAAATAACTTATTAAATCCAACTGTGCCTGTTTATATGGCGATCGAGATTGGCTTTGCGACATTTTCAGAAGTTTCTACGCACGAAGGAAACTTAATAAACATAACATAATTCTCCGATATTCCTTTTGGAAATAATTTCTTTTTTCGTTGCAAACCTCTTTCAATTGAATCCTGCTAAGCTTTTCATCGACAGTAACGATATCCGATGAAACTACAGCTATTTCTAAGCTTGCCGTTTCAATTGTCTTTATATGACTCTGTAAGTTTGTTCGGAACTCTTGTATCGCCGGTGCTTCCGTATTCTCGGCAATACTGAGAACCGATTCTAATTTCTCTATAAGTTCTTTTTTCGATAGGAAACCCAATAATTGAAGACACTCTTTGTATTCCTGTGACTCCGTTATGTTATTTATATAAACCGCTTTCGAATAGTATTCTCGGAACTGAAATTGTTTGCAGTTGTTTCTACGCATATTCTCCAGTATCGAAAACATTGTAAAATAGTGCAGTTTCATTCATGCTTTTTAATACCTGTTTACCCAACGGCGTGTTCGGCAATGTTGACGTAAGGCAATGTAAACACTTTAAGATTATTAAAAATTGCTCCATGTACGCGTGAAATTGATTAAGCAACTTGGTCAATATTTCCTGGAAGCAATTTTTTAACAGAGAATTTTTCGAAACGGTTCACGGCATCCTGTACTGCAAATATACCTTGAAATTCTCTCCCTCGATGTTGACATCGTTATTGTCTTTTTGGAATTTGTTCATGTACTTCTCTATAGATGGGATTTTCTTAATCCCTGTGATATCTTCCTCTGACAAGGCGGATATTCGCTTTTTTATCTTTCCACGTTTACAACTAAGAGCGTTTATATTGTTCGCGTAAAAATGTTGGATCATACACATCTAAAGATATATCGGTGTATCAGACGTGGATGTGCAATTAATTAAAACAGATATCGTTACGATATCCAAGTACAGTGGTACCTCGTACTTCGAACGCTTCTAACTTCGAATTATTTTGTTGCATTTTTTCTAAGTTATTAACATTAAAAAACCTGAAATCTAAAATCTTGATTTGGACTTCAAACGATTTATAGTTCGAACGGGTTTCTGGAACGAATTAAATACGAACTACGAGGTACTACTGTATTAGCGAAAATGATGAGACTTAGAATCACCTTAAAATTTTGCAAAAAGTTTTCCACGGAAAAGTCGTAAAACAGGAAGATATCGGTCAATAATTGGAATGCACGGCCGGTTAATTTAAATGGAATGTCTGGTGTGAACACCGTACTTTTTAATACGTCGGCTAAAATGTTTACTTGCGTTTGCATGTGGAAGACCTATCAGTGAATATTAAGGCTTATATTAATTATTAAAAAAGACACTTGACACTGGAATTCGTAAAGGCAATTCTTCACTCACTTGAACCTTCATTTTTGCGGTAACATCGTAAGACAAAGATCTATGAATGGCATGCAAAGTTGTTGCAACTCCAAAAATGAGAACGAATTTTATCGTATCAGAATACGCACTGAAAAAGTTATACCGTAGTAATGCAAGATATCGATATTACTGTCAAGTCCCGTATAACGCGAGTTCCTACAACGCACTAAACATATTGCAACGACTTTTTTACATAACGCGATTTTGTACAACGCGCTCTATAATAAAATTGTATTATGTACGCAGAGGTTTTAGTCTTTTTTCAGCCACCTATTAAAATGACTTTAAATTGAAATATTTTCCACGATGTATCTATATTTCATGGAATGTTTAATATTTTATATCCTTTATTCTTTTAATTTAATTCGATATTTTAATTTTTTTAATATTTTATTTTAATTAATAATTGAATATTTAACATTGACTCCCGAACGCAACGTCGATGTATTGTATTATGAAATCAAAACATGGCTACCTTAATATTTGTATAAAATCATGTAATACTGTAGTAGAGGAACTTTCGAAATCAGTTATAATTATGACAATAGGTTCATCAGGATCACAGTATTCCTGATACCAAAGCTTTAACAATCGCATGTTACACTGACTTTTCTTTATTTCCGGTACATCTTCCTAAGAACAGTGGTTTTCATTATTGCCATGATTCAAGTCTGATACAAATGATTTCTTTTATTATTCTACAATAGAAACTGTTAGACAGTATGTAATAGACAACCGAAAGAGGTTTTAATTAATTATATTAATAACGTTAACCCCTTAACCGGGGATGACGAGTTAACTCGACATTCGAACCTACACTTATCTCGAAGGTTACGAATTAAATTACAATTATCCCGCCCAAATTCTCGAGTTTATATAGGTATAAAGTTCAATAACGAACAGTCAAATCCAAATATACGTCGTAATTATAAATATATCATACGGATTTATTTTATTCTTAAATCGAAAGTAGCCGCGTGACATTTTTGGGAAGAACTCCCCGGTTAACGGGTTGAGAAGTAAATATCTTATGACATTAAAAATGCTAATATTGAATAACTAAGTAGAAATATGTTGTGAATTGAGTTTGATACACAAAGATAACAATAAACTAACCATTTCCGTTTTATTCATCAGCTGATAAATAGTTTCATCCATAAGAGTTTTTAAATTGGAGGAATCTCGACTCCATACGACAGCTACATGCTTAGTTAAAGATTCTAACTTCGAAACGACTATTTTAAAAAGTGCTGCGTGATCGGGGACATTAACTCCTAGAATTCAATAATTAATGAAGCGGGTGAAATAGAACAATTCAGTTCAGTTTATTTCATTGGTGTACCTGTTAATAGAATAGCAGTTGGTATTTCGCTTTCAAAACTATCTAACGGTTTGTCTTTTACTTTCGAAACGAAGGACTGTAAATCGCTTAGGATCTGTTCGAACATGTTCGATCTTATGTCCTACAAAATTTCGTATAATTTAATGCTACACGCAGAATATGGCTTCGAATGAATGTAATGTTCTCTTTAATTTTAAAGCTGTACCTTTGCAGCTTTTTCGATAATAAGCCAAGATTTTTTGTAGGCGACATACCAAGGTTCATCGCAATATTCGGGTGGCGGAGGCCTCGCTTTTTTGCTGCCTATTTTGTATTTGCCTTTATAAGCAAAGACACCCTAAAAAGATCTTTCGCCTTATCGTCCGAATGATAAATGTCGGAAAATGTCAATAAATAATTCGAAAATACGATTAATATTATTAATATTCTATTTTTAAAAAATCCTTTGACTGCCGACCATTTTCTAGCTTTCATTAAAAGTTGCATACCAGAGTATCTCTTAAATATTTACTACTACATATAGAGTATCTCTTTATAATATATGTACGTATATCAAAATGATATTCTTCTGTGTGATTAAAAAATTACATTCGCCCCAATCTGGAACCACCAATCATTGGTGGATTGTAGATGTCTTACATTTAGAATAAAATAAAGCTACAATTGCTTCTTATTAAATTCAATACGATTATTTATGATTAAATTATTGATGTACTTTACTGTCTGACTTTGGATCGCGAGATAAAAACGGATATACGAATGATTATTCGTGACTCGTAAGAAATCATTATCGTGATTCCAAAACGTGATTCATAAACCGGCTTCGAGGAGACTCGGGGTTCCGTTTTTGCGTTGCGAGGTTATGTGACAGAAGCAACAGGTTAAGAATAGCGCGACGCTTACCTTCGATACAGAATCGTTCTCCATTCTACGATGTAACGATAGCGGATCACAATAACTGAAAGTATCAACGAATATAAATTGCGCTAATAATACACACGCCCTGCCACCGGCAGATAAGAAACATAAACAAACTCAGCCACTATTTAGATTCCGAAACAGCAGCTGCCCGTTAATTTCCGAGTAACCTCCAGACGGCGTTCTCGTCGGTGGCAAGACATTGTGCGTTCAAGTGTTGTCCCGTACTCATCTCGAAGTTTTGCAGGCATTCCTTTTGCGAGTTTTCCTCTGATTATTTAAATAATTAGCTTTCGTAATTGTATAATATGCTTATACACAGTCAAGTTACGTTTGTGTTTGTTATATTCTTAATATCTAGTGCGTACAATCTTGTAATACACAGCGGTCGCAGATGTAAAGGCTGGATCCACTCTCCAAGTATTGCGGGAATTATTTTTGTGAGTTTTCATTTTATGATTTACTTAATTAGCATTCGTAATTGTTCAATATGCTGACGTATAGTCACGTTATATGTGTAGTTGTCATATTTTTATATCTAGTACGAACAATCTTGTACATAGCTGTCATAGATGTGAAGACGAATGTCTTTCCAATATATAATTGTTATTCTTTACGCGTTATTATCTAGCCACATCGATACACTTTTTATACCTGTTCTGTTTTTACTTATTATTATTACCTATTCTATTATCTCTTTCTACTAGAAAGGGTATTATAAATAATAGAACAATATAATAATAGATATAATTATAAGATCGAAGATTTGATCTTGTTAAGATTTGTTAAGTTTAAACATTGTGTGATTTCGTATGAAAGTGAATGTTACTGCGATTATTTTAACTTGAATAATTAACATGTTTATGCTTGAAATTGAACGTACGGCAGATTGAAATTGGAAGGTCTGTTGAATATTTTCTATATCGCTACGAATACTATATATAGAGTATGTGTAGAGTATATATAATATAATATTCGTAGCTTGACTTTACGCAATTTTAACTTCCCGCCGCATTCCCGATTGAAAAGAATTTACATAGTTAAATTGTGTTGTAAGATGAAGGATTCGCATTTTAAATTCAACGAGAGATGCATGACAAATTGAAAAGTAAATATTCGCATAGAAAACTGAACAAGCGCCTTTCATTGAAAAGGAAGGTAAAAAGTGTAGCTGATGAAGCAATGAGACAACAGTAATACAAAATATCTCACAATGTCGAGATGCATAAAAATACTGTCGCTGTTTGTCGCTCTTCACTGAATTATTAACAAAAATCATCCATATAATGCTTCCAATTAATTTCACAGTATATTTATGATATATTTACATATCATTTAAACATTATTTTGTTGAATATATGGATTCCTATTTACCCTCTTTTAACAACTCGAACATATGAATATTTATTCCCCTACAATTTTAAAGATTCATTACTAGAATATACGAGGGAAAATGATAAATTATAGTAAGGAATTTTCATAAAAATGGGAAAGAGTCCTTCATAAATACGTATGACCCAGAGTTATACCTCTTCTCGGGTAGAATCTACAGGTTTAAGTGTGCAGTAACTCTTGAAGGGTTGAAAAAAACCCAAACTCCACACCCGCAATCCAGCGAGTATTCGTCGGACTTTTATAACGTAGATTCTTATGGAAAATGCTGAATTCAATCCGCCGGCATTTGCACTCGTAACTGTACCTCCATAATCAAATTGCTGGACAAATTCGTAGTATTCCGATGTACGATTGAACTCGTGCGGATGAGCGGGTGCGTGTGTGTATGTGTATGTGTATTAGTACGTACGCGATCGTGTCATTTGAAATTTTGCGGTCGTAATCCGACGTCGTAGCGTACGCCCGCGATCGTCATCTGAATCGCAAATGCACCGATTGAATTCGTTGGGACCGAGCAAACAATCCGGAAACCGAGAGTTTGATGTCGCGTTTCCGTCGTTGAGATACTACCACGATAGTTCTCCGGGTAGCGACTCGGCGGTGTTACCAATGCCACGAACCAAACTTCCCAAACAGGAACTTGTAATTGATTTAAAGAAGTGCCTAAACAAGATGCCGATGCATCGGAATATCTTCGTTGATGTTCGTTGGGTTAAAGGACCGTGCAACGAGCACCTAACCAAGGCTATTTCAACCGCATCCAATCCCTACATGACCCATTTTCAATATCTCAAAGAATAATACGGAGAATTTACTTTTGATTGATTTAATTGAAATGAAATAATCATTTCTTCAGTGGTTTTATTACATGTAATCATTATTCACTTGTTTTATTCTGCTTTTTCGAAGTTTCATGATTTCTAAGTGTTTCTCTTTTACTATTGGGTTGTGGCATAAATAAGTTCCGTTCGTCCAGGAGTTTTTTTTATTCAAAACCGCCAGAGTTTTACGAAAGGGGCACCGACAAGTTGCCTAAAAATGGCAAGAAGTTATTAATAATGACGGCGAATATATAAGATTAAAGTCTTTTAAAAAACGGACCTTATTTATGACAACCCAATGGATTTTAGGGTACGTTTGAAAAGAGTTGAGACTGGTGCACCCGCGATTGCATCTTTTATATAATATTATTACCAAATATAATATATATGCATAATTGAAATTAGATTATAATCTTAAATTACAAATTCTTTAACGCTATTAATAACATAATATCCGTTTTTGTCATCAAACTTTATTTTCAAAAAGATGTTACTTATGACTGAATCCAATATATTTACATATTAAGTTAGACCTTCATTTATGGATGAAACACTTCTGTATTAGAAGGATAATGTTCATAGGGAAACTAGGAATTTCGTTTATTTGAACTTTGTCCGGTAAATTCGAAACAACACGTTGGTTGCGTACCCTTTGTTATCCGATCCTCTTGGTCCCATTTGGAAACCGGATTTCGTGCGGAACCCAGACAGCGAAGACAAGCGAAGAGGGGTTTTTTGGTGTTGGAATATAAATCGATGCGCAAGCAGCTTTGTACGGATGTTCTCGTTTTGTGGTCGGCCAACGCACCTGTGACTCTCGTGGGGTCGTTGCTGAAAATAAATGCGAATCGATCGAAAGCTTAATCATTCACCGTCGTCGAAAGACTGGAAGGATAGAGAATGGAAAACGATAATTCCGGTAAAAAGATTAACGCGAACATTTCCGATATTTATCATATCGCGTGACATTTGCGGCTGCAATTACAATAAGATTCTGTCGATAAAAATGTCATCAGCCAGGATTCAAGCAAGCATTCCACTTCATCACAATTGTTGCCAATACACATTACATTTATTAAAGAATTAGAAACATCTTGAAATGAAATAACCTTTTAGTAATCGAAGATTATACTTCCAAACATATTCGTAATAATAAATGTCCCCGATGTATTATGATTGCAAAGTGAATTACTTGCAAACTCAGTATTACTGTCCATTGGTACAATTGACATTTTTACGAGCCACGAACCGTAAAGTAAGGGAACGGTAAAAATTCAGTACGATATCAAATTGTAACATGGTAATTGACTATTCCGGCTTATAAATTCGAGTATGCTGAAACGGCGTCTTAATAAACGCGGACATAAAACCCGATTACAATTCATGATATCCTTCGTATATCCTGCGGAACTTTGAAAAATACTGATATTCGTCGTACGTTTCTTTCATCCCTCGAGCCAAAGAACGTTTATGATCCGATTGAAGTCATAAAAATCGGAACCAGTCTAGTTTTACTATGCTGTTTCGAAAGGTGTTCTGGATTACGTACTTGACTCTTGCTGAAGATATGCGACCTATAAGAAGAGTATACGGATCAGAATCATATCGATTCATGATATATATATATATATATATATATATATATATATATATATATATATATATCATGAATATATATATATATATATAACACTTTTATCCTTCGCCACGACCGATCGTCAGTCACGTTGAGTATTTGCATACGAATTCGCCACTAGCACTAGATCGCCGTAAAATCCTTTTTCCGAAAGAGCCACCGCTAGTAAGATCACGATGAATCCCGAATGAAACGTGTACTTTCGTTGAAGAAACGAAATAGGTAAACGTAAGAACTCTCTTTATCCCGACGACACGAGGGAGAACATTTTTGCTGATGCAAGTATAAAAGGGTTGATCACCGTCACCATCAAACGAGAAGAATCAAGAGGAGTGGAAGAAGAAACCGAAAACTTGTCGAAACTGTTGTCAAGCTTCGTACGGACTACCGCTGTGGTGTACAGTTAAAGAAAATTATTTCCTTGGAAACGGCATTTCTTTTCTGTCCTACCACCACCGTAGTTATTGGAGACTTTCGCGTACGACCCCTTGAACTCGTGGTTGTTTCTTACCTCTCTGGAAGTTCCAGATGAAAACTACCGTAGTTTACGAAACGGGACCCAATTCCTGGGCTTCGTAATGAGCAGCATTGTTGGTGGTCCCGTCGTGGTTGTTCTCGTCCCTTTAGTTGAGATTGGTCTCGCCTGTAAGGGATGCAGAATGATACCCAGGTTATCGCCGTTTTATCGTTCTCCTGTAGCAAAGAAAAAGGGAGGCGAAAAAACCTCAGGATTACGAGGTCATTCTAGCCAGTAACGGGATAATAAAGCGACGAGCTTTGTAGCTTCGCGGTAAACTTTCTGGTGGTCGGTTTCTCTCTCTCTTTCTCACTATTGAAAACTTTTTCTCCACCTTTACCTTGTACGTCTCTTTCTGGCCATCGTTCACTATATCTTTCTCCTTCGCCCGGCAACCTTTGTGGTCGCCGAGAATAACATTTTCGTGGATCACAATGCTGGACTCTTTGCGGTCGGATTAACGCGACGGGGAACTCTTGAGATTTTATCTGCGGTGGAACCTATTAACAGATTGTATACGAGCTATTTTTGCCGATTTCACTGCGTTGGAAAAGATTTCCAAAAATCACACGAATTACCAACATCCCGTGAATAACATCGACAAAGTTCAAACTCAGTGCATGTGGCTTTAATATTCAAACGTTTAATATGCTGCAAAAAATAAAGGGTCAACGGAAATTAATAAAAATGTGCAAATTTATAAGGTTCCATTTTCGGAGGTTTCTTGTGACTCAATTTCTTTTTTCCATCCATCCTTATTTTTCAGGACGTATACGTGAATGTATAAATATGGCTGAATATATTGTCCGTAGATCCAGTGTTAAAAACGTATTAATACGCGACCCGCATATATTATGTTAACCTAAACCTGCCTCCACTTTCATGAAAGGTCAATTCGAGAATTTCTTTTTTTAACGTAAACCTTTCTGTTTCAGCGAATCTGCCACAAACGATCGAGAATTTGGGGGATTCTATTTCCTCAGAGTTGGAAGGTAATCCGCCATTATGGGTCACGAGAAAGCGAGGCGTACACGGGGAAGAGGTTTACATAAACAACGCGAGGATTATCACGGAGCGAAGTAACTTCCTATCAAAGGTCAAAGTTAGTGGCGATACTAAAACCCAGGTACGTTCTTCATAATATAATATAATATAATAACATGCTATTTTTTAAAAGAGATGCATCTACAGACATAAGAATGCTAAGAAATTCTTGGAAGACGTACTTGCTTTCTTATTATTCTAAGTCGCTTTAGTCGTACATTACTTTTTTTATCGGTACAATCAGAAGTAATTAGCTTCATTTACGTGCTGGCCTGCATGATTACAACTTCCAGTATTCTACTCGATTTCCGTGCTTCCGCGTTCAAGAAGTCACTTCTATGTCTGTAGAGAGCTTGCGGCTACCTTCTAACGAGCTTTTAATGAGCTATACAAGCTTGACACAGCTGCAGGCCTAGTCTGGCTAGATATCACTGACTGATAGTGTCGAAACGAACTAATAATCTTGGCCAGACATTTTTTCACCAAAAATATATTATCAATAAGAGTTCCGATACTTTTAGTGGTTAGGATACTCATAAAACTATAGTTTATGAGTTTGGATTTCGGTAACATCTTCGCCAATATGTTACTTTTATTTCAATTATTTGCATTTCATCAATACTTTTCTTTTAAAATTCCAAATTCTAGAATTTCTTTAGTAACCGTGCCATATGGCGAAGGAAAATCTAAAACATTTCCCATCTTCTTATATTTCATTAGTTTTATTCTAGAATGAGATTTGAATGCATAAAACTGTTTTCTTGTCTTCCTTCGCCAAGGAAAGAATTTCTGAATTATATTATATTTCTTTTAATTGTGAATATGCTTTTATGGCGAAGTAAATCTACTTCCTTGGTGAGTTGAGTTTGATAGAATATTAATATAAAGAGTAGTGCGACGAAGGAATATGAAAGCAATACACAGAGTCAGAGTTATATAATTAAGTTCGCGAGAATTCTGAACTATCTGCAGGATCCAATGGAGATGATCGATTCGTACGCTTCTTCTCACAGTAGTTTAACACTCTGCATTTCCTCGAATCCACAAGGTAGATCTAATTTGAACTCCGCTAAAGAAATCCTTTACGCGATAGTTAAAGCACTATCACCCGATGAAAATCGCAGAGAAGTCTACGACTAATCTATTGAACAAACTTGTCTACAGATCAATCTTTCTCCTTTCCTTCGTAGTCCCCAATAATGTTAGTGAAACTTTTCTCATCCACTTAACACGGAAGTTCCATCGTCGTCCTTACTTCCTGCTCGTTAGTGGAGCACGAACGTATCTGATCATAATTGATGTAGACAAATTATGTTATTTATGTTCCGATTTCTCAAAAGTTTTAAGCGCAAAACTTTTTCAATGAAAGCACGAAGAAACTTGAACTCCTTTCCATGTTGTTTAAGAATATTTTCACTGTGCGTAATTGGTTTTAATCTGCCAGTGTGTCGCATCAAACACATAAGTCTTAACCGCCTAACGCGCATTTGTTTCTGAGCAGAAGTTTTTGAAAATATCTCCCAGTTATCATAAGAAATCCTGGTAGTTTTGATCATCCAGGTTTTTTAGAAGAAGAACTATGTTTACCATGGAAAATAATTTTATCGTCGCTCTGCGTTAAGCTGTTCAGTTCTCATAGAAATTCGTTTGTACGGGAAGAATTCGTGGAGTTAATAGATGAGCTTTCGAAGTATTTGAGTAAAAGCATGAGTTAGGGTCATGGGAAAGCGGCAGGTACCTTTTGGGCTTTTTACAGTCGTAAATATCTTAAACAAATCCACCCGCTCTTGAGACTAAGCACAGTCGATAGGATTTTCTCGCGAAAGTTCACCCCTTTCATGGAACTATTTCGTTAAGTATTCGCTTTCGCCCGTGGCTGACTTTCAATTCGTACCCTCAGTGGACGTGGGTGCTTTCTGCTCCCTTTCCCTTTACTTTCCAACCCGTTCTTCTTTTGCCTCCCTTACCACTTCGCCAGGGTTTCCACTCTTTCCTTTCCTCTTGCCATTTTTCCCCTCCATTAAACGTAACTCTTTAGACGTTCCTGCCGGCGTTCGCGCTGTTATTCGTACTGGAATTTCTTTAGATTGTTAGGAAACAGGAATGAAACCGTGCCTCGTGCCTCAGGCCTACCAACGATACGCGTTCCAGTATCGCACACGCTTGAGAACCTAGAACTTAACCATTCAAAATTCAATGCATTCTTCGCGAACTGATCTACGTATTTGTGCTTCGCATTATTCAGCAAAAGTGAACTTCTACGGAAACTGTTCTTTGAAATTTTCATAGCCATATTTAATGCTTTCAAACGAAAACTTATCGTTCCTTCGCCACTCTTCATTCAATGCAGCCAACGAATTCTTTTTCTCTATTATCGGAACTAAGTATTTAACAAACGATTCGAAGTAGATCATATTTTATAATAATCAACTCATATCCAGATGTCTCCGTGATTATTGAATCAAATTCAGTAAAAACAAATTTTGTTTTTCAAAGAAAATTCATGTTAGTTCGGCAATATCGTAAACATTTTAGATGGTCAAGATAAATGGCTCATGATGCGTAATAAAATAGAAGCTCATATAGTCTTCCAAGATTAAAAACTGCGCTGCTTCTTCCGGTGCTTTCTAAGAACATAATCTTGGCGAGTCTTCTGGTATACGTCCTTCTTCATTTTTCATGTATACTTCCTTGCGTTCTACCTTACGCGCCACGTTTCTTTTCCTCCGCCAATGAACGGAGAAGCGAGAATTTTCTCGAGGCATTTTTTCGCGAAATTATCCGACATGCAATGTACCTTGAAGTGAGATCGTAAACGCTAACGGCGCTGAGAGTTTGTCAGTTATTACATTGCTTTCAAGCTGATCTCATATTCCGCTACAACGTATTCGAGCATTATAACGTAGCTGGCTAAAAACGAGTTTCGAAATAACTCTGGAAATATTTATTGTGCAGTGTCATTGCACTTTTCATTGCATTTTAATTCTATTCAAACTATCAAACTGTGTTATTCATTTTACGTATCACTTTCGATAAGCTGTTTGGAGAATGTAATTCGAAATCGAAGTACAGTACAAGTATCCAGTGAAGTTGCATAATTCATTATAAATCGGCATGCCATTATTTATTGCAAGCTATACACGTGCCATAAATTCGAGTAGATGTTAGAAATGTACAATTTTGTTTTCAAAGATTTCCAAGCAGTAAGAAAAAAGTCTCACGTTTACGCGGCCCTCTTCATGATACAATCCACCTTTACGACTTATTCTAGTGGCCTCTGAAAAGGGCTTTTCCTTGGGTATCCTAGAATGTACCGCGAGATAGAAGGGAGAATGTGAAAAAGTTCCGTTTCGCGATAACTCGATTTAGGACAAAATAAAGTTGTGATTTCGCTCTCGTAATATTGCTGGCTGATTCTGTCTTGCGTCAAGTGTTACAATAAGGTCACCCACTGCTAAAAATGCAGGTTACGTCAAAATAAAAATAAAATAGACGAATACACTTTGAAGTAAAAAGCGACAAAATCTACTAAACTAGTAAATAGCATAATAACTAACAAAAAGATTGAAATAAGGCGAGAATTAAAATCGAATAAAGGATATGAAATAATAAAGTATGTAGTTTCCCGACATTCGTGAGTTCCTGTATAAAGTATAACATATAACGTATATGACATCAGAAATATTGAACGTATTAATATTAAGTTTTATAAACAGCTATTTCACAATTAAATGTGTTTCCACGGAACTGATCTCATCGTCCTTCTATAATATAATATCTCGTCAATTCGATTATTAACTAAATCCGTGGAGTTCGGTGGTGTGTCAAAAATGCATATTTCAGAGAAGAATTAATAGGTAAAATCCGTCCACGTCCGAGATATTTGACAGAACAGATGAAGTTTGAGCTGGTGGTGGTGACGATGATATCTGGGTCGTCCGTGCGGAAAAACGGGCGTTTTGTGAATTGCAAATCTCATTCTTAATGGAAATTAACAGGGGTCAGGTCCCCCCCTTGTTTTAATCTCGCATAACGTCCCAGTTGGTAAAAGGGTGAAAGGGGGTGATAAAGAGTGAACGGAAAATGAGGGAGAGGAACCGAGTCATTGCACGAGCGGCGCCGTGGTGTCTCGACGCCACACCCTATCGACCCTCACAGCCGCTTACAGCCGCTTACGGCCTCGACATACGGGAGGAAGAAGAGCTTCGTAGTAATCGGATGAAATTGAACTTCCACTTTACGTACCCCATTGGTACCTCGATATCTTATCGTTTTTACAACCACCAAACTCGCGCACTATCCCCGCGAAATACTCTGAATACCAAACACATATTCCTACTTTATTACCCTCCAATCCGCGACATAACGAATGAACTTTCTCCGCGACGAATAACAAACTTGCATTATCTTCTATGGTAACCCATTCGAAGATCGACGCTGAACAAACTTGAGTTTCTGGAGAATATTATTCCTTTTATTATTCTTGCTATGAAATACTGCGTGACGAAGCACGGTGGTAGGATAATTAATATTGTAAATCGAATTTAATTTTATCGTCTCTGAATTCAGGTTTTGATTCATTTTTGGTTTGCTTGTCAATCAACTTCTCAATCAATCCATCGGTTTATGTATAAAACGCCGGCTTTCTTATAAACAATCTTTGTCTGTTCAACTTAAGAAGTTTTACTGTAATCTTTGTCGATCTTAGTTTTAATAAGCACTTGAAATATTTAAGATGACGTACGGTAAAAGTTCACTGAACTAATTGTAAATCGATTACCACTCGTGGTACTATTAATTGGAAGATCTTTACTTAATTAAACTGTGCTTCATTAAAATTCTTGGAAATTTCATTAAGATTTATAATTATAATCAAAGTGAAGTGGCATATTCCGACGAGTTTGATTGCAGTGTATTTCCTGAATGAAATCCTCAACACTAATTTCCATTTAACTCAATTTTTTATCCTTTTCCATTGTTCTCGATTCCCCACTCATCAACCTGATCGATTTCCTGCTTCGCTGTCGAGAATGGTTTTCTTAACGCCTTCTTTTCGCAGATGGCTTTAGCATTTCTTTTGCACGAAAACGTGAGAGTTTTACACCTCCTCGCAACTGCTTTCTGTTTGATTAAAATTTAACGCCCACTTCAAGTATTATGCTTATCTCGTTTTAAAGAATAGGCTGCGTTAACGAAAAAAATCTCGTTCGTAAAACCCACGCTGGAAAGGATTTCTTCGATTAATGTCTTATTAATCCCTATACATTATAACCGTTCAGAAAAAATAGCTTCTCCGTTGCTTCTCCATAGAATCTTGTGGCATAATTAGTTTTGATCATAGAATAAATCTTGATAGAAAAACAGCGATGTCGCTCGAATCAAAACCCGAATGAAAACTTTTCACGATCCATGAAAAAAAGGTGCAAATCACGTTTCATTTTTTCCGCCAGTGGCACCTGCCAGTAGTATCTCGCCACATTTAATGGCCTTCAAAGCAGAGAAAAAAAATCCTGAAAAGGGAATTCACAGATAAGCGAAAAGTCGGTGTCGTTCTTGTTCCTTATTTTTTAATATCTAGCAAGGCTCCCTCTTTCGAATACGGAGATTCATAAATAACCAGGAAAGATTAATGTATCGAACATGAAATTCCGTTAAGTTTCTGTTTCGTGTTAGATATTTTTCTACCCCTCCATAAACTTTCACAAATATTCGCCGTGACAACTTAGAAATACCGATAACCCTCGTTTAACACGACACTCACACAACATGGTCTCGATATCGATATAAACAGAAATAGTTATAATAAACAATCTCTACCATTCCTAAGTAAACATAATCTCTGTTAATTTGTATTCTCAAGGGGCGCTGTAAAAAGATAATTAATTATAAATCGTCATAATGAAGCATTTGCGTGTTTTTGTTAATGGGTGCCCTCGGGGGTACAAACCCATTCTCACACCACCGGAAGACCGGAAGTTAGATGTAATTCAAATTAACCAGCTACTGATGTCAGTTTGGTTTTGGATTTTAACGAAAACCTCGTAGAACTTTATTTAAGGCCTTTGAACAAACAAGTGGCATGGTACATTTTCTCAGAGGTCTTCGCAATAGATTTCATAAATGAAATATTATTGATCCATATTTTTTATGAAATATTCACGGTTTTTTTAAGATTCGCTGTCGTATGAATACTTTTTACACTGAGTATGGTTAGTTATCGTTTAAGATCTGCAAATCGTGATTATCTTAAGATGAGGCGCATGGGAGAGATAAACCTACCGGCTGCTAGGTACTTAGATAATAAGTCACACCCCCGCGTGCTATCTTCCTAGCAAATATCACTGCTCTACGCTGATTAAAAAGGAGTTTTCTGCTAGCTTATACGTATTAAGGGCCAAAAGTTTCCGCCCCGAACGTACAATTTTAGACCATTCGAAGAACAAAAATTCCGATGACTTTTTCAGTAGTATAGAAAAATTAATTCGTCGTTCTATAAAATACATTGAATTAAAGGGTGATTATATTGGAAAATTCTATTGTCTTTAATACTCTTACAATTAGAACGGAAACTTTTCCTATCTCGTTATATTAAAATATTAACAAAGTACTGTCTTAAAAATTAATTGATTCTACACTGTGCCGGAAAACTGGGAATGAACAAGGTACGCCGTAATCCGAGCTTTTTCGCGTGCTACAAAATTAGATAGAACTTTCACGTAATTGGTAGTGGTATAATATATTCCTTGTGTCTTCAAAGTTACATGGAGCTATAGGTTAATTATAGTAGTTTCACGTTAGGCAGTTTTCTTTTAGACACGAACAAAATTAGGTTACAAAGGGTGACAAAGTTCCAATTGAATTTCCCTATGTACGAAACAATATTTAGCAAAAACTACAATCATAAGTGTAACCAATTTTCGCTGTTATGCTAACTCGGTTAACTGCAAAGTGCACAACATTAATGTTTCCTTCCACGTGATTCAAGTTGCTTATCACACTTATTTAAGAGCGAGATAAACCCAGTGGTTTCATTCTATTGTTTTGCCAATCTCAAGTTACAATGAAATTGGGAATCGAGGCGCGTGCCGTGCAACATTGTTTTATCGTAGGTCTGGTTCGTCGATTTCACCGGAAATATCAATCCCCGGGAAACAGAGCCAAAGTAAACACATAAACTTTGATCGAAACGACCGTATTTAATGTTCATACCTTCGAATGATTCGCGTGCCAATAAAATCCGAACCACTCGATACCTTTGAATCATATTTTCCTGCGGGAAATATTTGCAAACAGATTTTATTCACTCCGATACATTTTGCGGATATTTATGGCAGTAACACTTCCATCAAAGAGGAGGCATAAGAAAAGAAATCTAATCAAAGTATAATAATAATATAAGAAAAACATATATTGTGATTGTTGTCTTGAGATCGTTATTAGCCATTTTTCTCATTAAATCCCACAAAAATGGATATTGGTTTTTCATGCTGATATTATATAAACACTTGTGGTCTTTCGCAGTTGTCATTTTTGATTAAGAAATTGGTAAGCCGCTTACTTATATGACATATGATTGTCACGATTGGTTTATCTTATCACGTAAGGAACACACATGGTTCTTTCGGTTTTTTTATCACACAGCAAAATGGCCTGCTTCCAAAAGAAGTTATCCATCGACACACCAACGAAATTACATCCCCCTTGCTTCCTTTTCTTCTACCGAAGTCCTTCGCAGCATCCACCCTGAATAAATGGAACATGGACTCCTTTCTTTTTTTCCTCTTATCATACAATATCGCACTACTCTTTCTTTCCCTCTCGTTCACGTACGAACACATAACACATACATTCTACCCTTCTTCTTTCTTCCAAGTAAATACATTCAACTCCATACGGCTCCTTTTTCTCTCGAAAATAGAGGTCTATTCACCCATGTATTCCTATATGAGAGAGAATTTTGTATTGTTGGATGGTTCGCAGATTCTGAATTGCCGATTGTCTTTTATCTCCAATTTTCTTGAAATGGCCGTGAGCCTACATCGAGATTGAAGTTTTAAAAAGTCTGGCAAGAATAAAATCCGCAAATGTCGGTTAGTAGACATTTAAATTTCGGTTCAAGAAATAATATTAATAGAAACAACATTTCTTACGGTAGAAAAATCGGGACTCTATAAATATAATTTCTGTTGGAAGTAAATATTCAAATTTAAGATGCCAAACGTAAAAGGATTATTGAAAATATACGAAAGTATACATAACTTTGTACGTTGTATTATGGACCAGTTCACTTTGGAAAAGTTTGTCCGCGCATATTTACGAAAGTTGTTATGCTCGCTTCGGCATGTGGCCCCCTTCAATGTAAGAAAGAAAAACGACGATGGAGACTCGTGGATAAGAAAAAAGTCCGGCGCAGATAGAAGAGTCGCGGTGATCACAAAGAAAAGCGGATAAATAGCGGTAGGACGTTTTAGTCGGAAAGTTCGGGATGGTAAATGACGGTGCACCTTTTCCAATGAAGCTAGAGAGACTCTCATCTCATCTCATCTCTTCTCTTCTCTTCTCTTCTCTTCTCTTCTCTTCTCCCCTCTTCAGGAGGGTAAAGAGATTCTTCTCTTGCTTTTGCAACAGCATCCGACTCGACACCCATGAAATAGCTACGTTCCTTCCCACAAAATAAATACCCGCGGCATCTTCCTTCGTGTTTCCCTTTTCTTCCTCGAGTTCAGTTTATCTTCTTCTTTCTTACCCTCTTACCATTTCCACCAATTGCTTCGCGAGTTCTTCTGCGACAGCGGTTTGTCTCACTACATCTTCTCTTTTACTGGTGGACCAACCGTTGTATCGTTCAGCTCGTGACTTCTCGAGATTAGACGTACTCTGCGACGATTACACCGGAACCGGAACTCCGATAGTAATTTAGCTTGGCTTGTCGCGTCGTACATAGGAACAAAGGACACTAATTGTTCCCACTACATATTCCTACAACGACATATCCGAAAATTCGATAAAACTATGTGTTCCAGTGTCCAATGTGGACTTTCTGGTCATCTTATTATTACCTTGATTACTTGCAATCACAACGAATTTATTAGAATTAACAACTATTAACCCTTTTGGTACCTTGGAGCCGTAGGATTTAATCAAAACATTAAAATTTGTAAGATTCCATTTTCCAACATTTCTTGCGGTTCAGGTTGCATAATGGACATAATTAAATCGATTAATTTCTTTTTTTCCAACCTTCCTTATTTTTAGATACATATACGTCAGTGTATAAATATGACTGAATATATCGTCCGCAGTTCTATGTATTTTTAACTCTTTCACTGCGGCGCGTTCTAATAAAAACCGATTAACATTGTACGATGCAATATTCTCGTGATACTAGTTAACATTAAATTGTGCTTACAAAAATAAAACAAATCGAGTTATTGAAATTCACATCCCACAGGTTATGTGACACATAACAGTATGTTCCATATTAATTACTAAAAAAAGTAAATGCGTTGTACCGAGCAAAATTTATTGGTCGTATATATATACGCATTTCCCAGTGAACGGGTTAATCAAGTTCTCCGCGTATTCACGTAATGCCTCGTTATTTTTCGGTGATACATGTTTCTGTATAATTACGCGGCACACAATTATCACCGTGTTACGGTTATTGACTCGAAGGGATATCCGGTTGAATAATAATTGATGGACGTAGTAAGACCATCGCAGACGAAGTGGAACAGTTGCAATCAATTGGTGCACGATATTCCATAACAATCGGCTTTGAGATCCCGGAAAACGGAATCCACTGGTACGAATGAACGGGTTGCCAAATTCCCACGTGTGGCGAAATGGGCTTGTCTTTCATGTTGAATCCGACCCTGGAAATTTAATCGCGTGGTAACCCATTCATTATTTATGCACGGTCATCTACTTTAACAGTTTAATTGGCAGTCCAAAGTTTCACATATTGTTAGATTATTCGATAAGTAACGTCAGTCTTTAAAATCGCTGTGAATAAGAAAATTGATGATAAATTTCTGTATAAAGAATAAATCTTCTGTTGGAAGTCATAATATTAGACTCAAAAGGAAAAATACACTTATATTAGAAAATACTGTTTAAGCACATGTCTGAAATACTTTCTTAATACAATTATATTTGTACACTTTTTGTAGACTTTCGTATATTTGAAATTTCCGAGTCACATTGTATTTGTGTGTTTGCACGCGTGGGAACACAGTCGAATGTTTACGATGCAAAATAGCGGGATACCATGATCGAACTCGATCATGGCCGCTTGCGTGGCCTTCAATATTGAACCAAGACAAGGTATTGAATGGTTGTCCTGTCTGCAAGAACGGATAGCAGGACTCTCGAAACCCTTGCCGGTTCCACACGTTAATATTGGTCCGTTTCCAACACGATTGATCCCGTGGGATCCTCACACTCTCAGGTTTATCGATTAGGTGTTCGTAGATCGAGTGTTTCCCAATTATCTCCCGCGTCAACGATCCACAGCCCCCTTGGAGCTATCTCCAGCTAACTGAAATTCCGGCTATTCGTCACGTAACACGTCACGACGGACATCCATTAGAGACCTTTTCCTTTCCGTATCCGATGTAATCCTTTCACCTTTTATTTCTCCGATATCTTCCTTTCGGAAAACAATTTACACGTCGAAAGGATATCGTATCACGAAACCCTGCATGTCGCGTCGAAAAGTGATGAACGTTGTTACGATTTGATGAACGAAGGGTAACTTTATTCCTTTCTTGCAAATCGTTGAAGAAGTTTATTTGAAGCGCAGTTGTTTTACGAGGATTGTAATCTTCTCGATGTGTCGAGTTCCAAGTGGTTACTCAACTAGAGATGCGAAGCTGCTGCATTTTGATGTGGTTTCTTTATGATATGTTTTTGTATTAAAAAGAGACATTGAACATCTGCGCGGTATCCTAAGAGTGCGTTAAATGTTGTAATTATTTGGGACATTTTAATAGATGTTTTTAAAGAATATTTCTAAGTGAAAGATGTTTCTGCTTACAGGTTCTCCACATAATAAATGAAGTGCTGGAACCAGTGCGCTCCAATTCGGCGGAAATGCCAATCTACAACCCGAATGCCTTCCAATTTCTGAATCAGAGCGAGAAACTCGACCTGGGTCCTCATCGTGTTCGGTGAGTAGTAATATAATTATGTAATTTGTTATTGAAAATCACTCATATCATCAAGCATCCATTGTTCCCTTACTTCGATATGCAAACTCATAATGAAACTTATCAGCCACGTAAATCATTGAAAGATTCGAATTTTGTGCGGACATTTTTTCGAGACAATGACAATGAAATCGTCAGTATTCTTCATTGTTTAAAGATCCAGTATTATTTTTAGAAAGTAATTCCATTTGAATAATACACATAATAATAACTTGGTAAGATTCTTTCTCCGGAGACAGTGACGTATATTAAAAAGAAATGGTAAACAATTTTTTAATATCTTTATTCGCAGACTTGACTCCGACAGACAGATTATTATTACAACCGAGAGTTTCTCGCAAAAATAACTTAGAAACTGTCTCTGGCTACAGAAATATACTTCTCTTTAAATTATCTCTATAAACTTTCTAAATGGAGTATGCCAATATCAATCTCAGTATTAAATTTGCTCTTATAAAAATCGCGGAACAATAAAAATAGCGGAATATTTTTGGGTCTGAGGTAACCGAAAGTATTGTTTTCTTTATCGTCGAACTTCGCATCGGTTCCAAAAATTGTTCAACAAACACTGCCTTCGTTTATTCTTTATATTGTCCAACTATTGTTGGATTGATTTTGATAGAAACGTCCACAATTCCGGAAGTGCAGAAATATATGTGTTTATTTAAGAGGATACTGGAAGATTTCCTGTATGATAGTTGAATAAAATGTGCAGAAGAGATCCTTTCATGTTCAAAGTAAAATGAAGGTGAAATGAACTTTCTCTGACGTTTCTCAAGTTGGCCACTTTGTCGAGCCTTCATCAATAGTTAAAGCTACGGCAGCGTGAAGTTTCCTAGTCGAGAAAGTAAAACCTTAGTGAATTATCGTCGCCTTCTAGAAACCCCTGTAAACACTTTTTCGCATCTACTGCTTGCAATTTAAATACGACATCTTTCTGTTATTCCTGACGATCATACTGAGAGATATCAAACTGTGCAAAGTTCATTAACAAACTTCCACGGCAACTTTTCAGTTTAAACTTTTCACGAGGCTCTGAACATTCTCTGCAAATTCATCCGAATATGGATTAAAATTCATTTTGAAGCAGAAAAGAATATTTAGCGGAAGGGTTAAAGAAGCTCTTTATTACCTATTTCTATACTATGAAATTGTCGCATGCCTACGTTTGTTTCGAGTTCGCAAATTTACCGAACTCTAAGTTGGAGTAGGAAAGTGCAAATAAACAGGTCGTAGTTCGTCGTTACAGTTTTGTGAAGGTTCAAAGAGACTTTATGGAGGCCAACAACTCATCACTTAATACTGTTATAACTCTGCTAGGAGGCTTTTACTAACATTTCGTCTTTAATCCACTGAAATATTCTCAAATAGATTAAACATACTTACACAACTCCGTGATCTATTTATTACGTTGTTTAATTTTGCGAATGCATAAAGCTTCGTTCGAAAAGGTTTAAATTACCGGTGAAGTTAATGAACGTTTTTAATTAACTCATTTATTGACGAAATTAGCGGCATCATTTATAATACACGTATTAAACTTTGCCACGCGCGTACTGCGAGTTACAAAGTTCTTTATTTCATGAAATTAGAACGATTTAATTGTTTTAACCCTTCGTAGACCAATTTTGTTTGTGTTTTAAAAGAAATCGTGTAACATAAATCTAGTTAAATGCGATTCTAAGGAAGGTACATTACGTGAAAATATTAGCAAGATTATTACTTAAACGCACCGAAAAAACTTGTATTATTATTATTACAACCAACAAAATCAAATGAAATGATAGACGTATCAAAAGATACGGATGGAATTATTATATTAATAAAATTATACACGTTCTTATTTCTTCGTAAAATATCGTTTCAAAATGGGCTGAACGTAAAGTAATGTTTCAATCGATAAATTCAATTTCGGAAGGTTCGTGTTACTCGTCTGACTTAATTGAACCTTTTCTCCTTTTTTTAGCACCATCCGACAGCGGATCATCACGGTAAAGAAGGAAGATGTCTTCCGGGCTGAGGGACGTTACACTTTCCTCATCCCAGTCGAAGAGGGATTCAAGGTAAGCTGCTTAGCAACCTTTCTTGAATGTATCGATCACCTAAAAATATCTTTAATATTCCCTCGTTTGGGGTTACCTGTTCCTCAATATTCCCTCGTAATGGCAAATTCCTGGGAATTAATTTGCCTCCCCGTACAACACATTTTACAAATATTCTACCCCACAATGTTCGTCATAAAACATTATGAATATTCACATAATTCGAACGTCACGAATTACTTGAATTATTCGAGGCATATTTGAAATATCTCTAATAATTACGAACCTCTGTGATTCATGTGTTATAACTATATGTGTGTTACAGTGTAATACAATATAATTATATATGCATGGAAACACGCAACTAATATTATAATCATTCATGGTAATCCTAAAATCATTTATATTATACGATTTAGGAGTTGCTTTATGTGTTACAACTATATATGTGTCGTTAATATAACACGATATCATTACATCTGCATGAAACATGCAACTAATATAATATTATAATTATTCATAATAATCCTGCAATCAGTTATATTACACTATTTAGGATTTGCCTTAATCTGGCTATTACCGTTCGCCGTATTACGCACTGATTGTCAATTTATTGTGGCGAACATAAAAGGTGGCAACCGTGGAATCCGTAAATATTCCGCGATAGGTCAAACTGAGTTCAAAAGAATAACATCAATTTTCAACTTCACCTGCGCGCGGCGAATTTATATCGATAACCGAAAAGGTGACCACGTTTCAACCCCATTTGTGCTTTCGCACTAATGATCGCCGCAGACGGTGTTTTAATCGGTTGACCAATTAACGCATTGATTGACCGCGATTATGAATCCATTCAGATATAAATAACTATTCTGTGGATGACGCCATGGTGGCACTGTTATCTTTGATACCGAAGAATCAAACGTGCCGTTCAATATCAAAAGTGATTAACTGCATCAAACCAAAATTGGAGAAAATTAATAGTTATGAAACGTTAAGCATCAATCATGCGCTTTAAAAAATAGAGATAATCACATTGGAATTTGAGCAGATCAAATGTCGATATTGATACTCTTAACATTCCCAAACGAAAGCAATAGTTTCAAGCAGAATCCAATATATTAACCCATTAACTCGGGAAGTTCTAAAAAAATTACGTCACGGGGAATTTTCGATTTAGAAATAAAATAAATTTGCGTCTTAAAAAACAAGAAAAGTAGAGAAAATTGAGAGGAAGGTAAAAATGAACTTAGAATATAATCAAAGAAAATCGAAGTGTCTCGGAAGTATTGTCTTTAAAGTTAGTTGAATATGTTCATGAAAAGCAGACTTTTGTAACCCCTCTTTTATTACTAAATAATACACGTAAAACTTGCATCCTATGTTTGTCCCAGTTAGAAATTAAAGGGGTTGACATACCCCCAGTTAATGGGAACAAAAACTAATACATTGTTAGCACAGAAATGAGAGACCAACCGGGAAAAGGTCGACGGAAGTAACTTTGAAAGTTCCTAATCCCAAAAAGTTTCTCTTAACGAGGACATCTTTTCCGCGTAGCTGCTGCCTCGTTCGATATCGAGGACCTTCCTTGTACCGGTTTTTTTTTCGATGACTTCCGGTGAAGTTTGTCCGTCCTTCGGACAGGGATTTAAACTTTGCGGCTTTTAACACTCTGGTTACTTTACTTCACAGATTTCCCTCGCAGAATGAAATAAAACATGACTTTGTCCAGTATTTAGTTACACTGACACTGGTACTTGGTAATTCGTTAGAATTCTCACACTGTTTTATATAATTTTAGTTGGAAAAATGTTAGAAACGGAAAGTCGAGATCAAATTATATTAAAAATTTTTTTGGGCAAGAAATGGTTCGACCCAAAATCGCAAAAATGTGAAGGGGTATACCTTCAAAAATTCTCAAAAAATGAAAGTCGCCAAAATAAATTCTAGATGGTCCAAATCGATGGTATATGATGTATAAACATATTCTATGATGATTTTGGGTCAGAAGAAGTGGTTAAAAAATTTTTTTGAGCCGAAAATGGGTCGACCCAAAATCGCAAAAATGTGAAGGGGTATACCTTCAAAAATTCTCAAAAATTGAAAGTCGCCAAAATCGCTCCTAGACCGTCCAAATTGATGGTATATGATGTATAAACATATTCTATGATGATTTTGAGTCGGAAGAAGCGGTTAAAAAATTTTTATTGGTCAAAAATGGGTCGAACCCAAGTCGAAAAAATGTGAAGGGGTATACCTTCAAAAATTCTCAAAAAATGAAAGTCGCCAAAATAAATTCTAGATGGTCCAAATCGATGTTATATGATGTATAAACATATTCTATGATGATTTTGGGTCAGAAGAAGTGGTTAAAAAATTTTTCTGAGCAAAAAATGGGTCGACCCAAAATCGCAAAAAAGTGAAGGGGTATACCTTCAAAAATTCTCAAAAAATGAAAGTCGCCAAAATAAATTCTAGATGGTCCAAATCGATGGTATATGATGTATAAACATATTCTATGATGATTTTGGATCAGAAGAAGTGGTTAAAAAATTTTTTTGAGCCGAAAATGGGTCGACCCAAAATCGCAAAAATGTGAAGGGGTATACCTTCAAAAATTCTCAAAAATTAAAAGTCGCCAAAATCAATTCTAAACGACCCAAATCGATGGTATATGATGTATAAACATATTCTAGGACGATTTCTGGTCGAAAGAAGCGGTTAAAAAATTTTTATTGGTCAAAAATGGGTCGAACCCAAGTCGAAAAAATGTGAAGGGGTATACCTTCAAAAATTCTCAAAAAATGAAAGTCGCCAAAATAAATTCTAGATGGTCCAAATCGATGTTATATGATGTATAAACATATTCTATGATGATTTTGGGTCAGAAGAAGTGGTTAAAAAATTTTTTTTAGCAAAAAATGGGTCGACCCAAAATCGCAAAAATGTGAAGGGGTATACCTTCAAAAATTGTCAAAAATTAAAAGTCGCCAAAATCAATTCTAAACGACCCAAATCGATGGTATATGATGTATAAACATATTCTAGGACGATTTCTGGTCGAAAGAAGCGGTTAAAAAATTTTTATTGGTCAAAAATGGGTCGAACCCAAGTCGAAAAAATGTGAAGGGGTATACCTTCAAAAATTCTCAAAAAATGAAAGTCGCCAAAATAAATTCTAGATGGTCCAAATCGATGTTATATGATGTATAAACATATTCTATGATGATTTTGGGTCAGAAGAAGTGGTTAAAAAATTTTTTTTAGCAAAAAATGGGTCGACCCAAAATCGCAAAAATGTGAAGGGGTATACCTTCAAAAATTGTCAAAAATTAAAAGTCGCCAAAATCAATTCTAAACGACCCAAATCGATGGTATATGATGTATAAACATATTCTAGGACGATTTCTGGTCGAAAGAAGCGGTTAAAAAATTTTTATTGGTCAAAAATGGGTCGAACCCAAGTCGAAAAAATGTGAAGGGGTATACCTTCAAAAATTCTCAAAAAATCAAAGTCGCCAAAATAAATTCTAGATGGTCCAAATCGATGTTATATGATGTATAAACATATTCTAGGACCATTTCTGGTCGAAAGAAGCGGTTAAAAAATTTTTATTGGTCAAAAATGGGTCGAACCCAAGTCGAAAAAATGTGGAGGGGTATACCTTCAAAAATTGTCAAAAATTGGAAGTCGCCAAAATAAATTCTAGATTGCCAAATCGATGCTATATGATGTATAAACATATTCTATAATAGGACGATTTCTGGTCGAAAGAAGTGGTTTAACAATAAGGTATAAAAAGAACCCTGAAAAAGGAAATAATATAAAAAATAGTTTTGTTTTCATATCGTTTCATTTCTATCCCAGAAAGTCAAGTTTCTCGTTGATCGTGATAAATAGCAATTGATAAATAGCAATGGGATTTTTATTTACCCTGTCAATATCAATGGTGACAAAGACACTGAAAGCTTATCTGCGCACTACCCCTATTTATATCCAGTCGGGTCGATAATCGCGGCCAATCAACGCGTAAATCGGTCGGCCAATTAAAACACCGCCTCCACTGATCATCAAACCGCTAGTATAAATAGGGGTGCAACGCGAATGAATGCGTCAGTGTCAGTGCCACTTCGGACGTTGACACAATTCCTCTATATATCGTTGTATGATGATAATGAATTTATGAATAACGCCAATTAGGTAAATTCGTTATGCTTTTAATTAAGTTTTAAGATCAATTAATTAAGATCAAGAGTGATTGTTACTTTTTAATTGAGAACAAATTATACGTGATTGAAAAACATTTCTTGCAAAGATTGATAGTTTGCTGGTCCCCAATGTGTTAACAGCAGTTTTACTATTTAGTCCGATAATTAATACTCAACCAGTGACGTGATAGTCAGTATATATTTATTTCGAATATTAATATCTCATAATGATTATTAAAATCTATACATCTAAATAAAGTAATCGCAAAAGCATAATTATTATGAATACATAATACGATAGTCGGGAATCCATTCAAAAAATTCTTTTGTTATAAATGATCCTGTATTTTATGAACTAAATCAGAGAGAAAGCTGAATTCTCTGCTTAAAACAAACAGAAGTAGCACAATAAAATTAAGAAATTTATCGCGAATAGTAAGATTTCATAGGATGAGAGATCTGCGTCTTGATCTGGATTCCACTGCCTCGGGTTATCTAAAAGAAGCAAGAATAGAGGAAAAAAGTAAAAGGAAAGAGAACGAATTGTCGAGGACGGGCGGGAAGAAAGCCTAAGAATGGAATGACGGAGAAGTGGCTCGACAAACGAATAACTCAGAATTCCGGGAATAACTTCCTTGCCTCCAGGATCTTCGATGCTTTGACTCCGGTTCGTCTCATCGTAGAAATTCAGTCTCCGAGGATTTACCTTTTTTTGGTTGGTGATACAAGGCGCACGGCATACAGTTTAACTCGAATGCTTCCCCAATTTTAATATCTTTTTACTTCGCCCTTGGCACGATATCTAATGAACTTTTATAACTGGAAAATAATATGCACCCTCGCGGGAGAAGTTGAGGAACTTCTGCACGAATGAGACTGGTATTTTAATCTCTACCTTTGCAAAAATGTTCTATTTTATAGATTATATTTTAAACGCATTTTTACAGAATATAATACAATATAATATCGACTAAAATCAAATATACTCCACTCTTAAAGTCACAAAATTCCAATTATTAAAATTATTAAAGTTATTACTCAACTTTCTTTTAATATATCTTGCCGTTTCGAATATAATTGCCAAAAAGAATCGCCAACCAAAAATAGCTTCCTAATCAGAATGAAAGACTCTATTTGTATAAATTTTGTATAAGTTTCCCACAAAACAGGGGTTCCAAAATCCTCCATAAAATTAATTCAAAAATCGTTTCTTAATTCCTTGGATTCAATACCGAGACACTCTCCGAAGACAACTAGACATGCTTTATCTTTCTTGGAACGGAGGCGGTCCTGCGTAAATTTCAATCATGTATAGTTCCGTTGCGTGCCTTATCACCAATCGCAAATCATCCTCGGGCAAGAAGGTTCACCCTTTAGAGTATTAACAAGTTTCAGCCGAATACGGTGGTAACCAGAAGCATGTAATTGGTCAATGTGTTGAGGAGTGATGAGTTGAGGGTTTGGTGGTTGTTTCATGCTCTTCTCCTCTCAGCTCGTTACTTCCGCAACCCCCTGGATCTGTAACATCGAACGGTACCCTCCAATTTCGTCTTTGACCCTCGTAGCCCTGTCCTCGTGGTTTTACGCGATTACACCGCATTACGAACTTACACGACACCCCTTCTCCACCCCCCATGTAAAGAACATCATGGGGATCTCAGTACGACATGCGTTGGAGATAGAAACGGAGATAAAAGGAAAGTATAAAGGGTGAAAACATTGTAAATCGAAACTCCGCGTAATTAATGGACCCCGAGGTCTCGCTGTGGAGATAATTAAATATTTCCAATACGGTGTAGAAATATCTTGACTTTTATTTAACTATTAACCCTTTGCACTTGAAGAATACTTTTTTTTATAAAAGAGGAATAAATCTTATTGTTCGGTTTGCTAATTTTGTTTGTCTGAGGATAAGTGACATTTGAGTTTTTAATGAATTATTGCGAAAAGCGTATGTATGTAGAAATATGATATTAAACTTGAAGTTTATTAGCTAAATGCTTGAAATTAGCAAAATGATTGCACGGTGGATTTGCAAATACTTGTTTCTCGTAACTTGCTTCGTCATTTGCTTCAGCATCATTTTATCGTGAAAACAACGCCTTTTCGCAGTAAACATTCCTTCCGCTCGAACGAAATCGGGATTTCGCTTTAGCAGTAACTTTCTCATCATCCCTAAAGTTTCCGCCGCTGGTGGCTTTCTTCGATGGACCAAAAAGATAGAAAACACGAAGGACACCCGGACGTTAGGCAGTCGCGGAAACACAATTTTCCTCGTATATTCCCCAATAATCAGGAATTCTATTTCCTCTATTTCGTCCGAGGACCCCTCTGTCAGATTCCATTTTCGGACTATCAAGATTTCCTTTAGTCTTGGAATACAAAAATAAACGAAAAGGAATGATACGATCGAAATTATAAACAAGATTTTCGATCATAATTCCATGAACGTCAATACTTATTTGGCAGTGTATTGCTTGTATTATAAAATCAATTTTATACGTTGAAACAGTACTTTCAGTTTCACTTGAAATGTAAGCCAATGAATTCCGAGGTATGCATATCAATTAAATTCCATCGGTCATATATGAATTAATATATAAATAACCTAAATACTGATTCACTTTCAGTTTTCAGGGAAATGTGAATATTAACTGAGCCGACGGGCTCGGTTTTTTTGACATTTATTATTAACAGTGTGATGTAAATTCCGGGATAAAACTGTTTGATAAATGTGTATACTTCAGGCTTTGACTGAAATGGTTCGTGAACAGTTTACTAATCAAATTGGGTCATTTTTTTGCAGCCATCACTGAGGCCAGAGAAGGTTGACCGCGTTGTGATCGATGGCCATGTGATACCCAACCACGTCCTCTTCACGTTGCCGACGCCTGATAATGTGCCCTATGAAACCTTGGCCTTCTCGGACAATGTCAAGGTCACTGTCAGTTTCCTCAAGGCACACGATAAAGGTACGACATTTTCAAGTCATTTTTTTCAAGTCCGTGAAACGCGGTTCTCATACCACATCTTTGGTATCCGTTAGAATACAAGTAGTTCCCACTTTACGAACTCCCACCTCACGAATTTTGATTTTTACGAATTCTCGCTTTACAAATCTTCATCTTCTCGAATTTTTATTTTGACGAAATCCTACTTTAGAAATGTTTATCTTTACGAATGTTTACTTTTGCGAATTCCCGATTTAGTAAACTCGTCATTCGAATCTACACTCAACGAATTAAATTACAATTACCCCTCTCATAAGTCTCATATTTCAATATGTATAAATTTCATTAATAAACAGTCAAACCCATATATACATTGTAATTATATGATGCAACAAATAGTGAGAGAATATTTACCATTATAAGTAGCAAATCGGATAAGAATTGTGCATGTTAAGCCGTGTAATCACCGTGATAGTGTTCGACAGTTTTTAATGAGAAATTTCGTTTGAACGGCACAAGTTAAAGCATAATCGAACCTAATCGAAAATGTTATTATATTTTCAGTATACGTCAAATCCAATACTCTTGTGGGGGATGCCACACATCCGACGGGGGTTGTACTGGCAGAAATAGTTAAAGCGAACATCCCAGTACGAAATGGCGTGGTCCATTTGATTCAACGACCCCTGATGGTAGTCGACACCACAGTAAAGGACTTCCTCGAGGTCAGTGCTTAATCATATTTCACTTAATATCACCGTACAACTTTAATCGATCATTTCAAACGGACGATTAACCATCATATTAATACATCTCTTTGATCAATTCTCATTATTTCCGTTTCATCGCATTCTACGTCATTTCTTTTCACTTCGACCGTGCGATGCGTGATTACATAGATTATAATGGAATAAAATGAACGTCCATATTAAAGAATCCCGTGAATACAATCTATTCATAATTAAAAATCAAAGTACCGTGAAGTTGAAACAAAAAGGAACAGCAGAAATGAACTCGAGTGGTAATCTTCTTCTAATAACTTTCCGATCGATTGATGTCCATTAATTCACAAAGGATGATCGAATTTACTAATTCGATGAAATCCTGGTTTTGCCAGGATACACTGCTGCGATGAAGTACTTTTATTTCCGTGAATTGCTACTGCAATTTCATTTGGAATACGTGAGAATCAAAGGATTACGGTTCGCCATTGTTGGACGGGGTTTTTCGGGAAGTGCTATCTGATGTCAGTGTGAAAGTCTTTTAATAGTCATATTCGAAATGTCGAATGATATCCTTCTATTTCTCATTCGTCAAAGGATTCCGAGTACAATGCAAAGTTCTTTTTTTTCGTCTACCTTTCGTGAGTGAGATATTGTGGACCCGGTTTCTTTTTCCTCTCGAAGATTAATTTTATGTTGACGTTCCCCGATTGTCGCCAGTGTAAACCTTCGACAAATGACATTCCAAATTCATGCGATATTGCTTGTGTTTCTATGTTATTGTTTCCCAATGAAACGCCGCCGGCATTGAACACGGAAATGCCTTGAAACTTTCTTTCCGAATCTTTTCGAAGTTTCATGGACTTCAAACATTGGCCTTCGCGTTCTGATTTAATGTCACGATTTAATGTCACTCGAAATTCAATTCAATTCGACCAGGGGATAATTGAAAAATACAAAGTCTCCCCGAGGAATGATGAAATCTTAATCAAAACTACCGGAAAGAGTTTTCAGGGGTAAAGTCGTTGTGGAATTAAAACTTACATTCAACTGCTTCATCGAGTTTATGAATATTCACAAGCTTCCGAATACAGATAATTATAATATTTATACAACGCAGTTTATACATAAAAATACTAGAAATTAATAGTTCAGATTAACAGATATATCACGTACACTCTTCAATTCACGAATCCCTTCGATTTTAATTGAATATTCCCGAAGTAATTGAACATCATATATCTTAAATGATATGTCGCTATAAAGCTTCGAATTTTAGTAACAAAACTAAAGAATCTGTTTCGACCTTAGAATATCTCCTCACAGGTAAACAATTCAATCGATAATCCTTTCGATAATTGATATTCATCTAGCATCCTAAATAAATACAGTGATATCAGAGCACATTATAGAAAGAGTCGAATAATATTGCAGCAAACACAGAACATGAAAGCCTGATGCAGTATGCGCATACGTATACAATTCCGGAAACGGTTATCCCATTTTAGTTTGACCGATGTAGGTCCCTGGACCGCGTAACATATGTCAAAATATGTATATACAAGAGATACCAACCAACAGTGATTACACGTTCTGTATTACATCGCATCCATACAATGCCATGATCCTTTGACGTTGGTAGACCGCTCGACGAAGCACGTCACGTCGGGATATACATATCGAGACCGCGAATACTAATGTTCCTCTAACGCATCCTGTGCCCTGAATTCATAATATTTATGAATCTACATAGCCCGCCATGGAAATAGAATGTCTTGAGATCAACTTGAAAAGGATCACAGAGAAAGTTCTCAATCTCCTCTTTCTATTATTCTCAATTATTCTTAACCTTCTATGACCAAATTTGGTTCATGTCTAAAAAAGAATTGTATAATGCGAATCTAGTTAAACGTGGATCTAACAAGGTTACATTACACGAAAGTAATAAATCATGATTCTATCCGGTTAAGTTTTTGATACCGGATGTATCAGGGTGTAAAGAGTTTAATCTTGCCATTGGGATGTCCGGATATTTATGTCTAATGGTAGGTGCCAGTATCTAATAATGCGTCTCGCAGAAAAATACATCTGTATTGTGGTTAGCCAGAATTTCATTAACATTAACGATTTACTTCGCGGCTAATTCGTTTCCGTGCTCCGTTTCTCCTCTGTTTCGTCTTCTTCTTCACTTAGTCTCATCATGATTTAAGCTCCCGAGAGTACCTTGTACTCTCTACGGAACTACGTTTACCTTTGCACTTCCTCGGCAAATCGGATTACATTCTTACGTTGCTCTTCGTCTACGTTGAAAAACGAATTAATAGTGAAGAGGTACTAACATCACTTCCTACCCCTCACGTCTGCATCACTGTGCTTTTGCACTCTGTGTTTCTGCATTATTATCGTCAACTCTGATTGTTCGTTATGTTGCAATGCAAATATGAAATCGAAGTTAATATTTCCTTCGAACGATAAGAAATACATGTCTGTCCTGGAATTGTTTGAGGTACATATGTTACCTATATCAATTTATAATCGGCCGAGATTTATTGTCTTTCCTTTTATCAGTAATTGGACAGAATTCTGTGTCTGGCACAGATGACAGTGCAAAATGTAACGTAATAATTAGTTAGTTTACCGCGAGTAGCGTATTGATGTTGTATCAGACTATGCGAAATATAATTTCCTAGCTTGTTTCGAAGTACTTCGACCAACATGATTACCTAGAAACGTGGCGAAAGGGACGGCAATTTGGAGTTTCGCATTATTAGACACAAGGTATTCATAAACAGTCATGCTTCATCGTAGTTGTTTATCCTGGAAATGAAACTTGTGCATTTGTGCGGAAGTGGAAAGTTTGGAAAACAAAGAAGCCTTGCGAGTTCAATTCTGCTGGAGTTTATCATCACCTACGGTTTACGAGTTTCTACGGGTACAGTTAACCCTCGTATAACGCTAGAAGAGTTAGATTCCGAAGAAAGGTCGCGTTATAAAAATCGCGTTACGCACGCGTTATATCGAAGTCGCCATGAATCGTCTTAATTTGTTAACCGCATTATATCGAAACCGCGTGGTACAAGTATCGTGTTCTACGAGGGTTACCTGTATCAGCAGAAAGCTTAAAAATATTCGACAATCTCTAACGGTAATTAGTCCTTGTTTTCTTAGCACATTCGTGGATTCTCACGATCTTGTAATTAGATGAAGTGTCATCTCTGTGAGAAACTATTCTGCCATATTATTATCACGATGTGCTTTACATTTCACATTTCACATTAATTTATTCAATTTCAACCAGTCACTTTAATTAAGTTCCACCCTTGGAGACCATTCATTTACACTGTAACATATAACTTACAATTAATATATAACTATAATATATACTTACCGTAAGAAACAATGTTTTTCCCAGAGATGATTAATGATATTTCGCTTCCGTTATTATTAACACATTCTATCGTACAACGCTCACCAACTAATTGAGCCGTTTATTTAGAATGTGGCCTAAGTCCATTTTCCAAAAAATAAGTTGACGTTTAAAATAGTTACACAAAGTTACTTTGCAACTTTATGATCGTTAACTTGATTTTTTTTAAATGGACTTAGGTCACCTGCAAAATAAACGGCTCAATTTCTCAATGAGAATTTGAGAGGAATGTCGGAATGTCACCTTATGAGATTCGTTCCGTTACACGGTGTATCGGGCGTGATCATAACACACGTCATGTACCACAGTACCGGACTCACCTATATAATACTTGTCACATATGTATTTTTGTATCTACGTATATATACAAGCGTTTTACACAGGACAGAAATGGAATGTTCACGAGACAGCTGTCATCACATGCGATATGAAATTGTTTTTCAGCAATGATCCTCGGCACGTCTCGCCTACTGTCTGCACAAGATCCTTTTAGGCTAAGAGTTGGATCAAAGATCAGACAGTGATTTGTCCCTTTAACCCTTTGACTACGGCGTGTTCTAACGTGATCATAGCTGAGATTGAATCGTGTCGTTAAACCTTTACAGCCCAATTTTGTTCGTATATAAAATGATATCGTATAACGTAAATCTAGGTAAACGCGATTCTAACTAAGGTACATTACGTGGAAATAGTAACGAAATTATTACTTAATACTAGAACTACGGAAACCGTCAAAATGAGGTATACGTTTGTACGTTTTTCGTAGTCAAAGGATTAACACGTTGAATGTTGACCTCCGCGGCGTTCAACGTGTTAAAGATCATTCCCTTCCATGTTATAATAAATTCATACATGGATTTATATTCTTGTGCATTTATGAAAATCGACCAACTTTTCTATTCTTTGATCCAACTGGCCTATCTCTGTTGTGTATTTGTATTCGAGAGACCTCTCAAAACGACATCGATTCTCGAGAAATCAAATTATCTCGATCTTAAAATCATTTTGGGGATTCATTTCTAAGTATCGATTATATTCTAGAAAATATTTATTAACCGTTACAATATATAGCATTTTCTAGTAAACACCCTTCAGCAATAATTTATATACAAATAATTATAAAAATCTTAGCGAGTATATATTGTGGAGTTCTAGTGTTCAGATAGCATATTATTAACAAGGTTCAGTAGTTTTTTACACAAAATTGCTATCTTGATTTAGTAGAAAGTATTAAAATTCATTTCAAATTTCTATCATCACTATCGAATTTCTTGATATGCGATTTACTGATCTTAACACTAGAACTACCGAAAATATATTCCGTTATACTTATACATTTATTTATATTTAAATGATGACCGAAGGATATAACTTAATGAACAGATTTAATTATACGTATTATATACATCAAATAAAGGAATATCAATTTTCAAACAACTTGTCATTACACATTCGAATAATTCTGTTAAAAATGTCGGACCATTTTGAATACTTTTGTAGTTCTAATGTTGAACATAGAGTTGAATAAAAAGGGATTGGATAGGTAAAAGGAAAGCTTTCTCGAAAGAATCGTGTTCGTTTAATGAGGTACGATACTAATCACTTACTTTCAGGTTCACTCGCATTGACACTGTGATCGAGACAAGCAGAAAGACTTGAAAAAAAAATTCAAAGACAGCAATGACACAGTAACGATTTTGGTGTGTAGGGGAGCACAGAAACCCGTGTTCTGCTGTCACTGCACTGCCTCGTGTGTCTCACTGCAGATCTCTCTCCTCTGCTCTTCAATTTTCTTCCCTCAACTGTGCTCTCTTGCCTTTTGATTTATACATCTTTCAATCACAGACATCTCTCGACACAATTGCGGGGACATGATTATACGTAATTATTGTAGTGCAATCAAATCCACGGAAATACGAACGAACTAGAAGTTTAAAATTCACTGAACAATCCAACTTTCGAGGAAAATTGTAGAAGCAACGTTCAAGAAATGTCGACACTTATTTCCTTCGCAAATATGAAGTCGCGAATAATATCACAGTTCTCTTGAGAAGATGCGTGCAATAGCTGTTCGTATTTTCGTAAATTAATATAGTCATACATTATATGATGACACACGACACTAACACTTGTATATAGATACATACGACTTTCTCAAACACATAGCCATATATTTGATGCAATTCGATGAATTTCATGCTCTTTAAAAGATACTTTTCCTCTCTCCCCATGTATTTAGTGAACATTCAATGCTTATAGGACTTTGACCATTTTTCTTCACGCCTGTAATTACTCGAGTTTTAAAAGAACAAAGTCACCCCTACCCTTTTTATGCATTTATCATGACACTGTTGAAATTGTGACCCCCCCCCCCGAATCGTATGTATTTGTATATATGTATTGGCGTATCGAGAACCTATGGAAAGTTCAGAGTACCAATCGTAAATGATGTATGAAAACAAAAGTTTGGTAATTTGACCAAATAATTTAGCTTCGTGTCTGGTTTGAAATATCAAACTAGAATTATTTTGGGCGAACTACGGAAAATATTAAAAAGTGACAGAAGTTTCTGGTTTGGAATATGAAACTGTAACTATTTGGGACGAACTACGGAAAAAATAGAAAATGGCTGAAGGTTCTTGTCAGAAAGCTTGTTAATGTACATTTTACGTGCGAACATTATTTTTTAAGTGTATTTTTCGAAGCTTGGTAATTTACAACTTTGCAATACTGCCGACGAATTTGCATAGAGGACAGGGAGATTCGTGCTAAAAGCTTGTTATTCGCTTACGAGTGGGAAAATATCATTTGGTAGTTTTATGAGATCAAGCCGAGTTTACCACCTTTTCGTACCCTAATTCTATTACTTCCACGGAAATTAGGATTTTAATATCTTCGTTATTCTTTTCGATCAGGGAGTTATATTCTTAATTTCATTCGCGGATATCTGACATTTTAAGAGAGTATTCCTTGCTTGCCCGCACTTTTTCATGATGTATTTTGGTGAGCACTCAAGTTTTAAAATTACGCAAATGTCAGATACGTTATTTATATTAATTATTTATTCGAACATCTTCAGATCTATCCCTCGAAAAAAACAAAAACAATTAAAGCTTCCGAAAAGCTTAGAATAATAATTGTTCAATATTATTTCCTTTAATGAGGTTGTCCAGGTGTCTCGATAATATCGTCAATTTTTGCCACAATTTTTCAAATACCATCGCATTCAAACAATTATTTCCGGGAATATCATCCAGAATAATTTATTATAATACAATAATAACTTGCAAAATGGAAGGTCGTTTCAGATTTCATGGGAATTAACAATTAAATAAGAATTAACGTGAGATTTAAGGAATGATTTCACCCCTTAAAACCGTTTTAGGATACCAACAAAAAATAACTTTGTAATCTGGATAAAATACTCTGTATTTGTTCAAAGTTTCCGAATTTTTTTAATTCCCGGATTCCCCGACATTCCTCGTTAAAGATTATTTTTTTCAACTGAAAAATGAATATTTTTTATAACACAAATAGTAAATAAAAACGAAATTCCTTATAGGATAACCTAATATACATGCAATCGGAAATTATTCGGAAGAATTCGAACTTCGTGAATCCCGGTATCCGCGCTTGTATTTTTTCCCACCCTCTCTTTCATTGAGTACTTTCTCGGTCGATCGGCTTTACGTCTCTTTCCGCTGGCAGAAAGTCCCTTGATATCAATCTCTTATCCGAATCCGGGAGCAATTTAAATTCCCCCCTTTTCCTGGAATGCGGGAGTCGCCCTCGGTAGACGAAAGTCGTACATGAATCTTTCCTTCGATGTTATGGACGAATTAAACGAGAGAGAAACTCAATTTGCCGTTGCTTTCGTATTTTTCGAATCAGTTATTTATAGAAACGTATAAACTTCGAATTTAGTAGAAATCTCAGGGAGTGTGATGCCAATTCTTTTTTTATATTTCCTTATTTCAGTTGAATACTTTTATAATCATTTTCGGTTGAATACTTTTATAATCATCTGATATATTAAGTCGTACGGATCAACGATAAAGATCAGGTCGTATTTCCAGTCGGTTTAAATAATAAATTGATTCGATATTCTGACGTGTATTTGTAGCCACGAGTGCAGAATAATTCGGGTTGCACGTGTATTCGTCTAAGTTTCGCCCTGAACGCATAAATAGGACGTTTTGAAGTTGTTCGTTCTACCGGAAACCCATAATGAAAGCGTCTGCACGCACTTTGCCAACCTCGAGAAATCTTTGGCCACAGGATTAACGCTCGTTGAACTGACTATTACGTACACCGCACGTGTGCCAAACCATAGGGAGATGATATTCTATAATAAATAATGAAATTCGTGATGCTGTATATCATTAAAATTCACAGCTGAATCCGTTGCTCCGTTGAATTTGATTTTATTAAGTTGTTCGGTTGTTTATAATAAATGGTGTAGCATTGGCGAGTAAACGAAATAAATTACTCGTGAAACTCTTTTCTTTTGTTCTATAAACGAACTAAAACCTACAAAGACAAGTGTTCCGTAATTCGCGGCATTTAAAATTGTACAGTGGGAACAAATGCACGCGAAAACTCGGTTTACGTGGAAAATGACAAAGCGGGAGGTAAAACCACACGGAATTTGTACGTCCGTCTTTTCTGGTATTGTTTGTTTCGTCCGTAAACGAAATCGAATTGCAACGCTCGGATATTTTCCATTGGCTGGTATATTTCGATCGTACCACTTTATACGTGAAAAACTGAAACGGCACTGTTTGATAGGGATTCGAATTCTGGAAACGAAAAACCCGACGTAGATGCAATAACTATTCTCTTTCCTCGATCGACAGTAGAACAAATGATTATGAAAATAATTGAAGACTTCTTGTGGAAAACACTGAAAGTGTCAGCATCAAAAATTGTTTTTTATTGATAAATGTTTTACATACCAGTGGCATGAGATTGAATAATAATTAGCCATTAATTAATAACCAATAATGAATTCAAATTTCTAGTCTCACTTATCGTCACGTAAACTGAATTATCAAAATTAACGTATGGGATTGATTTTCTAAGATTCGTTCATGAATTGCTACAAAAAAAGAACGTTTGTAATTTGTTAAGCGCCATCGGAAAATGTTTTACAATAAGTCCTCTTTTATGACGGAAATATTCTTCAAGTGCAGAGGGTTAAATATAACACCGTAATAATTACTGGATTTATATGAAAATAATTGAATCGAGATTATAAATACCTACGTCATACATAAAGAATGTTATCGAAGAATAAAGGTACATAAAAAGGTGCAGCTATTTTACGATTGGTACTCGATTTCCGCAAAGCTCTAATCCATTACGATAAATAAACAACCCACAATCAACATCTTTATTCATATTTCTTCCTCCCACAAGTATCGAGCCAAATATGATTCCACGGCAAAAAACTCGCAAAATCAATATTTGACTATAATTCTGATGCTTGTGGGAACGATGCTATGTTACGTTTTATTGGCTAATAATCACGTTGAACTCCTTGCCATGATCATGCCTTACAACTTAATGGTACAAATTACATCGTGCCTTACAATCAGTATGATTTACATCAGTACACGTGACGTAGTATCATCAAATATTATCACCGAAATTTGATCTACGATATTCGATATTCGAATTAACACTTTTAGTGCCTTAGAGTCGATATATCGGCTTTCCATTGTAATATAATTTAAGCACATGTAACGACATACAAAAATTAATTGACACCTAAAAAATCGAATATTTTGCAAGATATATGTTGACGGTATCCGGGAAACTTATAAGGTACTACAAGTGTTAAAATAACAAATAAAATTTTCATTTTGTGATGAATCTTTCGTGCAAAATTTAATCGTTAATGGAATCTTTTGAGAATTTCTACACGGAAGAACACGAATTTGTATGCAATCATAACATTCTCAAAACGTGGATCAAATTTCAGACTCTTTTGATACAGCAAGAATTTTTACAGCACCCCGTAGCACACATTGGAATCAAGGTTCAACAGAAAGACACGAAGAGACTTTTTTCACCACCCACCCCCCCTGCACTAAGCAGAAAAGTTACTCGCAAGCGCTTTATTAATGCGAACGATGTCAACTTAATATTTACTTTCGCCACTGTTAACGCATTTTGCGCGGGTGACGTAAAAACACGTCAGTCCCATGTGACCACTTAACCGCAGGTGTCGCGTGAATGTACGTTTTCTACATATTTCTAAATTGAAATATAAGAATCTCCGCCGGCAGTTAAGCAGGTTCCGTGAACGACATGCGCCGCAAAATGTGTTAGATAATTTAACCCTTTGACTGCGAAGCCGTATATATACGCTCTCATACATACGACCAATCAATTTTTCGCGGTGCCACGCATTTGCTTTTTTGGTAATTAATAGTGTGGAGTATACTATTATGTGTTACGTATAAACCGATCGAATAACTGAATACCAATAAGTCATCGATTCTTCTGATTTCTATCGACACAATTTAGTGTCAACTACTGTCACGCGAATATCGCATCGTACGACGTTAATGGTTTTTTTGTTAGAACACGCCGCAGTAAAAGGTTTAATATCATGTTTTGTTACATCTACGGTGAACAGCAAAGTCTGGCTGTGTAAGTGTAAACGTTAGGATGACATCGACGCAAATTGAAGGAAATGTATGAAACCTCCCTAAAACCCTTATCTCAGCCACGTTCAACCAATCTTCTCATATCACAGCAGTGTCTCTTACAGCGAACGACCTAATTACAAGTTTACCTTTTTTCTGTTTTCTGTTCGCTTCTTATGTTACGGACCAACCCTGGTTTCTGGTTTCTCTGTGCAGTCCTTCAAGGTAATTCGCCGCTGGCTTTTTCTCTAGTTTTCTTCTTCCGTTTCTTCTTCTTCTTCTTCTTCTTCTTCTATTTCTTCTTCTTCTTCTCTCTCTCTCTCTCTCTCTCTCATTTTTATATATATACATATATTTCCATTCGAAGGAATCACCATTACACTACGATTTTTCAATACATTACGTATATCATTCACAAAGACATCGCCGAGTGATTTTATTTTGCACTTTCCGCCATTACATGGATTTTCTTTTTACTCCTTCTGCTTCATTCTGTAAACTTTGTTCATGCTTTCTTCATGGTTTCCTTGTGCTTCTCTCTCTCTCTTTCTCTTTCTCTTTCTCTTTCTCTCGCTCTCTTTCATAGGCTTTCTTATCGTATACCACATTTCGCCGTTCACCCTCGATTTACTTCTTACAGTGAGTCCTTTTATATTCAAAATATTCGAACACATTTAAACGATGAAGACAGAAAATGGTTTGAAATTTATACGAAATATTTTATTCGCTGATACCCTGCGATTTGCTTTGATACATTATTCTTTACAATACATTTTTAATTGATTCATGGCAGAATTAGTTGAAATTAGCGCGAGACACTTTTGATTTAATTAGTTATTCCGCGAGTCATAAATGGCTGATCTTGTTTGAAGCGATATATTAGTTGAAAATTTCTTCGCCGAAAGGCATTCCAGTTACATACTTTCGTCGGCGCGTCTATAAAGTACGCTCTTCCGAATTGTAAGAGGGAATTTAAACTTCGAAGTCAGATGGATGTAATTCTCCGCTGCTACTTTAAGTTTCCATTTAAACTTCGGCAGCTCGTAATTAACCATTCTGTGTCAGAGCTGTGTAACGTCGCAACTAATCTACCTTCTCGTACTTTGAGAACCTCGTTTGAGCTCAGAATTCCTTAAAGAAAATACATTGTGTACATAACTACAACCAGAAACAATTATATTCAAAAACCTCATTTTTATTCAATTTTATATATTTTATATATTCAATAATATGTCGTCCAATTTCACTTACGAATATCTCTCTTTGAACAACTTCGGAATCTCGTGTTAACAAAAATACTTCATTCCACGGCGAAACAAACTTATGCAAATCGCACGAACTTTGTGGCCAAACCAATATATGAATATACATATACTAATATACTAATTGTGGATTTAATAGTTAAAGGGGCAATCAAATATAAAAGGACACACTGTATACATACATATATCGAACACAGCTACGTGCAACATAAACTACATAGATCCACATACACGCGAAACTAGACAAATGTAGCAAGTAGATGTGCCAAACTATTGTGCAAAACTACTAACGACTGCAAGAGAGCTTAATGTCTGCATGCGGCACTTTCTATGTCTGGTCTTTTTTCTTGATTTTTGTTGACATTACGTTGAAACCAGTAGAAAAACGATAGAGCAAGGAACGAAAGAGAGACACTTCAGTACGCCAGCATAGAACCACCTAGCAAACACGGATCAACGGAGAGAGCATCGTGCTGACTTCACATTTTGTAGTCACTCCTTTTTTTTCTGCATCCGACTGCCTTTCTTCTTTCTTTCCTTTTTTTTATTCACTCTTCATCCCACTCTTCTAGCCGGCCACGTATTTCGCTATGTTCTCCTGTTTTATTTACATGTTTGCTCGGACCGTTATCATCGAATTTCCTGACTTTTTTATCGGACCATTCTTTCGGGAACGAATGCGATAACCGAGAATTTTTGGAAATCCACATTTTACGATATTCTGAATGCCCGGTTATTTACGAGAACTGTCGCGGAATTTTGTGTTCCATTTCATAACAGGATCCTACTTCATTTGTATTTTATTTCTTGACATGTTATATGAAACCCATATCTTAAGTTATTGCATTATTTCACGGTTTTTTTATCACTATTACCAAATCATATTACTGCGAAGAGACTTTTTAAGGAATTATCTTCGACGATCAATTTCATGTGTTTTAATAACAGAATGTTTTTTCAGCGAGAGTAATATTTTATAATCATTCGAACTTGAATATTAGACACATAATAATATGTGTACCTTGAAATCATTTATAGGTATATTAAACAGTGAAACATTATTGATATCGTATTGCTTTTTGCAGATACAGTATTTGCTTTTTAAATAAACCTTTCTCGTAAATATGAAATAATAAAAGGAACACGGTGTTCCGCGATATGAAAACACCTGTTACGGGATATTAGGAAAATTGCAAATTACTGGTTTCCGGAATAATCAAGAAATTTATAACCTGTTTATTGGAGCTTTTCCAAAGAACGACATCGCGCATTATTAACATACTTTCGATTTAGTAATCAAATAAATCCGTGCAATATATTTATAATTACGACGTACATAAATATGGGATTTACTTAAATTGACAGATATCGAAGTTTGAGAATTATGAAAGGGTTAACTCGTCATCCAAGGTTAACAGGTTAAGAAAAGAGTTTTCTTGTTTTCTTTAATTCATGCGCTCGTCTGGCACGCATGTTTCTATCATTTATCGATGTTTTTGAGAGTAAATCTACATATTTGGATTCATCGTTATCATTTCCAATTTACTAATGCACTTGAGAGATTTCCGTGTGATTATTATTACTAATTATTAATTCTGATATATCTGCATTATCCGGTTCTATTGAATTCATGAAACATTAGCCCAACATTTGTATTCATAATCAGAAGTTATCCGTTAACAACTGCCGAAGTTAATTTCGATATGGCTCCTATCAGTAAATTCTCGTGGAAATGAATCGATACTATTATAATTTGGGAAATTATTAACGACGATTATTCGATACTTTCGTATCGGTGATAGAATGCAATCTGGAAATTAAATCACTTGCCGTTGCAATTAAACGTTCGGATGCATAATTAAAATACTAAAATCGTTCCGCACGAATATCTACGCGAAACGTGATATATCGATCGGTGTTAATGGGTAGAATATTCTATTTTATTAGCTTTGTAAATCAGCTTCGCGCCGACAATTTTTATTATCAGATATTCTGATGAAATTAATAAGTGCAATTCATTGGACGCGTTCGTTGATCGCGTATATATATGCATTATATAATATTAAAAGTCTTTATCGAATTATTAAAAATCGTCCACTGGGAGTGGATTTATTCAGAATATTAACCCTTCGATGCCCAGTAAAATACCAGTTTCATTTATTTGGAATAAAGCAGATTTACAAATGAAGTAACAAGAAATACATTCATAAGTACTTGTGATATTTTTCTTTCGAAGTAAAACTTTTCTTTGCCAAAAATTACCCTGCAAATGTGTGCCGGAGGTTCTGGTTAATGGTGTCAAAAAACGTTTCACGTGCAAAGGATTAAAACGTACTTCGCCAGTGATAAGCGACGAATTTATTTCACGTGCTCGAAGTATATTGCATTTGACAGCGATATTGACACGTTTACTGCACGTATGTACGTACATATATGTACTTTGTTATTTAGCACATAGTATGCATGCTCGCCGTAATCGCACCGTCAATAAATTCCCATTTTCTACGCGAGTTTAATTTCCCATAAAGAACCAAGTAGAGGTTACGATTCACCGTACTTTCATTACATTAACAGAAGAGAAATATGAAAGGGAACCATTCACCAAAATATCGCTGTACTTCGGACAATATATAATAATTCTAATTTATCTATTCTGATTCTAGTCATTTATTGTAATATAACTGTGAATAACAATGCGAGTTCGGTCAATTTTAGATTAATTTTTATAGTAGAAAAATCACGAAATTCATAGCAGTCGATTGGAAAATATTTGCGAGTAATTTCAAAAATCTCAATGAATTTATAATAGCTTAAGCAATTAATATAACGTAACTTTTAATATCGCTAAGATCAATTCAATTACATAAGCAAGAGTTTCACAAATTTTCTAGAAAAAAGATCTCGAAACCTCTAACCGTGAAATCGAAAAATAAACTAACATTTTCGTGCGAGCAAGTTACACAGGTTTCTAGATTGCTTTTAGAATAAAAATGTCAATATTCACGAAATACAATATTTATGGAATACGAAACAAAATATTCAAATGTAGCTAGTCATTTATATATCCTGCCTGTTCTGGCTACTATGAAGTTTTACCAACAATAAAATCTATATTTTATGTAACACACACATTTTATCTAATTACAAATTTGATTTAATACATTAATGTTATATAACCACAAATCTTATTTAACACGTAAACGCCTAGAATATGAAATAGAATTTTGAATTACTTAAAGTATAATATCAGTTGCCAAATATGGAAAGCGCGTGGGATTCTCGGCGCGGATTACGTGCCAAACATAAACACAAGTCTGACTCCGTAACTCTTGTCACTTCTACTGGCACTCTCACATCAGTTAGACGCACGTGTCTTCACTCTGTGCCACGAATAAGCGGGAAATATCGTTCTTAATATTAATAATATCTTACCTTCTTCCTTCGTGAAGTTAAATTTATTAAAACAACCCTTACGTAATGTTTAACACAAAAACGTTCCATTATTCGAACACTCTTGTCTCCGTATTGGTTCGGATATAGGAGGCTCTGTAATACTGATTATTATTTACTATATAAAGATAAAAAGATGAATCATGTTTAATTGGACTGTGACGATGTACCAAGTTCATATTAATTTTTAAGAAGTGATCTTTAGCGGCATGTTGGAAGTGGTTAGACAAAGGAGTTTTTTATACTGCACTTGGATGCGGTACGTGTAGAACTACTTCACGTAGCTTAAAAAGCTGACGCGCACGAAAAGTTCTTTCATAAGCGACACTGTCACTATCTGCAGAATATTCTAACGAAAGTTTATGGAACAATAAAGTTTACAGCACCGAGATGAATAAGTACCGCGTTGATCTTCAAAATCTTGCTTCTCTTAGTGGCTTACAACCTTATTCACGTACGCCAGAATCAATTGGAGTGTCCTACTTGTAACCGTTTTTTTGCAACAAAAAAACTGTATGAAAATGAAAAAATTCTAGACAGGTGTCAACTTTCTAAATAATTACTAAATGATTTATATTTGTGAGAATAGTGTAAGATTGTTTCTGGTAAAATAGTATTTGATCAGGAAGGACGAAGAAGAAAAGTGTTTGGAGGGTTCTAACGTGTACAAATATAACTCAGGGTAAAAACAATGGCAGGAGCAATTTTCCCAAACAGGGAAAATGGTTTATTTAAAAGTCCTCCCGGTGGCAATGGAAATTAATTCCGAAATAAACTCCCTTGAAAAAACAAACGCTCGCGCGCGGCTTAACGTTCATTGCTCGGTACGTAAATATTTCGTTGTTTGACCAAGGTCCTTCTTTGTAATTAACAATTGCGGACGCGGACCCGGCTTCGGACCCGGACCCTCCTGCATTCTTTTTTTCCATTCGCTACTCGCTGCTCGCTAAAACGCCAGCTGCACCCGAAGACTTCCCTATTCTTTTTACAAGTGTGTCCCCCGGAGGGAAAAAAGAAAAGAGTCAGTTTGTTCAGACGCGTAAAGAAAAGCGGGGACATTGAAATTCGGACTGAGACGGTACTTTAGATTATGCGTGGTATACGAGATGAATTCCCGTACAGCACGATTTCATATAGCGCGTAACGTATTAACCGCGTTATACGGGAGTCTACTGTATTTTTGTATTTCCCTAATTCCATATAAAACCCAAGTTATTTCAAATAGTAGTCCTGTTCGCAACGCAGCGGTTTGATCTGTTTCCAAGAAATATTCTCCGCGGAAAAAGTGGCAGATCGAAATCTTCTCTCGCGTATAGGACAGTATTTTTTGTCATTTCTCGTAGAATGCATTCATCGCCGGGAATTTTTTTCATGACCCAACCCTTTCGATGTATCCTGGAAAACATTCGCTCACCGACAAACTGTGAAAAATATTCGGAAAAGGGAGAACAAACGTATCACAGAGTCGGCTTGATATTTGCCCGTGAAAATATAGTCGAAAACAAAACTCCTGTCGAAGGACGTTCCATGGAAATAACTGAACACGCTTTAATGAGAGAAATACTTGCTCGTGAGCAATAAAAAAATCCGGGCGAATCTAACGTGAAGAGTTTGTCAATTGTGTGTGAGATTTTTTAACGAGATTTTTATGAGATGTAGTATACGTCTACTAATTCCATTTCAATGGGAGAAATTCAGAATCAAATATAAATAGTAGAATTTCGAATGGAAAATGACTGCGATAGAACGATGCTCGACAAGGTAGCACTTTGAAATATTTTTAACGCCATGAAGATCAAACCTTCAACATTTTGCGCGAAAATAAAAGTCCGCTTTAAAAGCCCAGCAGAATAAAACTTGTTTCGATGTGGACGTTTTGTAACAGTCATTTATTTTATTTATATAAGGTGCGTCAGAAAATCGTGTCACAAAAAGAAGTCAATCGAAGTGAAGTTTACCGCGGTACATTTTAAAGTGTTGAAACACTTGCGAATCAAAAGAGAAAGGAAATACCCCGAAAAATTGTTCGCCAAGAATTAACGCTAGGACTACCGAACTATACTCTGTTATGCTTACACATTTATTTATATATAAATGATGGCTGAAGGATTTCAGTTAATTAATGGAATCAATTATTTGCGTTATGTGTATAAAATAATAATATATTAGATCTCAAACAATGCACCGTGGGATATTCGAATAATTTAAATAGAAACGTAAGCCAAGTCATTTTGACCACTTCGGTAGTTCGAGTGTTGATGAAAATGTCGAACCCGGACGGTTAATTAATTCTTTGATTCGATGCGAAGTATGGCTTGTTTTGATAAATGAATATGAAAAATTTATGAGACATGAAAACATTGAAATACGTTTCGGTACATTGCGGAAATGAGTTCATTAAAAAGTAATGCTTTATTAGGCTAATTAATAGGAGAAAACTTTCCGTCGGGTTATTTATGAAAAATTTCGAAACGGAAATGTAGATCTCGTTTCGTATTGTTAATTGCACTGAAATCAGATTTATTAAAGTTACCATATTTATCAATATTACGTTATATCCAATAATATGCACATTTTTGTAGATTACGAAAGTTCAATTACAGAGACTCAACAAATTATGTAATAAATTCCGTACGAAGGTTTCTGGTACCTAATATTAATTGTTCCTTAAAAATATAATTGAAGATAAGTGAAGATAATTTACTTGAAAAGATCTTCGCCGACAGACACTTTACATTCTATTACATATCCGTGTCCTTTTTACATTTTTTTTCACACGGTATCATTATATTTAAAAATCGATTTTTGATAGTTATCAGCAAAAATTGTTTACGCTATCAGAACACGTTTTATTAATGCATGTACTCTAGAGTTCTGGGAAGAAGACACACCGTGGTTTCATGAGATATGTACATATAACTTATATAATCTATAAGTTTTTATAATATTAATTATATTATAAAATAGACATCGCGTTATTTCTTTAGATTTAACTTCACCTTCGTTGTATTTGTAACATTACCAAAGAGTGCCAGCCATTAAATAAATAAATAAATAACTATATGCAACCAATAGGAAATCAGAATACCACGTGCCTTCTTTGCAGAACCCAATGGTAGTTTATATGCAAGTATGCTAGATAATTGTTTAACTGTACATTCAATACGTAGTGAATGAATTATATTAAAATCCTTCATTGAACCATATTGAAATACGTTATATATTGTATGTATACAAATATAGCATCCAACGAAGATTTTTAACGATTCATTAAAATTAGTCTTTGTTGACCTTAATTACCAAGTATCGTAAAGTTGGTATTATAAGAGTGATATTATTAAAGACAAGTATTAGTCGAATAATTATATCTCCCGTATCCCAGGGAATTTTTCATTTGCACGTACATGTAAATAAATACCTGTATCTTCCACGTACACAACACACACGTGTCCCCGAGTATCACAAGATACTTCTGGAAAACTCATATTTTGCAAAATTAACGTTTGGCAAGATGACGTTGCGAATATTGCTAAAACTCGAATCAAATATGTCACCAATATTCGTGAAATTGTGAATATTTGTATCGTTACGATAACGATGTAATGTAACCAATGCATCGTAGAGCGCTTAAACAGTTTTATTTTTAGACGTTATATAGACGTTACTGACGCGTATCGTCGAGTATCGTATAACAATAATTTCTGGAACTTAAAGGGTTAAGAGAATGAAATCTTCCTGGAAAATCGACAGTGTCTAGCGACTGTATGCACTGCACGTTGCACCGCTAGCGTGAGTTCCTGATTGTTAGTTCTTGAATGTCGCATGTTATCCGGAAAGACGAGAGCACCGGTACACGAAACTCGTCAGATAATCGTGATTCTTGATCTCACATTCATAACTATATCGGCATATTGTTCCCGTTGACATGTACATTTATAAGACATTGCCATAATCTCATGAGACATTAATATCAGTGCATTCGATCATAAACGCTGTTACCATTCATCCTCTTTTATAAATCATCTCATAATGCCTAATCTATCATTAATAAGGCTATCAAATTAGATCATCTAATTTAGATCTTATATCTCTATATGTTAAACGAGTATTAACAAAATTCCAATTTCCTTCGAGAGATCACATATTAGATATACGACGAGTAACTCGCGAATTAAAATGCCCAAATCTAAAGGGATCTTTTTACAACGTGATGATCGATGCGTTTTAAAGTTCCGCGAAATCGCTGTGTTTGAAGTAATATTCATTTCACGAAAGCACATTCGAGTGGATTATTATCCTGCATTCCGTAGGTGGTGTATTATGTTATAAGAAAACGTGAGTGTTTTGTTTCTAATAAGGGAGGACATATTGAATTACAGTAAACTCCTGTTTAACGCGAGTTCCTACAGTGCGAATTTCTATAACGCGAGTTCCTCCAGTGCGAATTTCTATAACGCGAGTTCCTACAGTGCGAATTCCTATAACGCGAATTCCTATAACCCGCTAAAAATATTGCTACCCCTTTTTATATAACGCGATTCCCCTACAACGCGCTATATAATAAAATACGGGAAATCCCCGTTTACCTAATTCGAGCATAGCATAGCTTATTATCTCGAATTCCCTATAACACGATTTCATACAACGCGTAACGCATTAACCGCATTATACGGGAGTCTACAGTATTATGAAAATGTCACCATTTTTTCTTGTCACCCGTGTCAAGTTTTCTACCACGCCTTCATTGAGTTATTCTAATTTCTCGCTCCAAGAAAAAGACGCCATTGCGTTTAACGTAAGAGACATTTACCGGGCGAAGACTCGTTTAAATCCACGCCGGAAATTATAGATCGAGTCACTTCCGCTTTTCCAGGACACGGTGGGCGTATATAGAGGGCAAAATTATTAAACGAAATAGTGTTTACGTTAAACGATCGATCACTACGTTCCCGCGATGGCGGATCTCCTTCGCAGACATCAAAATGTGATCCTCGAATCTATTGATATTTCATATACCGTAAAACTGTTTACAGGATATTGCCGTCGGGGTGAGAAAACTCCGACTGCGAGAGTAAGCATAAAAAAGACGATACAAAGTTATCTTGAGGCCGATATACAATTATTAATTAGAGAATTCAATAATAGAGTCGAATCCATTTATATTCTTCCCTTACAATTAACGTACTTGTTAACCAATAATCTTTTACGATTCGCAACAAATTCAGATGTTGCACTCTAAATTAAACCTTTTGCAGATCACATTCACCTTTTCAAATCACGAATCAAATTCATAATTAATTTCATTTTACATTGGATTTTATTTTTATTACAATATCGGAAGAAAAGACATTTGCAGAGAAGCTTGAAGCAAAAAGGTGAATATAATTCACAGAATGATTCATTTCGAGAGGAAAAGAGTGAACGTGATCTGTAAAAGTGTGAATTTCGAGTGCAAAACCTGTATTAAGTGCGCGTCCAAATTGGAGACTTAAAATGAATTCCTACGAATCTTTATCCACGAAAAGGGGAACAATTTTGACCTCACACTGTCGTGTTTTATATAAAAAAGTTTGAAGCAATTCGAAAGTAAATAACGATGTCAAATCAGATCGAATAACGTTCTTCATCCCGCATCAAAAGGAAATTTACTTGACGTAACGAATGATATAATAATCGAGTTGTTTGTTTGCTTAGATGTTTCTTTTGTTTACATCCGTATGAAACAGAAGGATGAAACGTTAATGAATACGTATGTTGGCTTTACGTGTCATAGTTTAAATGGATCTAATCGACTTCTTCGTGAAGCAAAATATAACATTCCTGTGGTTTCTCGTAATTAGCACGATAATGTCAAACTGATTAATCCTTGTTGTATCAGCAAAACTTGTTTTTCGTAATTATTCTTCTCGATATATCACTCGCACGCGACTCATATTTGTTTGCCAATCATTTGACATTCTAATCGATGTAACTGGTGGTACTAGCGGGAAGGCAATGATTCTACATGAAATACTAAATCAAAAATATGGAATAAAATTTTTTCATACAAAGCTTTGTTTCCAAGAAAAATGACTTTAAAGATTACAAACTTTTTCGAATTTCAAGAGGAACATCTTCCAGTAATTCCGGCGATACAAACTTTCAAAGTAATTTTTCTCAGAAACCAAGCTTCCTATGACAATATTTTATTCTACATTTTCGATTCAGTATTTCATGTAGAATCTCTAGTTTCCTGCTTGTACCAGTAGTTACGTGACACCCTGTATATTGAACCGTGTTAAAAACAACGGAAGAAGCCACTCGCGTGCACGGAAATATTAGTCTCGTGTTCTTTGTGCACGGATGAATAATCTATTTAATCGCGGTCGTTTATAATGGCGATAACGATTCCCATCGATGCGGTAGTTTGTAATCGAGCATTTAATTACGTGCTGATATTAAATTACTATCCGGCACGTGTCCGACTCTATTACACCGGTATCAACTCGGTGGTCGATTCTTTCTCCCTTCTTTACGAACCGGTGCATAGTAAAAGAACCGAACCAATTACACCATAACCCTCTCTTTCTTCTGGCGCGATATTGTTTTTTATTACCGCGCTGCCTGGACCGAGTTCGAAGCTGGACGATTCGATTAAAATTTCAATTATCGGAGAACATCGCGAATAATTTGAGTGCCTTTCTCGTTTGATTTGTCCGGAATGCCCGATACCGATCTCTCTACCCGCCCCCGCTAAAATAAAGTCGAATATTAAGCGCAAACATCGAACTGAAATACTTCCCACCTTCGAATACCTATTTCTTCCGGCACGATGATCATGTAATGATTTTACTTTGACGCGTTTAATTTGTTAGTCGATTAAATAATTTAGTTAAGTGCATTAATCCGATTCATTAGTGGTATTCGTTTGATCGGCATTGTTTCTGGGTCTGTTACACCAGATGCAATGTTTGTGTGTAATAAACTGTATTGTTTGTCGAGGTATATTTATTAATTGAAATACGTATGCTTTTATGAATACAGATTTAATATTGCAATTATGATCCTCTTATATGATTTAACCTAACGATCGGTTAAATCGTTTACTTTAGAGATATTTATTTCACAGTGCTTTCCTTGCAACGCAATTTATAATAATTATGATAATTTATATTAAATTTGTCAAAGTATATTTACTAATAGAAGTATGTATGCTTTTATGAATACATATTTAATATTGCAATTATGATCTTCTTATGTGACTTACCCTAACGATCGGTTAAATCGTTTACTTTAGAGACATTTATTTTACAGTGCTTTCCTTGCAACGCAATTTATATTAATATTGTCAAAGTATATTTACTAATAGAAATACGTATGCTTTTACGAATACATATTTAATATTGCAATTATGATCTTCTTATATGACTTACCCTAACGATCGATTAAATCGTTTACTTTAGTGATCTTTATTTTATATTGTTTTCTAATAATGCAAGTTATAATAATTATGATAATTTTTATTACCGAAGGAATGCGAGTCATTTCTTGTTAATTGGATTATGAGAGGCAGAGTACAAAGTACACGATAGATTTCCTTTTGAGAGAGAGTAGAAGAGCGTGATCTACCCTCTGACTTTGTAGATTGATTATAATAATCGGGTGAGGAACAAGGAAGTAATACTAAAATTCTTCTACGTGATTCCTATCTCTCTACTTTATTGCCGTACGATTTTTTGTAACAATTGTGTACATGTGTTTACTATTCTTATATTGACTCAATGATGTTATTCTGTGGTGCTTTGCATGTCTCTATTGGACTCTGCATGTCATATAGGGCATCGTAAGTACTTATTAAAATGAACTCATCAGAGACTATGAAAAACACACGACACCGAATAAAAAGAAAGAAACTACAGATAATTAGATCGTCGTAATTAAAGACTCTTAGTCGGATAGACGATTTTAGATCGACCGACCATATTAGACACACTCGAATTTTTAGTTTTCATATTGTTTCCACGAATACGGGGAAATGCTAGTTTCCGTAAGGACAGTCGGAATACTCGAGTTTTCGCAAGTTTCAAACAAACAGATTATAATGCAATGACATGAAAATATAGAAAATATAATTATGTACATTTGATTTCATACTTCGATATGAACGTATGTTTTGGGGGTCTTAAAATGATGCCCGGTTTTCTTCGTTAACCCTTTGACTGCTAAAGGCGTATATATACGCATTCTCGTATCAATATACATTATACATTGTTCTCACTACGACACACTTACATTTTCTGTTCACGTATTTTAATCGGTATTCGAAAAAAATCAAACTCGAAAGTGTGTGATATATTAAAAAAAAATATTTGACGCTCGATATTCGAAATCCGATAAATTTGCATTTTTTGCAATCAATAAGTTTAACGACGTGCACCAACCAGTCACAGTGACTCTCATTTTAAAGTAATATAAGTCCAATTTTTATGAAAATCGTGTGAAACATAACTTTTCACATTATACTGATATCCTCTTTTATTAGTTACGAAACTAAAATTAAAAAATGTACTTATACCATTTTCAAGAAATTGGTACGCGAGTGTGCCGCAGTCAAAGGGTTAAGTAAAACCAAAGAAAACTTGGAAAGAATAATAAAACCTAGTTAATCAGAATCCAAAAGAATTAATCTCTCGTTACGAGAATAATGCGACATAGTTAATCAGAACGCAAAAGAAATAGTCTCTCAATACTAAGCCAAATTAATGGAAATTATAAAGAAATCAGTGCGGTCGAACCGACTGTACTTACGTTTTTCTCCTCGCGTAGAATTTTCGTGCGAATTCGCGACGAATGTCTAATAATTTATTGAACTTTACGGATGAGGATTCTCGTTTCGATAAGCTTCGTGTCTTATATGACTTTTAAAGTATGAACTCAGTATCAATGGAAGGAGAAAGGTGTTATATGAAATGCATAAATATAAGGTGTAAGAAATAGAAGAACAATTCTTTTCATACAATTCTTTATTAATGAATATAATATAATCGTGTCAGAAATATACAGATCAATGGATAAAATCAAACGAGAATCTTATCGTAATTCTTGAAGAATCTCTTTATCTGATTCACCTGTGTTATTAGTTACTCCTTCGATCCCTGATCAGCATTCGAATAATTCGAATAGTAGGTCATCGATTAAACCTTTGCACTCGGAGGCGACTCCCAGTCGCCACTCAGTTTATTGGGGCAACTCGTGTGACGACTGAGAGTCGACATTAAGGTATTCTCCAGTTGTACTTTATTGTTCGATGTTGAATTAACAATAACTGAAGGAAACTTTAATGTCGTCTCTCAGTTGTTACTCGAATTATCCCCGATAAATAAAGTGGCTACTGAGAGTCGCCTCTCGAGTGCAAAGGGTTAATTTACGTCGAAATTAGAAGGCTTAGAAGTAGTTGTGTATCGTAATCAGAACCTCGGGTATCAGCTGATATTCCTTTGGTGATCCCTTATCGGCTAATAGTAGTTTTTTCGTTATTTCCTTTTTACCGCTGACAATATTATTCTTCCGTAACGCCATGGACGCCCAGTTAATCCTCCCTTTCGTTACTTCCCGACTTCCTGCGAAACAAAGCCTCCTCCCGATCTACGAAAGAGAGATTAACGAGAAGGAAACGGGAAGGAAAAAGGTGTAAAGAGAGAAATCGGTGTAAAAACAGAGCCAGGAGAGTGGAAAGAGAGATGAGAAATTGGTAGCAGAATACTAACGGTACAACAGGGATTCGAGAAAAAGTCGAAGAGGAAGTGAAAAATATCAGTGTGATAGCTGATCTCTCTTTCTCTTATACTTCCGTCTCTTCATTTCTTCTTCACTTTCTCACTTCACTTTCTCCTCTCGTTCTCGCTCGTTAATCCCGTCGATGAATACGGACACCCGTGGAAGAAAACTAATCGGATCTTACAAGCAGCTAATTGCCGATTGGTTAATTACCTTCTGCCTCGCTAATCCGAGCGGATGATTGGTGCAGGTGGAAACTGATGTGTTTCTTGGGACTACTATTCTGTCAATGTATTATTAAAGAATAAGATTCGTATATCGAAATAATTCTAAAATCGTTAAGCTTCACATTTTTCTATTACTTGAGATAATATAATCTTTTATGTTGATTGATAATTATAATAATATTACAAACTTGAGAAGACATAATTATCCTAAATTGGCGATATCATAAAATATAAAGAAGCTTCTCGGTATTTTAAAATATCAAGAGAGGACATAATTATCCTAAATTAGCGATATCATAAAATGTTACAAAGTTTGTTCTTTGTATCGTGATTTCTTTTATCGAATAATATTCCGGCATCTTAAAACACGTTTCATCGACGGTGGTTCTTATTCGGCAGATCCCACTTGAATATTAATTACTCCTTAACCCTACCATAACCACGGAACCATTTTATCAATGTTTCCTTTGCAAAAATGTGAGCTAAACGCTTTATAATAGTCTTCAAAAATTGCGACTGGTTGCCCTTCGTTTCCGTGTCTTAAAACCTCCCCCATATATCCATGTGTGTCTTATTTGTCATTTTTGAACTGATGAAATAAGCGAAGAATATTGTTATTTAATATTGTCATTATAATATTACCACTAATATTAATAATATTAAAATCTGCCTAGCAACTTAAGTATCATTTTAAACTATTTCAAACTACATTAAACACCTTATAGTTGTTACTAAATATTATAACATTCGATATGAATATCGATCACACACGAAATCAAATTCGATGTAATATAATATCAGAATCAAAATCATCGCTTATTTCACCGGTTCTACCATCAAACATTATGTCTGCCAGAAAACTCTGTCTGCTTTTTTAGTAAAGAAAAATAATCATGTATGCTATTTACTAATATTTCATGAAAAATGTGATTTCCATTAATGATGATAACTTCCTCGTAAAAATGGGTCTTCTTCAAAAACACAAAAAAAGAATATCATCATCTATCACGGAAGGTCTTTCAAAGCGTGGTTAGTCTTCGAGGTTAAAGTCTCCGTTCTTCAATTTTTCGATTTTTGCTCCAAAAACATTGAACAAACTACTACATGCTTCCGCAGCGTGTTTCCTTGTTGATATTCGTAAAGTTTACAGTGTCGTAAATGAACCTCATCGACAGACATCTTTCCTTCGATATTCCTTGGTAAATACCGATGATAAAACCATTTCTTTCGATATAATATATGAAATTAAACGATTTTTACAATTTACTAATTTTGAAAGTGGTGTAAGTCCATTTGCAGCCCGTAAATATACATTATTTTAGTTAAATTCGCCTAAAACAAATTTCTATAATCAAATTACATATCGATAAATCAGTAAAAACATTGCCAAACTTGATATAATTAACCTATATTTTTACTAACCCGTAATTTTCTCGAAACAAGAGAAAATGGACTTACAACACTTTCAAAATACACGGTCCATATGTCGAAGGGTACCAATGATAAAACATAACGTTGAAAAGAATGCATCTTATAGCTTTGATTAAAAGAAATACTTTTCTACGCATTGCAAATAATTGCACGCTAAGCGGACTGTACTTTCCGGCAGACCTAATACTTTCGTTTCTCTCTTCTATTATGTCATCCTCATACTTACTCTCTTTTCGTTTCCTTCTCCGAGGAATCCTTGTAGCATTCATCAGAGAAATACGCCGGAACGAATAAACAGAAATTTGTCCTCTCCGTTTAGGAAAACGAGGATGGACCAGTTTACAAGTTTTACCAGATGATCCGTGACTCTGGCGACGACATCATGAAAACCATAAGTCACCTACGCGATGTCACCCTTTTCGCACCCAGCAACGAAGCTTTGGAGGAACCCGGTGTAAAGCAAATCCTTCAGGACAAGAAGCGTGTTATGCAAATCCTGAACCTACATTATGTCAAGGAACGACTGCCACTCGATAAGATCAAGAACAAGAGCGTCAGCCAGGTATGTTTATTAGTTATCGCAATGTATTATTAAGGAAAGTAATCAATTCGGGAATGGAGAATGTTTCCGCAGCGAAAGTTGGGAATTTGATATTTTTTTGTTCAAAAAAGAAATATGGCATTGGAGAATGGTCAATAATTATAGATTATAGATAACGACGGGGTTATCTAATAGAATAGTGTTTAATATAAAAGAATAATTGGAGTTTCATAAAGTATGTGAAAAGTGATTGATTACTTTCCGGTATCCTCAATATTTTTTACCGGAAAGACTATGATTTTGATTATTATTTTATTGGGCAAAAAGTTCGTTCTAGAAACCCGTTCGAACTATGAATCGTTCGAAGTCCGAATCGAGATTTTTAATTGTAGGTTTCTCAATGTTAATAACATGGGAAAAATTAAACATAATCATTTTTTGGATGTTTATTTTATGGATTTTAATTATCACGACATAAAAATAGAAGTGAAGAATAATTTTCAATCTAAAAATCACAAAGATGGAAATATTGCTCCTGGATTATATTATCCTGGAATATATTCTTGCTTTCTCAAGCGTTTCAACTCTAATTAGAGATTGAATATAGATGTATGATGAAAATTGATTATAAAATTCTATAGAATTATGTTTTAAAATTGAAATATCATATTTCTTGATAATACGAAGCCACTAATGAGTTGGCATATCGATATTACATGCAAAATATGAAACTTCCGATATTTACTGGGAATTCAGTATTCATTAATTGTTAAATATTTAACACAATCAATTGCACGGTTTAAAATTCATAATGGACAATATGCTTGCATTAACGTAATTGTTCAAGCGCAACAATAATCGTGTGTACAAATAATCCATATGTATATTACGTTATTCCAACAGAATTTTCTGTAATAAATAGTTAATTAATGCCACATTGCCGGAACTGAATCGCCAGGTGATATTCGAGTGCTACGATGCACGATCAATTTAATGAACGATTACGTTTGTCGTGAAACTATGAGCGTGCAGTTGAAAAACAATTAACAGAAATGATGGTAACGAACCGAAGCAAGTACGAAAGTTTCTTGTTTGAAAGTAACGGGAACAAATTATGGCACGCAAAGTGGCACAAAAATTTCGGAATAATTTCACGAGTGGAAGACCGTACGGGAAAGTTGGCGAGCACGGTATGGGGTTAAGAACGCCGGTAAAATAGGTAAAATAGGTAAAATAGGTAAAATAGGTAAAATAGCCGAGAGAGGTTTTTGTTATTCCGCCGAAAAGTTTTGTCATGCTGATTGGATGATAATGAGCCACGGGAAGCGCGGAAACGGGAACGTCGACGTCCTCGTTCGACTCTTGAGAAAGTTTAAGAACCAACCCCGCGTTGTTATGACGTTAGGCGTTTTCCACGGGAACTTTTACCTTCCAATCCACTTAATCCGTGGGACCAAGTTTCCTTATCGGGTTCTCTTACGAAAGTTCATTTTCATTTACCCACCACTTCGGAACTTCCATCTCGTTTACGTAACATACATAATTTGCAATTAGTAGAATATCTTGTAGGCGTTCAATCTTAACCCTCTATGGCTCCATGTAACTTTGAATTCACATACTCTTCTATCCTTCATCTTTCATTTGATTTAATTCGATTACTTTTAATCGGTTACTTTTATTCGGTTACTTTTATTCGGTTATTCTTAATCGATTACTTTTAATCGGTTACTTTTAATTGGTTACTTTTAATTAGTTACATATTTCAATGATATAATTGGGAAGTTTTAATCGGTTACTTTTAATTCGGTTATTTTTAATTCGGTTACTTTTAATCGGTTACTTTTAATCGATTACTTTTAATCGGTTACTTTTAATCGGTTATTCTTAATCGATTACTATTAATTGGTTACTTTTAATTAGTTACATATTTTAATGATATAATTGGGAAGTTTTAATCGGTTACTTTTAATACGGTTATTTTTAATTCGGTTACTTTTAACCGGTTATTCTTAATTGGTTATTTTTAATCGGTTACTTTTAATTCGGTTACTCTTAATCGGTTACTTTTAATCGGTTACTTTTAATTAGTTACTTTTAATTAGTTACTTATTTTAATGATATAATTCAGAACTTTTCGTTCGTGATCCAAGTCTCACTTAACGCGACGTTTTCCCAGAAGCGAACTCCCGCGTTATACGAAGGTTATCTGTAATCTGTGGTTATCTGCACTGTAGATTCATACGAATCTCTGTTGATTCCAAGTTAATTCCCCTCGTATAAAACCCATCAATTTTGTATCGGAACACTCCGCTCTATGAATCGAAACAAGCTTAATCGGTTTGCGACATTGTTTGCGGATTTTCTGTTTATCAATATGCAAGGTAAATGTGTTCGATCATTGTTGTTCAGTTTACAAATCCGCGCAGAAAAATCCGACAGATTCCTAGCCGGCCACCCGAACAAAATATTCATAGAAAGAATAATTTGCAAAACAATTTACGTCAAATGAACGTCCACGAGAGAAATGTTTTGGACAGGCTTTAAATGCTTCGTTGATCAACTCATCGCAATGTTGTTTCACGTCCATTGTTCAACGCCAACAAACCCATGTTTTTTTAATTTATGTCAAAATATTTAGCATCGAACAAGGACATAAAAGGTTCATAAAGTTACATTTCACTGCAGTAATTAAAATATATTGAAAAACCTCGGAGAATTTCAAAGGACAGTTACGAATATTAAAGTTGTTATTTTTATCATTAAACCGTGGACCTACGTCCAAAATGGAACCTCGCGTTTTTATAATTACAGAAATTATAATTCTCCAAGCTTTGCGTTAAATATAGCATGCATTTCACTGTGGTACTCCCAAGTAACAAATACGTATCATAAACCCAGTTTAATGACAAAATACATAAAATTTCGGAGTTATTCCATTACATGTCCTAGAATTTGCAAAAATATTTTAGCAATGGCTGTCGTACATGAAAATGCAAATAAACCCACCAGCTTTAGCTACTCGTAGAATAATACTATTATAATAAATAATACTAAATAAATGCGAGACGAGTGGCGACCGATAATCGCGACCGATAATGGAAAGTGTTAAATATATTATACAAGATAATATTCGTTTCTTATTTACACGTATCTCTTCCAGGAAAACTACGCATTTTACTTAATGAAAGTAATTGCATATTTGGATGTTATCCAATTGGATAATTCGGGATTTGCATCGGAATTCGCGGTATCGAATCGTCCGTTGAATTTTCGGAAAATATTGATGATCCTGGGCCTGGTTTGGTAGGATGAAAATCAAATTTCAATTAGCACCACTGCCACGGGGAACTCATTCACTTAATGATGGTTAATACAACGTGGAATCCACTCGCGCGAAAATTTCATGCCCCGGTAGAAATTGCGTTACTCCTGATTAGGACGATTTAGTCTTTGTTTACAGTAATTAATGCATACGCGGATGTAGTGAGTGTAACACGGCAAGGTCAATATTGGGGGTGATTGTATGTGTACCAACCGCGTAATAAATATCACGAATATTACTACTCGATGTTAATAACCACCAGCAATTAGAGGATCAGTATTAGCGTGTCTGCTGTTCGGCTTTTATGATTATCCGTTCGTTAATTAATGCAGCCCTCCATTTAAATTAACGTAGCACGTGTTTTCAGCTACTGTTTGTTTTAATTGTTCTCGGAACATTGTTTAAGATGGGAGACTTAATTGAATCCGTATTCTTATTTTCGTTATTTCATTTTTATTTCATTTTTATTTCATCATTCGTTCATTTTCATGATACAAAGCTATCAAAAGTATGCCATTCTCAACAGAATGTTTTATCATTTCATTTGAAAAGCAATTAAAGGGTCAAGATTAAAATATTTCTTCGGGTTTTATGATAATAAACTCGTTAATTAATTAATACGCCGTTCAAATTAACTTATCACGTGTTTTCAACTTCGTTAAAAATCGGACCGAATGGGTTCCTTAAGTTCGTTCACTTTTTACTCCTATATTTTGCACTATTTATATTTTATACATTCCAGTCCATAATTTTAATCATTTAATGAATTACGATAAAAATAAAATTCAACTTTCAACTATAATTTCAACCGGAATTACAGAGCATCAAAATTCCACGTTGAATTGAATATTTAATTCCATTGTCACCGGAGACACAAAGTTTTTAAAACTGTTCAAATACATGATATTTTATTCCCTGATACAGCATGGTAGTTACGATCGTTTATTTGCACTGACCGAATGTTAATTTATTAACAAATGGAGCGAATAATTAAAGGCCATTTCCCATATCGACGTAACCGAGTGATTGAAGGGAATCGATGAATATGGAAGTGTAATTAGCTGCATCGGAGATTTCCCGTAATTGCATTCACAGCTCAAAATCGACAGTGGTTGGTTGTAACCTACGATACCAACACTTACAGCTACCTTGTAACTAGTGTGTTCGTGAAATAGCAGAATTGTAATTGTACATTTTACGGGACCGCCGTAACTACCACTACTAGAATCCATAATTCATCGAATAACAAACGTGATATTTTCGTTTGACCTCGTAATTATGAACAATTAATGAACCTCGACACTTCATACACCTGAATATCGTGCCCGTGAATTATTCAACGGTATGCGTTTTCTGTGTTCATTGATGACACAAAATATCATTGAATAAACAAATCTTCATTGGCAATCTTTGATCGTGTTTTTTGTTACACGTTTCCTGATTTTTTAGTACAGTCAAGTCTTTACATAAAGTAGATACGTTCCACAGAATTTTGTATAAAATATCGCGCAAAAAAGAATATAGGTTTCTTAGTAGAATTGAATTTTTATTTTATTTAACGACCGAACATATTCTCAGTTATGCTTACACATTTATTTATATATTAATTGGGTTAAATAAACAACGGTGCAGATATCCGCAATAAGCGCGAGCGATAAAATAATATACGACGACATATTATTCAAAACACCGAGCGCAAAAAAAAATATTCCCCTCCCCCGAAGAGATTCTATGTACCGAATATTCCGTGGGACACATGGGTGCCCGAAATATGGTGTTTTTATTCCGTTGGTCGGGTGATTTGCATTAAGCACCACGCACCGCGTGGTTGCAAACTAATTTATCGTCGAGATATGTTTTACGCCGGTTTCATGCTTTATGCTGTACACCTCGCGACGCTACTCGCGCACTGATGAGGCGATAAACCACTCGCGGAAGCGAAGAGCCTCTATGCTCCGCAGTTTTCGGGGTCTGTGTAAAATTGAATTTAATACGCGGTATCGCCAGAACGCGATTTTCTCTTCTTTCGCATTTTTTTATTCGTGCGGATCGTTGGAACGTCGCAACATATATGTGCATTCCTAATTAATTTATGCGTCCTGCATAAAAAACTCCCAAGCGACTTCTCGTCCTTTGAAGGATCAATGCTCCTTCATCATTTTCTAATAACAACACCAGGACGATAGTACTTCATTCAATGAGATTAACAATTTATCAAAATTCAGATCGAATGAACGGCAGAAGGCTTCGATATTTAATAAATAAAACCTTTTTCCAAAACCAATGTTATATTCGTAAATACTATCTTTGAATCACACTTGTCATTTATCGATGACGTAAATTATGTTCCATTAAAAAGCAAGGTTTCCAAACCATGGTTTCCAATTCTGGGTAGAAATCGAAGAAATTCATGAACGATGGTTCAACCGGAAAAGGGATCGTTGCTTCTACACGTTCTTTCCATCCTTCGTTTACTCGGCCCGCCAAATATTGAAGATCGAAAACCTCGAATAAGAGATTGTCGATTTCCAATCCGAATGATATTTGCAAGTTAAAACTACAAAATGCCAGTTTTCTGCAAGGAGTCTTCAATTATTATGAGTATGCAAAGTTTAGTCTTTCCGAGCTTCCGAATTTTTCCCGTTTCATGCCTTGAAAGCTGCCTGAAACTGTTATTAAATAATAATAAACAGCGTCGATGTAAGTTTAAAACCAACCTTACGAAAATACTACACGACGGGAAAATACAGTCGAGTCTCTTCGTAATACGGTTTCGAAGTTATGCGGTGAAGCAAGAAAGCAAGAAAGCAAGAAAGCAAGAAAGCAAGAAAGCAAGAAAGCAAGAAAGCAAGAAAGCAAGAAAGCAAGAAAGCAAGAAAGCAAGAAAGCAAGAAAGCAAGAAAGCAAGAAAGCAAGAAAGCAAGAAAGCAAGAAAGCAAGAAAGCAAGAAAGCAAGAAAGCAAGAAAGCAAGAAAGCAAGAAAGCAAGAAAGCAAGAAAGCAAGAAAGCAAGAAAGCAAGAAAGCAAGAAAGCAAGAAAGCAAGAAAGCAAGAAAGCAAGAAAGCAAGAAAGCAAGAAAGCAAGAAAGCAAGAAAGCAAGAAAGCAAGAAAGCAAGAAAGCAAGAAAAAATAAGTAATCCGAGAAATCTATTTCCATACTTTGTGTTTTTCTCTTCGGAATTAATTGGAAATTAATTACGCCTTTATATTTTTTGGGACCTTTATTTTTATTTGTATGCCTTGATTTTGTTGCGCCTTTATTCTTGGTACTCCACACAAAAGAATACATACACAAAGGGTTCTCTTTAATCAGCTCACGTACGAACGTTTATCAAGATTCTCTGAAATTGATTATTTTCTTTTAGGTGCCGACTGCGGCCAACCGGAAGAAGCTCTACTTCAACGTAGTGGAAGGGCCAACCGGAAACCAAACCGTGACCGTCGAAGGTGGTGGTGTCAACGCAACCGTCATCACTGCAAACATTGCTGCCACCAACGGAATTATTCACATCATCGATAGAGTTCTTGGTGTGCCGTATACTACCGTTCTGCAGAAACTCAAGACAGACCCCATGCTAAAGTAAATATATAATATTTCTATCTATTTCATTTCAATATTTTAGTCGTACAACTAAGGTTTAACCCTTTACACTGCAAGCAAAATTAGGGTGTTCGTTGGTAGCATACTCCAAGGAGTTTTTCCATAGATTTCTAACATTGTGATTACGATAAAAACTTGACAATTATATGATTGAAAATTATATGATTTTTATGCGATTAGCATATTTTTATTGCTATTATTATTATAACAATATTGATCTTATAATGACATTGATAAACAAAAGCATCTATAAATGATGAAATGTCAGCAGTACAGTTGGCTGTAGGAATGTAAAGGGTTAATATTTAATATCAATTGAATTCAACACGGTTTGATTTATTATCAGCAATATTTGATAACATTCTTACACCTAACCCTCGATGTACACGGTAAATTGATAATCGTGCCAATTAAAATCGTGCAATTCGAATCCACATTGGAAATAAATAAGTAATAAATTAAACAAGTCCATATAAAACAGTATTATATATTTCTTCAACAAATTAGAGTCCATCTTTTTCCATAAAACTTTGGATACTTCATTGCGCAATACTTTTCATGAATTTCTGAACAATTTCAAAGGTCCCCCAAAACCCGAGGTAACAATTCTCTTTCAAGAATTGACTTCCAAAAGATAAAACAGAAATTAGCGAGTCTATTTGATCGCATTAGCCGTTTCTATTAAGAAGTCCGCAAAGGGTTAAACCTGGAGAAAGGGTAGATCCACCTAATTCCATAGTGGTTCAACTAGTCATGTAATCCTCTTATTTATGAAGATTAACGGAACCTGTTAAAGTAGAATGCGCAAAAGTGGACGGACAAAACGATCACTTCCTGATCCTACCAGGTAGATTCGCAACTTTCCTTTATACTTTACAAGCCCCACCGGAAGTAAAACGAGCGACAGAGCAAGCAAGTATTATCCCGAGATCGATAACCCCCATAATACATTGAAAGAAGTACCCACACCCAGAAGCACATCGATAATTGAATCGAACAGTAATCCAGCTGGTCTATGTACACGTGGGTGCGCCAAGTACACCTGGATACATAAACCCATATGTACTTGCACATAAAACGACATAAACGCATACACTGACGCCTACAAAATCCATAAGAACCTAACCCATTTTCGTAAGAAATCTTAGCCATGGCTACCACCACCCACGGACCACCCTTCTCTTCCGCACGATTCCCCTGAAATATACACACCATTCTTCTACCACTTCCTTTCGAATTTAATTAAAATAACGCGATAAATCCCCGTTTCAATTACCGTTAGCGGAATAATACCGTGTCTATGAAAGCTTGTATAGTGATTTGCACAGATTCGCAGATTCTAGGTTGCATCTATTAAACCCACGGCGACATGCATTCGCAATCATTAATTCGAAATTCAAGTCTTCCGTTTTTCACGTAAACTAAATTAACGAAATAAACATATAAGATTGATATTATAAGATTCATTCGTTAATTGCTAACGAAAAAGATCGTTTATAATTTGTTAATTGGTATCACGAAACACTTTAGAAGAAATCCGCGTTTATAGCCGGAATATTCTTCTAGTGCAAAGGGTTAAGTTTGCTCACTAAACATATCGATTACGTAATTTACGTAAACTAGGTGCAATTAATGTGGTAAAGAGGAAACTTTGGGGATAAAGTAGTTCAGTTATTGGCTTGAATTAGTAAAGGGTCCAGATTTTCATTAATAAATTTCATATTCTTCAAAAATATGACATGTGAATTCTATACTTAACACTTTGCATTCGAGTGAGATTGAAATTGAAATTCATTCAAGATCACGTTCTTGAATGAACTTAAATCATGGTCGTGATCGTGAAGTAATCTGCGATTACTATGATAAATCACTGTTAGCGATTTCGTACGCCATCTTGTACAGGTAGCAGGTTCCCCATCTTGTTGTCGCGGGTAGAAAGGTTGGACAGCCGTAGGGGTAGGAAACGAGCTGTTATATGCCGGCTTTAATGCCATTAGCCCCTTTATACGATAGCTATCGTTACTCGATGCACTGGATGGATGGTGACGTCAGCATTCCATCACCCCACACCGCGATATCCGTTACCGGAGGCTACCGATAACGCTTCCACCTACACCTCCGCCATTTTATCGTTTACACCGTCTATACGTCACTGACAAGCGTTTACGAGCATCGCGATTCACTATCATCATCCACCTCGTCATCGTTCAATACATTTAACACATGTTCTTCTGGTACCATCTTCTACCTATGCATACTGTACTCCGCACACTTGAGATCGTTAGCATAATTACTTTTTACTTCCTCGATCAAAAAACTCCGTTAAATCATTGTCCCCAAAACTGTATAGATACTGATCAGATAGATGAGTACACCCTGTTCTGTTTTACTAGAAATAATAGAATAAATTTATTAGAAATAATCAAATGGAAATTCTTGTTTCCCTAGGTACCACGCGACCTAATATAAAGAAATTGTTTATCCCGTAGTACCTTGTCGATATACTATGAAAAAATAAGATTCGTATTACTAGAAATGGTTAAATCTTTTATATGTTAACTGACAATTATAATAATCTTGTTATCTTGAGGAGACATAATTATCGTTAATCGGCGGTATCATAAAATATAAAGAAGTTGATTCGTATTTTAAAGTATCAGGAAAAGTGAATACAAAGAAATATAGGTAATACGTTGATAAAGTGATAGCAAAGTGTCCCTTTCCTTTTTTCAGCGCCACGTACTTGTTGGGACAGCAACGCGGATTTAACAATCAGCTTAACGACACAAGTAAACGCTTCACTTACTTTGTACCCCGCGATCACGCTTGGAGTGTTGCCGCAATCAGTTACCCGTCGGCTTGCAAGAAGCTTTTCATGCCCGAATTTAGTTATCACGTAAGTATTTTATATCTTTTTTCAAAATTGAAGTAATTCGCTCGTAAAACATGGTAACTAAAAAACAGTAAACTTGTGGGAAATTGATTATAAAGTTTTGTGTTAAATACTCGATACCTATTTTTGGTTAATATAACATATAACTCTTACACAGTCATTCAGAATTTACTAAAAAATATCAATTTTACCAGCTGCTCCTCATAATACATTTTTGTGAGATATAAGATTTAATTTAAGAAGAAGACTACACAGAGAAAGATACCATGTTTTACGAGCGAATGCCTAAATTTTTGAAAATTAACTTTTTTTTATATCATTTATCATTTTGAAGATAATAGACGAAAACAAAAAATCACCTTTTCCTTGAGTGATAATTTCACCCCTTTAAATCATTCTTAGGCAGAAACGAAAAATAGCTTCGCAATCAGAATGAATTTCTCTCTGTTTCTCCAGAGTTTCAGAATTTTTGGAATTTCGGGTTCCCTTACTTTCTTGTAAAAACGTAAAACAATCGTAAGTTACACTGCCCCATCAATCCGAATTATTATATCCGCAAGAGAAGCACATAATATTTGATTTCTCTGATCATAAATCGCAGAAGGCTACTCGATGTACTTCTTGCATTTTATTCTCTCATCTTAATGTATCAATATCTTATAAGAACCGTTATATTACAGACAAAACAAATCTTGGAACGGCACCTCGTAATAGCGGACCAGGCTTACACAATGTCCAAGCTGAAAGAAATGAATCAAAACGACACAGTTGTTTTAACATCCGCCAGAGATACTTTGAAGCTTCGTATCAGGGAATCCGGTGAAAGTAAGTACGCCATATCACCGTAGAAATATGATTTGATTTATGATATACATACAAATACAAAGTACACGGAATGTTTATGTCAAATGCACCGTATTCGTGTATACGGCATTTCTATTGATATTAATGATCCGTCAAAAGCACTAACTTCCTACCAAGTACGTAATTACCTCGTACATTCTCAAACTTGGCACTGTTTGTGATTACATTTAGATGACAAGTACGACGAAAACGCAATCCGTCCAGAAACTTTCGGTGAGTGAGCCTAACTGTTTTGACGTCGCCGATGAGCGACGACACGTGCTTTTCACTTGTATGAATAAACGCACGATATTAACCCTTTGCACTCGAAAGGCGCTTATCAGTAGCCAGTCAGTTTTTCAATGTAATTCGAGTGGCGACTGAGAGACCGCATTAAGATTTACTCCACTTACTTTTTGTTACTGAATTTTAAATCACCGACGACTGAAGTAAGTCTTAATGTCGAATCTTAATCGTCGTTCGAGTGGTCGCGATAAACGGAGTGGCGACTGAGAGTCGCCTCTCGAGTGCGAAGGGTTAAGTCTCAGGGATCACGCACTTTTACGCACCGCGCCATGGTTTACATTTACACACTTGTAAAGTGAAGCACAGTCGAGTCTCTTCTTACGCGTATCTTTTTAATGTGCTTTTGAAGTTATGCGATGAAGCAACAAAGGCAAGGAAAATTCTTTAATTCAATTTAATTAATGGAATGCATCGCGTCACCTGGAAATGTACTTTAATAATACATGACACTTCTATCGATGTACATACCGATATTCTATTGAATTATTTCATTATATATTTGTTTGTTTATACTGCAAGTGTTAACCGAAATCGTAGCACTTCGAATGCCGTGTAAATCGAGGGCTGAGTGTACCTGCATTTTTCACTTATCTTCAAATACCATTCGCTCGTGGAAAAGAAAAATCCTTTAAAGTATATAAAGTGAATTGCAGGTGAATCAAAAATAGGAAACCAAATAGAAAAATATTGATTGGTAAAAGAACTATTGTCTTTTTCTAGTAAGATTTTAAACCTCGAACTAAACGTTTAATATCACTTGATAAGTAATCCAAAATGGTGTGTGTTTCGCGTAAAAATGCAACCTGTTATCGCTAAGCAGCGAGGAAAGTAAGGTCACGTGACTGAACCCCTGAAATTCATCGAACGATCGTGCGGAAAGGTAAAAAGCTATTCCACGTTTATTTCACACACAGACTGTGGAATTTCACTGAAAGGTGTACGCTCGGAATTCTAATCAGGGTGGGAAAAAGATCGGCTTTCTATTAACGTCGTATTATCACGTGTCCTCGTTCGCACATTGATATTTCTCTTACAGCTAATTACGTGCGAGTTCCATTACGCGAATCATCCAGAATTTTCTCAGTATTTCATGAAATGCTTCTGTCCTTGATTGACCGTGCTTCGCTTAAGAATGATTTCCATTTGCTTACCAATATACATGCATAAAGCATAAAGTGTACATCAATCACGACTTAACCCTTTGCACTCGAGAGGCAGTTCACAATTTATTACGGCAATTCGAATGGCGACTAAGAGGCGACATTAAAATGTACCCCAGTTGTCGGCGATTTAATGTCCAGTAACAAAATGTAACTGCAGAAAATATCTCGCAGTTTCAAATATAACTTGAAGATATCGCAGTTGATATAGAGTCGCAAAGGGTTAACCATAAAACATAAATTTTTTACTCGAGTATCCACAAATACAATACTTTCCAACAAAACTTATTATTAGTTCCTAACTCTTGATAATTCTTTATCCAGGAATACTAAATTAATTTCGTGATACAGAGTCATTTTCTCTAAGCAGGATATCTTTTACTTTGTTATCCAATTTAATAATAATCAATTATGCATAAGAACGATATAATTATTAAACAAATTATTTTCGTACTTAAAAATGGCGGAACGTAGTGTGCAGCTCTAATATGACTCTTTAAAAGCAACAGATCAAAGAAGGACGGCAGTAATAATTCATACGAGTATTATCTTCAATGCAGAAAATAATTACTAATTTTAATAGACGCGTACATTGCAAGGACAGCGAGTTACAACGTATAGGAAACATAGCATGGTAGAAGAAAATTAATTACGTTGGCGGTAACAATGTTCGCCATTACGAGGGAATTAATTGTACAAAACAGTATGATATATCGTGTCCCGAAAGTAGAACGGGAAACTTACTGACAGGGTTTACATGTATCGCGGTTTTATTATAAGTACTCCCACTCAAAAGTTTGCAGTGTCCTATACTGTTTTAATATGTTTTGTAATTGGAATTGACAGAACAATGTTATGAATAAAATATTTATATACTGAACACGTTGAATGCCGTGGGGCGAGCACCGATGCCAATATTACTAAAACTCGAATCAAATATATCGCTAATATTTGTACAATTTATAATATTTTTAACGCATCGCGAGGTATCTTATAACACGAATTTTGGCCCGGCACTCAACGTGTTAATATTCTCCATCAAATCGAAGATCATCCATGCTCGTAACGAACGCTTAAAAGCTTGAAAGCAAACATTATATAATTCTAGTACCAAAGAGAACTGTACCATATCTTTATCAATAGCGTAACCCTTTATTTCATTGTCACATGTATACGTACTTTCGTTTTGATTTTCCGCAGATTCATCGTTTAATTGATCTACTTAAGTTAAATTAGTATCATGTTATTTCATACTCTAGAAATCGATGCGCACCGGAAATCATCAGTTGCTATCATCGCAATGCGCTTATCATTTCTTCGGACCCCAAAGTACCATGATGATGATCTCCGAAAAATTCACATTTCAAAATTGATTCCATGTCTTTAGTTAAATCCATAAAACTATATGAAATTATCTTATTGTACCGTTTTGTACAAAGTATAGTGTGAATATTCGAAGCAAGTACAATAAGATAATAATAATAACAAATTAATGGGTTAATTCTCATGAGAACTTTCCGTGTTAACCCTCTATAACGAAATTTCCCTCGAAAAGAAATCTAGTGAAACACTGTTCTAACGTTGGTACATTACATGAAAATAATAACATAATTATTACTTATAATTGAGCTGTTTACATTGAAAGTGGCCTAACTCCATTTTTCCACAAAATCAAGTTAACCTTTATATACTTACAGAGTAACTTTGTAACTAATATAAACGTTAACTTAATGTTCTCGTTGTAATAATAATAGAGTCGTGTATTTTAAAAGTGGCCTAAGTCCTTTTTTCAAAATGAACGTAACAATTGAGCTGTTTATTTTGAAAACGAAATGAAATGAAGGATACGGATAGACGAGTATGTGACTTCAAAGTTGCATGGAGCTATAGAGGGTTAAGTTAATTAGACAGTTAATTATACTTAATGCGTTGGATTCGAAGGAAGTACATCAGCATGGTACTTAAGAGTTCTCTTTAAAACAAGGCACTTGAACGAATTCTTACTAAATATTGTAATATTTATATTTGCAGGTTACCAAATTCAGTGGCAAGGTGAATGGATCTCAGTTTTCCGACCGGATGTCGAGTGCACCAATGGCATCATTCACGTGCTCGATGGTGTATTCCTAAAAGATAGCGACGTGAGGGTAACAGGTGCAGCATCAGTGATTTCCCTGGCACCACACCTAATCATGTTATTAGTAGCCAAATGGCTGCTATAAGGACGATTCTTGTATCTGTCATAGAGTATATCATCTAGGAATTTTCTTGGGGCCGTCTCCGATCGTTCTCGCTAGGAAAGTGGAGTGCAGAAAACAAAAATGGACACGGTCGATCGTTTGACATAACTTTGAGCCGAAAAAGTGATCGGTCGTCATCCAAAAGACGCGATATCGGTTAGAGTTCGGCTTAGCCGATAAAGGCAAACACGAAGCTTCTTCGAGTTGGTTTCACTGCTTAACACATTCGCCGCCATCTTGGGCCCCGGTGAACGTCATTCAGCTTTTCATTTTCGAATACGTATAACACGCAATTAATTGCATTCCCAAGGTCATTACTATTTTTTTAGTACTAAGAAAGCGTAATAAACTATGTGCATTGCTCGATAATGTCATATTCTTGTTTATGAGAATTGAAAAATGGTTACTTGCGCTTATTGCGGTTAATCGTATTAAAGCATAGAGTTTAAGTGGCGTGGATGGGAAGTCTGTCAAAATGCGTCTGCCAAAATGGCGGCAAATGTGTTAAATGACTCTGAGAAACCTCGAAGATACCAACGAACTGACCTCACGTTCTCCGAACCGTCGTTTTGCGCAAACAGTGTTCGAGGCTCTTGCTTTACATCCCTCATCGTCGATCCTTTTAACCCCATTGAATGTGTTCCCAAAATCTAACGAGAGAAACCGATAACGCGACAAGATCGGGGACGATCCTGGACATACCGACTAATTAATGTTGGTACTCTTGGATCGAATTTTGAGATGATTCTTGACAACCGGATCATTTATGATCGATTAAGTCAAAGGCGGTATGATAAGGGGACTAAACTTAAATCGAAAACTTATAATCATAGACTCCAATGCGGATGGAAAGAGGATAACGTATGATTAGCGGTTTCAGATTCTATTTAACGACAGTCATGTTTTAACTATTAATACGTACGTGTTATTAAGGAGAAATATAATTATAACAATAATGATACTCTTGATTTGAAGTTTTATTATATTGGTAAGGGAAAAAGTGAAGAAGCGGGGGGGTAGATGTGACGCGCGTCGAAATTTTTACATGGATACGTTATAGGTATAAAAGTTTCCGGATTATTGTGTGTTGTGTATAAGAAATATTAAAATTAAGCATAGAATACACGGGTGAACATTAAAATGATATTAACAGCCAGGATCGTACGGCCTCAAAGCCTGAATAGCCTATTATTTATTGAATAATCGTCCGTGGAGAGAAGCGGCACTGTTCTACGTGTCAAATGCGTTGATTGTACCAAATTAATAATTAATCGTAAACAAAATAATCGAATTAACGAATCTCTTACGAAGGAAGAGACGAGTGTAGACACAGAGTAGAGATTGCGGGGAATCTTCTTCGACGATCGGCAACGATGGATGATTTTCTAACAAGAAATAAGTTTTTGAATTATACCGAATAAATGCTATTCCTTATTTCATTCAATATTATCATTTATCAAACATTCGTTACGAGCCAAACCTCCAAGATAATTGTTTTCTGTGATCGCAATAAGTGAAAGAGTTCAAATACTTAAATATAATCCATTTGCCTAATATTTCCTATCACTTTGGAATTTGAGTCAAAGTACAGGCAACCATTGTATAACGCGGGAGTTAGGTTTCAGAGCAAGGTCGCGTTATGCGAGGCACGGTATATATACACGCGTTGTATTGAAATCGCATCGTATTCGATGCGCCGCATTCTGCGTGGATGGCCACAATTTGTGTACCGCGTTCTATCGAAACCGCATTGTTTAAGTACCGCGTTACGGGAGGATCGCCATAATTTGTGAATCGCGTTCTATCGAAATCGCGTTGTACGAGGATTACCTGTATATGATTATAGAGTTTTGTGTAGCGTAAAAAACTGCGTTTATCTCGACTTATACGGGAACCATGGAAATTCGGGTTAGGATTACTGCCTACGAGCTTTCAAATCATTGCAAATTGGCCTCATTATCATGTTCCAATCAAACTCTTCATAAAACCCATACATATGTCAATACTTTTGGTGTCCTTATCCAAGACTTATATTTCAAAGGAATATCTTTCAATCATTTCAACGCATTCTTCATGAAAGTCACCATTTTCGGAGAATCAACGGACGAAGTAACGTGCGAAAGTTTTGTTTAAACGTAGAATAAATAATGTTCTAGTGATTCACAATAATGATCGTTGTCTCTCGACATAGGATTTGTAACTGTATCACGCAAGTGATTATGAATTACTCGCTCTGTATCATATCGTATACACTGTCTACTTACTGATAATACTGCCAGAAATTTCATCGCAGGCCGAACGAGCTTGCAAAAGGAGTTTTTTGTACAATTACTCTGAACAAAAACACGGAAAGCTTTAATGAATAATAGCGACACGAAGACATTCCGGGGCTACGTAACATTGTATCACTTATGGAATACGTATACATTCGAGTCTCTTTTTATACGTATCATTTTAACGCAGTCTTGAAGTTATCTGTTGAAGCAAGAAAAGAAAACTAAATAATCCAAGAAATCTAGGAAGTTTAAACTTGTTATGTTTTTCTGTTGGAAATTAAGAGAGAACAGAATAACTCCCACACACTAATAAAGCTTTTCTAGTTCGAGTTGAATATCTTTTTATGTATAAACAAAACGAAACAACTGAATACGTGTTAGTTATCTCCTTCGTGCTGCTGGTATCTATCGCATAAAAAGAGACCCGGTTGTACATTCTTTTCGTCCACCATCAATTGTATAATAACGATTAGAATAATCATCATTAATGCCATTTACGATTAAGTAGCAATCGAGATTGAAATCGAGACTGCCATAAGGACACTTGATTTCATATACAAAGGAAAATCGACGCAAGCATTCGAAAGAAAATATCCCCGATCGAAATTGAAACTACTGTACTTCAGCTTAAGATACTCATTTTGCGACCATAAAGTAGTTGAAGAAGTCGGAGAAAAAACGAGGCGAGATAAGACACAGGAGAAGTTGCGTGTTTTTTATTCGCGCGCGAACCTAATCGTTGATTACGAGTTAATCATTAAGAGCTTAGCTGTACGTTTATAAATAATCATAGTAATACGCGTAATTATACCAGCAAGGAAGAATCTCAGTAAGAAACCAAATATTATGCTAGAAGTGTAAGGAAACCATGAGAATCAAAGTCAGATGAATCAGGATTAGTGAAAAGATTTCTTGAAAATAAATGGATGTTATGAAGAGAGAGAAAGAGAGTGAAATTTCCACGATGGATCAATCGGAGAAATGTTACGCAAAGAGCAACTGAAGAAAATGATAAAAACTGTTCGAAACTAAACGCCGAAACTTAAAAACGAAGACTACGAAAGCTCGGAACCACGTGAATCTGTTTCTTCTACGAGTTTATAGTCTGACTATGAAAGAGTTATACTACTAGCGGCGCGCTCAGCTACCGCGATTTTCTCCACGAAAAAAAACTAATAGGAAATTCGATGTTATACGTGTTGATATCAGTCTATACATATATATATAAAAAATAAATGAATAAAAAATATATATATAATAAACAGAGATATATTAATGAGGAAGAAAGTACGATTAAAATGGACGGTGAAATGGAACAATGGAAGAGAAAGAACGAAGGATGGGAGAACAAAAGATGCAGAGATACTATCAGATGATAACTTAAAACTTGTTGTTAGGATGAATTGATATTATGAATGATTATTATTATAATTATTACATATATAAATATACATAAACTCTAATTAACACTGTTTGCTCGTTAGATGGAAACTAAGGGAAAGAAATAATAGTGAAAATCTATTCCTCCATGTAGATGTGTCTAAATGTTCAGCTTATTTAGCAATATCTGTACGTGACGAATCGCATTTTGCAGCTGGAAGAAATAAAAACTATCAAATATACCGATTGCGAACGGAAAAGTATCGGCGGATTAATCGAAAAGCAGTACTTCCGAATTGATATACGTTGGATAAATCGATTTCAATTGACGGGTTGAAATAAGAAGCAATTCCTAATAACTCTTTGCAGACCGAGAGGCGATTCACAGTCGCCACTCAATATTATTATAGTAACTAGAGTGATGATTGAGAGTCGGCATTAAGATTTATTTACTTGTCGGTGATTCATAGTCTAACAAGAAATACGTGGTAAATCTTAACGTCGCCTCTCAGTCGCCATTCGAAATACCCCTGTAAATTGAGTGTCGACTGAGAGACGAGTCTCCAGTGCGAAGTGCTGAGTGATATAACTCTGAATATGCTGAGAAATCTTGGATGAAATAGACTTTAAGTACCGATGTCACTTAACGCGAGGAATCGATGCAAATTGAAATAAACAAATTTAGAATGAATCCTACCTTTTCAATAGCTTTTAATTGTTCACGAATCTTCACATATCCAAGCACTCTCGCGCTTCATATTTCTATTGTATTAACAGAACAGCCTCCTTTAACACTCCTCGATCACTTGTACGATTATCAACCTAACGTCGAGGAAGTACGAATACTTTCAACATTAAACTCCAAATCTAATTTCGAGTGAAAAATATTACATTAACGTAGCTGTACATAAACTAGTAGAATATAATAATATAATTCTCCAAAGTGAACATATTCTACTTCAATACATCCTTGAAACAACAATGGACTCCTGTTAATGTAATATTTTTCATTGAGAATTATTTGGACAGAATATCCCAGCCATTTACATAAACCAACTCGAATATCTCGGAAACCGTTGATAATAGCAAAATATGTTTGAGACAAAAGTTAAATGGTTTCAGGGTGCACATTATCTGGGGTGAGTAAGTTTTGTCTATATGATCGCGTAGAGGACATATGAAGGTCAACTTTGTTTCTTTAAATGGAATCATATATTTTTTAACACACCCATCAATGCTCTTCGTTATTCCCAACACAAAAGTATTAAGAGAATAACGAGCTGCATCAATTAATGCGTTAATAAAATAAATGCTGAAATCTCGACAAGCTGAATATAGCAACACAAATTTCAATGTCGGAAACATCGCTGAATACGTACCAATGAAAGGAGATATTCATTTCTCTGCTAGTAATGATTACGATTACAATTACATTTACTACTATAATCATCGCTATTGACTTTATCGGAGGTAAGAATACGTTGCTATTGAACGTTATAATTCTAGTAATAAGGAATTGAATTTGCTAGAATACAGATGGGAATCATTGCGAAATAATGATATATATATTATATATAATATATAATTATATATATGAAATATAGGGATCCTTTCCAATGCGTATTTCGAGCCATCATTTTCCTCTATCCTCGTCGCCATAGAATTCTTTCGAGCCACGTGTTTTTTCACCGAACGAGTTAGTGTTTGCATTTACTCGCATATACGTTGTCGCTAAACATTCGCTAGCATTTAACACCTAACTGACCTATCACGGGTCGAGTAAAGGTCAGACAATTTATATTGAACATATAAATATGATTTCCGTGGATGAATAAATCGGAAATTTCTGATGTGATTATTATTAGATCGTGTAATATTAAATTGCGGATTTCTTATCAGACCTTTACGCACTTTGTGTCTTCTAACAAGCATTCTTTTGTTGGAAACCCCTTAACAGAAATGCATACAAGCAAATTATGCATATTTTGATTAATAAACTGTTGATTTAAATGAAGAAACCAATTTTTCTTTCTCTGAATAATCCGACATTTCATATTACACAATCTAACATTGTATATCCACGTGATTCCGATGCTCGAGAAGTAAAGTTCGCATAATCCTCTGTTTTTTAAATTTAACAATTAAATCCAGTAGATAACCGGTAATAAATGCAAACACTGATACATAAGTACACAATTATGAGAACTCATTATTACATAATTAAGGGTACATAGGAGATAACAATAAAAAGATTCGAGGTGGGCGAGTTTTAAAAATGATGAGCGGAATAATTTAAAGAATTAAGGAAGAATGTAAGATGTAAGCGATTTAATATTTTAAGCGTTCGATAGATATAATCTGCAAGGTTTACAGACATTAAGAATTACTTATTAACTATTATATATATATATGAATATATATAATATGTATATGTATATTACATACATATATCGTAGTAGGGGAAACGAAATTTTATGTACCACAGAGCTATTTGTATAAAAGGCATTTATTTCGGATATATGATCATGAATTGAATAATAATGCTCGATATTTAATTGCCATCACCAGAGCTGAATAATGTTTAGGTAGTATATATATTTTATTAATTCATCTCAAGAGGATATTCTAGTTTTGATTAGAGCCTAAGTATACGTACGGTATTATTACATTCGTCTGTATTTTCAGAGCTAATCGATTAAGTTTCAAAAAGTCGCGCGTTTTCTCATGAAAGTTGGCGGACTTCCGTCGAAGATTTTTACGAACGATTTTGCGCGTTTCGAGCCGTCGAATCTACAAAGGTATGCGTGTGTCCATATTCGTGGGACAAACGACGTCCCGTTCTTAGACCGTGCTTCTTCGAACATGGAAAATGTAATCTGGGAAGCATTTTTATTACCAGAACTCCTCTGCAATTTATTCATAAATAATAATCTTAATCGTCGTTTGGCCTTCGAACGATCGTGTCACTTGTATCTCGCTTGACTACACTGTGTAGACTCTGGTCGCTTTTGCTGTATGATTTTACAAAGAATAAAGAACACCTACAAGACAGTTTAAATGGTATTCCTTGTTTACTTCGAAAAATGGCGAATTACCTTTTTAACACATTATTGACTGGCACTTTTACGTAAAAAGTAACTATTTATTGATTGCAATTGCAATAATTGCATAAGCTGATGCGCGAACAAACTCGAGTTAACTCGTGATCGATCAACAATGTGTTAATAATAATTTATCATTTTAATGTGATATGTTTCCTTCCCTTCCAGCTGGATAAACAATAATCGCGGATGATGTTTATACTTCAGGGATAAAGGATGAAATTAATTGATTGAAAACGGAACTTCCTGCGGTGGTGAATCGCAATAATAGAAATACGGATGTAGATGTAGGGACGATTAATAACGATTTTGTAATAAATTTTTAAAGGGTTACGTGTGAATATTAATTTAAGTAATGTCAGGTTACAGCTAAGATAAGATATAAAATACTAAAATAATTATGATTTGTTGATAAATATTATCCAGTGCGGAAGTAATTGAGAGCCAGAAAGTTGTTATAAAATGCATTAGGATGAATAGTTAATGAACTGAGTCGTTGATCTTCTTCTTATGATTTATTTAAGTGAAAATGATAAAAATTGAAAAACCGTGTCCTAGAGCCCGCTAATAATTAATTTTAACCCCTTTTAATTTTAACGTCAATTTTAACCCCTTCCTCGATGCTCAGGAACCGAGGTGATATAAGTACCCCCTTCAGAACGATCCTTCATTCCGCCGGCTGCACTCGAGGAGGAAGGATGCATATACTTATTAAATAATTCAATAAAATTACATTCATTAGTCCTTATATTCTCTAAACTTATAATATACCCAAACAAGTTGGCAATGGAATTTATTTCACTCAAGTATTCGGACAATTTTATATTAATTGTTTCATGCAGTTTATTTTATGGCATAATAATTGTAAGAGTTTCACTTAATTAAATAATAGTTTATCTTTCGGACAAAGCTGCTAAGTTTTATTTATTAATCGATTGCTCTTCGGTACGCGTTAATAAATATATCCATTAGTTATATTTTAATTATTACACATTTATAGCTACTCGAATTTAGTTAAATAATATTTTAACTTTCGGATGAAGCTGATTTTGTTTATTAATTAAGTTATTAGATTTATTAACTAATATGGATTTTTATTAATGGTTACAGGGTGGCCACTGCTTGTTTCGCTGGGATGTCCGCAATCAAACAAGATAAAAGAAGAAGGGCTATCGTCAAAATATTTTATTTCCAAGTGTTTATTTATTGCATATATTTATTATATATTACTATGCAATGTTTTATGAAAATTGTTGTACCTTGTGAAATTTACAATTACAATAAATTAGTTTATTACGAATAAATTGTGTTAGATTTTATATTTCCTGGACATACCGAATATCCAGAATCCCATATGTCCTAAAACCTTTTGCCGTAAAATCGTGCAAATCTATTGGGACAACATGATATGGGAGGAGGTATTTGATTGGCCAAATTTCTGGAATTTGACGTCATTTCTTGAAATTGCTCGCCCATTGGCCCACCCTATGCCCACCTTTTTCCCACCCATTACCAGCCTTCTTGCCTCCCATTCGCGGAAATACCTTGCCCAAAATCGGGAAAACGTATCAGGAGAACATGATGTGCGAGGAGGTACTCGGTTAAATTCCTGGAATTTGACGTCATTTCTTGGAATTGCCCGCCCATTGGCCCACCCTATGCCCGCCTTTTTCACGCCTTTTTGCCACCCATTACCCGCCTTCTTGCCTCCCATTCGCGGAAATTCCTTGCCCAAATAGCGAAAATGTATGAGGAGAACATGATGTGCGAGGAGGTACTCGATTAAATTCCTGGAATTTGACGTCATTTCTTGGAATTGCCCCGCCCATTGCCCACCCTTTTCCCGCCTTTTTCCCGCCCTTTTCCCGCCTTTTTGCCACCCATTTCCCGCCTTTTTGCCACCCATTCGCGGAAATTCCTTGCCCAAATAGCGAAAATGTATCAGGAGAACATGATGTGCGAGGAGGTACTCGATCCAATTCCTGGAATTTGACGTCATTTCTTGGAATTGCCCCGCCCATTGCCCACCCTTTTCCCGCCTTTTTCCCGCCCTTTTCCCGCCTTTTTGCCACCCAAAATCGGGAAAATTTATCAGGAGAACATGATATGCCAGGAGGTATTCGATTCGCGCAATTCCTGGAATTTGACGTCATTTCTTGGAATGCGCGAAATTCTTGGAATTTGACGTCATTTCTTGGAATGCGCGTAATTCTTGGAATTTGACGTCATTTCTTGGAATTCGCGAAATTCTTGGAATTTTACGTCATTTCTTGGAATGCGCGAAATTCTAGGATATCCATAGGACATACATATGTAATTCGGAATATTCGGGAAGTTGAGGGAATATAAATTTTAACACCGTATGTTCATAATAAAATTATTTATTAATATTGTAAATTTCAACAATTGCTATACAATATAATAGGCTTACAAATATAATATAATAAATATATAAATATATACAATAAATGTAAACTTGTAAATCAAATATCTCGACGATGGACCTTCGTTCTTCTATTATCTCTGACGATAGACGTCCCAACAAAACGAATAGTGGCCACCCTGTAATAATTAATAAACCAAAGTAATTAGTTTTGTACGAAACTTAAAATGTTACTTAATTAAAAGTAATCGTCCACAATACTATTTCATTAAACTAAGCTGTATAAAATAGTTAATATTTTAGCAGAACTGTGAACTAACTAGTGTTTAATAACTAATGTATAATTAATGGATTTATTTAATAAGGTGTTTAAACATGCAGTTGATTAATAAACCAAACCTATCAGCTCTGTTCGCTTCGGATTGCAGCGCCGACCCCGACGACAAGTAAAATCTGTGAAAATATGGGAAATGAATATTTTTATATTTCGTATCAGCGTTTTGCTTTAATATTTTCTTTCATACTGAGCGAGTCTATTTTCGCGATTTTCTTCGACATAAAAATCGTGGTACTATTTATAAACATAGTACTGCAAAATCTAGTGCGTTCAATAGTGCATTCAATAGTGCATTCAAGTTACTTACCAACATTATTAAAAACTAAAACTCACTTAGCAATATGGAATATGGATATAAGTAAAGACGGGAGCAGGTAAGATAAATTAAGAGCGATCAATAAATGTGATGTTACTTAAAAAAATAAAATGAACTACTTAGGAAAACGATGAGATTTATTAATAAAGGAGAACGGAGGCATTATAAATGGTAAATTAAACAACGATACACGGAACTACTGTCCAATATGACGTACTTTATTTATTGGCTAAGGGAGGTGTCTAATTTTTATTATAATTAAACAGTACATATAAAGCAGCTATTAGCTCGGTAATAATTGTAGAAGAATTAAAATGGTAATTCTCTACAATTATTACCGATTACCAGGTCTCACCACGTGGAGGTTGCCGCTAGCAGAGACCCAGGTGGGTGGCTGGGTGGCGGATCACTTTCCGCGACCAAACCACCCACCGTTTTATTCTAAGTCCTCAAGGCAAATTTTATTTCTAGTTTAACTCCAATAAAGATAGAACAATCGGACTTAGAATAGCATGGCGGATACAATCTTCTAACTTAACTATTCTTATAGTAACTATTCTTAAACTAAACTTAGCACTAAGTCACTGACTGAACATTATTTCAAAGAGCGAATGTACTATTGGGGGGATTGACTCTAAGAAACTAAATCGCGATTCAAAGTTCGAACGACCTGATGCCCGCCGAGCCGTACTCAGAGTTAGACCATGCAGAGGACTTCCAATCTATATGGCCTGTCTAGGCGCACGAAGCCAGCACCTGGCGGTAGTAACAACGACCGAGTACCGCACGCAGCCTCTAGTCGGATTACCGATACCCCATACCAGGCGTGGTCCGATCTATCGCGACTCATGTCACCGAACGACATATTACTCGACTAAGAAATTAGTCAAGCAATATCTCGACGGTGCTTACGTCGCGACCGCCCATACTCTGAACATGGTCCTTCCTTGCAGGCGCTGGACCCTCTCAGATCGAACAAACATGCTATCCAAGTATTTCATTTCGATACTCTGGAAGAGAGTAACGAAAGAGCGAGAAAATCGTCGCTCGTCTTTGCAAAATAAACTACTTCATGGTGCGAAAGAAAGCAAAGGAAAGCAAAAGCTAATAATTCGAGAATTTGCAAATATTCGCTCTTCATAAATACGTCTATCAGTGATTTAGGTCTACGCTTAATTTCTAGGACAACACATTCTCTGCCGCTGTGTAACTTATACTAGTTGTAAGAAACTGATGCAATTAAAGTGTCATCTTAATTATAGAATATAAATCGAGCAAAACAGTATTTGCAGAGAACGTGTTGAACCAACTGTACATAATAAACTTATGTTGAACGAACTGTACATAATAAACTTATTTCTATTTTAATTTCTCTTGTATAATTCTTTCTTCCTTCTTCTTTCTTCGTTCTTCTTTCTTCGAGCTCATCTTCTGAGAACTATGAAACTAACTACGTATCATATCTATAATAACTATCAACTGATCTACCGAACCATTAACCCAAGCAAGCATGCGATACATAAGCAACATTAAGAAATAATCAGGAAATAATTAGGAAATAATTAGGAAATAATTAGGAAATAATTAGGAAATAATTAGGAAATAATTAGGAAATAATCTGTAAATAATCTGTAAATAATCTGTAAATAATCAGTAAGTAATCAGAAACCAGTAAATACTCAAATGATCAGTAAATAATCAAATATTCAATAAACAGTCAAATAAGAAATCAAATAATCATGTAAACACATTAAAATTAAGCTCCTGGAACATATCAGAAACAAAATTTGAATTAACTGGAAACTGGTCAGTACTGGTCACTATTGGTCAGCAGTGGCCACCAGTGGTCAGTATTGGCTGGTACTGGTCGGTATTGGTCACCTTAGAGAGAGGAGGATGGTAGTTTGGGAAGAGAGAATAAGGAAAGAGGTGCTTCCTTCCCGAGTGCATCCGGCGGAATGAAGGATCGTTGTGCCGGGGGGTACTTATATCCCCTCGGTTCCGGAGTGTCTAGGAAGGGGTTAAAATTGGTGGGGAAGACCTCCCTGGCCTTCTTCTTCGAAGAATTAACCGTCGAATATTGTTTACTTTCTTCGACCGTTATCGATTATATTCGTATAATTATTAACTTTTAGCTTTATGAACAATATTTTTTCATACATTTTTGAAGATTTATACAAACAACGTTATAATTGGTGCATTAAATACCAATACACTGAAACAATTCCCCTTTAGGCACTCTTCGAATGCACCTGAAATTTTATTAATTTGTTATTATTTCGTCCGATCCCTTGTGAATAATTAATTACTATAAATAATTGTGTAATAAGTGAGTCGTAATTTAATAAATTTATTAAATCATCGATGCAGAATAAACTTTACCCCGAGCTTGCGTTTCTTGAGGCGATGGAATATTACGAATCAGAGATACTATGTTCCCATTATTTTATTAAACTGCAGCTTCCGGTTGCACCAAAGGTTGCACGGTGCATACTTCCGACTCGTGTGCGATAAGTGCAACGATCGTTGCAACGATAAATAATTTCTTTAAACAATTATTAAAGATATGGTAGAGATATTGTTTTAATTTCTGCAACGGTTACGGTTTGTTGTGGTACGTTAATCAACGGTTCGTTCGTCAAACAAATTTATTAATTATACTTTAATTATTACATTTTTAAAACCATTCGATTCACGAGTTGATGTAATTAAATTACGACCCACTTATTACAAAATTATTTATATTAATTAATTATTAACAAGAGATCTGATGAAATAATAACAAATTAATAAAATCTCAGGTGCATCCGAAAGAGTTTCTTAATTAAACGACTGCTTGTTCGCCGCTGAAGGGGAATTGTTTCAGTGTATTGGTATTTAATTGCACCAATTATAACGTAATTTGCATAAATCTTCAATAATGCATGAGAAAATATTGTTCATAAAGCTAAAAGTTAATAATTATACGAATATAATCGATAACGATCGAAGAAAGCAAACCAGATTCGACGGTTAATTCTTCGAAGAAGGGTGATCGCGGTTGGCCAGGGGGGTCGTCCCCACCAATTTTAACCCCTTCCTGGATCGTCAGGAACCGAAGTGATATAAGTACTCCCTGCACAACGATTCTTCATTCCGCCGGATGCAGTCAAGGAGGAAGGACGTCTTTCCTAATTCCCTCTTCCGAAACTACCCCTCTTCCAAACATACCACCCTCCTCTTTCTAGGGTGACCACGACCAACCAGTACCAGCCAATACTGACCACTGCTGACCAGTACTGACCATTTTGCAGTTAATTCCAATTTTGTTTCTGCACTGCTCTAGGGTCTTATTTTCAATGTATTTGCATGATTATTTGACTATGTACTGGTTGTTTGATTATATACTGCTTATTTGATTATATACTGCTTATTTGATTATATACTGCTTGTTTGATTATTTACTGCTTATTTTATTATTTACTGCTTATTTTATTATTTAATGCTTATTTGATTATTTACGTATAATTTGACTATTTAATGATTATTAACTTGATTATTCATTATCGCATGCTTGCTTGGGTTAACGGTTCGGTAGAATAGTTGGTAGTTATTATAGATATGATACGTAGTTAGTTTCACAGTACTCAGAAGATGAGCTCGAAGAAAGAAGAACGAAGAAAGAAATATACAAGAGAAATTTGAGAAGAGAAATGAAAATAGAAATAAGTTTATTATGTACACTTGGTTCAACATAATTTTATTATATATAGTTGGTTCAACATGTTCTCTGCAAAGACTCTTTTACCCGATTTATATTCTATTATTAACATGACACTTCAATTGCATCAGTTTTGTACAACTAGTATAAGTTACACAGCGGCAGAGAATGTGTTGTTCTAGAAATTAAGCGTAGACCTAAATCCCTGACAAACGTATTTATGAAGAGCGAATATTTGCAAATTCTCGAATTATTAGCACTTGCTTTCCTTTGCTTTATTTCGCACCGTGAAGTAGTTTATTTTGCAATGACGAGCGACAAGTTTCTCGCTCTTTCGTTACTCTCTTCCAGAGTATCGAAATGAAATACTTGGATAGCATAGTTTGTTACCGATCCTGAGAGGGTTCCTTGTGGACCTCACTCGGGTCTGTTCATTCTGGTTCCGGTAATCGGGCCAGGGTGGCAGATTTCGAGGTAAATGTCCTGTGCTTGCAAGGAAGGGCCATGGCACATGTGGCGGTCGTGGCGTAAGTCACGATTAAGCAGGACATTCCTGGACGGGGTGTCGGTAATTCGATTGGAGGCTGCTTGCGGTACTTGGTCGTTGTCACTCCTAAGGGTTTGTTCTCGCGCGCTGTAACACGAGTGCCCCGCACTCGTAGTTCATGTGCCATGGTTTCGACTGAGTACGGCTCGGCGGACTTCAGGTTGACGTTCAAACTTTTTCCCGCGATTTAGAGTTAGAGTCATTTAGTTTCTTAGAGTCAATCCCCCCAATAGTACATTCGCTCTTCGAAATAATGTTCAGTCCGTGACTTAGTGCTAAGTTTAGTTTAAGAATAGTTAAGTTGAAAGATTGTATCCGCGATGCTATTCTAAGTCCGATTGTTCTATATTTCTTGGAGTTAAACTAGAAGTAAAATTTCCTTTGAGGACTTAGAATCAAACGGTGGATGGATGGGTTGCGGAGCAGGGTTCCGTGACCCAATCATCCACCAGGGTCTCTGCTAGCAGCAACCTCCACGTGGTGAGACCTGGTAATCGGTAATAATTGTAGAGAATTACCATTACAATTCTTCTACAATTACAACCGAGCTAATAGCTGCTTTATAAGTATACTTTAATTAGAAATTAGGCACCTCGCTTAGCGAATAAGTTAGAAATATTCAGTTGGATATCGCTTGACTATCTTTCAACTATGAACTATACTTTTTCCATACAATTTCTATACAGCGTTGCACACTTATAACTATTATATATATGTAAATACACTTCTGAATAAGATAAGTAGATGCACGCAACGCACTTGCATTTGTTTGTAGCAATATAGTAACGATGCACTCCCACTCAATTTATTGTAGTTTGTCCGCCACGTCTTTTTTTAGGGTGTTTTGTTGAGCGGTCGACGTATAGAATTCTTTTCCTTGTTTCTGTAGAGAGCACCTTTTGTTGCGTTACATCACAGGCCAAATACAAGCATTTTTTATTGCGTTGATTTTTACCGCGCCGGTAATTTTTGAATGGAATCACGAAAGCGCATTTAGTGCTTGGTCTAGTTATATCTTGTCTGTGCTTTCATCACGTCTGTGGTTCTTTCCTTAATCATAATTTGTAAATGAATCGAATACCAGAAAATTAATAACCAACAAATGTTTCTATGCTTTCCATTTGTTTATGTCAAACATATAATGCGATATCCGTATCATCAAAACGGGAAATTCGAACAAGAATTGTAAAGCAACAAGGAGATAATATTAAGTTGCAAATATTATTCCAACGGTGGATAGAGAATTTATATTTGTTGTTCGAAGTATTGTATTTTTCATATATGCTCCTATCATTGATATATTATTGAACACTTTTTTTTATCGCTTATTGATCGAAATTCCCGCGGAAGGATTACATGCCATTCAACATGGCGATTTTCTAGAGAGTCAAGTGGAAACACGACGGCGTCAGGAGAATAACACCATCGAAGGAAATTTCGTTTTTTTTCCTCGATATTTCGATAAATCTCTAACTGAAAGCCCAAATGTTGTATTACAAAATCTATTTTGTAGAATCTCTTTTGTATAAATGGTGATGCTTCATTGATTGCGGGCCAAGTTAGGACTTATAATCTGTGACGAAATATCGTAAGTCCTTTATTTTGATATCGACGAAGACTAGTGGCCAGGACAATGTCCCAGGACGACGATGTAGGATTTTTATACAAAACGATGAGTAAGTTACAAACATTGTTAAAGGAAACAGGATAACAACATCACATATCTGCGATCGGTTACATTAAAGGAATCAATTTATAGATGAAACATAGTTCGATACTTCCGATGTCGTCGTGCCATTTTTTGACGAAGAACATAAAACTATAATCGTCCATTGACATAGTTGCAAAACATATATCTAATAACATAATATCGTATGACGTACCTACTATATCTACCCCTTCTTTACCTGATATTAGTGAATCTTTTACGACGTTAAAAGAAGTCGGAATGCAGCGTTGTTACTCAAATATTAGCATCTTTCCAACTCTGAAATATAAATTAAACTACGTTTCTACAACCATGCCATATGAATGAACGTATAAATATATTAAAGTACAAAATACTTCGTCATAAAAGTTCAGTGCAGTAATAACATTTGTATCTGTTACTATTGCCAGTTTATTGAATATTGTATGACAAATGTAACAGATATTGTATTGCAAAGAAGACATCACCAGTCATATTATGCATTATTACGCGTGTGCTAACGTTTTACGAAATGACAAATTGACGAGTTTTTATGAATAGTGGGAGACATTTAAAAATTGTAAAGCGGCGTATCGATGCGTCAGTCTAATCGGGTATAGAAGATACACCTTCCGCAATCCGCGAGAGTGAAACGGATAGCTTGATGATATCAAATTAAAGTATTAATTTAAAAACGCAATGAGTAGCACCTGTATGTATTCCATAATGAATTGATTATCTACATAACCTATAATACATTTTTTTTATACTTTCCGGGTATAAGTAATGCTTAGAAATAATGGAGGATGCACGAAATTTTTTATGTAACTATATCTCCCCTATATAGCAGAAATATTAGAGGCATGCTTTTGAAATGATATAAAAACCAGAAGACACTAACTGATAATAATTTCATTATAGTTGAAAGAGATCCCAAAAAAAGAAGGGTAAAACCTGTGGAATCAGCACAGCAGTCCTTGCTAGATTTTGATTTGGGAGAGAGTTCTGATGACAGTGATTTTAGAATTGAAGATCATTGTGAAGAATCTGATGATGATTCAGTGGACTCTAATGATATTGGGAAAGGTAGAAATATGCTAGATATTGAAAAAAAATTCCATTTACTTATTGATTTTTAAAGTTCTTCCCTGGTACAAATTAACTTTGAATGATTCATGTATAACAGATGAGGAGGATGATGGGTCTGAAGAATCAGAGGATTCTTTGGAAGATCCATTAATCAGTAGGAAGGAAAATACTGGTTTGACTGTGGGGGATGTAATAGAACAAGCACGTGAACAAGCAATGAAAGGAGGATCTCTTGATGATAAACTGAATAAAATGTTGATATGTTGTGGTTGCCTGGGTGATCGAAGCGATGATATCAATGAAATTGTTGAATGCGATGGATGTGGTGTCAGTGTTCATGAAGGTATATTATTATAAAGTTTCCTACTGTATAAGCATTATAAATGGATTCTAATGTAAGATGTATAAATTCACTCTAGGATGTTATGGGGTATCTGACGTAGAAAGTTTCTCAAGTACTGATTCATTATGCCAATCAGCCCCATGGTTTTGCGAAGCTTGCAGTGCAGGTATTGAAGATCCTTCGTGTGAACTCTGTCCTAATAAAGGTGGAATTTTCAAAGAAACTGATGTGGGCAAATGGGTACATTTAGTATGCGCACTTTATGTACCTGGCGTAGCCTTTGGAGAGGTATACAGTTTCTTTCTTTACATATTCTCGTATTATATCGTTCCAGCAGTCTATTTAACCCTTTCGCTACGGCAAAATCTAATGCAGAATGCGCGTGCCGGACGTAAGACATTCAGCCGTGACTCACGCTACGGGCGGCGAAACATCGCTGTCGCGCATCGTTTATCATTTTGCGGAAAATATATAGAAATTGTTGTCGAAATACAAAATAGTAGTCTAAGTTATGCAGCTGCTAGTATGAAAATATTTGAATAATGATTATAAATACTAAACGTCCATAGGCGCCTACAACATTATCTCGGGGATATCTGTTGAGCGCCTAAACGCGTTAACAAATTCATTTCGGCGATATCAGTTGAGCGCCTAAACGCGTTAACAGTAGCGAAACGGTTAATCGCATACTTTTTTACCTGAAATTGAATGCTTCAATATTTGTATAGAAGTTACGCGTTTCGTTTTCGTAAAATGAAGACTAAACTTCTTCTTCTAATACATGTTTATTTATGCCAGGTTGATCGTTTATCAAGCGTAACATTATTTGAAATGGCATATAGCAAATGGGGTGCCAAACAATGTTCTCTGTGTGAAGATGCGCGTTATGCACGCACTGGTGTGTGTATTGAATGCGATGCGGGAATGTGTCACACGTATTTTCATGTTACTTGGTAAGCATTCACGAAAGATGGAAATGACGAACGTTTTCACCCGAATTTTTACGGACTAAATGAATGTAATTTCTTGAACCATGTTTATAGTGCACAAAGGGAAGGTTTATTATCAGAAGCTCATAGTGAAGAAGTAGACCAAGCCGATCCGTTTTATGCGCATTGCAAACTTCATTCTGATAAAACACTCGTTCGTAGGCGACGTCGGAATTGGTTAGCTCTACAATTACGTGCTCAATATCGGCAACAGTTATTAAAGCAACCAGATCATTTAGATACAGAAGAACAACGTAGGATTCAAAGGAAACTCGCGAAACATCGACATAAATATGTAGCTCATAAATCATCTCGTCCACCACCTTGGGGTATATACATAGCTCTAAACAACATATCTAAACTACAATTGATTATCACACAAACTATTTATTTATTTCCAGTACCAACGCAAAAAATGCCGCGATTGCTAACTACGTCTGCATCCGCGTGCCGACAATTAGCGCGGAAAGCGGAGTTGATGGGTGTTGATACCGCGGCATTAGAAGCACAAGAAGCACAATTAGTAGCGTTGGTTGATGTTAGAAAAAAGTGGCATATACCACCCGCTTTCAGTGTTGAATTTATTGGCTACTATTTAGATCGAAACTTACGCGTAACTTCTATGAAACGAAGGTTACAGGAACTTTTAGATATCAATTCACAGTTGTTAAACGAACAACAGAGATTGGATAGAAAATACGACGAAGTAATGAAGGATAATGAAGAACAAATTCGAGTGAATGTAACGTTAAAGGAAAAGATAGAAATGTATCATCAAGTTCTTAGGAGTAGTGGCTATGTGAAACCTTTACCATTAATAGCTGATATATCAAAGCCAAGAATAACTCCTACTCTTGGTAAGTTAAAATAAGCCTGGATCTGGGATATAAATACTTCATTATCATCATCATCCTTTAATAGGTACAGGATTAGGGGTGCCCACTGCTGCTGCCTTAAAAATGGGAGTTGGTTTTCCACTACCAGTTGGTAAAGGAGTTGAAGGTGTAAGAGAGGGTAGAGTGTTAAGTAGTCAAGCACAAGATCAAAATCACAAGGGTGAACTAACATTAAGGCATCAATGTGGAATATGTAGGAGATCAACGAATCAGCACCTTCTTGCAAAATGTGACACGTGCCACCTTCATTATCATTTATCTTGTCTAAGTCCACCTTTATCGCGTATGCCTAAAAAGACGAAACTCATGGGATGGTATGTGCACCACTTACTGGAATTCCAACAAGCATCGAAATCTTCTAAGATATGCTTGTAATATAACATTCTGGTAAACCTTTTCCTGAATGCTCACACTTATTGAACTTACATAGGCAATGCTCGGAATGTGATAAAGAATCATCCGGATCAGAAGTCGAACGCGTAGATACTTCAGCGCCGCGAAAATTAAGACATTGTAAAGATGATTCTAATTTAACACCAACACCTCCACAAGAAGTGCAAATCCCAACAACGCCAAGTACACCTAGTACATCGAAGAATTCATCGGCCAGTATAAGTACTGTAACAAATGTTACAACTCCCGATACACCAACAACACCAAAAGTAATTATTTCCCGACATCGCACTCGTTTATCTTCTATCTTCTCTATTCAAATTTGTACGTATATCAATTGTATCTAGTTAACCATCAAACCAATGGGTCTACTACCACCTGTATTAGAACCCATACAACCCACCGAATCTGTATATAATCAGCAACCTATTAATAATGTTGCAATTCCACCAAGAGAAGGTTCACCAGAATATATGGTTGCTTCGGCAGATGGTACTGAATCTGTTTCACAAAAGAGCGCGAAGAAAAGAAGAAGGTTTGTGTGATATCATAATGTCGATGAAACAAGAATGTATAAGTAATTGTTATTATTAGGGAAAAGCACAAGAGGTATACACCTGATCCAATTACTGGTGTTAAACAACGAAAACGAAAGCACAAAAGAAAAAGTCTCGATGTAGAGAACCCGGAAGGTCCAAGTCAACCGGAAGTACATAGAAGAATCACGATAAAGGTTTATTAAACTATTGATTGTTATCACCGTCACGCAAGTTTGCTGTTTATTATAAACAGTTCTTTCTCATGAAAATAGATCAAGCCAATTCCACGTCCAGAAGGTGAAGTGGCTTCGGAATCAAGTCCACAAATGTTTGTTGCTACATCAACGAGTACCGAAATAACATCGCCACCGACACTCAAACTACCACCACCGCCAATACCACCCTTAAATACAAATACAGCTTCTATAGCGACAAATCCAGTTGTTAATAGTACAAGTAGTAGAATACCTGGTGGAAATGTAAAGAAAGGAAAAGACACGGATCTTTTAACGCAATGCAATGTCTGTGATGCACCTGGCACCAATCAGAATCTGGTTATGTTAGTGTTAACGGTGATTTCAGGTTGAATTATTTTCAAGTACTCCGATATCTATGATACTTCGTTTTGCAGGTGCGACGAGTGCAAAAAGTGTTATCACTTTACATGTCTTGATCCACCAGTTAAAAAGTCTCCAAAGAGGAGAGGATATTCATGGCACTGTGCGGACTGCGATCCTAGTGTAAGTTAATCAATTTCATTGTTTGTATTTGTTAAGAGTATAAAACAAGAAACGCCTTAAAGTACTTTATATTTTGTCCGAGATCGAATATAGGATCTCGTTAATTAGTGTGGTTTTAATAGCTCGATGATCGATATTAATATACGAACTATTGTCAGTCAGATATGAAGTACTTTAACTTGAAACATATGTAAGCAATAATATTTGCTTAAATGTTCTACTTAAAATTAGAAGAAGCAATTCTATTAATAACTAGTTGCTAACATTAAACCAATTATTTTCAGTAAAAGCTGTGCCATCTTTATTTATTGAATATTTGAATACAACGTATCCATTTACGAAATGTTAAATGGCAATTAGTTATTAATACGAAACGAACAAAATTCAAAATATTTCTATAAGAAAATGGGAACAATTCTTCATTAGTGAATGAAAATGGATAAAACACCTACACTTCGTATAATTTAGAAGCAGGCCAAAGTAACAAATTAGGCTTAAACTTATTTATGAATAATTCTATCTTTGACCTTAAATTGTCATTAGGGTTATATATTGAAGCTAAATTAAATACAATAAAAGAAAAAGTCTGTTACAGTGAAAATATTTCTTTCATTTCAGGCCTCTGAATCTGAGACTTAATATCAACAATTTTCTGTCTGCAGCTATAATTCTACGTTTAAATAAACTATGACATTGAATGTCACTATGTTTTTTGTAAAATACACAGTATATAGAGAAAAAAAACACTCCGTTCTAATTGAAAATAAGCCTGTTGAAAAAAAAAATATATATATATATATATATACTGCAACTTTCACTTTAAAATACATTTTATAACTTTTCCATTCGCTCGGCGAAGCTTTCATTATTTATTTTCATTTATTCCTTTTCTATCCAATTTTATACACTTCTCACATAATTATGTAATATTCTTATATTAACGTAAATCAGTATAAAAGTCATATAAATGTATAAAGGTAAGACGGCTTCTAAAAATGTATTTCTAATGAATTTTGCAACTCTTTTACTCGTCGGCTGCCAACTTTGTTACTCTACATTTGTTGGAAAATACGAAGTAATCCTACGTTTATATGTCATGGAGCATAAAACATATGATACAGTTTTGTATACTTTGTTTTTAATTTCTTGTATTCTGGTTTTTCTGTTTAATTTTCGGTATATTTTTTATTCGCTAAGATGGGTGGGCTCAAAAGAGATTCCTTTACATTTTCATGAAACACAGTTCAAATGATAGCAAATAACAAGTATACACATCTTTTAATCCTTTTAAATTATGTTAACATATGTTTTAATTACAACAAGCAAGTTCGGTAGAGCAACATTAAACTTGTATGGGACAGCCATATTAACATCTTAACAAAAATGAATCCTCGCTTTATGTTTACCGGAAAGAAAACCATTACAAAAATCTCGCGCATTCATAGGTGGACGTCCGGAAACAATTATTCTTTTTACGGAGATCCATGTTCCGTTTTTGCACTTGACAGCTAATACGTTACTTTGTTTATCAAAGCTTACAACTCCTGTAAGATAGAAGAGAATAATGTATTTTTCATTGCATCGAATTTCTCTTTCAGATGAATACATTTATATCCATTTCTTCACCTGGTGCCTCATCTTCAAATTTGCCTGCATTCGTTGGTTTTTCTATTTCGCAAATATCAAATAACTTAATTGTTTTATCTTTGAATTTTGTAGTTAATGGATATAATCCAGATAATGCTCTTTGCAAATCATATACATTTTTTGCAGACATTTCATTCCATCTGATTAGAGATATTTTTGATGTAATTTTCGGTGCTATAAAATGCGGTATTTCCAATCTTAAACTGTTTTTTTTTTAAATTTTTTAAAGTCTAAGAAGTGTTAGAAATTTTTATGTACCATATGTTACATTTTCCTCAATTTGAGGTTTTGTTGTTATTAAAGCTTGTTGCAGATTTTCCATTGTTTCTGCTAAAACATCTGCTCCAAGCTTTGCTAGTTTGATATACAATTCTGGCATTGTTTCATGTGGGCCAATATCTACTTTCTTTTGTGCAACTATTGCCCCTATATCAAATCTACAATTATTAATGCTAATATATATGAATGCAAAAAAGGGAGGGCAGTTTTGAACATTTTTCTTACAGTATTATGGATCAAGTAAGTATTAATCATTCCATACTGTCTCTACTACCTTAATAAATTCTAATTATAAATGATTTGAAATTTTAGAGATAATTAGTTTCCTTTCTTTATATTTCAAAGAAATTAATGGTTTCTAAGTATAATAGGGGGGTTTACTTTTTGGGCATTATTTTCATAAGTGTAATTCCAGTTTCCTGATCCCCATTCATAAGAGAATAAATTATTGGTGCTGCACCTCTCCATCTTGGTAATAAACTACCATGAACATTTATCATTCCTCTGAACAAGAATTCAAATGTTGTTATTAAACATACAGTGTTAACACATTGTACGCCAGTCCCGCGATATTGCGCGATTCCGCGAGCGGTATATAAAACGCAGATAGCGAACATTCGGTAAAAATATAGTTAATTTTCTTAAAATATATACTCTATACTAATCTATGAAAATATAGAATGTTTTTAATATATTTTCTTTAGAATATTTATCCCTTGTTGCTAAGCAATATAAGCACCGATACTCGCGTTTTGCGAATTATTAGAAAGCAGATTATTACATATGGTTGACTTACAATGGAAATGAATCAATTACATGTGATGGTATTAAATGACCGAATGAAACCACTACTCCTATATGAAAGTTTGTTACTTTGTTTTGAATAGGCCATGTGTTTATAACAAGCCCATTTTGCTTTGCGTATTTGGATACAGCATTTTCTTTCCCTTTATTACCAGTAACAACTTCTAGCCGGTGCAGGACATTACATCTACTAATTAAAAGGGTCAATAAGAAAGTTATAGAAAACTTTAAATCTGAATTTTAGGTTTAAAAAGCACACAATACAAACAAACTTGTATGTGCAATCATAAACGTTACAATCAAATTTCGATACAACAATGAACTCTTAAACAGTGAGATATAAAAACAATATTTACTAACTATTTGCTATACAAACTTCTTAAACTTTCAACGGCAAAATCGTCTGTGCCAAAAAATAAAACATTCCATGGGCCACTTTGCGGCAATGTCTGTGTTTTTTGGTTACACGCGTGATAACCATAGCACATTCGTTTGATAGCATTTGGTTTCAAGATCCATTCGTACTTCCGATTAAAATATAAGATATTTGTTGTTCCATGCAAAAAGGAACGAACAATAGGCATATTGAAATTCTCGTCATTTAGAAAATGTATAATTACACGATTTTAAAATACTCATTCTAAGTTTTGAGCTGTCTTCAATTTAATGCCATTATATCATGCTACTATTATATCACTGATAAAGAAAAGGGGATAGATGTTTCTTCTTACACGGTAAATATCCAATACGCCCTCTCGAACGAATATTTTCAAATTGATAATTCAATTTTAAGGACAAATAAATGTTACGGTGCACAAATGAATTTTGATTTAATTTAATCAATGTAATAAATATCTGATCAAAGTTTCCGAAAAGATGCACGTCAGGCAAAATAAATAAGCTCCTTATTTCGAAAGTGGTATAAGCCACTTTGCGGGAGAAAACGAGTTAAATCTGTTTTGATTACAAATATCTTTTATTTAGAAACAATTTATTGCGAATATTTTGCAGAATCTTTGCCAGTGGAATGCTTAAAGTTTGATATATGAAAATTGTAGTGTATAAACTATACAAATCTACAAAATTTTCATTTGATCAACTACGCAGTACGACGAATGTTTCGCATTTGTTTGTTGTAACGCTAGCAACATTCACCATCTCTTTCACTCTCACGTTTCAACTTGCGAGTCAAAGAAAATTCATTAACATTAACATACATTCATTAACATTCAAATCTTGATTTTCTTCTGATGATTCTCTGGATAAACGGTTAAAATTTAACGCATAGACATTAAGGAGTTACGTATTATTTATCAGCGAATCATACGAATTCATTATTTAAGAAATATTTCCATATACAAGACACTGCAGCTCGCGATTTGAGTGAGCTCACGGTCAAGAAACACGTGATTTACATTTGTTATCTAGTTTTTCAAATAAAATATTGGGAAATTATTTATATTTTAGTGTTCTAAAATAGCACTAACCTATTCGATGAAGCAAAATAAAGATTGGAGTACTTTATAACCAACGCTTCTGAGACTAAAGTATCACTACATCTTTGTAAATCAGCCGTTTGAACGCTAGTGACGTATTTAATTAATAATTACGGAATAATGGTAAAATTATAACGCCGTTAGGAGCCTTCGTTCCTGCGCCCATGGAGTCACGTTGAATATCCGGCGTCGAGTAGGCATTCTGTTGTTACGCTACTGATGTTTCCGAGCGTATAATCCGCAATGTAAACACACCGAAAGTGTAAGAAACCTCAATTAAGCTACGCCGAAATCAAAACATTGAGATTTCTTGAAAGTAATGTATTTCTTAGAAAGCTAAATGTACTCGACAAGGTTTACTATCGACACTATTACGAAAGGATACAAAATATATGCGTAGCTTCTGAAATATTCTACCAAAATCCTATATTTTTCCATTTTCAGACGTATATTCCTATTTTCAATCCTATATTCCGTAGAAATATGAGATAAATATTCATTTATTTACAAGTTGGAGAACATTTTAATGTTGTAAACAATTCAAATGCTTTTACGAATGGTCGAAAATTGTTGGTATTAATTAATAATAGTTTTATAACGATTTGCCGTAAAAATGTATGTATTCTATTGTTTATTCCAAATTTAAGCATTATTGAATAATTTATTTCGAGTACACGGTAACTAATGAAGCGTTAGGCTAAAGGATTGTGTATAAATTAATGTAATTTATACAAATTTAAGTACTCATAATGTTGATTAATATTTTAAGTTCGTTATATGAACAATTTTGGCTCTGAACATGCTTATTCTAAGTTTATACGTAATAATTTCAATGAATAGGGGTAAGATATACAGCATATTCATTAACTAATTATGAATTATTTGTTACTCACTCGTTAAAATTAATTATTTAAAAGAATTATTAAAAGGAATTAAGTTGGTAGTAGGGATACTTGATCAACGTGCCGGCTCCCCACTCCCGAGCATGCGCGCGATCTTAGGCGCGGGGTGCACTGAGGTCTCTCGCCTGTCGTTCCTCGAGTAGTGCGGACGTGCTGTCAGTTTGCTCCGATTTTTCGGTTTTTATTTCCTCAAAATTGTACTTTTCTTGTTCGAAACGTGTTTCCACAAGTGCCACGAAGCTTCCTCGGTTCGGTTTAATACTTTTTTTGATAATTAAGCAGTGAATTTTCGTGTTTTTCGACATAGCGTCACTTTCTTCGCGACGTACTTCGCAAGCTCGTGGCATCGCGATCTTTTACTTCGAATTTTCTAATATTTCCGTCATTCTAGTATCAATTAGAGTTCGATTTCTGTTAATTTCGTGAAATTAATTCCAAATTTTCGTCTGAAAATGGGTTGCCGGCCAACTACGCAGTTCAACGAGGCGGTTTGGTTCGTATTGTTTCTTGACCTTTCAAAGTCAAACTTGTGGACGGCGCGACTACGCTAGCGACACTCTGTCTCTTTCTCTCTCAGAATTAAATTTCCTATTTCAATATATTAACTTCTCTCCGCGATTTTCCACGTTATATGTGCACTAGTACTTGAATATTCGTCTTCCGCGAAATATCCACCAATTTTTTTACTACCGTTTGGTTGTCCTTAGAATGTTGTGTTCCGCGTTGCTTGGCTTTCTCGTTGCATTGTCAGGAATTGGACGTTTACTTGCTCCTCTTTGTTTCATCGAAATTTCACTTCCTTCAAGTATCACAGTATTTCATTTTGGAGTTTTTTAACTCCATTTCTTCGTTGCTCGTTCATCCGTTGTATCGACATATAAAGGGCTTAACATTTCGCTCAAAGTGTGTATCTAATATGCAATTGCATTTTCGTCTTGAATTTTTGGATATACATAAACCTAATTTCCGTACGTTTTCTCAAGAAACTTTGATCTTGCCAATTAAAGTTTCTTGATAAACGAGGAAGCCGGTTTATCTTCTTGTTTAAAACTTTGGCTTTATACTCGATTTTGGCTACGACGATAATCATCCACCATGAATTGAAAATATATTTAATATTATAATGTGTGGAGTACTTTTTGTACTACACGTATTGCTGTATTATATTGTATTTACAACGTTTATTAAGGATTTCAATTTTTATTCACATTTATAGAACCGAACAAACGCTTGGCTTGAATATTTCTTGTGTTTAATATTTCTTCTTTCCAGCAATTTTTCGATCGCGCGCAATGCGATCTTAGAATCATTTGTTTCCGAAAAAAAGTTCGCGGAAATTAGACTCAGTGTTGTACGCCGGAAATAAGAGTTCGGTCGCGATGTTAGTATTTAAAGTTATAAAAATCTTTTGCAATTTGTTCGTCCGCGATAATTAGAGTCAAAAGGCGATTCCTGCGGAGAGGATCTCCATCGGGCATGGCTGCAGCGAAGGGACCGGTAAGTTTCAACATCCACATTTTATTTCTCTTTTTCAGTTCTAATCTTCCAGTCAGAAAATATTTTGACATTCAGTCTTTCATTATATTGGGTATTTTGATGAACGTTGTCTTATAATGGTTTTCTTCTCTCTTGTTACAGGATTCATCAGTGTGTGCATAAAATATCGCGAGATAGGGAGTGCATCTTTTTTCGCCGGAGAAAATTGAGTCGGTCGCGACTTATACCTTGCTGAATAATGGACTCTAAAATCCGTTTCGCGAGTGTTAACTTCAAGTCCGTAGGTTCCAGGTTCCAGCTATTTGAATTCCGTATTTTGTGATCGAGTGCAATGCGATCTTAGATAAAATTCGCGGAAATTAGAATCAGTGTTGTTCGCCGGAAATAAGTGTACGGTCGCGATGTTAGTATTTAGAGTTATAAAAATCTTTTGCAATTTGCTCGTCCGCGATAATTAGAGTCAAAAGGCGATTCCTGCGGAGAGGTCCTCCATCGGGCATGGCTGCAGCGAAGGGATCGGTAAGTTTCATAATCCATATTTAATTTCTCTTTTTCAATTCTAATTTTCTAGTAAAAAAATATTTTTCAATTCAATCTTTCATTATATTAGGTATTTTGACAAACTTATGACTTATGATGGATTTCTTCTCTCTTGTTACAGGATAAAATATCGCGAGTGCATCTTTTTTCGCCGGAGAAAATTAAGTCGGCCGCGACTTAAAACTTGCTACATAATGGACTCTAAAATCCGTTTCGGGAGTGTTAAATTCACGCTCGTAAGTTCCAGCTGCTCCAGCATCATCTTCATCATTGTCTTCAACACCATCTTCAACATCGTCTTCACCTTCAACCTACTACAGGCAGTTTCAAGACATCACCGAGTGAGTCACAAAAGTTTTCAATATTTTTTATACCCTCTGACCCGACTTTCAATTTTCAAAGTTTCAAATTTAGAGTCTTGTCCCCCCGGTATCCTATGCCGTAGGACGATTGGTCCGAATCGGTATGGGGTGCTGGTTATAATTCTTTCTAAATATTTGCGAGCATAGCGACCGCGAGTAGATTCTACTTGTGGAATCTGCTCGTGGGTAGCATCAACATTGAATGTTTTATATTTATTAGTTGAGGTAGGCCTTCTTGTCTTGTTTGTAGCTTCGCGGTTTCAATTATAATATGCATGCGCGGATTATTTCCGCCGATTGTAGCCTCTCGTACCGTGGAATCGCGAATCGCGAATACGCGAGTCGCATGAATTAATTGCGACTTTATTTCACTTTATTCGATTAAAATTGGATCATGCATCCGATTTGATATTATATATTAGTCCTTATTAATTTGATTATACATCAATATGTATTCATTAATGTGCATTTCGCTTCGTCCGATTGTCGTTCGTACGCTTGACGGAAAAAATGGTTTGTGATATGAGCAAGAAGGCAATTCGCGACGGGTAGATTCCGGAGTCGAACGACGATTGTAATGTCTTCGATGAAGGGGTCGCTCGAGGTTACTTACAATTAGAGATTTCAATTTCTGTATGTACTTTTCAGTACGTATTTTCATATATATATTATTTTAAATGAAATTTTGCTGTTTATTAAACTAAATATTGTGATACCCCTTTGACACGCGTCACTGAAATAAAGAATACACCTTTCCCTACCCTCGTATAAATAAATACTTCAGCCCTCCCTTTAAGCAAATGATTTAAAGTAAAGTCAATTTAGTCCGCTCAGATACTTATTCTTTCATTCTGTCAACTGGATTTTTTAGTCAGGATTTTCAGCAAACCTCAAACTCCTGTGTACTGTGTTCATTTATTTAGTCTTAAGGCATGCCCATTTTATTTAGCTCGCAATTATCCGTGGATCTTAGATGTGATACGGATGAGTGCGGGCGGTGGGCATGGGTTAATTTTAATATTTCCTAATCATGTGTGGCGGCTGGCGGAGGATTTCGTGGTCCGTGCACGACGCATTTCCACACGTGTGTATGACCGGTTATTTTTGTGGGATTGCGTCGGTTTTTAAATTTTAAGTAAAGCCATGAACTTCCTTGCGAGGTTGGCGAGCCCCCAGGGGTCCGTCTACATCACTTGGACGTGAATCTCTTTACTTTTGCTATTTATCGTAATAGATTTTAAAATATAGTCATCTGCTATATTTTATACTTTCACGACTATGAATATTCATGGTCTTTAGACGCGAGTAGCTTCCTTTTATTCAAGTTAAATTAACTTGAGATAGAGTCAACTATCTTCCAGTTACTTCGTATAGTATCCCTCTCGACACAGCATTACCACGGGGCGCCGTCTTTCGGCATAAGTCGTCTCTTATGTGGTGACCCCTCCGAAAATACCTATTCCTAAAAAATAGCCTATACGAAGTAATTCTTGGAACGCGAGTTTATATTTGCATAAAAAATTCGCAATGGAACGCAGCCTCTGTCAGTCGATTTCAGAAAAATGGGTACGTACAATTTCGTGGTATGAGTTTGGTATTGAGTTTGGGTGTCGGAGGGGTCCCGGGACCTTCTCTCTAGTGTAGGCTTTGCACCCAAGGCTCGTGAATGAGAACCGTGGAGTGGGTTGATGTTGATTGTGTTGGTGTGCCTGATTTGCTTTTTGCCATTTTAAATATAGCTTGAGGGAGGCAGGTAGCATATCTTCTCTAACTTTGTGTGCTTGATTATGAGTTAATTTTAAGTAGGTAGGGCCAGGGCTGAGGACTCACCTTCGGTTAGCAATAGGCGTTGTTTTGTAAAGGTGTGATCCCTCACCTGGGAACTGTTAATAAATTAGTATATCATCACCGATATGCTAAAGTGTTAATGTATTCATAAGTATTAATCCTAGAACGCACGTAGTTTAAGAGGCTGCAGTGGTTCTTAAACACCGGTTTCTGAATTCGCTGAGTCCTTAAATCACGGACTAGTAAGGTTGTTCTTTCAGCACGTGGATTGTATTCTGCTTGGACATTCGATTAAATGTGTACAGGTACGAGCATCCATTTCGTTAATATGAAATGGCTGGGCGTGCTCTGTGCTAGGATACCAGTAAACTTTTTATTATATATCTAACTTCATATCTAATTTCTGTCGAAGTAAAGTCAATCTCAATATTATCCTTTTAAATTGAATTAAATTCAAGTGTTTTTCGGAGAATGTCACCGAAAATATTCTATTCGTGGGTACTCGAGAATGTTTCACCGCAGGATATTCCGGAGAACGTTCAATCTTTGAATGTTAAAGGGTATTCGACGGATGAATGTTCGCGGATATTCAAGAATAATTCAAGTTATATAAATGTAGTAAATGTAGTTTATGAGCTGGTTTATTGCACCGGAACACTCGTCGTTTCTGTGGAACCACCAGTTCTTTGTACGAAAAGGGAATGTCCGAGCAAATACTTTTCACGCAACGCGGGATGAAGGGCCAAGTGCGAAGAGCCCAAGTGGCGAAGACCTATTTAATGACGATTCATCTTCGGATGGATCGTCATTCTTATGCTATTAAGTCGCTATGCTCGCTAATTATATTTTATTCTGACCACCCTGCCCCCATACCCCCATACCCCCTTGTGAACCTGGGACGCAAACATCCGCGTCGCGAATCTTTAAGAAATTTGAGTAAAGTTATATTTATTCCAATAATAGTTTCATATCCCTACAAAGTTTTTACTCTTTCAAGCAAACTTTTATTATAAATAACTTGAGATAGAGTCAATTATCTTCCAGTTACTTCGTATAGTATCCCTCTTACACAGCATTACCACGGGGCGCTGTCTTTCGGCGTAAGTCGTCTCTTATGTGGTACCCCATAATGTCTGAAAAGACACCCTTCCTAAAACCTCCAAACTATACGAAGTAATTCTTGGAACGCAATTTTAATAAATATTATTAAAATCGGGTGAATTTTTATATTTCTTGATTACATAAATATTATTAGAATCGGGTCAGTTTTTATATTTCTAGGTAACATAAATATTATTGAAAGCGAGTCAATTTTTATATTTATAGATTGTATGATTTGAAATCTTTTTCGAAGAAGTATATTATTTGAAATTAACTTTAGTATATTATGAGTAATTTTTATTGAATTAGTAGTGTTCGAACTCCGTTGCCCCGCGTCCCCAGGGTTCACACACGGAAGCCGAATTATGGCTTTCAATATCTGAAATAGTCATATTATTGATATGACAAAATAGGCCTGAATTGGTCGGCCTGACTGAAAATGATTATCGATACTGGTTCCTTCATATGAAATATGAAATGAAATGATAAAACGGAACCAGTACGAACTCTTTCAACACGCATTATTATACGAATATTATATGAACGAACTATTAAACGTTTGTTATATAAAGGAATGAAACAATTTATTTAAATGAAGTATCAAATGTAGAGTTACATATTTCGAATCTTATTTCTGCCACATATTTTGCGGATAATGCAATTTTTAAGATCTCAAGAACGAAGACAATATTTATTATTGTATTATAGTATTTTTAAATTGAGAGTAACTAATTTTCATGAAGCGTCTTGAAGGAGTTCAAAGCCCAAATAGAGGCACTAAAAGGGACCCCCACGAGAGTTTTGAACTCTCCGGAGAGTTGGGCCTTGTCTGCACAAAATCCTCTGGGGGACGTAGGAGAACAGTGTTCATTGCACGAGTATAAACTCCGAGGGAGGTTTGTCGTAGACTTCCGAGGTCTTGAACTGGATCGATTTAAACAATTGAGAGGATTGTACGGAGTCCACTGTGGCAACTCTATCCGGATAGAGTTCGGACCGTCATTGCGAAAATCCTCGATGATTTGTTTGATCGAAACAGTTCGAGGTGCCGAGGGGGTCGTAGCGATTGTAAAAGCTAACTGACGAGTCACTCGAACCTGTTCACTTAGCTCTTCAGAACAATCATTTTTTATAAAAGCAAGACAAGTAACAAGTAAACAAGACAGATTTTCTATCTGTAAAATTGAATAATAATGATATGATGATTATATATTGATGAGAGAGAAGGTGTAATTAATTCCATATACATACATATATTTACTGATATTATTAATGAAATTAATTTTGATAATGGAAATGAAGTGAAATGTAAAGAAGCGTAAAAGGAGGTTCTGGAGAGTTAAGCTAGCTCAATGAATAATGATATAATCGTCAAAATGACGATATGTAAAAAGCCAAGCGTTTGTAAATGGTTGATTTTCATGCATATGATTGTTGAAACATCTTATTATTGATGGTTTATCATCAAATTTTCTGTCTTTTGCACTTTTCGTGCTTTTATCAAGTATTTACCAATTTTCAAGCAGTAATGAAACACACTTGTTTACTCATTTTTATTGATATTAAATGAGTTTGATAGGAATAAAATGTTGGACCTGGTGATATTATCGTCAAGGGCAAAATCGAGTAAAAAAAGCATTCTGATTTTGAATAGAATTCTAGCTTTCAGTGACTTTTAACAAATATAATTTTATCATTTCGACATTTGTTCTCGTAGAATCATTAATGATGTTAATTTTCAATTGCATGTAAAATACATGCACGAGAGTGAAATTTTGACAGCATTTATTAATACATTTAGATTCATTATATTCGCGAAATTAGTTTGCAATAACTGAAGTAGGTGAAATATCGAGGAAACAAGGTTTATGAGTAAAATTTGGCATTTTCTCAAAAGATCCAAGGTGAACTGATAGTTTCTGGATGACGCATCGACGCGGCCGTCGCAATGCTGAATGCATTTTTTATTTTTCAGCGAAATGGATTTTCGGAAATCCTCTAAAAAATCACACTTTTCCTGTTCGAACGTGAGAATTGGTCTTCATCTTTCGATCGCCTTATACCCTAATTTGGTTTGATTTTTTCTTCAACCCTAATTGGGTTCATTCTTCCATGATTCACTAATTTCGACTCTCAGTGAGTTTCATTTTCTTGCAATTCTAAATCCGTTTATAACGATTTGGAAGCCCGTGGCTTCTCTTGTTTCTTTGCTTCGATTTCACACCGTCTCGTTGGCTGCAAGTTGTGATTATATTTTCGAGAATTCCATTCTGTTTATTTAAACTTCCATTTCGAAATCGGTCCGTGATAAAAATCGTAGTTTATGCCATGCCCATTTTGCCTGGTCCGCAGTCAGCCGTGGATCTTAGATGTGAATCGGATGGATGCGGACAGTGGGCATGGTTTAATTTTGATATTTTAATTAATCACAATCTGCGACTGGCAGGGGTTTTGCGATCCGTATACGACGCAATTCCACATGTGTGCGTGTGCGGCAATTTCTGTGGAATTGCGTCGGCTTTTTGAGTTTTGGTAAAGCGATACATTTTCTTGCGAGGTTGACGGTCCGAGGGCTTTGTCTACCCCGCTTGAAAGTGAATCTCTTTACTTTAGACGGCCGATTTACACTACTAAACCATAGTCTACTTTTGACTGTGTGTCTTTTCGACTATGAATATACGTAGTCTTCGATCTCAAGTAGCTTCCTTTTAATCAAGTTATGTCAGCTTGATGTAGAGTCGATTTTCTTCCAGTTACTTCGTACAGAGAGCTCCTGTATGAAGTAAATGGAATCGCGATCGTGGAATGTACCGCTAAAAGGTACCTGTAGTATACTTTGAATTTTTTCATATGCTTAAAACATATTCGCAATGGATCGTAGGCTTTTGCCAGTCGATTTCAGGAAAATTTGTATCGTGTTTTTCCGAGGTATCAGTTTTGTATCGGGTTCGGGTGTCGGTTCACAATTTTGGTGAGATTTTTAATCTTCGGGGTAGAATTAAATACGATAGCTTTGCCTCGGGTAGGTCGAGTCATGTACCTTTTTATAACTCATGCAAAACGATCAATTTGACCATTTTGCATTGGTGTAAAAAGGAAATTTTGTTCAGTTCAGCATATACTTTTTTATGCTGAATATAAATTAGAGTTAAAATTTTGTTTAAATGATTGGGAGGTAGGATTCTACCTCCCGCCCTCCGTGTAGGGCGGGTCTCGATGCAGCAACCTCCACGTGGTGAGACCTGGGCAATCGGAATTATTTATCGTGTAATAATGACACGAAAATGATTTTAAGGCATTGTTTTGTAATATCAAATTTATGTAGAATTATAGTAATTACTTGTATTATGTCGTATTCCTTTACAGAACAAGTGCCAGCATTATAATTTAGTTGCCGCTCTTATATTACACCATAATTAATTTCGAGCTAATCGGCTGCAGGTTATTTTACATTTATAAGTGTAATCAACATTTTATTTATAAATGTAAAATAACCAGTCCATAACATTGGTAAATTGTGGATTCGTTATTGTGAAGAAATTAAATGTAATTCTTATCCACCATCTACCATTGATTTGGACTGACCCATTTTTGGCTCAAAAAAATTTTTTAGCCACTTCTTCCGACCCAAAATCATCATAGAATATGTTTATACATCATATACCATCGATTTGGACCATCTAGGAGCGATTTTGGCGACTTTCAATTTTTGAGAATTTTTGAAGGTATACCCCTTCACATTTTTGCGATTTGGAGTCGACCCATTTTTGGCTCAAAAAAATTTTTTAACCACTTCTTCCGACCCAAAATCATCATAGAATATGTTTATACATCATATACCATCGATTTGGATCATCTAGGAGCGATTTTGGCGACTTTCAATTTTTGAGAATTTTTGAAGGTATACCCCTTCACATTTTTGCGATTTGGAGTCGACCCATTTTTGGCTCAAAAAAATTTTTTAACCACTTCTTCCGACCCAAAATCATCATAGAATATGTTTATACATCATATACCATCGATTTGGATCATCTAGGAGCGATTTTGGCGACTTTCAATTTTTGAGAATTTTTGAAGGTATACCCCTTCACATTTTTGCGATTTGGAGTCGACCCATTTTTGGCTCAAAAAAATTTTTTAACCACTTCTTCCGACCCAAAATCATCATAGAATATGTTTATACATCATATACCATCGATTTGGATCATCTAGGAGCGATTTTGGCGACTTTCAATTTTTGAGAATTTTTGAAGGTATACCCCTTCACATTTTTGCGATTTGGAGTCGACCCATTTTTGGCTCAAAAAAATTTTTTAACCACTTCTTCCGACCCAAAATCATCATAGAATATGTTTATACATCATATACCATCGATTTGGATCATCTAGGAGCGATTTTGGCGACTTTCAATTTTTGAGAATTTTTGAAGGTATACCCCTTCACATTTTTGCGATTTGGAGTCGACCCATTTTTGGCTCAAAAAAATTTTTTAACCACTTCTTCCGACCCAAAATCATCATAGAATATGTTTATACATCATATACCATCGATTTGGATCATCTAGGAGCGATTTTGGCGACTTTCAATTTTTGAGAATTTTTGAAGGTATACCCCTTCACATTTTTGCGATTTGGAGTCGACCCATTTTTGGCTCAAAAAAATTTTTTAACCACTTCTTCCGACCCAAAATCATCATAGAATATGTTTATACATCATATACCATCGATTTGGATCATCTAGGAGCGATTTTGGCGACTTTCAATTTTTGAGAATTTTTGAAGGTATACCCCTTCACATTTTTGCGATTTGGAGTCGACCCATTTTTGGCTCAAAAAAATTTTTTAACCACTTCTTCCGACCCAAAATCATCATAGAATATGTTTATACATCATATACCATCGATTTGGATCATCTAGGAGCGATTTTGGCGACTTTCAATTTTTGAGAATTTTTGAAGGTATACCCCTTCACATTTTTGCGATTTGGAGTCGACCCATTTTTGGCTCAAAAAAATTTTTTAACCACTTCTTCCGACCCAAAATCATCATAGAATATGTTTATACATCATATACCATCGATTTGGACCATCTAGAATTTATTTTGGCGACTTTCAATTTTTGAGAATTTTTGAAGGTATACCCCTTCACATTTTTGCGATTTGGAGTCGACCCATTTTTGGCTCAAAAAAATTTTTTAACCACTTCTTCCGACCCAAAATCATCATAGAATATGTTTATACATCATATACCATCGATTTGGACCATCTAGAATTTATTTTGGCGACTTTCAATTTTTGAGAATTTTTGAAGGTATACCCCTTCACATTTTTGCGATTTGGAGTCGACCCATTTTTGGCTCAAAAAAATTTTTTAACCACTTCTTCCGACCCAAAATCATCATAGAATATGTTTATACATCATATACCATCGATTTGGATCATCTAGGAGCGATTTTGGCGACTTTCAATTTTTGAGAATTTTTGAAGGTATACCCCTTCACATTTATGCGATTTGGAGTCGACCCATTTTTGGCTCAAAAAAATTTTTTAACCACTTCTTCCGACCCAAAATCATCATAGAATATGTTTATACATCATATACCATCGATTTGGATCATCTAGGAGCGATTTTGGCGACTTTCAATTTTTGATCATTTTCAAACGTACACCCTTTCCATTTTTTTCCCGAGGACATATTTTATTGCATCGAATTTGTCTTTATCTATTTGTCTAATGTCTTTTCCGGAAAGTATTCATAGAAAATTATTAAAGGCTTGTGTACTTTCGAGAATTTTATTATCAACAGCAATATGTTTACAATAAACGAGCGACGTACACGATACTTTATGACACATCATATCTGTATCGACATAACATTGCTGCTTTGTACGTTATGCGGTTAAACATTTTATACTCTGTTCTTATAATAATACATATTTTCAAGATATTACATCCTTCGAAACCAATTACATTTCCAATTAATGAACAGAGCATTTTTTTCTCGTGCAACAAGGATGACAATGATTTGTCGTTTGGCCTCCATAAATTTGTATTTACTTTGAAATGCTATACGCCAACTTTCCTCGATGAAATTATTTTAAGTATAATAATTATATTACCTTATACGACGATATAATTTCATGCAAGGTCGTACACTTCTCGTAAGCATATACATTAAAATGATTTAAAATCATACAAATTCATTTTATACCTCTAATATTAAAACCTTGTAAATATATCATTTCAATTTCAATGCCATTCTTATTCTTAAAACAATCGTATACGTACTTGACATTTTATATATCACATTGCCAAATACATAATCCAACATAAGTGTACACTGATGTCATCTGATAAGAAGACGGAGAATGGTTTAAGTGAAAGCTTTCAATTTTTATTAAAACATTTGTGTTTACTGATCATTTTATATCGTACAGATGCATTACGAGTATTACAAGGTATCTTGAGTTCAGTTCGTACATCGCATCATGTGTTTCGTTAAGCCATTATTTCTATTAAAATCCGCTGAACTCAGTTCTGCCTTACGTGTGTCGTACTTTATAAATATTCATGAAGCTCATTTCGAAATCGTTTTAATAATAAATATATACCCTCTGCTCTTACTTTAAATTGTTCAGTTCGCATTCCGTTCGATCATATTCAGTAGTATGATCCGTCTGGTTAGTTCGCGTTCGGAAACCCCAGAAGTCTGCTTTGGAATGAATTCGGTAATACATTTCGGAATTAATTAAACACAACATATATCCGAAGCTCTTTGATTACACACTCCATTCAGCGTATCACATTTTAATGAATAAATCGCGATCATGCCAATCCTTACGAGGATGTTCGGCGAGGATCTGTAACATTAACGGTGTTTGTGGAATCTCAAATTCGGTGTATCCGCTTTCAATATGGCGGTCTAAGATAGAGTAGCTATCTGACATGTCCTTTGCTCAGGTTCGCTGTCCTCTTCTGTTTCACTTGCCCACGAGGGCTGTCGTTCGTGTCACATTTCCCCGTCGCTGTCACCTATACGTCCTGCTGGTCCTGTCACGGAGTCATCTAAAACTTCCGTCACCTGATAACATGGTTCCTTCAAATCAGAAACTCGGATATGTACATCGAATACAAATATTAATATTGTCACGAAAATTTGATCCTGAACTCGTTACTGACGGTCCCATTTGTGCTTATCGCGACGGAATGCTAATGGTATTAGTTTGCAATATTTACAATATTATATTATATATTGATCAGTTATCTATGTGTGTTATGAAATGGGGATTCAGTAAAACTTCCAAAAGTGTGATTAAGAGATGCATTCAAGGTTTCATCTATTTTATATCTCGCATGTAATTGCGTCAAGCGGGCATAAATTGAGTACCGAATAATGGGACTTTGTAAATGTTATACGTTGATTCAGGCTTCGGATGGTTAATTATGTGAAGCTTCAACTTGTCGACTTGCTTTGCAGCATGCTTAGTTGAAATGAGTAATTACGGGAATGAGAGTAAAATAATTAGTCTCCTCGGTGCTTTTACTTACTAAGACCTCCTCGAAGCGATCGTAATGCTCGTTTCTCGCGTTCAAAAGTCTCTCGCCGACGGATTCGGTTCCGCTGCTGAATTGGGAAGAATCTCGTCTTCCTAAAGTACTGGATGCAATGTGCAGCAACGAAAGGACTGCCAAGAAGCCGGCTGCAATATAAAAACGGAATCTCAAAAGTGATAGCGAATATGGCTTTCATTTCTAATGCCAGAAATATTTATACTAATTATTAAATATCTTGTCTATAAAATCGAACGGGATACTTTTCTTTGGGTTTAAAGTAAACGTTTAAATGCCGTAAATGAGAACATATCTGAAACATCGGATTCCGCTTGTATCCTTGTTTACCATAAATGCAAGGAAGAAGATGTACATACTTGTTCGCAGAACAAATGATTCTACTTGATGCAGCTACGGAAATATAAAATATAAATAATAATAAAGGAATACGACGAAGGCAACGTTAATGTCAGCTATTTTCGTAATACGATCGAAGGCTCGTGCTTCGTAATAATATAATATGCCATATTTATTTCAATATCCTTTTTTTGGAAAGTTACCTGCAACGTAGGACAACCAAAGCCTGTGTGGTTTCCATGCCAAAACGCAGGATAACGGTAGATAAAACAATGCCCTCCGCCATCCCCTCGTTATCATCCGAACCACCGACCAGCAATACGAACAAAGGGACTCGTCGTTTCTAAAACAAAATATTTGGGTTTATCGTAGCTTCCGCTATTTCACATCGGAAATTTTATCGCTGTTTCTTTTTTTCTTTTTCCTGGATTTATTGTTACTTAAGTGTCGCTACTTGATATCGGAAATTTTACCCTTTCTTTTGTTGTCCATGGGTTTGTTATTACTTAAGTGTACAGAGTGGAAATTTCATAGATGCAAAAATAGAAAATGGAGAACTGATTTCAGTGAATTCATTTTGCTTCGTTGATATAATTCGTATGAGGATTAATTAGTTCGATTCAGTAAGAAATTTTAATATAATTGTTATACCATCATTTGAAGAGGAGATTTTTAATCAGTGGATTGAAATATTATGATAAATAAATACGTTTTGGAATAATCAGAATTTGTTTATGTTCGATTTTGGCAAATATTGAAAGGTTTCTTTCATTAATGTTTATTGCGGAATTTTGATATTTCATTCAAATCTTCGAACAGGATTATAACGAAGGGATTCTGAAATTTTGATTTATATGTAATACGAATAATTGAACATAATGTCAAGTACGTAAATATTTAGTCAGAATTCGAGTGACTCGGAAATTAAGGGGAAGCCTCGCATCATAATAGCAGTTAACAGACTTTTGTTATAATTTCCGGTTGCCATGGAAATTGCTAGTTAACGGAATTAGTCTGCTTGCCATCGAAGATTCAATTACCCATGGAATATTGTTACAGCAACCATATTTCTCGATGATCTCACTCGCTTATAAACCACATCACTTCGTTTCATGGATGTCCAGATTTTTAATTAGTCCGATAACCAGTAATTATTGGAAAGCTCAATGGATTGGAATATGAAACATTTGAAATTCATAATGACGGAGCATGTATAATGTAATAAAATAAATTAGACTTAACGCTGAATGAACACATTCTATATTTCCACGTGAAATATTCAATCTTAATATGAATATTATGTTGCGTTACGGAATTATTGTTTGGAATTTTCCATGGTAATGTAATATAGAAAATATACAAATGCAAAATGCTAATTCAGTTACGTGCTATATGTTTTAGTATTATTAGGAATGATACAAAAATCACATAGAATTTAAAAAAAACTACGTTATAAATAAAGCATAATATTTCAAGGTTGCTTCGCACGTAATTGTTTTTTGAAGAATAATCGAGTTATGTGTTACAAGACTGAAATTAAATTGAACAAAAATTGAATACTTTCCGGTGACCCCAATACTTAAGTTCGCGGAGTTTAAATTTAATGGATTCGATAAGAACAGAAAAGCATCAGTTTTTCTGACAAACTTGCTTTCAGGTTAAATAAAAGTTTGGGATAAGAGTGATAGGATCTTCGAAAAGTATGGTCTTCCAAGATACGATGAAATAATATTCCCTCGTGGGACTATTGGTCACGTTCTAGCTGTAACAGCTAACAAGAGCTGATGACCATTAGCTTAACTTTATGCTTCCTCATGACTCCTATAATTTCAAACTTTATATGAAAACTTATGAATCATCCATAATATATCTCTGCTCTATATCTTCTACTCTCGTACACCTTTTTTTATCGTGGTATAGAAATCATGCTTTACTCTATATTGGCTTTTAATATTAAATATTGCGATAGTATTATAACATTGAACATCGCGTTTAAAAGAACGGAACTCTGTAAATATATACGTGATGAATATTTGATTTTATCAGACAAATTTAATCTCTTCCAAGTGTCTCAAAATCATTGTGAAATGAGTAATTATCGGAGATTCTTAAAAAGAAGTATTATTTGAAGATAAATGTAACAAGAAGTTTGTATATCTATCGGTTACCGGGAAATATTTGAAAAAAATGCATCGTGTATTTTCTTCTCTCGTATCAGCTAATCGTATCGCAATATTCGTCGGTTAAATCAATTTCGATATGTTATATTGATATACCTGATGCAAATCTGGACGAACAACGTAATGGCCCACGTGATTTCCAGAAAAAAGATCAACCCGGATGCAGCTCTGTAAAATGGAATCAGAATATATTGAAATATCGGTTTTTTACATAACGTCGAAAGTACATTTAACAATTTTACAGCGGCAAGTGAAAGCTAGACATTTTTTTTAACTTAAAGCTACAGAATTATTTATTTGGGTGAAAAATTGCGAGGATGATTGACGTTCGAAGAATCGACGTTCTACTGTAATTATTTGTTTCCTGAAAAAAAACACACTTCGCTCTCATGAATGAAAGGTTGGAAAAAGAAGTTGATGAATGTTTCGCGAAGTTTTATTGCATTTCAATTTTTTAAGCTCGCCACGAGTACCCCTTAATCTGCAACTTGCTTGGTTGATCATATATCACGGTGCACGGTATGCATGTAAAGCGGAAATTTCCATAGAACTAGTAGAATGCAATCTGCAGTGCCACAGCAGATCCGTGGATTCACAATTTACGGAATGCAGGTCCCCGAATACTATTTCGCTAGCTGTATTAGACAATATTTTTGTGTCGACTTGAAATTGTACAAAAAAATATGTAATAAGGCAGCTGGTGTCTTTTTCGTGACCTACGGGTAATCATAACAATGAGGTTTAATATTAAATTTTAAATACACGATGACTAAACTATTACTCTTATACGACTCCACTTATACTGAATTTACATAAACGTTTATCAATTGTAATATTATATATTATATATTATTGGGTTGGACTGAAAGTATTTGAAAATATTCAATTAAAATTTTTGTGGACACGGGATTATGAATCTTTCCGAAAAATAATAAAAATGTTGTAAGTCAAAACGGACAACATATTATTAAATAAAGAAAATGAGGAAATATAAATATTGAATATAAATCGCTTTTTATTTCTGTGTTTAAAACTGTAGGAACTTTTTGGCCAAACCAATATTATTATATTCAATTATTATATAAATGTTATAGTTTATTAAATAACATTGCAAAGGATAGGTAAAAAAAAGTGATTCGGGACTCGAAGTAAGGAAACGAAAATAAATAATATCTCTGTGAAAACGGATTATTTTATTCAGTAGAAAGTACAAATAAAAGTAAACTGTGACAAAATAAAAAGAATGCTTGATGAAATGTTCGGATTAATCTTCGCACTGCGCGGATTTGCTTTCGCTTCTGGCTGAAAATGAAAGAGAAATGTTACTTTCGAGTAAACAATTCTGATCGCCATTTCAATAGACAACAAGAGAAGTAAGAAAAGGGGGGCTGTACAAGTAATAACACTTTCAAGATTTCAGACTCTTAGAATAATTGGAATACGATAAAAAAATATGACAATTTAAAATATGATTGGAAATTTTGAAAACATCCCTGAATTCGGAAATGGAAATTAATATAAAGTATTCCGACGCATACTTTTTAGAGCATCCCTCTTTGCGTAAGGCGAATTCTAAATGCTCCTTAATACTGCGAATTAAAAGTATTCCGTGCTTTCTCCGTGGAAAGCCTTTCCGGTGGAAGTTTTTATTGAAGGACGGTAATTTCCTTCAATTATATTAAAGCGTTAAGTATTTGCGCCGTTTGCTTTTTTAGCTTCATTTAAATAACTCTCTTAATGAAGATCGAGTCCGACATCTTGAGGGTGATGTTATTCTGATTATTTTCACGGAAGATTTGATTAACCGACGTTACGATTTACATTTAAAGTGGCGCGTCTCCGCGAACGTAAGTTCTTCAGGCTTTATTCCGCGATCATTTTCATAAGTGTAAAAAATGAAAAACTATTTACCGTAAATGTAAAACGTGGTGGATATCATTTATGGAAATATCGGAGCAAATTTTCCAAAGTTCTCCGACTACTTTTAATATGAAATCATTTATTCACGTTGAAGTAATACTTTATCGTTCGTGCTTTAATTTCAGGTTGAAAAAGGTATTTCGCCGAGTCTGATTGTTTTCGAGGAAAACGTGGCGAGAGAATGCAATTCTAAGAATATAATAATAATGTTTACGGACTGAAATGAGAACGCTTTTAAAATCTAATATAAATAGGGATGTAATATTTTTGCTTGGATCAAGGTCTTTGAAAGTTTCTTCTTTTCTTAATATATACACGGTGTTGTTTGCAGCCGGTATCTTGACATTATTATTGCTCGATATTATTTGTATACTTTTAGCTACGTATTTTTGCGTGTCCAAGAATAATTCTCGTAATATGTAGAATCTCGATGGAATAACTTCGACTAGTTTCATGACTTTGCTTTCTGAATGTTGTAATGTGTGAGTTGAATTACGGTATACGCATGTTGAATTATCCTCACGTAACGTAAAACCCAAGGACGTGTTGATGGTACGCCACATCCACTCCAACACCGCATACAACTGCAACAAAGGGAATCAAATCAAACTCAATGTTTTAAGAGTAGATCGTATCAATTCTAACGTGGCATTAAAGTTTAACTACTTGACGTACAATTTAATCGATTTAATCGATTTAATTCAGATTACTTTCCATATGGACTCGATATCACTTTCTTTCCTATGTCGGTGTACGTGGTGGTCGAAAAAAGAGTTAAGTAACGTTAATAAGAAATTAACTCGCGTAAGTTTCTTGCGCAAGTTAAATCTGATTAATTAGCGAGCCAATTAGTACTTCAATTAGTACGTGGAATCAGTCAGATCTCAGTAAAAAACAGAATGATGCTTAAATCAAATTCGAAACTTTGTTAGACGTTTATGTTAAGAATTACTTTTATGACTACTATTTTATAACTATCCGTAAAACATTTGAACGTTATATATCATTATTTATATAATATGAAAACTTTGGCGGAGATCATGATAATGTTTCGCACGAAATCCTCTACGTCTGAACAGGGGTGGAAACTTGTTAAAGAGTATCCGTGTCCCCCCTGGTTTCTCGGTATTGCATTCTCGATGTATTGCGCGGCATACTGTTGCATTAATTAGCACGTCTGGTATTCCAGAGGTGAATTCGAAATGTACCCCGTGAATTACCACGTAATTATTGGAAATTACTACTAATTCAATGATTTATGAAGAAACATAAGTTACTTTATTAGTGTCATTACACGAGTATTCTAATATTCTTTGCATTTGAAGTAGTTTAACCGCTTAACGTGCAGCCACGTGACATACTTGTCGACGCCTAACCATCTAAAAATGTTCAGCGACGTGTATGTCACGTCCAGCGCCATTATTAAGTATTAAAAATATTTTAATTAGAAAATATAGTTCTTCTTCGGAAAAACTTGGACGACCAAAACGGCCACTACCACTTAGACTGACTTGGAGACTTTTCCAAACATTTGTGCCCCGATTAAAAACGTGCAAGCGGTTAAGTATTTAAAGTATTTTAAGTATTTTAACACGTTCGCTGAGGGGGGAGAAGGGTAGGCAAGAAATTAAACGACGGCAAGTGGTTTCTCATCGTAAATACTTTATGTCCTGCAGACGGCCATGACACTAACAATAAATTACTGCTTCGTATTCGACAATCGATAAAGGACGTTGAGTTTAACTGGGATTTTATAAAAACGACGGATACGGGAAATACACGACGGATACGTGCTATATCTACGATCTGAATTTATCGTTTTACAGAATTCCTAAAAAGAACAAGTGAATTCAATCCGAGTGCATTGCATTCTTCGCTTACAGATATGAGTCAGATCTTGGATGAATGGTGTAATAAAAAGTCTGCGTGGAAATTGTTTTAACGAATAACAGTGGCATTAACACCAAAGAATTAAGTAACAAAGCTACCGTCAAAATTACCGGGCCACACTTTTTATTAAGATTATTCCAAAATGCAACGGCGCGTTCTTTGGGATTTTATATATTTTGATTTTATATACGTGACGCGTATAATTCGATCCATTAATTAACTCGTATCATCCAGCCATAATTTCTATGCAATTAAGTATGCAAAGTTAACCGAGTATAAGTTCGGTAGTTTTAGTGTTGATACTAATTACTGATCAGTGTGAAAGCTTCGCGATTTTTTATATATGCTTCTACAGAATGTAAAGAACAATATTGTATTGCAAACCATGTTATGTCGATAGCACGCCATATTTCCATGGAAACAAGAGCATACGAACCTGTTTCAATATATTTCTGAAAATGAACTTTTTCAAACGCGTTCGAATTAAATTGTTTACATGTTAAAAGTAAGCATTTTTGCGGAACTTGGTGGAATGAAACTCTACATAAAATGGCTGTGTTCGAAGGAAATATATGCAGGATGTGGAAATCGGCCGCACGTGAATCGCAAGGAAATTCTAATTTAGATAAGTGGATGCATAAAAATAAGAAGTTTTAATAGAAATACGTATATGAATAACAGAATCAGCTGATTAGTGTAAGAACTACACTTTAATATAGAATATTATTAAAACTCGATTCAAATACGCCGCTAATATTTATTAAGTTTTCCATATTTTTAATGTTACGATAACGATGTAAAGTAACTGACGTATTATACAGCACTTTGTTTCCTTTCTCGATGTTGTATACATGTATTATGTACATGTTACGTCGACGCGTTAAATTTCTTAACTCGCGTAAAGATTAATATCATTTCTAATTGAAATGCGCGATTTCTGTGCATGACACGTGAACAATTATACTGATGGTACTTGTATGCTACAAACAGCATCGACATCATGGATTCGATTCGAGGATGCTTCAAAGGATCATCGTCATTGAGTATCGTATTTTAGCATCGCGCACCGGAAATCCGGGAACAGAAGTCTTTTGTGCTTCATATTTCATGCATACTTTCCTGAATTATTATACGAATATATCGTTGTTGTAGAAGTAACATTTATTATCTAACAGTTTCATGCAAGCGAGTCACAGAGGTTGTTTCATTTGTTTTATAATTAAGATTGCAATATTCACGATATAAAATATTTGTATATTGCAAGTCGTTTATATATCCTGCTTGTACTGTCTCGAAAGATTGTGTTTGTTAAATTATTCTATTCGACGAAGCAAACGGCGAAATTGTTGCTAATGAATTCTACGTTTATAACAACGATATTCAGCAAGAACTAAATATAAATTATATAACTGGAATGGATGTTGCCAACGTTAGGAAAAGAGACGAATTAGATGTCAAAAGAAACGACAATTCACGGAGCGCTTACTTCGCGTGGAGATTGTTGAAACGTCCGCGGAAGGGTTGACAATAGAAACTTCATTTGTAATTACGTTTTCGTCGTCAGAATCGTTGGAGTAACGAAGACAAGGAGATTGTGGGAGTAGCAAATGACGAAGAAAAATAGAATGGGAAAGATGAAATGATAAAAGGAAGATGGAGACACGAGAGACAACGGTGTCTCGTGGATACCACTCGCGTAAATAGCATTCGATATTTGTCCTTTTTCCCTTAATTTCCTCTTCTGTCGCAAGAACGAAGACAGATTGGAACGATTGGTCTTGTTTCTCTGTTTTCGCACAAATCACTTTTGAAGGCTGCTTCTTTCCGAATATTCTTCTTCTTCTTCTATTTTATCTTTCTCTTCTTCTTCTTCTTCGTGCCAGATTTATCTACCAGCATTAACCGATTTATACGAATAACTTAGTTTGTCAATTTACATCCGAAGAAATTGCAGTTCGAAATCGCACGCGAAAAGAAGTCGCGTAAAATAGACAAATTGTATTTTTGAGGTGAAATTTTAATTAGAATGGCGATGTCATCCGTCCTGCACTTGTTGGCAATGCAATTAGCCGGGCACGCCACTTCTACTAAGGGGGTATCCCTTAAAGGGGTTGAAAGTGCGTGATAATTAAGATGTCGCGGTACTTTCAACATTAATTCGCCCTCTAGTTGCGCCTGCGAGTTATTCGAACCTTTTCAAAATTCAGATATCCAAATTTCATGGAAACACAGAGTTTTGAACAAGGTTATCGTAAACATTGTACAAATATTATAAAAAAATGCCTATAATATTTGTCTTTTATTATACTTTCTTATCGGAGAAGTAGGTTCACTTTTAACCCCTGCTAGTTGATGACGCGCTAAACAATAATAATTTCGAAAATCCAGTCGTGCCTAAAACTCTGTTCCAAATACTTTCATTAAGTTGTTTGGCAACCCTGGACCCTTTACTGTCTCTCTCACTCCATAAACTCCCTTCCTAGTCCTTTAAAAACACTACCGGTATCGCAGGAAAGGTTCGCTAAATCAAAAAGTTCGGAAGAAGTAGTTCTAATTCAGATTTTAAATCTAAAACTTCCACAACGCACCGAGTGCTACGGAGTTGTATCGTAATATTCAATTAATATTTCGTTTAAGAACAAAGTAGAAAGCACTTGAATATCACGTGGCTTTGTATTGAAGTAAACGATATTTTGAAAGCGTTGTACATGAGATGCTTTATAATTTGATGTAGAAGTTCGTGCAATAAATGTACCGCATAACGAAAGCAACTACAGGAAAAGGAGATTCGCGAATTTGATCGTTGAAGCGATGCAAAAACCACTTTCGTCTGACGCTTAAGAGATGTTCCCTCGTAAAATCGTACGCGTCAAACGCAGAAGCGCGATTTCCACGGGAACGCCGATAGAAATTGAATTCTGCCGAGTTTTCTGTCGCGACGATTCGATTTGCACCGCGATGTCGTAAACGGTGAACATCGAAACTCTGCCACTTCCGATCGACTACGTTTCACCGTCCGCGAAGCATGATCGATCGAGAAAATGGGAAGAAAAAATTGTAGAAAAATTGGATAACTGTTTTTTCTCGCTTCCCACAGTGGTGCGCGGTGACGAACGTCTGCCGGAAGCTACGGGTCTGTCAGTTAAAATATTAGATTGGCCAATAAGTTCCTGCGGTTTTAACGTGTCAATAAAGGAGGATTTTTATTGGATTAGGTATATTTAGGATACCTTTCTTTATTCAATAATGCAATGCTCGTTTTGACTTATAATCTTTTTCTGTCTTTTGACAAACTTCGTAATTCCAAGTTCTTACGAAATACCTCGATTTTAACGGAAAATAGGGATTCAAATTGCATGCACTTTCTGGCCAAATAATTACCTTCAGACACTTTTTTGCCTATCATACAAAATATTATAATAAATAATTCATTTTATAAAATAAACTGAGTTTGATATCCTTAAATGTCTCTAGTCAGAACAATCGTTCTGATTAATATTAATCGAGCATATCATAATCGCATCGCGTATTCCAAATTATTCATCAAATTTCTCGCTTGATTTTATTGGGTTTTATTATAAAATAGAAGATCATTCGGAAACCATGCGTACGGTTTCGTGACGTATCAATAAATTGTTAATCAACTGAGGTAATCAGAATTGGACTTTGATATCGATAGAATGAAATAAAGCGGATTATGTCTTGCAGTAGATCTTGATATCGGTTAAGTAAAAGGGCAAAAGTCAGAGTGGTGAAAATTACGTGTAATCGAAGGGACGGCTGTCGATAGAGAATGAAACGAAAATGATAAAACGTGACCCAGCAAAATGTTGAGGTATCCTGATGGAAGGAGTCCAAGAGATTGCCGAGCAAGAATGGGTCAAATGATTGTGATCCAAAATCGATAACCTGTGTAGTTGCTGGGTAGTTAAACCGACCGATCCCAGATGAGATCCTTCCAAACTATTACCACAAATTCTCTCCATTGAGTTTGCACCAATAGTACGCCCGAAAGTAACCGATACATAAACTATTAGAGATCGCGAAAAGTAGTCCATCATTTTTGGCATATTTTATGTCGAAAAGAGTAAATAACGTTAAATATATATATATATATATATATATATATAATCGTGTCACTCATATTTTTCTATATTTACATTTTATCAATTTCCAACTTTTTCACTTGCAAATTTCGAAAACATATATATATATATTCGAAAAAAAAAATATATATATATATATTTAACGCGAATACAAATTGATTGCTTTCAAATTAGGTCAGATAGCGAAAAGGAATTAAGGCGGATATATAGTGATCATTTGCGTAGAGAATAATCCTTAACTCTTCTGTTTGTATCGATATGTGAAGTTATCAAGTAGTGATAAAGCTTCGATGTTAATTCCAAAATCAATAATTTCCTGGAACCACGTCCAGTGGAACGGGGAATCATACCACTTCTAGTTTGCTTATACCGGTTAATATCTACAACAAAATATATTCACACGAACGGCTGAAAGTGTATTGGCAATTCGGTTGAATGCAACGAACAAGCTCACCTAATTTGCATACGCGTAACGCCCGTATTACCATACTGATTCCGCGAGCTACGGAAACTAGCGCCGACTAATCAGACTGTAACGTACCGAATGTACCACACACGTGTTAATGGAACTAAGACAATCGCGGAACAATTTCCTTCGCATTTGCAATGGAAAACTGCGATCGCATTCCGTAATAACTCCGTCATCCGAAAGTACTCCATCGTCGCGAAAAGCGTCAGTAAACATTTTTATACAAATAATAGCTATCATATCTTACGTGTGTAACATAATAATAATATATTTAATAATGTTATAATAATTCTTCCGTGTATGTTAATAACACTGCATCATTATTTACGATGCAAATCACGAACACAAACCGAGAGCAACGAGTCCAAGTTTTTCCCGATATATCGTAGTCCGTCAACTCGAGTTCGACCATTTTAATCGCCACGAGATTCCGCAGCACTCTAATTGCATTCGATTGATTTCAACGGGAAAAAAAGCCCTCATTATACGTAGACTGTCGTGAAATACGATGCAGATTTTAGTTCGAGGAAAGCTTGTAATTATGACCGCGATTGATTTGTACGGCACGATACGACGCGCCATGTTTTTCTTTTTCAAGCTACCAGGAAGTTAAATGAATTCCCACGCGAAGAAAGCAAACGTCGTTTTTATAATCGCGTGTCTCTATGGAAGACAAGTATTCCGTACAAAGAAGTGGTTCTCTGTCACTGATTAAAAAGCACATGTACATATTTTCTTTGGCACTCTGTGGGTCCTTGATGGGAGCATGCATGTGAAAGTCCGGGGAGAGCTTTTTGCAGACGCGATGAAAGGGCCGGTAACAGACTCTTTAAACCTCAAAACCATCTCCCCGTCGCAGCTCAACCGTATTTCGTTACACCGGAAAATAATGTCCTTTTTCTTGTTGCGGATGGTTGGTATCTGCATATCTTTCTAATAGAATGCACTCCTGTCGTATTTTAATAGATAATATTCTATTGGATAGTTTTTTCCGTCGAAACAGTAAAACAGTAAACTCAACTTGATCAAACGATCGGTTTCTATATGGTTTAACACTGGAACTACAAAAGAAGTCCGAATCACTTGTCCACGATTTTGAGTTTAATTATTCGAATATACTAATACGCATTGTTTGAGATTCCGTATACTCTTATTTTATACACGTAACGCATGTAATTGAATCCATTAATTCATTTCAATCCACCAGCTGTGATTAATATATTAATAAATATGTAAACATTACTTAATGTATGTTTGGTAGTTCTAGTGTTAAATGCGTCAGTCGTGGTGCACTCATTTCTTTTATTCTTGCTGCGTATGCAGTTCAATGTTAAATATATTATAACATATGGAAATATGAAGTATATATAGTTATAATGTATATTTGACATTTTCGAAAAGAGACCGATAAAGCTAATTAAATGGAAATCTGTAAGAAGATGAAAGTCAATATTACATTCTGAATCTATATGTGCATTGAATGCCGGCAGGGAAATGGCGCTGTCGTTAATAAGTAATCCTGTAACAAAGGGGGGAGAACGAACGTGGGGGATATTATACGGGAAAGAATAATCCCGAAAAAGGGAGGTAATAAAATACGTATATCAGCCAGCGGATATTCATAATCGTTCTCATGTCAAGAGTAAGAGCCCTTGAAGATCTCGTTTGCTCAAGATAGCATTCATGTGTTTGGCTACTGTCGAGGTTTCATATTTCAGCCTCCGTAGGCCGCGCCTAACTTCCTGGAATTTCATTTATTTCCATCATTTATTTGCAAAGGGATTTCGAAAGTATCCTCGTATCATGGAATTCTTTATTGCTCATGACGCTATTTACTTTAGTTAAATTATCTTAGCGGTTACAATATTCCAAACAAAAGTAATTAATCGTCATCCTTCAACCCCGTCGAGTTGAGAGTTGAAATACACAGATATGTGTTTCAAACAGTAACCCACTTCGGCAAAAATCTGTTATCATATTTGCAACGACTTTAGAGAAATACTTGACCGAAGTATCATTTACAGTCACGCGGTGCGACAGGGATCAGGGAGTTAAGCTTAGTTTCCTTTTACGCGACCAGTTTCTCTCCACTTTTTATGTAAGAACACGTATAGAAATATCTCTTGTAACGACTTGATTCGTCAGATTTCCTACTTCGCTAACACCACTATAAACCATACTCTTCGTAAGCACACTGACAAAGGATCATTTTGCTGGATCCTCCACTATATACAACAAACACATAGCTCTTTGTACGATTGCTTGGCTCCTTTTCCCCTTTTTTTCTTTCTTTTCCCCCTTTCTCTCCAACGGGACCATTCGTCCTGTTCTCAAAGCAATTGACGGGATCTTTCCCCCATGCGAAAAAAAACCTAACCGTTCCAGTTCGTGTCTTTCGAAATCACCGCGCATCCACGAAAGATTAAACTCTTACGGTTTATTTAGACAAAGGATTAAAGGAAAGGCAACGCCGTCGTTCTCTTTTACCGGTAACACGAAGCTTTACATTATTCCAAAGGCACAAGTTCGATCGGATAAAATCTGTGTTATCTTATCGGTTGATTAATTCTCTACCATCGAATCGTGCAACGAAAGCATTATCAATATTAGTTCCTGGCGTACTGTGACACTTGGTGGAAGATAATTTGTAGGCGGCAGTGATTCCCGGTTACGTAATCACATCGTGCGCAGCCAAATTAGCCGTGCTTTGCGCTTTGATACGAATGGCGAACGCGGTCCACTCCGACGGATAAATTATCACCGACTAGCTAATTACACCCACGTTTTATGCCTTCGTATAATTACTGGCGCGTAACCATTTGAACGGTTCACGTAACGATGCATTAATATTATAAAGGACGAGTACCTTAACGCTAGAATTATCGAGCATGTATACTCAGTTATGTTTACGCATTTGTTTATATTATATATTAGAAATTATGGTTGGAGGATTTAAGATAATCGATTGATTCTGTTATTTATACATTGTTATGTATAATTTTGATTTTGGTATCCCAGTTTCAATGGCGCGTGTTAGTTTTTGCGTAAAATGGCCGGTCAATGATGTGTTAATAGAGATTCATTATTTTTAAACTTTTTTTATTTCGATTTTTATTATTACTGTTTGAAACGTCCTCGTACTTTATGTAATTTACGAGGAACTTCCGCACAGAATACGGATGAGGATGATAATATTCATGATTCACTTATTTCTCTCGAGATATTTTAATATATAATTAATCTCGTCCTCTGATATTTTATTCGTCCCGTAAGACGTATCGCGTAGGTAAGTTTATTTGCGTTCATACCTGCTGGGCCAATTAAGTTCTCCAATTAATTGAAATGCAACGCGACTCCGGAATTATGAAACTCAACGTTGAGTACCTTGGGAAGAGGTTTGAAGAAAAGATTAATTTAGCGAGTCTTATCATATCGTTCTCCGTGAATTCAAGTTAATTGAAGAGTCGATTGGATTCCGTAAACATTGGAACACTTCTTTACTCGGCCAATACGTGGTTTAACACTTTCACACTATAATTAATATTGTAATTAATACTTCGGGCAGCGTAACACTGCAAATTGAGACGATCCGCTCATTCTGAAAATAATAATAATTAATATATAATAGCAACTTGAGACTTGCTTTTTATACACTTTTTTGTATACTTTTGATTGTATAAAGTCGTACACCATGATAGTCTTGCAATGACTCGGAAGGAAATATTTAATATCGTTTAGTAATATTTGTAATACTTGGAGTTCTCTTATCAAGTTTATCCGAATATATTTTAGATTTCGTTATTTTTATTGAATTTCTCAGTAAAACTTCATATTTTCCATATTCGCGGTGCCTCACTTTGAAAGAACAAAAATAACCACTGACAATCGTCTATGGAGATCTGTTCTTTAAGTGTTTGCGAAGTGTTCTAATGTTTAGTAAATGTTTTTAAGTGTTCTCGAAGTGACGAATTATATTATTCATTGTAACGCGAAGTAAACATGTTCTCCAGTTTGAATGTACACCATATTTCTTTCCTTTAAAGAAACAGTCTATTATTTCAAAGTGTCATCTCGCTGATGATAAAACAACACTGTCTGCGCTGTGCCGTACTTCTACTACTGAAAGGAGGTCGTCTCAAGCATTTGACTGGCGGACATTTTACTGGCGTTTGATTTCATAAAACGGCGAGAACTTATGCACATGCCTAATATTAATCTTTGTTATCGTCAATTTACCAACATGAATATAAAATTACCAGCCATGACGAACAAATGAAATCTCGTGTTCCAATTCATGCAAATTAAACTCGAACCTGGTTTCAATTTCGAACTGAGGAAAGAGTACGATAAAAAAAGGAGGAGGTGAACATCCACGATGCTGAAAGCGAAGTTATTATTTCGACTGGCAGACAACGAAATTACCGTGGATTTTAATGAGAGTTATAATATAATTCACTAGCCGAAACGAATTCCACGATATCTGTATCCAGCGTCCAACGAAATGGAATTTTATTATGCAAATTTTTATATAACTCGCAATGCATAACACGCGGAAGTAATACGATCTACACATTGTTTTCCTTTCGAGATTTTCACAATTTTATAGACTTCACGGGACGTGAATTTTGTCTGGCTTATTAAAATGATACGAATCATGTACCGTGCGTGTCATATTGATATTCAATATTTAATAATTGCAAATTTTAACATGGAAAAATTAAGTTTTCGCTGTGGCAAGGCTTTAGATTTTATTCGGCATCTGATTTCAATTTATTTTCTGCAACGAGGACAATGGATGGAAGGTTAAAAAATATGATTATTGTGCATTTTTTGTTAATACATTGTATATTTATTGATTTCTTTAATGCACAGTATAACTTAATAACGATTATTATTTAAGGTATTTGAAAAACGAGGGAGTTCTTTACGATGTTTGAAAGGTTGGCAGGAATCGCATTCGTACGATTAGAATTTATACTAAAATTCGTACTAAAAATGTAAACTATAATATATACTAAACATTCATACTAAAATTGATACTAAAAAGGAAACATTAATGTGTATAAACTTGATTAAAAATCGATTTCTATTCACATGTTAAAACCGCACGAACTTGTTGGTCGACTTAACATTTACGGAACTTGAACTTTTATACGATTTAATAAGTTCCTTTTCAATAACGTGACTTTATTGTTAGATACATTGCACCAATATACTCGACTGCGGTGTGTTATCCAATCAGGGCTGCCTAAAGCTCGATTGTCGCCAGTAATTAATCCTGTACGAGTACAGGAATGGTGAGTCAGCGTTCCTTGACATTGCCGAGACGGTGTTTCACTAACGCCGAGACGGCAGCCCTGAAAAAGCTTCCCCCATTCAACCCTGAATAATGCCCCGAGTCTAGTGTTATACGAGGTGTTGTAAAAGTACGTTCTTCGAACGAGTAAATTAAAAAGTGTTGCCTGAACAATCAGGCTTTGTAGTGCATTCGGATGGAAATAATTCTCAATTCGTTACATTCATATTCAGTTCGCTTGAAATTCATACGAATTTCATTTGACGCGAATTGATTACAGCGATTACATTCATTTTGATTCCATACATTCAATATAACGCAATTTTTAGTCAAAGCTTTCGCATTCGGGATTCAGCTGCCTAAAATCTCGAGGGAGAGGAATCTATTTTGAGACTTCAAACGGTTTACGGGTTACGGTTGTAAAAGGCAGGTGTCCGCAAAAGAGTTGTATGCCCAAGGAATCGAAAAGCCAGAATCGCGTGAAATAAAGATGAAGTTACTTTCTTCGAAATGATTGAGGTGTGCCGAAGGTTTCGCGATCAAACTTGGCTGCGTGGTAGGAGAATTTACCATTTTTATCGATAGATTGTTTAAGGAATGTCGGGGGCATGTTGCCCGCCATTATTTCCCGCTAGATCAGCGATTTTTAACGTTTCTTATCTCTCTGCACACATCAATTAATTACTCAAATTTTACACGGTAAATGATGTATTATATTTTTTCGCCGATCTGACAAAGAAGTATACATTTTTTTAATGTTTCGCAAACAAGAATAATATTTTTTCCCCGATCTTGCTTCAAACTGGCGATAAAATGATTGGCCCCTTAATTCTGCCCGGAGAAGGACGTATTTCAATTTCATTAAAATTGAACGTTAATTAATTTCTGTTTAGGTATTAATTCAATTAATTAATACCTGTAATAATTTCGTTAATTCATACCTGTTATAATTTCGTTAATTCATTTCCAATAGCAAGTTCTAATCAGTTAATAAAACCGAATGGTTTGGTTAAAAGTTTACATAACAGCTTTCACTACTGGAAAGAATGAGCTTTAAAGAACGAATTACATATAACATTGGTCGTACAATGTAATTGCATGCAATATTGCGTATCTAATTATTTACTTACTAATTGCTGTACACACGCCCAAAATTCTTGTCGACGCTGTAAGTATAGGATCACTGTTTCTATCGTGGATGGACATCTCGTTGAATTCCGATGACCCGTTGAATTCCTTCATTTGTGAAGCAGCACCAAAAGAACGACGCGGTGTACCGTGTTCTAGCCACGCTTACTGTCAAACGAAAAGTGAGTAACATTTAATGAATAACAAATAACGCGTGCACTATTGGCGCGAAACCAAAAAACATTTCACTGGCAAGTATTACGTCCGTACCATCCGAAAGATTGCACGCAACTGAGGGTGCAAATGCGCTTCCCCCTCGCCACCGCGGAAAATCTGCACTTGCGCATTCATTGCGCCGGTTGAAACTTTTTAACTCTTTTTTATAGAATCCTCGATACGGACGAACATCGAAGTTTAAATCCTTGTTTGGGATAGTTTTCGGGATATGCAAGTATCATTGGAATATGGCTGCCGATTCTTATTATTGCTTTTTGGAAATGTTTTGTATTAAAAGTCCCGTCGAACAGTATATAAATCGATCTGATTTAATTACGAATTTGACCTAATATCGCGTGATTTGCATTATTACGCGTGGGAGGAAGTTATTGTGCACGTTTTATTTACGCTGAGGTTGCCGCGTGCGATAATAAAAAACGCGAAACGATTAGGGAAACTTACGGCGGGTTTGCCCTTTTTTTAGTGTTGACTTGGGGATGTACATGAAGTTAATAGGAGAGAGTATAAAGTGATCAGTTACACGCATGAGGAAAACTTTATTTTTTTTATTTTATTTACAGTAAATACACATGTAACAAGTGTGTGCCTTACAAAAATATACTTATCTGCGCACATAAGCATGTGTACTAACAATGAGTAAACAACAGATAGACACGGAGTGAGGTAGAATTAGTTACAACAATACATTTATACATTCAACAGCTGTATGGAAAATATATATCACGCACAGGTAAAACATTCGCGGTATCTCCTGGATTTTTTCTACCGTGAGACGCACGAATAATTGCATAGGAATCATTCTAGATATAGAATTCACTCCTATATTTCAGAATTATAAGACACAGGTCACGTGCATATTTTTTAAAGGTGCTTCGTTACATTTCGTTGTACGTTTTCACATCAATATACATATAACATTCATCGGATAGTACATCAATGTTGTCGGATGTTTACCTGAAATTTACGACAAAGTAAAATGTTCAGAAATATTTGGAAATGATTCTTTTCTTAACACTCTATGGCTCCATGTAACTTTGAAATCACTATATTCGTCTATCCGTATCTTTCATTTCGATTGATTTTTTCGTTGTAAATAATAATTTCGTTACTATTTTCACATTATGTACCTTCGGTGGAATCGCGTTTAATTAGATTTACATTGTACGATTTCCTTTTAGACACGAAACTAATTGGGCCATGGAGAGTTAATCTTTACAATTACCGGCATAAACAAGCCGTTAGTATTTAAATATATAAAATAAAGCTCTGCGCGAGATTGTTACGTTGCAATTTACTCTCGACGGAGTACTTTATTACCTTGATTCTGGTCCAAAACTTCAATTGTACTTAAAATGTATCATTCATAAACATAGTTCGATGAAAATATTATAACGATATCTTAAAGCTGCATCGACATAATTAATATCACAGAACAAAATTTGTAAGACTAATGGAAATCCTCGTAAGATATTAGACTAACTCAAATATGATCGTCCTCTCGCATTATTTTTATTATACTTCGTTCTTCAAACGATGTTTCTTCTTCATTTTTGTCATTCTAGGAGTGTAGTCCCAACCAGGACTTCGTAAACTAGGCCTAGCGGTTATTCCAAGGTCTATTTGTTTTCCATGAATTTCTAAGACCTGCTTATTATTATTTGAAACATTATGAGCGGATGGCAAGGTTGAACGGGAAATAGGACTTAATGGTTTCCTGTTTCGTTGAATTCCAGTCGGAGTTGAGGCCAAAGATCTTTAATGATACAGATGATATTAATTAAGAATTCGAATTGTGTAGATTAAATTATCGAGCCGTACCTGTTTTTGCTGCTGGGAAGTCGCGGAGTATTTATAGGGGCGAGTCTAATATTTTTCGGCCAAACGGTTGGACAAACCGGCCCATACCAAGCAGACTGATTGGTGGAAATTTTTAATGCGCTCGAACTTGTCGCGGTGTTTCTAAAAGCTGTTATATTTCTTCCTGAAAGAAACATTAAATCGATATAACAGCAATATCATCAATTTACCGTTCGTTTATGCATTCAATATTGATATCTTGCCTCGAAAAGTAGAAATATCTAGCGATTGTCCCACGAACGTTATTGGCGTTGTTTTTAAAGTGGAGAAACTCTCTCTGGTAGACAATACATAAGGCACTGGGCTAACTACAATCTTTTCATTAAACACTGTACCACATTTGTTTCTACTAGACTGAGATTTATATGGTGAATCTTTTACAGACAGAGTATTCTTGCTCCTTCCTCCTGATTTACTATTTGGTTTAGAAGTAAATACCAAATTTCCACATTTTCTGTAAACCAAATTAGTATTAACATGTTATATGCGGGCTATCTGGCGCGCTTCAATCTATGTTGCGCGGGTCATTTTTTACGATTAGCTGCGCCGGAAAGGGCTTTCTAGAAATCGCTCTAATTGCTAACAATTACATTTCGCTAAATGTTTACATATGATGCGATAAAATTCAAATTCAGTGGGTTTATGTAATGTTTAGTTTCAAAGGCTTATTTCGCGGGCAACGCGGACGATGTACGAAAAACGTACAAGTACGTTTCCCGCAAACTACCGACATTCTACGAAAAACGTACTAATACGTCTCGCGCGTACAATGTGTTAATAACTGAACAGAATAGCAATAAATTTACTTGAATATAATGTTTATACATACGCGTGAAATTCTTCTATATTTGTCCCACTAATATCGTTTTGTATTGAAACATGATGCTTTGGTGTCTTAAAGTTACTCCTTGTAAGTTCATTTTCATGTGAAACTGATCTCTCTGACCAACTAATTTGTTCACTCTTTGCGGAACTTCTATTGCTGTACACAGCTGCAGCATGTATTTTTAATGCTTCATTTAAATCATCATGCAGGGAATCAGTTTTGTTTTCTTTATTTGGAAAGAGCTCAGAAATCACATGTGCTACAAGTAGATCAAATATTTCATCTTGCACCATCTTTTGCTTTCCATATTTTGAGGAACTTTTTCGCTCCTATAAATTACAATTTCTCTTAGAAAACTATTTAATATCAGACTGATAAGTCTTGGCATCAATATTATATCCCCTTAAATAATTGTACAATTATTAGAGTGACTACATAGTGTCTTCCTTACTTTTGCTGAAAGAGCATTTTCTACAGATATTCCCTCATTATGTGGAGTAATACTATTTTTTGTTTGACACCCATTTAGATTCAACTGCTTACTACAAAGAAAAGGATTTTTTCCAATTATCCTCAAGTGTGGTATTTGTGTTCTCCATTGTACGCATTCTTCCAAAATAGATGTTTGAGTTACTTGTTCATCTTCATTATAAAGTGTTCTTTCTACTGCTTCCCATTGCTGGACAAGTTTCAGTGTTGCAATGTCTTCAATCTCTGATGACCAAGACACTGATGTCGCAGCACTGTTTTCCCAGCTTGCCGCACTATTATTACCTTCTTTCCAAGATTTCTTTTTTTGCAAACTCGGTAAACGAAACCGTCTGTTTGTCTCTTTCTGATCATCTTCATAATCTTGTATTCTTGATAAGTGTTCAGGTGCTTTTATTTTTTGTGTCACTGGATTAAATCTATGTTAAAAATAATATTGTATGTTAGAAAAACAACATCCCCTATAGCGTGCATCGTTAACTTTCCATTTTGCAATTAATCAATTTAATGATACGAAATATTAATTGCCAACAGTCCTTCATTGAAACAGGTAGAAACAAGATGAACATAAATTATTTGAAAACGTACGTGCTGCGTTTATAGGCTTTTTTCTGCATTTCATGCTTCTAAAGCAGAATGTCCAATATCGGAAAATTATGTTTAATTGTGTGCCGAAAATCGTCCAGGTATACTTTTAACATGACACCTTCCGCTGAACTGGCGGTAATTGTATTGATTATTTTATCAACGCACCATCTCATAGTAGAATATTGAATTTAAACCTTTTATTCATTAAGTTTCATTTAATTAGTCATTTTTACCCTTCCGTAGTACGAGGTGCAGTTTTCGAAAAAAGTTGGGTCATTTCATGAAGGTTTTAATCGATCAAATTTCAAGGCGCTGGCGCATTTTATATCATCAATCCAATACGAATTGGACGTTCCTGATTGGTTGATGTTCAAATTCTAACTTTGTACACTCATGAATGTGTACACACGCACATCACTAATGTGAAATGCAGTTAATAAGAATTGATTGGTTGCATATTAAATTTAATCGCGGGGATTATTCGTTAATGCATATTATAAATATTATTTAAGCGAAGCAAAACTAAAAACTAGTATGTAAAATAAGCGGGTATATCTAAAGATCGATCGAAAGAAATTCGATAAAAATTCGGTCGTCGAAAAATAAGACCCACCGTAATCTACGTAGACGAATAAAATACAGCGTCAAAACCGTGAAAGTTTGCAATCATTTCTGACAGCCGCTTTTGACTCAAAGTACCTAAGAAAGTTATTGTCAGATAATGCCGAACAAATCGAATAGAAAATAAACTATAAACTTTCCCAGCTGTTAGATAAACGAATCAACGTAGGGTACGTGTGCTATAAAATTTTCATGAATAATTGTAACGAACGCAATATCCGGGCAGAGAATGTAGAAAAGAGAGAAACAAAAGGTTATTTAGACATCTAAATACATTATGAGATGTTTCTTTAAACTCTCTAGTTTCAAGGAAAGCCGATCAGCTAATAGTGCAGTCGAATGCGCAAGTTACTCGATAGACTATAAGGCCTGGCAATACTCCAGGTGGGAACAAGGCTTAATATAATGATAACTAACTGACATGTTGAGAGAGAGAATACCATAACATTTGGATGAAGCATATTAAATTTCACTTGTAAATGCATGATCAAAATCAAAAACGCGATATCATGCTGTTTAGAGATGCGCTCGATGAACATAATATGCTCTAGAAATTACTTTCTGACCCAACACTCGTACAGGGGAACTGTATTGATAAGTGAGTAATTTTCTTGCGTTTCGTTTCGTTTTGTATTTTAGACGTTTTAAATCGTTCGGTGGTATGTCACTCGATTATATATTATCCGCTGATAGCCGTTCTCTTGTTTTAATCTTTTTCCTTACATTTTATCCACCTGCATAATTCTTTTCTAAAGGAGTTTTTACTTGAATACCGTGTGCACTCGTCTTTTCATCCTTCACATTATATTCCCCGAGTATAAGTGGAAGTTATTCAACAATTTACAGGAGTCTTAAAGTGATAAAGCTTATCAATCGCTATTTTCACACACTGTACTCACCTCATGTATCAAGTACTTACATTATACTTTCCAGGTGATATTATTAAGCTGTAAGATACAATGGCATATGAACCAAACATGGATACTTTTTGTAGTCTGCAGAACAAGACTAGTAGAATCATAGATTTAGTAAGACAGCGAGAGATAAGGGTATGTGTATAATGTCATTTGTCCTTTGTGAAATATTCAGTATAGAGTTATGTATGGAAAAGATTCTTACATCAAAAACTCTATGGTATATTGTCCAGGAAACTGTGTCAAGCTCGGTATCTCAGAAGCTACAGGTTACAGAAAATTTGATATCCAGATTAGGATTAGAGAAGGAACTAGTTGGCCATAATGGATGTGTTAACTGTTTAGAATGGAACAAATCTGGGCAGTGAGTGCTATTCATATATGAAACACTGAAATGTTGAAGTGATTAACTTGACTTTTTGAAAATTTGCCAATATTACTGCTAAAGTGTACAATTGTTGCTTAACATTTCATAATTATTAATGTTGTCAAATTTTTGATTGATGGAGTCAGCTGTTGAGTGGCTCTCATGCTGATTTCATTATTGTTTTAATCAATCAAGATTTGTGCATTTCTTGAAGAAATTCTTAATTGGTCTATAAACTCTAAACTATATAAATTATAAAGGTAGATGTAAGACACCTTAAACTGAAATACTTTTAGAGTACTGGCATCAGCATCCGATGATATGAAAGTTATTTTATGGGATCCTTTTCGATATGAGAAGAAATTAGTCATAGATACAGGACATAGTGGGAATATATTTTCTGTTAAGGTATATCCAATCAGGAACTGCAATATTTAATTGATCATCAAAGTAGTAATTCAAGATGACTATCCTCTTCTACTTCATGTTCCAGTTTATGCCAAATACAAATGATAATTTAGTGCTGTCAGGTGCAGGAGATGCTGAAGTACGAGTTCACAGTGTTTCACGAGCAGAACCATTAGAAGTGTGCACTTGTCACAGGGGCCGTGTGAAACGACTCGCGACTGCGCACAGTGTACCATATTTGTACTGGTCTGCTGCTGAAGATGGCCTTGTCTTGCAGTACGACATTCGAACTCCGCACACTTGTGGGGGGAGAACACCAAATAATGTATTAGTAAATCTATCACAGGGTCGATTCACTGAATGCAAATGCATTGCTGTTAATGAAAAGAGGCCAGAGTTGATTGCAGTTGGTGCAAACGATGCATATATCCGAATGTACGATCGTCGAATGATTAAAATCGCTAAGGTAAAATAATTTGGGAGACGATATGCACGCTAATCTTTCTAAAGAATATTCCTTGGAATCTTTGCCTTATTTTGGAATATATAGGCACCGGCTGAAGATTCCCGAACGCCGACTGACCCGAAGAACAACATACCACTGGATTGTGTGCAACTTTTTATCGCGGGTTCGTTCCTACGATTTGAGATAGCGTATGCCCCTCCTTTGTCCTTTACCCCTTTTCCCTTTTATATGTTGCATGATATCTCTAATAGATTCTATTTCCTTCAATATTGAGCAGGTCATTTGAGAACTCGACCGCGGGGTGAGAATGAAACTTATACGACCACGTATCTAACATTTAGTGCCGATGGAAATGAATTACTTGCGAATATGGGCCGTGAACAAATTTATTTATTTGATATCAACGATCCAACACATCCGAGAACTCTCCCGCAACAACGAGTAAAAAGGTATTCAGGTAATTAAGAATTCTGCTAGATATCTTCGCGAATACGCGATCGTTTGTTTGTAGAGCTGTTAAATATGTTCTTTACAACTCCTTTAAGAATCTATTGGTAACACTTATGTGGGTACTGCCTGGATGCAAATGCTTCAAGAAAGAAATAAACATAATCATGAGCGTAACAATGTCGCGGCTTTACCACCAAATGCGGAAGAACTAAAACGAGAAGTAAATTTTTAAAAGCATAAACTATCCATATAAATAATTCGGTAGGAATAATCTCATATTTTGTTCACAGGCTAATAAAAATTTTGAAAAAGCGCACTACAATGTCGCTATTACTCTCTACAACAAAGCCCTCACTTATTCTCCCACCTCTGCGCAACTTTACGCGAACAGAGCTGCCGCGTATATGAAACGTGCTTGGTATATGTTCAACGCGATTTTACATAACATTTTTCAAATGATAGCCTTCTCTATAAAAAAAACATGAATGTTTTACAGGGATGGTGACATATATGCAGCACTGAGAGACTGCGAAGCGGCGCTACTTCTTGACCCTGATCACGTTAAAGCTTATTTTCGGTAACCCGCATTTTATGTTAATACATATTTTAAGGTTTCCGAATTAGTTGAATTTCAGTATAATTACCAGATGCGAATGAAATTTACTCTCTTTTTTTTTTAGTCTAGTCCATAAGAAATATCATCTTTATTTCACGGCATTATTCACAGATTAGCACGATGCCTACTCGATCTTGAACGTGGACCCGAGGCAGACGACGTACTTGATTTTTTTACTGACAAATTTCCCGAATATGCATCAAATTCCTCGTGTCTAGCGTTAAGAAGGGACATACAGAGGGGTTTGAATATTGGTGTGTGTTCTTTGAACATATTTGCTTCGCACATTTCTATAGCAGTGTTACTAACAGTTCACCGAATTGTCAGGTGCCAAGTACGTTGATGTATTTTATCGCGATGTATTGCACATTGCGGGAAACGAGGGAATCTGGAGATTAAATACCATGGACTACAAAATGCGATTTTGTGGCCACTGTAATACTACAACTGATATTAAAGAAGTCAACTATTTTGGAAAGTAAGCTCTCGAAAGTAACACCTTGATCTGCGAACAATTTTTACCTGATTTCACAAAAGAGAATGCTTTCTACATACTTGCTCAAATGAATATATCAACTGCAGTTTGCATAATATTTTATTCAGCGAAATGTAGCTATTCCTAAAATGCATAATTTCATTTACATTTTCAAGAATTTATTCAAGATTATTTATATCATTGAAAAGAAGCTGCATCACAAGATCTCGCGCAAACATTGGTAACCGTTACAATTTTCTTTCAAGCGACGAACAATATATCATGGCAGGGTCGGATGATGGATCGATTTTTATTTGGGACCGTCACACTACAAATATCGTTCGAATATTACGTGGAGATGATCGAATCGTTAATTGTTTACAATCTCATCCCTCAATGTGCTTGCTGGCTACAAGCGGTATCGACCCTGTTATTAGATTATGGAGTCCCTTACCTGAGGTACGTTTAACAGCTCCAAAAGTGTTTATTCGTCTCAGTTTTAACTGATACAAGTAGATTTCTATTACTTATTACTCCTTACGTTCTCATTCTCGGTGATACTTTAATTCATTTATTGAATGATTTCTTATTGTATAGTTATTAAAGGTCATTGTGTACAAGAATATTTTTGAGGTGGTTACTTTTGAATGTAGGATGGTAGCACAAACGACAGAGAGGTGCAGAATTTCGACGGCGTTGCAAATGCAAATCAAATAAGAATGAACAATGGTCAATTGGAGTCTGTGCTGACACACATGGTGTATCAGTTTCCTCCACACTTGGCTACGCTGGTAAACAACCTTGAGGCTGAACGAGGTCCATACAACTTGCCCCCCACGAATTGCAGGCCGAGTTAAGTTTTTACATTCGAAACTTCAAATCGTGTTAGGCTTCTGAAATCAATTCGAAACTGTTTGGATATACTGCTAATCTCATTCGAATTATTTATTTTTCCACCAATTCCTAACAAGGGTTTTTTTCCACATTGTTATAGCGTACACATAAGTTAGTAGAGATTCTTTCATAGGTAAAAGCTGAAGTTGATAATTCGTCGAGGAACATTCTTTAAGAAATCTCGTGAGGATGTAATTAATAATATATATTGTATGCCAGTTTCGTGTTATAATAGTCACTCTTTCACTTCTCCATTTCCTTCTTGCTCCATCGCGATAGCTATGCTTAGATTTACCGAGCTATTCGTGAGTTTATACATTTTTTAACACTATTGCAGTCATTTTTTAACCAGCATTGCTCAAACTTATTTAAAATAGTTTCCAGTGAAAAGTATTACTTGCAATACGAGATTTATTTATCATGGTGGATGAGTTAATCTTCTTTGAAATGTTTAGAACTTCTGCATTCAGAAGATATTAGATTTGTTTTGAGAAAGACTAACGAAGGGAAAACCAATTCTACGACCTTGGATTAATTAGTGCAGCGGCTGTTTGCAAGAATTCTCCGGATTCGGTTGTATCCAGGCTTAGCAGTAAAAAAAACGTGTAAAGTATTCTTAATCATTTTATTTAACTTGTCAGTCTGGAATATTATAAAACAGGTTTCTTTCAAAGTGATTAAGTGGAAGGCACGAGTTCCCAGAGACTTTGAAGAGTGCTTCCGGTCCTAGGTTCTTCCGCGGCGAGTCCCAGTTGCATCGAAAAACTCGGTTTCCGTTGTTCACTTCCACCTTCAGTGAAATAGTAGCCGAAAACGTTTGAAATTTCCGTCTGAGTATCTTGTACTTCAGAATATTGCTCGACGTTGATTTCGCGCTGTAACAAACCCTTCCGAAAATCGCCACGTTAAAAGATACTTATGAATAATACTATAAGTATTAATGAAAATAAAATTGTAAAAATCTGTTGATTTATATGTTATAAAACCGATGTTTTATACGATATTCGGCAAAAATGCAGGTGGAAGTAATAGTCGAACCATGTTAATCGTGCCATATAAAAGTTACGTTTACAAGCGGAAAATCATTTAATTTCAGATAAATGTTATCGAATTATTACCTGATGCTCGAAAGTATATTCAACCCCGAAAATCGGTGATTTCTCAAACGTACTGAGACGCACAGAAATCTCTTTGTGTAGCGTGTGAAGCTTTTGAATCGGATTCACACGAAATCCCAAAACATAGCCGCCGCTGGCTTCAGTGCTTACAATCACTAAAGTGGGGCCAAATTTGGAGCTCCGAATCGTAATCTATCATAATTATAATCATAGTATAGTCTTCGCCCTTTTTGTCTTTCGATCTATATTCCAAATTACTCCACTTACATTTCCTATGGTGAAATAAGGTAACGAAACATTAAATTGATGATTAACATCCGCGAACCACACTAAGCGGATGTTCGTCACGATGAAGGTTCCAATATTCCCCTGTAAACGAAAATAGTTTTATGCTGTTTATATTCTTCAAAGGATCAAATTGGGCTTTTGTGTATTAAGAGGGTTAACAGCTTCTTCTTCTTCTTATTATTATTATTATTACTATTATTATAACAGTCCGTTAAAAACACCACAAACCTGCTCGACTGATAAATTCCAAACATCCTGCAAAGTTGAATGAACTGTTTCTTGCGGAAGCAAAGTTAACCGGCCATCGTGAATAATTCCACTCCTTAATTTAATCTCGCGATAAATTTTCGAGGAAACGTAAGCCCTGAAATCACAAGTTTCATTAACATCTACAAACAGTCTTTTTAAATGTTACATTCTTCGATTCGCGTAATGTTAAATGTAAATCATACCTGTAAACACCGATCACCGAAGTATAGTGCCTCGTACTTTTCGGATCTTGATTCGTAAATACAAATTCGTATCTACAGTTCCGGTAGGAAGCCAAAATGTGCAACGCCTGTGTTTGGCTGCCATGTAACTAAACAAGTGTTTCATTATTTGTTATAATCAAGTCAATTTGAATTGTAATTGTAGAACTGAAAGAAAGGGTACTAACGACGTGCAAAACTTTCGCGTTCACCGTTAAAATTGTGTTATAACCGATACCTGAGGAAATAATATTAACATATTTATATTCGTTAGAAGTCCAGTACAACAAATTCAATTCTATTCTAATTGTTATATTTAAGCTCTAATGCTGCCATTATTCCTCTAGTCTTTGGTATGACTAGTATTATTACTTCTATAAATTAAAAAATTAGTACATACTTAAATTAATTCGTGGTAGAGTTAACGAATGCCAGATTATTCTCAGATTCGTTATAATAAGACGTCCATTGTCACCCGCGTTTCCTTTGGTATCTTCTATCAAGTCGAGTTTGTCTACAATAACTTCCCCCAGCCTTTGTTGCATTTGACTAAGGAACAATATAAACTTTAACTTCTTCTGTTTATCGTCAATAGAATAATATTCGAAGTATTAAGAAATATTACGAGTAAGAAATGTCGAATCGAACTTCTTTGTCCTGCAACATTTTAACGCTGAAACGACTTAACACTTAATGTTGAGGCCAATTCGAACTTAAACAACGATCGATATCGTTGTCATACCTACTAATTCATAACAAGAGAATAATTGATCGAATAAAATGAAGTAGATCATTTTAAATCCCGATTTTTATGTTTAATCTTCATTTCTCCAGCAATTGCTACGGGATGAAACAATTATTGATGGACTAATTGTACTTCGATGCCGCCTCGTCAATTTTGCAATAAGTTTCAGTTTCGTATGCGCAACAAAGTTTTCGGTGTTTTTAAGAAAATGAAAAAGCATTGAACTGTTCAAAATCGGATACTTCTTGTGAAATAACACTGTAACGTTTAGGTAAACATTGAAATTTATGTAAATGCTCTGAAAATTTCAAAATCTGCGGCAGATATAGCTCCACCATTAAGAAGAATGTTGAATGAAACATGGGAATATTTTAACTATAAAAAAGAACTGTTTTTATTCTTTAATATATTTGAGTGAAATTGAAACAATTTCGTTTGTTCGTAGATTGATTTACAGGAGTATCTTTATTGTTAACCGGCATCTTGTTAAATTGTCTAACCGGTGCTGCCACACGTTTATGAAATTCAGACGACAGGAAGACGTAGCAACGAAAACTTTCCGATTTGTTTGTAAACCTCTACAACCTCTACAACGAAATCGTTGCAATTATATGGAATTTTGGCGGTATAAGAATCAACATTCTTTCACGGTGTATTCTAACCTTCGAAAAAACGTAGAAAGCCACGAGTTGTGTGTTGAATTCCAGTCGGTGGCTGGAAGTTACTTGAAACATAAATGTGCCATAAGTTACATTCGGAGGGAAATCGAATGAGTGACGGTTGTTCGGTTCTACTTCGTTAAGAGTATATATATTTGTCGGTGTTTTTTAATAGAACAAAACTATTTGGTTAATATCCACGTACATAGAGGCCAGAAAAATGTCGGGACCAATGGTGCTGTGCCAATTGTGGATGGGTGGTGTAAGTAAACAATATCAGTTTCTCGTGTTATAATCGTTTAATTAAAAAGATATAGTCTCATTGGTATTATTCGCCATCTTATGTTAACTTAATGTGTACACGATAGTTCGTTCACATAAGGTTTTAATGTTTTTACCAAATGGTGTATATATATACATACATACATATATACATATATATACATGATGCTAAAAAGCCTCCATGACTTGGAGGCGTATAATAGCCAGTAAATTGAGAAAAATCAGCTTCGTTTATATTAATGAAAAAGTGAACTTAATGAGAGTTAGAAATGATATTCGATTTCGAAAATACTTACTGGCTTCTATAGATCTTCTATAGCGTATATAAATGATGTTTTTTAAGAATCGATGCTTAAAAATAACAACAAATATTCAATGAATATGCTTAGGAAAGTATAATGATTAAACTTCATCCTAATCATCCTATCAGAAGGATGGAAGAAGACACTTAGAATTCCTTATGAAAGCAGAATAAAAATATTCGGAACAAAATACACCTTGCAATTTTCTGTTTTTATATCGCATACATTAAACAGAAGAAAGTAAACAAAATATATTTTTAAGAAAATCATTTCGAACTCTGATCAGGTCAATCTTTCAGCTTCCACTGACAAAGCATTTTTTGCTTGATTTATGAAGTTCTATCCGCGCTCCAAATCTTGAATGCATCTTTTTTTAATGTCGTGTATATATATATCGTGTATGTGTGTATATATATATGTACACGATAGATCGCGTAAACTACATGAATGAACCAAGCATCATAATTTACATAGAATTATGTACACTTTATTGTATCCAGAGCATATAATAAAGTGTAAGAGATTCATATTCGTAAATATCGAAAGATTATTATAAAATATACAGAAGTGTTTTATTTTTTTCTTTACGATATAAATATATGCAGTCTTGTTAGCAGAATTTCTCAATTAGTATTGTATTTGTTTTCCCATTATCTGTTTCACTTTTAATTTCGATCTTAATACTACTAGTATCACATAATTCCTGTCCATGTTTCATTTTAGTTAGAGCCATATATGACGGAGAGCTTTATAATGAATGCGTTTCATAAAATGGGAGAGCAACCGCAAACTGTTAAAGTAATGAGAAACCGTTACACCGGCGAACCAGCCGGCTATTGCTTTGTACATTTTCCAACCGATGAAATGGCGCTTGACGCTATGCACAAATTAAATGGCAAAGTGATACCTGGTTCTAATCCAGTAAGGAATTCGAAAAGACTTATCTCCTATTAGATTTTCCATGCCTTTATAGATATTCGCTATTCGTAAAATAATGATTTCCCGACGAGAATCCGGTGGAATGTTGAATCGTCCAACCGTGTTTGTCCGCAAATTGAGACTTCTGTAATACTCGACAACGTACTTATTGGATAATAATGTTCGACAATTTTACGTTACAGGCGGTACGATTTCGATTAAATCATGCAAGTACGACAGGGAAACCAGCCGCGGAAAGAGAGTTCAGTATTTGGGTAGGCGACTTATCAACCGACGTGGATGATTATTCTTTATACAGAGCATTCGCTGCTAAATATAATTCGATCAGAACAGCCAAAGTTATTTTGGACAGTTCTGGATTCAGTAAAGGATATGGATTTGTTAGGTTCGCTAATGAAGAAGAACAAAAGAATAGTCTTGTCACTATGAATGGATATAGAGGATTAGGAACGAAATCCTTAAAGATTTGTAATGCAGTACCCAGGCCATGGAACAAAATATCAGGGTACGCTGAAATGTTACTGAGAGACAGCATTAAGATTTACTCTACTTATTTTTCGTTAATGAATTTTAAGTCGTCAACAACTGGAGTCAATCTTAATACCTTCGCGTCGGGATACTTTCGGCCGAATGATAAGCGCGTAACGTAGAAATTCGCGGAATTTTGCTAAATAAAGTTGTATTGACAAAAAATGTTATAAGCATCAATATATAAATTAGTACTCAAACTTTTGAGACCGAAATGTAACATATCTGAAGACTCAGATTTGAGTTATCCATGTTCTGGTAAAGAATGCCACAGACTCAGATGTGCATCATCCGGTGCGAATGTGTTAATGTCGCCTCTTAATCGCCGCTCGAGTTGTCGCAATAAACTGAGCGGCGACTGAAAGTCGTCTCCGATTCAAAGGGCAAAGTTACAAGGAAAAAATAATTGTTCTATGCAGATCAACCCCACCGCAATCGTCCTCGGAATACGCACCGACAAATATGGGGTCAGAGGCATATAATTATTATGATACTTCATCATACTGGAATAGTTACAGTGCTTGGCAACAAGGATATTACGAAAGTGAACCGACCTCAGATGCATACAATAGTTATGTATCCGATCAGAAACCGGAAGAAGATGAGTTGGAATTAATAGGTATGATCATGTGCGAAACAAAAAATCAACGTTTACGACAAATTGTCCGTTTCTTTTCACAGAACATTCTATTCCCGTGGATATCGACAAACTTAATCGTGAGATAATAGAGCAGGACTATAATCTGTGGGACGCATTGGAAAGCTCAAAATGGATACCGTGTGACACGCTCGAATTATGTTATTAACAATATAGATTAGTAATTTATGACATTGCATTTTCTTTCAGTCGCGTCCTATTTCCAGTTTATATCGTTACGGAGAATTTCCTCAAGGGGAAAGTAAAAGAAGGTACAAATATAAAATGGAATTGTAATATCAGTATCCCGTGATTTATAAATCAGTTGTTAACAATAACTTTATTAATGTTAGTAAGTTTATTCATACATATATTAAACAGTCAAGCACGCGATATTGCAATCGTAACAAAACGTACATAAAACTACAAAAGCGTACCAAAATGCAATGTAAACATATTCATTCACATTCCTTCTTTACACTAATTGGTTCAATATCCGACAGTCTCGTGGTCACCGTCGCCAAAAGTTCCGGAGATAAATCAACAGGTGTGATGTCGGGTTTACTTTGATCGTTAGTGGGATTAATGTTAGAACTAACCATATATACTTGCAAAACACTCTGCCCTGGCTTTTCTACCGACTCTTTTGAAAGAATCACTAAAGAGCCTGGTTCCACCTGACTAATATCTGGAATGGCGGTTTTTATGGTGTCCGTGCATTGAACTGTATGATTATTATCAGGACCGGTCATGTTTTCCGCCTCCATTTTATCCCGGTACGATCTATTGTCTAAAGTATTAATATCTGGTCCCTGCAGTTTTTTCACCTTCGGTATTCGTCCAGATCTAGTTGGCCTGACATGATATATTTCGGTATCACTGCCTGAATGGTTCGAACTTATCGACTCGACATCTTCCGTTTCACCCGGCAGGTCTTCCGGGTTATCCGTTTCGTCTCTCGGTTTTTTACATATTGGTTTAATATCCTCATCCGATGAGAATTCTCGATTACTATTGTTATTTGTTTCAGTATTCTCATTTGCCGTGGCCAAAACATCCGACGCGAGATCGTCATCGTCATCAGAACCGTCCATTTGCGCAATGCTATTTGCTGCCATGTCTAACATAATTAAATATTAGTTTAGATATTGAATATCAAACGTCGTGAGGTACAGGAAGAATGCGACTAGTCTGTCTGCAATTTGAAATGGACTTACTTGATTTTCGTTTCTTCTCAACCTTTATTGGTTTCTTTTCTTTTGCATCCCGTTTTTGTTTATTTTGCATACTGTCATGTTCCTTTTCCGATTCTTCAAAAGTGGCTATAAGTAAAAAATTGAAGAAGGTAATTTATTATTCCCGAACTCTAATATGTAAAATTTACCTAAGGATATAAAAACTCACCTAAAGATTTTTCCAATATATCGATATCAAATTCCTGATGATAAGCTAGTGCCTTCTCAACCAAGTGTCTATTTACCTTTTCCTCCTTTTTAAATTTGATCTTAATTTCCTGTCTTGTTCGTTTAGGAAATAGACTCTGCATCAGCAAAAAGTCCGTACCAACGGTGTTCAAAGCTTTATAGAATTTTAACGTTTCCCACTTCGGCCATTCCTTGCTTTTCTGCCGCCTTTTGTAAAACCCACCGCCATTATTTTCATCGTCAACGATGGCTTCCCTAGCCAACACCTCCCGATTTTTTTTCGCATCCGTTTGTTCGATGACGAGACTTTGTTCATCTATTATTAATTCGCCATCTGGCCCGACTTTCACTTGCGGCACCGGCATTGCCGAGGATGGATCATCCATTATTTCTTCCTCTTCTTTCTCTTGTTCTTCAGTCCTAAGAAAAGTAGAATAATGTATTTATTAACGCATTTAAAGCCAGAATTGTTCTACAGATCCAATCCGGTAATATATCATGTACATTATATATTCATGTTAAATCTTTCGCTTTTAACGCCGGCTATAATCGGGATCCACGATGCGACCCGCAATAACGGTTTCCTTGTTTCAAAGTATATCATATCGAGTTACATTATTAAATGATCATGTATTATTGTTCCACGACTTTCAATTGATAATTATATTATAAACCCGAATGCCGAAGACTGCCCACGCGTAATATATAATATATAATATTATATAATATTGGCGTACAGTCCCGTTCAGTCGCGGTGCTCCGACGGAGGAACCGCCGTAGCGAAAGTGTTAATGTTCGCTAGCCACTTTCCGGATTGTTTCTTCCGAAAAAAATTCTGGCGTCGAATAAGTTCGTACCAAATGGCTTTAACATATAGTTGATGCATACTCACAAGCATACAGAAGCTTTTCTCGCTACCGGTGCCGCATTTTTACACTTCATAGGATTAGTAGTAGGATTATAATATATAAGATCATACATAGTAAGTTTGGCTCTGTCCGGCGTTTTATTTTCATGTCGCAAATGAAATTCCCTTCTAGCTTCCGCTAATTTTCTCGCGGATTCCGAGACCAGCATACGCCTTTTTGGGCCTAATTTCGATTTTGTAACATTACTTTTATTTACACTGACATTAGTATCCCTTGTGCTTTGAACAGAGCAAACTGAATCATTTCTAATGCGATTATTAGTAATGCTTGTTGTTCTCCTAGTATCATCCTCTGATTCGCTAGCACTTGCACCACTCCCTTGTATACTATTTCTTCTGATTCTACCTCCACTATCTAATCTAGGCACAGGCTTTGTGAAACATGATCTACTTTGTATTGCTTTTGAAGGTGATCTTGCATCCCTTTCTTGCACAGTCTCTTGTAATATTTCCTTAGTAGACTCAGACTTATCATTGGATTGTATACTTGATTCATTAATACATAATTGCTCATTTGGCAACTGATGCAACACAATCGGCTCCTCCTGTATCGGTTTCTCCTGAATATTACTTTCCGTTGTTTTCTCAATAGATTTCTCTGGCGAGGGACACACATCAGAGATCATACTTTCCTTGTTCTCATTTCCATTTTCTTTCTCTACAGGCGTAACAGGTTGCGCAGATGTATCTTGTACCGCCTTCCTCCTTGCCGGCACAGATACCATACCCTTTATACGTGCCCTTTTCATTTTAATGGGATATTAATTATGAACTATATCTGTATAAAACAGTATAATACACTGTTCTTCACAAGAATCTCATTTAATGTGAACTTTTCCTATAAGATGACACGAATTATCCCATGGATCCAAGATTTCAGTAGCATAATATTATTTATAATTCTCATTTCGTCATATTCGTATTCTACATAATTCATCAACTTTCTCTGCATAATGCCATAAAGCGTTTCCCGCATTGACATACGTTTCCATCTCCAATACTTTTTATCGACATTTCTCGGCTTTGCAATCAATAAAATCTTTACGATTTAAAGTGCATTTTTCATTGCATACATGCACGTGGGATTAAAACAATTTATTCTTGATGCGCTAAAAAAAGAGGAAATCAATTATTGTAATTCTATTATCACGAATTTATCGTGTTCGCTGTACTATATTTAGTATCTTTGAGGGCGAAGGGGGTGATTAATTATAATGCGAAATCAGCGGAAGTAGATTCAAATTATTTACAATTAAGTAAAGAATAGGTATTTAACTGCAGAGTGTAATCGGGGACTCAAACTTATGACAGCTGTTAGAACTGCAGTGTACTTAATGTTCAATTCTACGATATCATAAGTTAGATCTTTATTATTCGATAAACGAATAAGATTGATTTGTAAAAGGTTTTATCAGCAAAATTGGAGCATGCAAATATTTGTTGTTCTAATGGAGTCTTACATTCTAGTATTTATTCAAGCACTTTCAAGTCATAAATGAACCTACCAACGCATGCTGTGTGATGCTGCACCCAGGTTAAAAAAACCTTTAAACGCGCCACCATGCCGGTGGAATAATCTCGTTTCACGAGTATACTTTCAATAGTATGTTCATTATTTCTACATTATAAAAAACCGTTCGAAAATTGCTGTAACACATCTTAGGACAACTCTACCGAGTTTTCGGATTTACATGGTAGACTTAATATAGTATTACAAGATATAGGAAGACCAAGCACTAAAATGGGCTTTCGTGATTCCAGTAGAAAATTATCGACGCGCTGAAATTCAACAAAAGATACCCTCTGCGGAAATAAATAGAAAATGTGTAACCGACAAAGATTTAACAGTGCACTTTGTAAAAAAATTACGAAAAGTATTAGTTATAGTTTAGGCGAAGATTAGGAAAAGATAGTCGAACGATATCGAATGTGATAACTTAAGTTATTTTCTAAGCGGGGTGTCTAATTTCTTCTGAAAACAATTTTTAATCCACTTCTTTCGACCCAAAATCGTCCTGAAATATGTTTATACATCATTTACCATCGATTTAGGTCATTTAGAAGCGATTCTAGCGACTTTGATTTTTTGAGAATTTTTGAAGGTATACCCCTTCACATTTTTGCGATTTGGATTCCACCCATTTTTGGCACAAAAAAATTTTTGAACCACTTCTTCCGACCCAAAATCATCATAGAATATGTTTATACATCATATACCATCGATTTGGACCATCTAGGAGCGATTTTGGCGACTTTCAATTTTTGAGAATTTTTGAAGGTATACCCCTTCACATTTTTGCGATTTGGAGTCGACCCATTTTTGGCTCAAAAAAATTTTTTAACCACTTCTTCCGACCCAAAATCATCATAGAATATGTTTATACATCATATACCATCGATTTGGACCATCTAGGACCGATTTTGGCGACTTTCAATTTTTGAGAATTTTTGAAGGTATACCCCTTCACATTTTTGCGATTTGGATTCCACCCATTTTTGGCTCAAAAAATTTTTTTAACCACTTCTTCCGACCCAAAATCATCATAGAATATGTTTATACATCATATACCATCGATTTGGACCATCTAGGAGCGATTTTGGCGACTTTCAATTTTTGAGAATTTTTGAAGGTATACCCCTTCACATTTTTGCGATTTGGAGTCGACCCATTTTTGGCTCAAAAAAATTTTTTAAGCACTTCTTCCGACCCAAAATCATCATAGAATATGTTTATACATCATATACCATCGATTTGGACCATCTAGGAGCGATTTTGGCGACTTTCAATTTTTGAGAATTTTTGAAGGTATACCCCTTCACATTTTTGCGATTTGGAGTCGACCCATTTTTGGCTCAAAAAAATTTTTTAACCACTTCTTCCGACCCAAAATCATCATAGAATATGTTTATACATCATATACCATCGATTTGGACCATCTAGGAGCGATTTTGGCGACTTTCAATTTTTGAGAATTTTTGAAGGTATACCCCTTCACATTTTTGCGATTTGGAGTCGACCCATTTTTGGCTCAAAAAAATTTTTTAACCACTTCTTCCGACCCAAAATCATCATAGAATATGTTTATACATCATATACCATCGATTTGGACCATCTAGGAGCGATTTTGGCGACTTTCAATTTTTGAGAATTTTTGAAGGTATACCCCTTCACATTTTTGCGATTTGGATTCCACCCATTTTTGGCACAAAAAAATTTTTGAACCACTTCTTCCGACCCAAAATCATCATAGAATATGTTTATACATCATATACCATCGATTTGGACCATCTAGGAGCGATTTTGGCGACTTTCAATTTTTGAGAATTTTTGAAGGTATACCCCTTCACATTTTTGCGATTTGGAGTCGACCCATTTTTGGCTCAAAAAAATTTTTTAACCACTTCTTCCGACCCAAAATCATCATAGAATATGTTTATACATCATATACCATCGATTTGGACCATCTAGGACCGATTTTGGCGACTTTCAATTTTTGAGAATTTTTGAAGGTATACCCCTTCACATTTTTGCGATTTGGATTCCACCCATTTTTGGCTCAAAAAAATTTTTTAACCACTTCTTCCGACCCAAAATCATCATAGAATATGTTTATACATCATATACCATCGATTTGGACCATCTAGGAGCGATTTTGGCGACTTTCAATTTTTGAGAATTTTTGAAGGTATACCCCTTCACATTTTTGCGATTTGGAGTCGACCCATTTTTGGCTCAAAAAAATTTTTTAACCACTTCTTCCGACCCAAAATCATCATAGAATATGTTTATACATCATATACCATCGATTTGGACCATCTAGGAGCGATTTTGGCGACTTTCAATTTTTGAGAATTTTTGAAGGTATACCCCTTCACATTTTTGCGATTTGGAGTCGACCCATTTTTGGCTCAAAAAAATTTTTTAACCACTTCTTCCGACCCAAAATCATCATAGAATATGTTTATACATCATATACCATCGATTTGGACCATCTAGGAGCGATTTTGGCGACTTTCAATTTTTGAGAATTTTTGAAGGTATACCCCTTCACATTTTTGCGATTTGGATTCCACCCATTTTTGGCACAAAAAAATTTTTGAACCACTTCTTCCGACCCAAAATCATCATAGAATATGTTTATACATCATATACCATCGATTTGGACCATCTAGGAGCGATTTTGGCGACTTTCAATTTTTGAGAATTTTTGAAGGTATACCCCTTCACATTTTTGCGATTTGGAGTCGACCCATTTTTGGCTCAAAAAAATTTTTTAACCACTTCTTCCGACCCAAAATCATCATAGAATATGTTTATACATCATATACCATCGATTTGGACCATCTAGGACCGATTTTGGCGACTTTCAATTTTTGAGAATTTTTGAAGGTATACCCCTTCACATTTTTGCGATTTGGATTCCACCCATTTTTGGCTCAAAAAAATTTTTTAACCACTTCTTCCGACCCAAAATCATCATAGAATATGTTTATACATCATATACCATCGATTTGGACCATCTAGGAGCGATTTTGGCGACTTTCAATTTTTGAGAATTTTTGAAGGTATACCCCTTCACATTTTTGCGATTTGGAGTCGACCCATTTTTGGCTCAAAAAAATTTTTTAACCACTTCTTCCGACCCAAAATCATCATAGAATATGTTTATACATCATATACCATCGATTTGGACCATCTAGGAGCGATTTTGGCGACTTTCAATTTTTGAGAATTTTTGAAGGTATACCCCTTCACATTTTTGCGATTTGGAGTCGACCCATTTTTGGCTCAAAAAAATTTTTTAACCACTTCTTCCGACCCAAAATCATCATAGAATATGTTTATACATCATATACCATCGATTTGGACCATCTAGGAGCGATTTTGGCGACTTTCAATTTTTGAGAATTTTTGAAGGTATACCCCTTCACATTTTTGCGATTTGGAGTCGACCCATTTTTGGCTCAAAAAAATTTTAACCACTTCTTCCGACCCAAAATCATCATAGAATATGTTTATACATCATATACCATCGATTTGGACGGTCTAGGAGCGATTTTGGCGACTTTCAATTTTTGAGAATTTTTGAAGGTATACCCCTTCACATTTTTGCGATTTGGAGTCGACCCATTTTTGGCTCAAAAAAATTTTAACCACTTCTTCCGACCCAAAATCATCATAGAATATGTTTATACATCATATACCATCGATTTGGACGGTCTAGGAGCGATTTTGGCGACTTTCAATTTTTGAGAATTTTTGAAGGTATACCCCTTCACATTTTTGCGATTTGGAGTCGACCCATTTTTGGCTCAAAAAAATTTTTTAACCACTTCTTCCGACCCAAAATCATCATAGAATATGTTTATACATCATATACCATCGATTTGGACCATCTAGGAGCGATTTTGGCGACTTTCAATTTTTGAGAATTTTTGAAGGTATACCCCTTCACATTTTTGCGATTTGGAGTCGACCCATTTTTGGCTCAAAAAAATTTTTTAACCACTTCTTCCGACCCAAAATCATCATAGAATATGTTTATACATCATATACCATCGATTTGGACGGTCTAGGAGCGATTTTGGCGACTTTCAATTTTTGAGAATTTTTGAAGGTATACCCCTTCACATTTTTGCGATTTGGAGTCGACCCATTTTTGGCTCAAAAAAATTTGTTAACCACTTCTTCCGACCCAAAATCATCATAGAATATGTTTATACATCATTTACCATCAATTTAGGTAATTTAGAAGCGATTTTAGCGACTTTGAAATTTTGAACATTGTGAAGATATCTCGTCATTTTTTGCAGAGGGCACCTTGGTCTTCATATATCTCGACTGCGGTAAAACGTACGAGAGCACGGTGTTTTTACCGGCCAATTTTGCACAAATATTATCATTGAGTATATCGTTTTTTAAAGGGATTGCGTGATCTATAAGAGGATACATTATTTAATATTCGTAAGGACTGGAAATATGTCCGCCAATTCGGGTCAGGATTCATTTTGGGGACAACCACCGCAGGGCCAGTACAACATCGATGCTGCTGGTTTCGGTCAACCAAACGAACAATTTGAATTTCACTCATATAATGATCAACATACGGGAGAATATGCCTCGTATTCACAAAAAAGTTATTTAGCTCCAACACAAAACCCATATGGCGATGATATGTTGCCACAGGATGATTTTACGAAAGGTAAAATGATCAACATAGATACATCAGGATTCTACTACAGAGCTATCCAATGAAAATTCCCCGACATTATCCTCATTTTCCTAATATATAATAAATCATCGACACAAATGGATTCGTAGATGAAGAAGACGAACCACCGCTGTTAGAGGAACTCGGAATAGATCCCGATCGAATATTACAAAAAACCCTGGCTGTATTAAATCCATTTCATACAAGAGGGCAGATTGATGATGCAAATTACTTGTTAGAAGATTCAGACTTGGCTGGTCCAGTAGCATTTTGTTTAGTTCTTGCTGCATTACTTTTACTGGCTGGATCCAAAGCACATTTTGGTTATGTTTATGGTTTGGCTGGGACCTCTTGTATATTAATGTATATACTTCTGTCATTGATGAGTACTACCAGCAATATTACATTTTCTTCAGTGGCATCTGCCTTAGGATATTGTTTATTACCTGTTGTGGTACTTGCTGGGATTAGTATTTTTACCACACTTAGGGGACCTATTGGATTAGTTTTTGCAGCATTTGCTGTTTCATGGGCCACCCTTTCTGCATCCAGGCTACTCACCACTATGTCTGGAGAAGAAAACCAGCGTATTCTTATTGCTTATCCTTGTCTCCTTCTTTATGGTGTTTTTACACTAATTGTTATATTTTAGATACTTATGTATGATTTATTTCAAGTAAAAAGGTTTGAAGTATAAACTTATATACTTTGTGTATACAAATTCTATAATTGCCAAGTCATGTAAGTTATCATGAATGTACTTTAGACAGATATTTTCTCAGGTATTTGTTACAATTTATTACACAGCTTTCTGAATGAAATATTTTCTTTATTTCCCTGTACATGATGTTACATAACTATCATGTAGGTTCAACATATACATTTCTTTCATACACAATAATTTAACATTATAAACTTTTATTCTTACTTAAATATAGATTACATGAAGTATTACATCCTATATATATTTATATACAACATCCGCTTTCTGTGGTGTTGTTACCAATTCTAGTTTTACTGGACAGTGTAACCAGTAACTTAAGAGTTCCTCAGTATAGCCAATTAAGAAGTATATTTTGTTTGGTTGCAAAGCACGACTAATAATTCCCGCAATTCTAATCATGTTGTGTTGCCTTTTGATTATTATTTCACTAAGAAATAATCCATGCCATGTGCCAATCATGAAGCGACGTATAAATACATCTTCCACTGCTGTTTCAGATGGTCTATTCCCATCCTTCATATTGGCTACAAAAGATAGCAGATTAGAGTCACAAAAACTGTTGATATCATTGTCATTCAAACTCACAGGTATTCCAAGAGTTCCATGCTTTTCTATGCGCAATATAATGTGGTGGATTTGCCATTTCATATGTCAAAGGTTTATCTCCTTTTGGTGTGCGCTTGTAACGTCCAGCTTGTGTTCTTTCAAGTGTAGCAGTGACATGTATATGTCTCTTTGATAACACTGATTGTAAAATGGGTAATAACTGTAATATTGTATAAACTATTTGTATTTTTTTCAATTTCAATGCCCTATGCAGTAAATTACTATGTGTAATTAATCCAATAATTTATATTTTCTTCTAACAACGACTTGCATACAGTTTTTCTTAATTTAATTGTTGCATTTGTTCTCTTATACATAAAAATACAGATCGAAAAATTACTTTAAAAAAGAGATCTAAGTTTAAAGTGGTAGGGGTTTATAAAACATATAAATATATGAAATAACTGATTTAATATCACACATACAGAACGGCCATCCCGAATCAAAGCCATCTTCTTGTAATTTTAATTGATGTATTTCAGTATATTCTTAGTATCTAAAGGAATTTCCTAAAATTACAGGAGATTGTTACTGTTTAATAACCCTGCGCAGAAACAATTTTCCTGGCACATTGTTTAGGTAACATGAAAAAACTGAAAAAGCATCTTGACGAATTTAGATTTTATAGTAACTTTTATATTTCTCTATTTAGGTTGGCATTAAAGAACACGAGTCTCTACGACGTTGTGTGTGTGGAGAAGTTATTGAAGGTGGAAAGCATAGACGCCATTTCGTACCTCGTTTCGCTACTTAGCGCCACGAAATTTTCGTCCTTTTTATTTTAATTTAATTTCGCCAAAACGTCGCAACCACACGTAAGTGCAATCATATTTTTATATAAGAAATTCCGATGGAATGCAAGAATCTAGAATAGTATTTTATTGCGTCCATTTGACGAGCATCGCGACTCCTTGGCTCATAGGGCACGCTAAGGGCCGGTTGATACCGAACAATCTTTTTCACAGAATGCTTTTTCTCTTAAATCTATTTTCCCACTCATTTTATACGTATTTTGTAGTTTTATATTTCTGTTAATGGTCAAGGAGTTTGATAAATGAGATTGAAATGTCTAGCCTGGCGTCTAGTATAGATCTTGACCATTCCTATGGCCTTGAAATGGAAACCAAGCGTCTTTGGTGATTATTATGATAATATTGATAGAAACTTTCCATCTTCCGAATATTGAATTTCTTTCTGGTTTTAATACTAATAATACTTCTCATTAATAGTATTATTAATATTTAGGAATATTCCTTACTGTATATATTAGTTATTTATACATATTATTTATATTTAGTATGCAGTATTAAATTTATATATAGTATTTCACGTAAAAGGCGTTCATATATGTACGAATTTGTAAGAATTCGTATTTCTTATAAATATGAAACTGTTTAACAGTTATTACTAATATTGTTCTATCCCTTTAATTCCAGAAAATGGTTTCCTCCAATCAGCCGGTAAGAAAAATATCAGTATTTCATTTCGATATAAAAATCTTTTTGATAAATTTCTTTTGTTTTTCATTAACCCGTTGAATGCCGCGGGGGGATCGATGACCGCCGATGCTAATATTAATAAAACTCGAATTAAATGTATCGGTAATATTCATCAAATTTTCAATATTTTTAATATTACGATAACGATGTAAAATAACCACGGCCCCGTAGAGCACTTAACAGCTTTGCTTTTCAATGTTATACACGTACGGACGCGTATCGCGGGGTACCGCGTAACACGGATTTCTGCGCGGCACTCAACTTGTTACATTAAACTGCAGTAAATTAAATAAAACCCTGTTTTGCAGTGGTATAATATTAATATTGTATGTTATATGTTTACTGAATATTCCGCTCAACATTACTAACTTATGATTATTATATAATTGTTATAATGGTTACTTCATAATTTGAGCGAGATAAATTCTCGAACAGACACCATGCCTTCCGAAAAGTGTTTGTATGGTCGATTTCGGAGACACACTCGAATATTTCATTAATTCCCTTGTGAAATACTTCGACTTATCAAAGTTTTCATTATCGAAAGTTTACACTTTCAGTGTGTCGATATGCACGATTGTAAAGTTATAAGTAATGAACAATGTTTTGCAGAGGAAAACAAAAATATTTGTTGGCCGATTGCCCGAAAATTGTCGCAACGATGAGTTGCGACAATTGTTCTTGCGTTTCGGAGAGGTGACGGAATGTGATGTAATGAATCGGTATGGATTTGTACACATGGCACGTGAGGAGGATGCTGCAGCTGCGATCAAAGCACTCCACAACTCAACTTTCAAAGGGGTGACCATTAACGTGGAACAATCGACGGGAAAATCTCGAGGAGGAGGAGGACGCCGGGATGGAGACAGAAGAGGTGGACCAATGAGAGGTGGTAGAGGAGGACGAGACGGTGGTAGAGACGCTCGTCCGGGACCATACAATGATAGAAGAGGTAAGTTATTATACTACTTTCACATTTTTACATACATATCTATATGTTTCCACCCAGGCAATACTGTTTTCTCATTGTCATCACTGCTCAGATTTATGTTTACAACTGATTGTACTTCCAATCGATGTCCTCATACAACACGGATGCACCCTTTCATCTAACACCCAGATACAAATACTGTACCAAAGAGTATGGATATGATACATACAATGGGATCTGATTATATTATCAGCATTTTCTCGTGTTTGCTACCCCATGCATGTATTCCAAGCAAGCCAAATCTCAGTATATTTCCCACTTTCGTTTTTACTTCTTAATAATTACAAGGAAGTCTACATGTTGACTGAAGCACAATCTACCACATTTACCATGTCCAGGAATATTTGACCAAGCTTCATTTTTAATCTGCTGCTTGTATTATTCAGAGAAATATGCATCACTTCTGCAAAGTTTGTTGTATATAATCAATATCACCAGTCTCTGTGTCCTTACACTGAAACTTCAACTTGTTAACATCAAGTTCATTCTAGTGTGGTATAAGATGGCCGCTGCAGTGAGAAAATAGTGTGCCAGGGAGAGTAGAATGTTCTTTAATGCAAACTAAAAAAAACCAATTGGATGTCTCGGCGTGCTTTACAGTTCTTCCGATCCAACTCGTTGGTTACGATGGATCTGCTGCAGGTGGAGTCGCTACGGGGTACACGGATTACAATCGTGGAGCTGGGGACTTTAACGGACGTGGAGCTGACTTTGGGACTGGATACACCGATCGTGGAGGATATGGACAAAATGTGGGAAGCGCGGCAATGGGCTACACATCAACGGCGCCAGGGATGGGAGGAGGATATGGACCAGCATCCGGGGCTGTTGGAGGATATGGACCAGCTGCTACCGCCGACTATGGAAGAGCACCTGATTATAGCCGAACTGCAGATTTCGGAGCCAGGACAGATTATGGTAATTAATAGATTACACAAGATCTTAGCCAATTCTATTTGTTTGCAACTCAGTTATTGCAAAAGTGTGATTGGACCTTCATAAGGCTTGTAGAATATGCAGTATCTATGAAGCATTTCAAGCATTGCCTCCAGTCTGTGTTTTATCAAGTTCATTAAATCCCGCGGACTTCTGAATTATATGATAAATTATTTTCGCAAATATCCTTAAACGTTAATTAAAGTTGAGGGGACTCGCTTCGCGCGCATTAATCTATGAACTCGGTATTTTGGATAACGAGTAGAACTTTGTAGAAAAGGACAATTTACTGGAGCTCAAAAATGTTACATTATCATCATCATATGATTTTTGTAATTTCTATCTTTATGATATATTTGGAGCAAGATTAATTCTTGAACAGACACCATGCTTTCGAAAAATGGCTGTGTGGTCGTTTTCAAAGATACATACTTATATTCCATCAATTTTCTGGAACTTAAGAAGTTGTATATTATACTTTATTCATAAAGAATTACATGTTTCAGGATGTAGCTGTTATTTTTCTAATGAATGATTTTGTTCTCTTTCAGTTGTAGGGGGTGGCATGACGGGTGATTTTAATCGCGGTGCACCGGGTCCGGTAGATTACGGACGTACCGATAATTTTGGTGCAACTCGCACAGTTGATTATACTAGAAACGATTATGATCGAAGCGGTGTCGGGCCAATGAGAAACGGTGGTGGCGCAGTCGCTACTACCGGATACGGAACTGGGTACACAGATGTTGGATATGATGAGAGTCATTGGTAAAGTATTCAATATCTGCTATTTCCGTTGCCATTTTGTTTCATCTCACTAATTCATTTTCAGCACTACCACTAACATGTCTTACTATCAGTGATTTAAAACACATATATCCATTCAAACCATACTTTTACCGCTAGAAATTACGATTACATTATACAAAACTGCAAACCTGTCGAAATGGTTAAGAAGTCGGCCGCAACAATTACGAATTGAAACTTCATTTTTATTCTAACCTGTGATGATGCTTTACCTAATTTATCATTTGCATAATGCATTGTTATATATTCTTAGTTAAGTTCGTGTGTCCGTGTTAGTTTTTGCGTATGAATTCATCAAGGTAGAGTGAAAATAAGTTAACAGATTCCAATTGTATACAACACAGGGGTTATCCGGGCGGGCCTGGGGATATGATGGGTGGGCCCGGGGGGGTAAGTCAGGCAACTTCGATGGCCTACGACAGGAGAGACGGTCCCCCTGGTAATGATATGCATCCATTTAACAGGCCGATGACCGCTGGACCCAGCTACAGTACTGGAGCACCTAGTTACAGTACTGGTCCTGGGCAACAAGCAGACATGTTTAGTAGAAGACCCGGAAGTGCTGTGCCCAGTGGAGGATATCCACCTGTTGGTGGCGGGTAAGTCACACGTCATATTTTATCACCGTTTAACCAACCCTTGGATGACGGATGCTTCGACACCGGCGCTGAAGACGAATGTTGGGTCAATTTGACTCATCTAAAACAGTTTGTTTCTTGTTGTTGAAACTATCATAAACATATAGCATATATGTATACATTTCAGACATTTATTACACGCAAGAGCAGTTTGTACATCAATTTGTTGTATGTCTCGCATTTGCTTATGTAGTACATACATTCGAATTGATAAGGTTCCATTTTCGGAGATTTGTTGCGGCCCGCGTTGCATAATTGACGGAATATTCTCAATAGTTTATGCTCATTATCACTGCTCACTGTAAATGTGTTTAATTATAATGATAATAAAAGTAATTCGTGTAATTGGATGTTGCAGATATACCGAAGGATATGACAGACCAGACGCCTATGGTCCTCCGCGCGGTGGTGGACGGTAAGTTTGATTTTATTATTATATCATATTGTATTATTATTGCTGACACAATTGCATTTCCCAAGTACTACTTATCACACGCACACACACACATACACGCACGTTGACGAGCGACACGATTTAATGCGAGTGGATTGTTAATTCAGCGACCACGCTCTCTTTTTGCGCAATGTATTTCACTTGGTTCTAACATTCGTCTTCAATGTACACTCATTGGCTGATTCTTTTCATGCGGATCGACACAGGTTCAATAGATTCTGTAAAAGTATAAGGTGTGACACTTTGCGCGGCGATTGGCGGGTTCCTCTTTCATAGATAGGTGTGTTTTTTGCGCGCGCAAATCATGCACTCTGGTTAACATAAAGGGGAAAGAGTTCTGCGATTCTTTCAGTTCTTGAGTGTAAAAAAGAACAGGGGTAGCATAGTGGTTCTACACATTCTGTTCACAATTTCACTCGTCACTGTTCCTTTGTATTTTTTTTACGCATCCTTTGTTTCAGATGTGATAGCATTTCAGAATAGTTCACCATTTTTTGTTTACGTGTTTTTATTAACACGTCGCTCACCGGTCCTCCATTGTGAAATTTTCAGGCCGGTAACCGACGGATGAATTTATTTATACTCCATTTTCTTAGATGGGCAAAGCAATGATATAAATAATTATACTCACGAACGAGGACAAACAATATATTCAAACTAATGAAAGAATCTATTTAATTATTAGTCGCTAATCAACACTAGAAATTGATCTCGAGTAACTAATTAAGTAGAGTCCATTCAATTGTTTTCCACTTAATACTACCTCTCTTCTTTTACGTACTCTGCGATGAAAGTTCACAGAGATTCGGCGTTTATTTAATCGAAAGATGTTTGCGATTAATCAATCGGTCATTTCAAAGATTTCCGTAGATTATGAGAAAAAAGACCGTAATGCGTTGCGACACACTTCCGGCCGTCTTAAATCGTACCTACCTCTGCGTGAAAGTCTCGCTTCCGGTTTCGCTTCCGGTATCGCCTTATATCCTTCGTTCATCTTGAGATTATTAAGCGTTGTCACAGCAATTTCGTGGCAAGTATTTCCAGATGAAACAACGAAAGTTGGTACGTGTCTCTGAATTGAAAAACAACGAAATGTGTTGCGTTCTTAATACTGCGTCCACTACGTCGGCAAGTAGCTAATGTTTCTCCCTATTCAACGGAAGTTGACGAAATTGACACCATACTTCCCTGAATCGAAACTCTCTTCGAGTTGTACTTCCAGCAGCGGCGACCAATATTTTTTATCACGTGACAGTTTGACAGACCTGAGCGTCGATGAGTTTTTTTTTAGTCTTCAACTTTTATTCGAAAGTTATTTTGGGTTTTTTTTAATACAATCCATCTTAAACGAGACAATTGCTTTAATCCAGTTTGCAATATTCTACTGCACTTACAAATGTAGTGTTTTATGTATAAAGGAAGAATTCAGTTTTGTGTTTTATTTGGAATAACTTCCATGTTTTTATTTAAATATTGATATACACGAAAGAAGCATTTTCCATTTTTAATATCACCCGGCTCTAAATTGCTCCATCAACATTAACACATTGGAGATGTATTTATTAAAATCGTGTTAATGGTAAATAATATCAAACGAAACTATGTTAGAAATGAAACAAAAACCGGTTGCCCAGGTCAGCAAACAATGTCACTCGGCAAATGTGTGTTACATGCGTTGCGACATCCGAGACGTGGAGAAGTTTTCATCGAGAAAAGTGAGCATTATCCAGCGATAACGAAAAGTGAGAATGGAAGAAAATCACTGAAAAAAAACAAACAAATATATAATCGCTTTCTTTTGCACGCAACCTCGCGCATACACAGTGTTACATCTTATACTTTCCTGCTCCTTGCGTCGCAAGGCGATCACGAGATTAATTGTGCGATTTTGATTTTTTGACCTTTTAGCTTCCCAGGTCCGGCAGACGCGATGCCACCGAGGTACTAAAACCTAGAGCGTAACTAACGCAAAACAAAACAAAAATTAAGCGCATGCGAAAGACGCCCGATAAAATACAAAAAAAAATACAAACAACGCTTCGTTAGCGAGCGTGATGGTCATTCGCTTAACGGACTCGAATACCTAGGAACTGCCCTGCGTCCGAAACACACTGAGTCCATTACATATTCAATACTATGTATAATTTATAATAGATCTAATGTTTAATCGTAATTTAAGGTGTATGGTAAGAATGGAAAAACATCACTGGGTGGTACAGAAAGATATATATTATATCTATTCAGAGTAATCGAAATGTTCGTGAGACACCGGAACAGAGAACATATATAGGGACATACGAAAACTATGCCATAAAAATTCTAACATTTCAAATTCAGCAACCCTTGCACGTCGTTCATCAATTCTTTTCCGAAACAGAAATTGGATATACCTTTTCTGTTACTTCTGTTCGTAGTTTCCCGTTGTTTTGTTTCTCACTCTCTCTCTCTCTCGACCCTCCCTTCTTGTCCATGTTGTGTCGTAGTTGTATAAATCCTGAGTTTCACAATGGCGCGGGTACGAAGAGTAAAGCAACTATCTTCTTATCTAACGTAAATCACGTAATTATCACGCTTTAGGATAGTAATATTTCGTTCTATAACTTTGTAGTGTTTAACTGTTCTTCAGGAAACTGACTTAGACTATCGAAAGAAAATATGATGTATAATCTTTTTTTACACGTAAGAACTTGGATAATGTTTTAAATGTTCATTAATAAAGCAGAGAAACGTGTTTGCAGGAGTTGTCTATGTACCTTTACGAAGGAAATAAATCGCAAACAAATATTGTGTTCCCAATTAATTTTCTCGACTGTTATTCGCTGGAGATTCATTTCGAGCTTGGAATATCCGAATATGATTCACACTTTGTTTCGAGGTTACATGGAACAGTTCTTTTTCAGTATTCATCTTCGTTCTCTTTATATCTCGATACATTGTCTTGTACTAATTAATTATGTCCAATTTAACAATGTCAAACTATCTCACTAATGAATAACACGACACTAATTGTCAAAAGGGTCAACCGACATGATTACTTTAAGATCAAGTGAAATGTATCTTCACCAAACGTTTTGAGAAGCGACAAAACGATGGATGATTGGCGTGTGCGTTCACCTGTGATACATTCAATGATTACTCCACAACGTTCTGCATTCTACAACTTATCTTTACACGCTTCGTTTAACCCTTTGACTGGGAACAGCGATTATAAGCGTCAAGGTCAAATTTGGATGAGCTATTTTGATTAGTCAAGAAGGAGCAGAGTGCAGTAGCGTTAGTAGGTTTTGTATCTGAGCGGTTCACAGTCAAAGGGTGAAAGAATGTTTGTTCTTCCATTATATTCATGTCTAGATTTGTCATCGTCAGATTTCTATTTGTAACGTATGTACTTGTAAATATTATAAACGTCGAGTATTAGAATTGTAGTAATAATTCCATATCGAGTTGGATTGAATGAGGGATCAGAATACAGAACATAGTTTGGAGTAAGTTTCATTTAGGCATATAACTCGACGGCGTAAATGAAAGTTATGCGGCGGGAACGCGTTAAAGCAGCACGTGAAAGCTTTCGAGACTGATGCCTGGAAAAAATCAAGCTGCGCTCGAAGAAAATGAATCTCGACGAATTATTCGCTTACCCATGCGTGTGGCCCGTACGATGCGACACACACACACACTGGTGAATAATCCAATCTTCGATATGCGGATTTGTGTGCCACAAATTGCGTTTGCGCTCAAAGCTTGGCGGAGCTTTGAATTAAAAACAGAAAGGTATGTTCAACGCGGGGCGCCCTTTACTATCTTTGTCTGTTTAGAATCAAAAGCACGGAGAACAAAAAAAAAGACAGAATAAGAAACGAAGCTCGAGAAAGTTTAATCGTACGTCCTAACAATTGCGAGATCGAAGTCAATTTCACGATAGAAATTCACGGAAATTATGTTCGAGCCGTCGATTGTCGATAAACCGCTTGCGACCGAACGCTTGCGATTGCGATTGCTTTTAGGCGATTAATACGCGATCATTCTAATTCCGTCTCTTAATTACGCAACATTGGAATACAAACGCGGTGAATTTTGTCGGATGAACATTTCCGAATGTTAACCGTGTTCCTTTCAGTAGTCTCATTTGATTCCGATTTTCACCGAAACTCGTTGCTTTCAACCGTTACGTATCAATGATAATCGTGCTCCGTATTTTTGGCGAACTAGGTACATATTATGACAGCGATTGTGTACTGTTATTTTTATTGTGTCATTTATGTGCTAGTCTCAATTGTAATATTAACACATCGATATATTTATATTACTTCGCGCTGGGTCAAAACAAATCGACATTGTTTTACAACCAATCCTAGTCACTCGGGTTTCAAGATTTTATAGCGAGAACCAATTGCATTTATTAACGCGCGACGAGATGGAATTAGAACTAGTTCAACGTAAAAAAAGAAAGATACATTTTTCATACATTTTATTGCCTAACTCTATACGAGCTAACGCAGTTTTATCGTACAGAGTCTCACTTTCCACGTATCTCTATAATCTTATTAAGATTTGACCAAAAAAAAGCCCCACTCATCTAGTGGGTCATTAGCCACGGAAGCGTTACACGGAATAATATGATTTTTTTATTAGATTACAAGCCGGATGAGAGGACTCATCGGACTTTGAGATGAACTCAAAATGGAACCAGCCCATAAAAAGCTGAGAAGTACTTGCTGTACTTAAAACTGTGGATTTGGGAAGCCGTGGAATGCCGCTATTTCAAGAACATTCCAGGAGAAGGTGGCGTTTTAAAGTGTAAGAATCTAATACAATAAAGTATTTTATTGTTCAACGAATGTATGACATTACTGCATTCGTTCGATTTAATTCAATCTGATATCTTCTCGTTTCAATTAACTTCCAATTTCCTACATGAATGCTACATTAATTCATATAAAGAATGTTGCGAAAGTAATCTATTAATGTAACATTTACGTGTGTATGAATAATATTAATAAATATACAGTAATTTATTTCATGATTCGTGTGTGGAAAATATCGTAGAAAATTGTTCAACATATTTATTGCATTCCAGGTTACGACTGCATTCCGAAGAGGTAATACGAATGTTTATTTTCCTGCCCAAATTTCTCAGTAATCGTCATCATTTATCGATCCTATTATTCTCCGATGTTTTAAGGGTAAATCATACAAAATTATAACACTCTAAATATAAAGCTATCTGCAGCAATGCAATCATTTAAACAAATAGGCGTTATTAATCTTTTGCATTCGCAGTATTTAATTCCAAATTCAAACGGAAACCGAATTAACAAAATAAACATATAAGATTTATATTATAAGATTCATTTACCATGGAAAGAAACTTAGAATAAGACCTCGTTTATAATCGAAGTATTCTTCGAGTGCAAAGGGTTAAATCAGTGTCATATTGTATGATGAAAATAATATTGATTCTCTATTCTCACGAAATAGGTACATTTTGATAGTACAAAATATTAGTAACTTTATTTAACAGTCAGTTTTGTGTCATAAGAAACATAGACGTTTTCATCTTCACGATAAACTGGGTTCCGGGCCAACACCACCCGCGAGCTTGTAAACTAATAACGCCACATCATTGGCTAATTTATTAAGATCCCCACGATTTTCGCATTCCGCGTAGATTCTCACCACATCCTCAGTTCCGGATGGTCTACAAAATAATATCAATTAACATTTCGCCAACCAATGTCGGAGATCTTCCTATTTCGTCTTGAAATACTACGTTTTACAGTATTTTAAGATTGATACCTTCAAACATACCTAACAAAAGAACGTCCTTTATTATATTGCGTAACAAGATTGTCGATTCCCTCTTGCAGTCCAACTGGCGTTACACATTTCCTTTCCGCATCGGTTGTTGTAATAACATTCCTATCCTTGACTTGGACTTTGAGTAGTTTATTTGGAAAGTCATCATAGCTCTTCTCCCAATCAACGATATCCCAACCTCTGGCGTGCAGAATAGTTTCCACCAATAACATATCACTCAGTGCATCACCAACCGTTTGATTTACTACATTAATAATGTTCGCCAGTTTGGACGCCGCCATTTGTTTGTCAGCAGGCAATCTACAATTTTTATATATTTATATGAAGCAAGTGTGACGTTCATTATTCATAATGAATCATTTGCGAGGTAAACTTACTCAGGATTGGTGGCAGACTTTTGAATAGCTTGGAAAACAGCATCTTTTACGATCACGGTTCCGTGACCATTGGCTTCGAAATATACACCGATATCAAACTTCACTGCTTCGGCATGTAAATGTTTGATGCCGGTTGGTACACATGCGACTGGAACTTTCTGCATTGGAAAACGCGATGAAAATATGAGATCAGTGTTTGATGTTTGCTGTAATCAGATGATGAGTGAAGTGAAAATCCGTACCAACATATTTGAAATATAATTCGTGGAGCCGCCATTGGCGTATGCAGTCTGCACTAAACCTAGTTGAAACGTTAGGCCACTTTCTTCTAATAATTCCTTGAAATATCCAGCAACGAGGGTTGCTATTCTATCGCCATCCATTAGATGAAACTTATTACTTTCATCTGAATAGAAATAAACTACTCTATCTGCATCACCATCCACGGAAACGCATCTCGTGTTTGGTTTTACCGGGAAATGATTTGGCGGGGCTTGTTGAACCTTAACGTAATCGGCTCCACACTGAAATATCATTTCTTCCTTTAACTCTTTGACTGCGACGTGTTTGAACAAAAGAGAAAAACATCGTAAATCAATAAGTCAAATAAAAATATGAAACATACCATATGATTTAATTCTCCGTTCCCATCGTTATATACGTGTATCGTAATACTGTCGCCTAAGTATTGTTGAAATTCCTTTATAGCAACTCCACCAATTCCATTGGCAGCGTCAAATGATAATTCCGAGATATATCGTCCGTTGTTAGTCTGATTCCTTCTTATACCTTTAAAAGCCTCCGATAATTTACTGTAGTATCCTTGTAATGTTGCTTCGCCATAACTTCCATCAGTGTTTGTACAAAAAACAAGATAATGTAGTTGTGGAGTTGTTACAATTCCAAAGTCTTTCACTGTGCCATTTAGTGCTTTAATTCCTGCCATAGCAGCACTCAACAATGTGGGACTACTTTGTCTGGTATCTCTGCCAGTTATTACTGTGGCATTTATAGACATATTGATATCTTGTTCCTTTATAATATTGCGCAGAGTGGACACCAAATTTGTGTCCTCAACATTGGCTAGATTGGTTGCTATTTTCTCCCATGATGCCTCTAACATCTCACCGGCTGGGTCTATTAATTTCACGCCATTGTCAGGTTCCTGATTGTGGCTGGCAGTAATCATCAGACCAATAGCAGCTAAATATTTCATAGATGAGTTTAATAAATAGTTTATATTTCGTGGTATTAGATTGGGATTTCTTGGGTAGACTCTCACCATTTTTTACCTTGGATCTAAGAACTGCTAGGAGACCCATCCTGTACAGGACATGCTCGAGTCGGTCTGCTCTATGGTAGTTTAAAAATAAATAAATGTTTAAATAATTAGTGTACATAACGTAGAATAGTGTAATTAATAATGAACATATTTATTTGTGGTGCTTTGAAACGTATTATGCGGAAGACTATGAAAATATTAGGTTGGTCAAAAAGTTCGTGCGATTTTTAATACGTAAATAGAAATCGAGTTTTATTCAATTTTATATATTTTTTAATCTTCTATTCAATAATACGTTGTCCCTTTTGATTTATGATATTTGAAATAATAAAATCTCTTATTATATTTGATATAATAAAAATCCCTTATTTCCCAGTAAAAAAACTTATACAAATCGCACGAATTTTGTGGCCAATATAATAATATGGGTTTTATTAAATACACGTAGCTTGGATTTATTGCAATATAATAATATTTATTTCGATTATTGATAATGTATACATATCATAAAGGAAACAAATACAGCTTTATAGTACGCATGCGTCGAGTATGCATGTAAACAATACTGTTATTCAGATAGTAAGCCAATATTTGTAGTCTGCAATCTATGCTTTTCAATTAAACTTACTTCGTTCTGAAACCAGCAGTTCCGTATTGAATATGACCGTCATGTTTTTTACTATAAATTGGATTTAAAACGTTATCCATATCGAAGAATCCTATCATGTCAAGGACGACGGAATCTGTACTTTCACGAGTGCTTCACCGGACGAACTAAATGTCAGGATTTGAAAGTAGGCCTAAATAAGCGGATATTGAACTTCAAAATCCAGTTTTCCCTCATTTACTTTCGATATACAGTGAAAGTACTTATCCCCACCAATTTCCGATTGATTTGTCGTAGATAAAAAGACATTGGCACTTTATCTATCAATTATCTGCCTTAATTACTGCATGATCCTTTATTTAACATCACAGATAAGAGATAATGCATTGCTTGGTTTCGAGGGATTATCGGGAAATTATCAGAAAGAACCAACACAGGATAATAAAAAGAATTTGATTTTAGGCAATAATTGTTCTGCGGGATATTTGATAATAAAATTGATGATTGAGCTCGATAAAAAACAATTTCCTTTAGCCTGATTCGTGAAAATATTGTATGCCGTTGTATAGTTAAAATCTCCACGTCGTCAATAAAATGGCGACTGCTTGAATAATAGATGAACATGACTCATTGGTGGAGGTTATGAGGTGTTAGAAGGAATGAAAAATAATCAAAAATTGAATAAATAACAAAGATGTAACAGCAGTCAAAAATATTATTATATTCATTGCGTTATATACATCATAAAGAAAGTCTTTCCATATTTTTTACTAACAAGCCCGAAAGTTTCCATCTCCTCGCTCGACCTTAACCCTTTTAGCGAGTTACAATTTTGTATGAACCCTCCAGAAAATATAATATAAATATAGTAATTTATCCTTACATGAAATAAACACGTTTCGGAATATTAAATGTGAAAGAAATACTAGTAAAATCAGTACATCAGAGTTTCATAATTTTATTGCATTATTATCAGCGCCATAGTATAAACATCGCAAAATAAACACTGATTACAAAATATAAATATAGGAACACAATTAATAATTAAAATTAGGCTTGTAATACTCAGCGGTTACGAAATGATCGACATCTACATTCTTTATGGGCTTCATTTTCTTTGGAATTCGAATGCAATGGAATCAGGAATTAAAAGATCATATTTACGAGACGCAAATTAAAAATCTTTCGAAACAATAAGAACCATTTAAAACGAGTACGAAATTAACTAAATCGTATACAAACACTATCGAAGGAGGTGTTCCGACGTTTGTTTACGCGAAGATCTAATAAATATAATTGTTTTTAGGTAGTATCACAGAAGATCTCGTCCTTCGTTGCGATCGAGCCGGAACTCGTGCCTTCGTAAGGTATATTAATTGGAATTCTACTAATCGGAATCGGAATAGTACTTGAAGAAGGTTCCTCTTTTTCCTGGATTTTAATGGCCTCCACCTTCTCTATGATTTGAGTGTCATCATCAGCAGGTACATCTTCATCGCGCAAACATTTCCTTATTTCATAGCCAAGGGCTGCGGCGAGTGGTGGTGGAACGGCATTGCCAACTTGTCTGTGTTTATCCAACACGGTTCCGTAAAACCGGAAGACATCCGGGAATCCTTGCGATCTTGCACATTCGCGAACACTCACCACCCGAGTTTGCACCGGATGTAACACTCGACCCTGAAAATCAGGTAGCCATTGTAAGCAAGCTTTTCTATGGCGAATCTTTTAAGAATTCGCGGATTATATTATGTATGATACAGGTTTTGCAATTCAATTTAACTCTTCTGCAGTCGTATTCACCTTTTTGCACTACATATTAACTATTTTGTAGATCATATTCACGTTTTCACTTTACATTGAATTTATTTTGATTAGAGTGGCTTAAGAAAACAAATTTGCAGAGAAACCTGTACTATGAAAGGATGAATATGACCTGTAAAAGGGTTAATTTCGAGTGGAAAACTTGTATAAACATACCTGTTTTCCCATAGGCTCGGGATTTGTAATGGTTGTACTAAAGAATCCGTCCCATTCTAATCTTCCATACAACCCTGCCCAATGATTATGTCGATTTCCTGTATGAGGAAGACACCATGGAATCAAAGTGTTAAATTGTCTATCTATAGGATCGCAAGGTTTCCCCGTACAACACGTACAAACACCTCGATACGCGCTGGTTGAACTTGTTCCATTCTTCTTATCATGATGAGTATACTCCCTAAACAAACAATAGCATAAGAATATTAAAACTGTTTAGTCAATAATAATGGAGGACTCATACTAATATGTACAATTTTTTTGAATAGTTTCCATCACTCAATCTCATCGAAACATTCGGCAAATCTCGCCAATCGGAACCGCCCGCGATTGGGATGTGGGCTATTCTCGCTTCCACTAAGGGTGCCATTTCCTTGCAGATATGATCTCTTAGCTTGGGTTGGTATTGGTTTCCTCTAATCTGTAATAATTCGAAGTTAATCATTTACTTAAAGTAATTCCGTAGTTTCACTAAAATAGACTAAACCGATTGATTACCTTTCTTTGGAAGTGCGAGATTGGCTCACTGCTGTACGAGATTTCTTCCGTGTTCCAACCGTTTTTAATTTCAGGTAAATCGGACATAGCATCTTTCACGCTGATCGTTCTGAATGGCGCAGACTCTGTCCACACGCAGTTTGAATTGTACTAAAATCAGTAGAAAATGGTATGTGTTACCCTTTTTACGTTTTTAAGTTTGCCTACACCAACATACAACTTAGGAAAATCAAGTATTATACTAAACCTTTTTATTATCAACTAATGCGCCCAACTGGCAAGCTCGTTTGCTAAAAACATGTGTTGGCTCTGGATAACTAGGAAGCGTCTGCCCCGGCGCAGCAGCCAAGATTATCATCCTAAATAATCAAATAAGGTATGTAATGGTTATCATTTATGTAAGTTACATATTAATTATGCAATGTCAATGAAAACTGGACAGTATAATGGTCCACTGGTAATGAATTCGTGAATGAAACCAACCTTCGCCTAGTTTGCGGTACCCCATAATTTCCAGCTTGAAGGATACCAAACGTACATTGGTAACCCATACGAACGAGACAGCTCAATGTTAATTTTAACACCATGCTTCGCTTAAAGGAAACGAAATTTCGCACGTTCTCCATTATGAAAAACTTTGGCCGAAAATAATCGCAATAGGCTAAGAATGAAACGACTAGAGAACTTTTAAACAACGAGTATTGCCTCGAATTAAATCGATTCATTCCACTGAATCCTTGGCATGGTGGCCCGCCACATAGAAGTTCTACTTCACCTCGTTGCGGTAGCTTTTGTCCAATATCATCGGTCTTATCACCCTAAAAAGATAAAAACTATAGTGCTTGTCTTAAATGAAGTCTTTATAATGTTTTGAACGTTGGGAACACGAACATTCATAACTCTTTCTAATAATATATTGCAGTCTTGAACAAATACTGTCGTATCCGGATTATTTAAACGATACGCGAACGCGGCGGGTTCTTCTTTTTCTACGGCCCAGAGACTTTTTGCTATACCAGCTTGATGTAAACCTTCCGACAATCCTGTAAAGCAATTAATTACCAGATAATTTCAAACATAGAATTACTTTTTATAGATAAAACTTTTGAAAGAATTATGAATGGACGAGTATCGTAGACATACCACCGCAACCAGCGAACACGTCGAAGGTTTTCAATTTCCTAGACACAGTTGGATAATCCACGGGTTTGCTAGTAATGATTTTCCTTTCACTTTCTTCTGTTTTCTTGCCTTTACTCTTTGCATTTCCTTTACTCTTACCCGATTTGCCAATGCCGATCGCATGATATGGTGGCTCGTCGAAAGTCTTTTCCTGACTGTTGTAAGCCTCGGAAAAGTAAAAGCGATTTGGTCCACTGGCAGACCATGTATCTATGGGTTCGTTTAAATTTTCCGAATATGCGAGATAACATTTACCAGCCACTTCAGTGAATTTTACACTGCATACTGTAAAATTCGTTACTTCTGCATACACTGTATATAAGTTGCAGTTACTCCAATTACATTTTACATTGCTTGATATTTACAAACTGACCTTCGTCACTCCAGTAAACCATGTTTAGATCTGCTTGCTCACCCAGCGAGGGATCTCGATGAGTATTTTCTGGCCGGTATAATTTATTTACATTGATATAAATATCAGCGGATGCAACCAACATGTCCGTAGTGGTAGCATATATTGATTTAATGTATCCCAATCGAAATGGTTCGGGTGTATCGTGATTCGATCCTTTTACATGATCAGATGATTTCCGATAAAATTCAGGATACATATCTTCATCTACTACTTCCTTTTTCGGCTTCGGTATTTCGTTGTACGTTTGGTTATACTTCATCTTAAAAGCTGATGGTTGCAAGAACACCGTTGTTCCCACTCGGAAGTCTTCACCTTTGTATTTAACAAGCCCGTAAAGAACTTCCCTGCTACTTTTTTCTTCTAGCCGTTCGTATACCTAATAATAAGTAAAATGTGACGAGTTTACAATATATTAAATCGTAATATGAGATGTCGGATTATTCAAAGAGAAAGATAAATTGATTATTTAATGTACAACATTTTATTAATCAAAGTATGCACCATTTGATTGAATGCGTTTTTGCATACAACGCATTAATGTTTTTCTGTATAATTGTATTCACCTTTGGTATGTTAAAATGGTCAAGTGCTCTTAAACGAGCACCAGCTGGACAAAATCTGTGACTAGTTTCTTTCCGCGGACATATTGGGTCCGGTTGAGGATCTTCGAATCTGACACTTTCCGGAGTGTATCGCATTTTATAGTAAAATGTTTTTCCATCATCCTTTTCCACCGCACTTGCCACGCTTAAATCAGTGTTTCCTGCAGACGAAGGTTGAGTTGTAAAGATTTCGTAAGAAAGGGGTTTCTTCGTATATTTACCTAAAAGAGCCCAGTTATCTGCAGGCAATTTATAGGTGACATTGCACTTAGATCTAATTGACCGAAATGGAACATCGTCACATTCGTCACTCAGAAACAGTTCTGTGGGATCACATGTTTCGTTAAGAATAGTATCCTTCGCTCTGCGAAACCAGTTCGCGTGAAACTGTTTTAAACCATTTTTATTCTCCCACATATAAATGACTTTCGCGACGTGAGCTGAAAGATTTGGATCACTCGGTTCGACGAGTACATAATCATTTATCCGTATCTCTTCCTCCCCGACACGAACAACGTTATAAAAAGTCTTTTGGTTGTCTTCAACTAATTTCTTTCCGATCCAAACGATACTCTTTTTCAGTTCCTTGAAATTCTTTTTCGGATCTTCCACCGGCTGAACTTTTTTACTTTCTACGAGATTCTCGTACTGTTCTTCACTCTCAGGATCTGAATCCTCTGCCTCCTATATTTGAAAGAAAATAAACCATTGCGAGAGTAGAATCTTTTAGCAAATTTCAAATCATTTTCCTTTACATAGATCGTGGTAAATCGGTTTTACCTGAACCGCCATGTTCGGGCATCTTCGGTTTACGCAAGCTTGCTTACTTTTTCCCGAGCCACCAAACTTTGTCATATCTTTACAAGCTGTACAAGTAGCGCAATCAGGTTGTAAACAATTCTCGCATACTCCGCAACGATGTCTTTTTGGCCCCTAATACGATCATAATTATAATTATAGGATCAAAATATGATTGATCTATTCAAGGTATTAAATATATTCAGAAATAAGTGACAAGTAATTGTCTATATGTCTACCATTAATGCTTTATCGCCATGCTTCATTAACTGCTCGGCGAAGATGTGCTCAAACATATCGCTAACTAGTCTCGTAGTAGTAGCCTTTGTCCAAGCCGGTTTTTTAATCTTTTGCTCTCGGCTTCGACGTTGTGGTCGTCGTAACGCGACTTTTTTACCCAAAGTAACACCACCAAGACTCGCCAATGATCGCATACATGGACTCGTAATAAGTAAAGAGTCTTCTGGACCCGCAGAATCATCGAAAGATAACACTTGATCACAAATAAATTGGGCATGCCTTAGTAAAGAATCTTCCGTGAATCCTGACAATCCCTTTGGCGGTACCACAGTCTATTATAATATAAAGAAATGATGATATTAATATAAAAATGATATACAAATGAAGGAGTCTCTTGTAATACTGACATCTTCACTGTACAATATCCTGTTCTTTTTTTGTTAAGCAACACCCAATGGCAAAAGTCATATGATAAAAATAAATGTGGAGAAATGTTACATTACTTGAAGCTTATTGAGCAAATCTTCGTAACTCGGACTAATTTCATCTAATAGGAACTCTATCACTAATTTGCTCATATAAATCTTCTCTTTAACTGCATCTATAAAAGGTGCATATGACTCTGAAGGTTCCATTAATATGTATTCAGCGAATGCTGTATTGAATCCTATCAGTGCCAATTCCCCTCCATCAAATCCAGAGAGAAACCATTCATTTATTGGTCCCAAATCTTTGGTTGGAACACCCCCTTCTGGGGATGGATCTTCCTCATAAATAGCTTTCATGTAGCCAGAACAATATAATTTCACATTTTTCTCTATAAGTCCAGTATCAAAAGGACATAAATGGCCATTTTTATCATAAACACTGAAAATTAATTAGAATTATTGAGCTGTTTATTTTAAAAGTGGCAGAAGTCGATTTTTAAACAAAAATCAAGTTTATTTTTAACGCGTTACGAGGTAACTTTGCGTAACTATTATAAATGTTAATCTGATTTTTAATACTTTCTAATAATAAATTGAGCTGTTTAATATAATTATTAACATATAATTGAAAACAATATATATGTGAAGTATACCTAAAATAAGTTAATTTATTTTGAGGATAATCATCATTTTCATGTACAAAATTTTCATCCCCAGTGAACAAACACAGCCTTGTATCAGTCAAAGCAATATCTTCCTCCAAGGCATCATTCGGATGACCCTGGTATAGTTTGATATCGCTATCATATTTCTGTTTACAATAATCACACCTTCCAACCACAAAAGCTGGCTTTCTTATTTGAGCTTTGACATCAGTCATTTCTTTGTCATTCTCTAACCTAGTCTTTTTCTCAAAATGATCAGCCAATTCTGGTTTATAATTTTCTTTATCATGTCCATTTTTAATGTCACTATGACTATTACTTTCAGAATCTTCTTTGCTCTTTGGTTCAGATTCCAATCTTTTCCTCTTAGAATTTTGTTTCGAAAACATTTGCAGTATCGTTTGATTACTTTTACTGGACATACTAGATCGTAGTCTGGAACTTGAGACTAGTGGTTTCTTATTGTTAGAAGTCTGCTGTTCAGTTAATATCTCTTTTTTCTGCACTGCAGAAGCCATTTTCTTATCTAATTAATTGAACAAGGCTGATAATATGTTACTAAATAATCTGAAACACAGTGAATCATACTTGTAATATACATATAATAATTAGCTTGTTTTGAAAATATATTTATACAGCTGCATATAAACTTATAAAAGCAGAAGATATTATTGTCATATGTGGCAGTGATTATTAAAGTCTCCTAAGTCACTTCTTTTGAAGGAGTAAGTTAAAGCTGTTTGATTATAAACAGATATGATACTCTTACATAGAAATGATCGCAATTTTGTTAATATTTATTAGCAATTTATTATTAATATCTCGCAATATCTTAATTATTGAATCAATGAAAGTATATATGAGCCGTTTATTTTTAAAGTGGCCTAAGTCCATTTTTCAAAAAATCGAGTCAACGTTTCAAACATTACAAAGTAACTTCCTATGACTGTTATAATTGTGAAAATTATTTTGTTGAAAACTGGACATCGGCTACTTTTTAAATAAACGACTCATATATTAATTGGAATGGCAAATATATCTGTTTTAAGTGGCACAGATAAGAAATGGCTGGGGCCATTTTTATAATCACTGACACATAAGTTCTAATAAATGAGTGGCAAGGAATAATGATTGCTTTTACTTACGTTTCTAAAACAGTTGATTGTTATTAATAATGAACCACCACTAAAAGTATCCACGAATATAATCTTCCGAAACCTTTCGAAAACTATATGCAATTAGACGGAGATATAAGTAAGACATTGTACTTGTTATAAAATGGTTAAATATTTCACTATAACATGATGTTCTTTAAAATCAAAGTTCTACAAGGAAAACAATATTTCAAACAATCACGAAATCAACATTATAATGAAACTTTCTTTCACGATTGAACACCGAAAGGAAGACCGTTGCCAGGTGTGAATGTAAATCTCGTGCAGAAACTGTTTTTCAATTTCCGGTTATTGCGCACTTTCCCGCCTTCAACAATTCCTTTTTCTTTAGCGAATATTTTTTCCTCTCAAACTTCCTTTTTCCTGATTTTAATTTTATCACATAACTTTCATCCCCGCAATTCGGGACCGAATCGTCTCCCGCGGTTAGAAATCAGCTGTTTCCTGTATATATACTTGTTTGGCGCTTTTTAGAAGCAACAGGTTTTAAGGGTGTTGTTTGTCTCACATCAAATTTAAAAATACGCACTAGTTATTGGTAAAAGTTTATGAATTTTCTTGCGTAGTTCTTTATGTTGAAAATCGATCATCATCCGAGTGATGTTTCATTCAGAAAATGATGTAGTTACAACAAAATTCAATCGTACTTCGCGACTGGTAACCGTTCTGTGCCCAAAATTGTTACCCAGGATTCATCAACAACTTGCGAAAGAATATACGGCGAATATTCTATCATGAAGATTCATTGCAACGTGGAAATTAATAATCGGCAGTCGTCCTCGCGAAGAAAGTCGCAGCGTTCTGTTTTAGCCATCGGAAGACAGTCCGTAAAAAACAATGAGTTACATATTCTTTGGCAAACTCTACAAAACAAGCAGGGTACCAAGTACAAGGTAAAATCACTTCAAACATCCAGGTTTTACGTGATTTATTTACGTGTATAAATAAAGCAGTGTTACAGTATTGGAATACAACTATCATTGCAACAAATATTTTGCAGGTTGATGGTAATATAGACACAGTATTCGTAAAATTTGTTAATGATGGTAAAGCTACAATTCGTGTAAAAGAACCACCTCATGATTTAATCATCAATGCTGAAGTAATTCAGCTTAAAAGCTTCCTTCATGTTTTAAAGATGGCTATGTCGAAACAGATAGACCCATCCATTCTTGATATATCAAACTTGAATCCAAAAACTATTACTTTGAAACCTAAAACAAAGGTAGTTATTAATAAGGTTTCCGAGTACCCCACTTTAGAAGGGTTTCCAAAAACAACTGAGGAATTGCAGTTAGTAGGACTAAGTAGGAAGTCATTTGATAGGCAGATCCTAAGGCTTCAAAGCTTGAGAATCTTGAATTTGTCAGATAATCAGATTTCATCATTACCCAAAGAACTCGGTTTGTTTCCTAATTTGTGTGAGCTTGTTCTATCTGGAAACAAGCTTGGAAAAGCTATGCTGTCTAAGTGGAATTGGTTAGATCAAACTGCTATTAAATCTAGTTTACGGTTGTTGGACATTAGTAATAACTCGGTATGTTCTTATTGTGCTTAGTTTCCTCACAATCATATTCTATCTCCATCTTGCAATGTAGTTCTATCGTTTTACTTATTTTTCATCTAGTTGACTGAACTACCCGAACAGATCGGCAAACTCAACAATCTCGTTAATTTGAATGTTAGTAAAAATTCATTAGGAAATCTACCCCAAAATATTGGCAGACTGCAGAATTTGAAATACTTAGATTTGTCGAAAAACAAATTGCGTCACATGCCGGGCAGCGTGAGAAATCTTCGACTAATCACGATTGATATTTCGGAAAACGAGTTCCCAGAATTTGAGGCATATTCGATGTGTAAAGTAGATGTTCCCAGTCTTGTTGAATGTGCTGCAAGACTGTTGCTTAAAACAAGGTTTGATATTTTGAAATTGTCTATTTTTGGATTAACGCATTCGCTGCTAGCCCGAATTATTTGATTTCATTTATACTGCCATTTCCGTTGTAAGCGTTTATGTTTATTTAAGCGCCGTTATTTCTTCGTGGGAATACTACATCAATCATAGGTCAGCAACAAAATTTACTTTACTATCTTCATGCTACAAGAAATGAAAAGAAACGCAACACCACGAGTATACTCGTGGTTGGCAGTGAATGCGTTAAGCAACATTCGTAATTGAAAATTTGCTATCCTTTCGTTTTTGTAGGAGTCCTTATGACGCTAGCATAATTCCATTCACGCTCGTCAAATACTTGGATCAAGCTAAGTATTGTGTTTGCGGAAATGCGTGTTTCGATTGTTACATAAGAAAATTCCTGCAATTAAGTCTCCACTCAATTTCTAATACAATTAAATCTTCCGGAAATGTCGCGGTTCCTTTCGATTGTTACTTTTGTTCCGTTGCTTGTGTTCGGCTTTACGTAAAAACGCAGTGTTAAAAAGAACTATGTCCACAAAGGAAATCTCGCAAATAAGACGAAGTTTTTTATACATTTATTTTGTTTATAATGGTTCGCGAGGTGGGTCCATTTTATAAACTATGATGGTACAAATATATATGTACATAGTTAGCATTAATAATAATTTATTCTCCTTTTGTGACTTAGGTATTTAACACTCTTTTTATACAAACGATTTACATGTAAATGATGAACCTAGTTGATTAATAATATTTCGTAGGTATGATAAAGATAATAATCTTTCACTGGCATGAAACATTGTGTTGTTTGAACAAATAAAAGTACATATTGAGACTGTTCCGAAATTCGTTCTTATTTTCCATTAGTACAAAAATATATCTCTTTTCATTGCTGCGTTACATTATCATATAATAATATTACAAATACTAGAGATACGGTAAAAAGATTAATTCGGCTAGGATATAAAATTCCTAATTGTAATTAGTTATAATTACAATAGTAAGTGTTCTATGTATAAAAGTAAGGAAAACTTTTTATTTATGTCGCATTTGTGCACTTTCGCGACTTGTAGCAGTTGTGGCAGATATCTTTTTGTCTCGATTTAATTTATAGCTCTCGCCCAGAATTCAGGCGGATTGTCAATCAAGCGCTATTCTGTATTCGTGTAAAAGCGAATTGGCAGTGAAAAGTTACCACTGTAGCCATTTCTTGTTCAAATGTTATATTTTAGGCCGAATTCATAATTTCTCATCTTCGCCTTCTATTTTGATTAGAGACACACAGGGAAACCAGATAGGGGTAAAATGATACCCAAACTTGCATGATAAAGTGATTAAAGGACTGTTAGATATACTATCAGTCGAATTATATTTTGCAAAAGTATATTGCGGGAATATAAATTAGCAGAACCTGATTTGTTACAGTTATCAATATGGCGACTGCTACCCTTCTATTCCCTTAAGACATGATGGAGAATTCTTAATTAACTTCCTTCCTACTTAATTGATACATTCGCGAATTCTAGAACTTAATACTGAAGATTAAGTCTTATTATATCGTATTGGATCGTAACATATATTCCTCCGATTTAATATATTTTAATACATTTTAATAAAAGGCCCGGGGAAGGCCTGCCACAGTAAACGTGGATAAATCAAGAACATGATTGATAGCCATCATGATTTGATGATATTAAACATTGCTGCCAATACTATTTTGCGGCTTTTACAGAAGTTTGGGATTCCAATAATCTCGATACTGAAATCCTGCATTAATTGACCGAACGATATATAATGGACCGATTGTTTGCTTGCGATTCGCCAATTAACTCTTTTAGTACCTTAGAGCCGATATATCGGCTTTGTGGGTTTCCGAGAAATGCCTTGAGCCGATATATATCGGTTTTCCATTTTTAACATAATTTAAACATATGCAACGACATGTAAAATTAATAAATACCTCAAAAATCGTATATTTTTCAAGGTATTTCTTGACGGTACCCGGAAAACTGATAAGGTACTATAAGAGTTGAATTCAATGAAAGCGAGTTAAAAATTGTTGCAACATGATTCGGATGTTTTAGCGCATCCATATAGTTCGTACGTTTTTCCGAATTTACAAACAAATCATTTTAACAACACTTAAAAATCGGAATAAATATATGTTGCGACCTAATATTTATTCATTGAGGTAGTTAACAGCTAATCCCTTCAGAGCTTTATTATTATTAAACAAAAATTCGTAATGCTCAAACGTTTGGACACATATTAACTGATTCGAAAGAAACGTAACAATTTTGAGAGTTTTAAATCACTATATAAATACACTAGAAACAAGTACTTTTAGTGTCCGAGATATTTTAATAAGTACTTAGGGATGATTTAAAATTCCAAAAAGCCTTGTAAATTAATTAAAACTAATAACCAACAAGCTATACGCGAAGTAGCTAAAAAGTATCGTAAAGACATTTTAAAGATCAAAATAAAGTCAATTTACAGAATTAATTGATATCGATGTTGATTTCCATCTTTGGCGTTTAGCTATGACCTTCATTAAGCTTAACGATTATCATGGTAACTAGTAAAAATGTAAGATAAATTGCATACGAAGGGACGAGGGGAGAACGTATTCCCATTTGCAACAACATTAACAGCTATTTACTACTTGGTTCTTTTTTTTCAAATCGAAAGAACGAGTCGTCGATTTCGTACGTGTAATGCATTTGGGGTGTAACTGTTTGCTTTTTACCAACTCGGCGAACAGTGAAATCAATGTCCTTGTGTTTTGATTCGTCTATAGTTCCGTATGCTTGCAACGGATGAACTAAAACATCCGGATCATCCGGACACGGCACTAATTTCATGTAAGAATCCTCGTTTGTGTTCTTCGACGATGTAGCTTCTTCCTTCGGCTAAACAAATATAAAAGAAAACAATCGCACATAAGTATGAATGGTTTCTATGTTGTTTATCATAATGCTTCAATCTTTGCTTACTGAGTCTCTAATTTCTAACGACGACTAATGCAGATGAAACCTCGAATGCATTTCTCATCACTCGCTTTTTAACCAACGAAATTTTACCCTGCGACTTGCCTTATTATTGTTACTGCTATCGGTTTCCCTGTTCATTCTTGGACATTTCAAATCATCAATTGTGATTATGCCATTATTTAAGAATCCCACGATAGCTGCATTTCTTAATAATTTACATATCTCCGGGGGATGTTGTACCTCCGCAACGCTGTCTTCTGATTTCGATGTACTTGTTTCCGAGATATCTTCTACCACCGAGTACTCCAAATTGCATTTCAAATTGGAAGTATTTTCCAATGAAAAGGAATCATTCTCAGACTGTAAACTCCGGGTTTTGGAACACAAATTGGTTTTGCTTTGCCGACTTTTCCAATGATCTTCTAGAATGTCATTCGAATAAGTAATTCCGCCATTCGCCTGGAATTCATTTCATTTTATTATTCCCAGTTATTTATCAACACAGATTGCTACTTATTTTCGTATTATATTTACCGCTTTAATTGATTCAGCTATTTCCGATTCGTTTAATGTACGATTGTCAATAATGTCTCTAAAGTTCTCAAAATTGTCATCTTCCATAAGCTGCAAATTCCAATATGTCAGTAATTATTAATAAACGTTATCAATATTCAATTTTATATTATGAAGTTCCCGATCATCATCGATATTTACAAAGTCGAATTTTCAATTCGTCTACTTCGAAAACAGCATACAGCGAGTCCCGAAAAGATATACATTCACTTTAAATAATTATAGATGCAATGTTTAAAAGATTATTAATATATTTTATTCAAGTTGTACCGATATTGTCGGTTAAATTTATTTTTCAATTAAAATTTCAATATTCACGAAATAAAGTATTTGAATATAACAAGTCAAGTAAAATTGGGTTTGTTAAATCGTCATATTTGAAAAAGAAAATGGCGGAATTGTAGTCAGCGAGTTTTACGTCTACAACGAAATATTGTACTTATAATTATTCAAAGTGTGCATATAGTTTTCGGGACACGCTGCAGCTTGTTGTTTGTGTAGAAATGTTTCATTATTCTTAAACAAGTTTAAATAAAAACGGGATGCCAACGTTAGCGTTTTTTGTCGATATGTTCCGGTTTCTCTGGGTTCTTTGCCGCTTATTTACATTCCTGTTCTTTATTTTGACAAACTCAGTTATCTCCTCCGTCCGCGGCACACGCGTTGCCTTTTCAATATCAGTGTATAAACTCATTGTCGTTACAACCTATACATAAGAAATAAAGGAATCGCACAAATTAAACCAATAATGTCCCTCGCTAATAACGCAATTTGCATCAGAAATGGTAACAGAAAACAGAAATGGTAAGAGAAAACAGAAATGGGAACGTATGAATTATAAGGAAAAAGTACGACAAGTATTCTACCATAAACATTTTCGAAACAATCGTCAAAATTAAAAGACAGTAATATACAACGTTTTACTTGATTATACGCTAATTGTTAATTTATTATATTTATTATTACATTAATGTATTATAACTTGATCTCAATTTATGGATCGCTCTTCGCACGCAAGTTTCAGCCAATAAATAAATAGAATACTTGAACGATCGTTTTAATAATATTAATTCTACAGAAGTATTTCTAACATATTCTTTCTCAAAACTAATTCGCAATGCCATTTATTCAATTCGAAATGAACTTAAGACATACTGAATTCTTTTTTACGGTATATGCAGAGTTATGATCTTTAATATTTCATAGTGTTTGATCAATGTTATTAACACGTTGACTGCCGTGGGGTGAACCGGTGATCGATGATGCGAATATTATTAAAACTCGAATCAAATATATCGCTAATATTCGGAAAATCTACTATATTTTTAATGTCACAATAAGGATAAACCATCTAAACAATTTTGTTTTGAGATGTTATATACATGTTACAAATGCATATCGCGAAGTATCGTACAGCACGGATTTCGGTCCAGCAATCAACGTGTGAATCAAGTGTTCAGATAAAAAAATGTAGATAACGAATATTTCTGAATTAAATTGAACATCCAACTGCCATATTGGTATGCACACTTTGCTCGAATTACATATGAGTCATTTTTAATTTCACTCTTTTTTAAGTCTGCTAATTACTTATGTTAACCTACTCCTAAGTACGTCGGACATCTAATTCGTAGCATAGGCAGGATTTAATATGATTGTTTATAACTAAATACTTATAACTTAACATGTTCTTTATAAAAGAAATCATTTTTAACGACGAAAACCTTAGTGCGATCGTAGAAATTGACATAGAACTTAGGTTTGTACGCACCTTCAGTTTTCCTAATATGTGCAATATCCTTTGGCCAATCTCTTCCGGTTTATCACTTTTCTCTTTGCAATATTAACGTTTTATTTAAACATATTAAGAACACCTTACTAACGTGTCACTTTAGAACAATGTTTTTAGAAGCAATGACACACAGCCATGGACGACAGCCATAATAAGAGCATTCGTTCCCGTTTTCATGAAGCAACCACCAGTTGTTTTAAAGGCTGATTCACAGCAACCGGAAGCTTGTTTCAGTTTCCGTTAAAGCAATGGCGTCGGTTGATCGATTTCGAAGAATTCAAAGATACTTCGTTCCGGGAATTATGGAATTGGCTTAAATATATTTGGAAGTCTGGATTATATTTATACTTCTGTGGATCCTACATCCAGAATGTTGCAAGGTACTTACAATAAATTAATTCTAGTTGAGAAAATCGTATTTGTTTATAAACCAAAAAGTTTGTAAGCATTCTACAAACAATACTAAATTGAACGTTAATAATATTTCTTCTCGGAAGCGTTGATTAAAAAAATATAACGAATAAATTCGATTGATTGAAATCGCTTAACACAGTGATTTATCAACAAATGATAATCTGGAAATTGTTTAAGTTCTCTCGGCCTCCATTTGTTTTAAATATTTGAACATATAAAGATAATTATGCAATTTTCGTATATTCAGTTTACTTGAATTGCAATAGTTGATTCAAATTCTTGAAAGTGACTCGGTAGACTTTAATCCGCTGTACAATCTATTTGACTAAAATTAATGCAACACGATTAATAACGTTACAGATAATATGTAAAACATAAAAAAATAAAGTTAATACGAGTTTCTTATGTCCTCTGACATATTCGATATGTTAAGCATGTCTTCTTATTTTAAGTATTTCAAACAAATGGCAGGACTTCGTGTTAATTGGAATTTAAACAATCTCTTGATTGCTATAAGTTCGGAGTATATTAAATATTCACCGGTTTCTTAGTGCAATACATTTTATTATTTATATATAATTTAATCTGTTCGAGAATTTCAAGCATTGAATTAATATCCAAGAAATCAATCGATGAACGATTTATATTTTACGATTAAAAGTCAGTAAAGCTTCTTTTCTATTAAAAAGTCTGTTTTTGAGTTTTCACGGGACTTTTCATTAACACGTTGATTGTTGAAGGGGTCTCAAATCAAATATATATCTAATTTTGCAAAACTTCTAATATTTTTATCTTTACACTGCTAACATTAGTTGAATTCGTGATTTTATTTGCCGATTGGGTTCCTGGGATCATCCCCCTCCACTCAGGTACCGCGGTGAGAAGAGAGCGCAGTTCGGGCGCCGTGCGTAACCCCACCATGGCGCGTCGTTACAAGAGACTCTGAATCACGGCCGTGACGCGCTGGGTAGCAGTGCGTGTCAGTGAACTGTCAACGATCCACGCTTTGGGATAATTTCGGAGTGTATAGTACTTGAAATTTCGGCAGTTTAGTGTGTCCACTGTGTACTCAGCGTCTCCCTTAAAGCAGCTACTATTGGTCTTCATTCAGAGCGTGCAGAATGCAGGTGAGTCTGAACAACGCGATCGGACCTTAAGATTCAACCTTCACCGGTCGACGAAGTTTTTGGTTTCCCATTAAGCGTACCCTCCGCGAATTTCTCTCTTGAATCATTGTGAAAGTTTACTTTCAGAATTGTATACGATTTTCCTAGTACCGCGTGATCGTACGTATCTAAATCAATAAGTTTTACGAAGTATTTTTCAGTTAGAAACTATTTAGTTTCGGAGAAACTAAATAATAATGCTCGTCGTTAGTCTACGCTTTAACCTCGTCCTTTTCATCTCTCCGTGTTTGTACAATTTCGGGAATCCAAATAGTGTCATTTTAAATCCTAGATTCAAGTACGTCGTTCCACAAGATCTTAAACACAGGATCAACTAGTTTTCTAACATTTTTTTCCGATTCGTCACACGTTGCCATTTGCCGGGAATACCGAACGCGTTCGATATTCGCATAATTACTACTCGTGCATCATTGCATAAAACTTCGTATCCTTTTCGTCACAAACGGTTTTGTGTTCTTCTCTGTAATTTGAATTGCATTGTCGTAACTCACGTTTCCCAGTTCAAACAAATTGTTTCTTTCGCTACTGATAATGAGATAAAATTGTAAACAGGAGAAGTATCCGTAAAGCAACGTATATGTAGAACGCGGGGGACTTTTCCCATTGTATGGAAATTCGAATGAATCAACTAATCCTGAATATTTCCTATTGCTAAACACTTGAAAATAAGGAAATTTGGGACACCGCAGTGTACGCATTTAGGGACTTATCACTGATACGACAATTATAGTTAGTGATTTACTAATCGCTTCCCTAGAAACATTCTCGTGAAGTACCTTGTTTGGGACGATAAACTGAAGTACCTCTCAATTCTTACAATTGGATTATGACATGATAAATATAATAAATATATAAGTTTTGAATTGGTTTCATAATGGAATCATTTAATAAGCAGACGTTAGAAATTTGAAATCAATAGACTTAATTCATTAAATTATTTACAGTCGTTGTTATTATTGACTTTAATGCATTTTTACGGTACCACGATAAAGTTGACCCGCATTCAAAATGGCTAGCTAGAAACTGGAGGAATGGGATATTTCTGGAAGAACTCGTAAATTCTGTCTTTTTACGTGGTGCCAACGGCGAGAAATTAGAATCAATTTTCGTTTGAAAAATATTCTAGTTATTCTTATTCGATGGACCACATTGTCTGTTTACACAGCACATGTGTCGCTGCTTTGCTTCCTTGTATATTTTAGAACATCTGTTCATAAATAAGTTGTAGGTTTGATAACATTTTGTTAAGTTCGTTGCCCCGTTGTCGATAGAAATACTTGAACGTCAACTATTTCATAATTAATTATGCCTTTCTTCTGGTTCATATTGGAATCGTAATTAATTTGCTGCTTATCTCACTTTCACGTCTGTTTCCCGATATTTTATTGCGATTGTGTTATGTTAAATAACATAATTGACAAGTTTAATCCGCGAATAAATAAACATCGTTCGTTTCGAAATTTATTCTTCAGTTTTTAGTGTTCCATTCCATAATGGTTCGTTTCTCGAATATTATTTACCAGTGGAAGTTGAACCAGTTTTTAGCGACTTTAAGTTGGATAACTTTTTTTTCAATTGTCATTTTATAATTCTTTTTATATCCACATTCTTCGACTGATATGCAAAATCATATAAGTGGCGAATTGTGTCGAGAATATTAATAGGTGTCTGACATTTTGAATCACTTTGTTTTGGAACATGGGTTAAGAATTTTCGTAAAAAAGTTCCCTCCGATTTTATTATTTATTGCTTACATTCGCGTATAGGTGAATTAAAATATAAAAAAGAATGTAATTAATTAAGCAAGAACATTTTACGCATTGAAAGTGCTTTATTGTTCTTGTTTACTATTTATAATAAAGATAAAAATGGCAATGATAGAAGTCTTTATTTTGGGACACTTGCAACTTTATTCAAACACATTTAATTCTGTTATTTTCTTTCTTTCTATTTTAATACAAATCTATTCAAATGCAGTAATGTTGCGATACTTTTAAATGCAGATATTCCTTTGTAACAATTACATCATGATAATACATGAATGGAAAGTATTAATAAATCATTCTTTGTATTTTCTATTTCTTTCAATGTTCGAAGGAAAAATCCAAATAAATATGGACGACGGTCGTTGCCATTGTTCTTTACTATGGTTGCACGTGACTTACGTTGAGCATTGCACGATGCATAAGTGAAGTGAGTCACGAGAGTTATCAGACAAAGCCAAGTTAGAAGCGATATTTATAATAAAATAAATAAAAAACAATTAAGATGCTGGGCCATCGCAGAAGTATTAAACTAAAACTTTTAAGTTATCGCAACATTAAAAATAAGTTACTGAAAATCTCCCTCAAAGTCTTCTACTGCAATTAAATATATAATTCTTCTCAGAGTTCATAAAAATGCAGATTATACAAGAATTATCCCCGCCCAATTATTTGCGTACCAACATTGAAAAATCTACAAACATAAGCGATATATTTTATTTATTGAGTCAAAATGACTTGTCTGCCATGTTAATTAATTAATTAAATTATTCCAATAAACGACGGAGCATTGTTTGAGACATACATTTATATTTCATATACATAACGTACACAATTGAATCCATAATTTCAATCCACGAACTTAAATCCTCCAGGGATAATTTCGAAAGAAAGAAATGGTGTAAGCATAACGGAGTATATGCTCGGTAGTTCTGGTGTTGATAAAATTCTAGCAATATAGAATTTTGGTGAATATGAGCTGAAACGGGTTTCCGAGGGAGGCAGGGAAAGATTAGTTTAGTTTGTGGCAAGCCTGGTGGTGGTATCGTGGATGTGTGGAGTGTGACACACGCGTCGACATAGGAATCCTTTGGTCCGTGGTGGGGCATCATCGAGAGGGTGGGTAGTACATTTAATTTGAGCTTGCGAGGAAGTCGTTGATTGGAGACGAGGTACGCGCCAGTTGTAGTTCACTGCTCGGTCTACTTGGACCGTTTACTTTTCTTCAAACTTTTGTATCAACTGCAACGTTTTCCCTTCTCTCGATATCACGGTATACTTTTTTGAAAATATACTTCGTCGACGATATAATTCGTAAGTTATCCAAGTCGTACACAGAACAGCTTCGTACTTTGTTCGGACGGAACGTATTATTCAATTTGGCTTATGGTGATTCGGACTCATCGAGCGGAGGTTATTTCGTGGCGTTGATTCAATTAAAGTTTGTAGAAGGGTTTCTCCGTCGGAGACAAATCATTCGATTAAAATCGTGGAACAATGAATTCGATTTGTGTCCTTTCCAGTCGAATGTCGACTTCGATCTTTAGCCGAAAGTCGGCAGGTATCTTGGCTTAAATTATTCCTTGTTCAAATGTGCGCGGCTTTTGGTGTCGTGCTGTGATTTCCGTCGTGGAACGCCTCGATTTTGGAATTCTGCTGATTCAGAAATATTAGCTTTGTAAGTATAATAAGAACATTTTAGGTGAAATATATTTCTGATACTCTTCTTTCGGAACCTTTGATAATTGTAATTGTTAAAGAAACCCCGATTTTTATAGCGTGGATTTTATAGCACTATTGTTTGAAATATGTGGAATCATTCTTTTTAGTAGTTGTTTTAACACTAAAACTACCAAAGCAATTAAAGCGACGGATCTCCAATATTTAATAAAGCTATTAACATATAAAATGTCGCACATTCCTGTGATTTTATATGTGCTTATTTTATATATATAACACATAAAATTAAATTCGTTAATTAACTTTCAGCCATAATTCACATATAAATAAATACATAAATACAACTAGGTACATATTCGGTAGTTCTAGTGTTAAGTACAAAAACAATTCGTATAAAATCACTATAAATATATTAGTATCATATTCGAAATTGTTTATAAAATAATACGTTCGATGACTGTACCCCTTTAAACCTTTACTCTCTGTACTCTTTTGAAACAAAGGACGTTTTGTACGTCAATAAATAGTAGCAGATATGAAAATAAAAATTAGAGTCGGACATTGAATGAGACTTATAATATGCTGGAAATCATGGCGTTACTTTTTAAATCAAGGCGACTTTTGGAAAAAAGGGTCTCCAAAATCGATGTAGGAAGTTTTCGAACTGTTTCATATTTATTTCTACGTCCTCATAATGTATGACTGTAAATCGATAAAGCCGGATTGCAGAGATAATTTAATCTGCTTATCAGAGGAAGAATTCACCTTCGACGGCTGATAGAGCTACCGCTATCCGAAATCTAGTCGACTATGTTTACTTTGTATAAAACGTTTTATAGATCTAACAAAGTTATTCCGTGGTAAAGTAAACAATCGTGTTACTTCCCTTATTTGACTTTATCTTCTGTAATAAAGTATATATGTATTCTTCGTAAATAAGTCCTTCCGTCATTGGTTATTTCATAATTCAGGAATATAACATCGATATGACTGGCGAGAGAATTAAGGCCAAATAAAACATTCGAATATGATAGAGTTTAACATTTCGATATAAAAATGTGTTTCTTACCATCCATTTATTTTACCTCTTTTTCTTTTTCTTGGTGACCGTAGGAATAATAATAATTAATTACGTGATTGAATGGATATAGCATTTTATTCGGTAATTGTTTTAAGTGCAAGAACAATGGATTTAAGACTGGTGTAGAAAATGACTCTATGCGCCATTTATTTTGAAAGTATTTTAAGTCCATTTTTCACAATAAAAAATATTATTTACTTTAATTGCAACGACGTTCAAAATTCAAAATTGAAGACTCCGTGTAGAAAACACTGTAAGCACCGAAAGTGAAATTTTTCAGGAGTTATTATTAATTATTTACGAAAGGAAATTGAACTAAAATTCTATACTACAGTATTACCACTAATATGTAGAACATTTACCATTGCAACAAATTTGTTTATTTCTATACTTTCTGTATTTTTTGTTTACAATTAGTCTTCAATCGTTTTCATCACCTCCAATACACTTGCGTAGACCTCAAATAAAGGTCCAACATTTAACCTGTTTCTAGAATCACGTTTAACTAGTTTCGCGTTATACAATTTTCGTTGGACGCGAAAAAAATCGTGTTATAGAGGATCAAATATTAGAACGTGATACGAAGGAAGTCCCTTCGAGAAATGAAATAGTGTTGGCCTAGGAAGCTGGATAAACTCGAGGTTATTCCTCGTTATCGTAACCCCCTCGGTTGTTATTCGTTACTCGAGGCTGCACTCCTTTCCCCCTAATTATTACATAGTGTCGGTCGAGTTAAGCTAAAAATGCTGCTGCGTGTCCCCTTCGGAAATGCGGATGTATTATGGGTTATCGTCTTGTAAAATCAAGTCTCATTAATCGATGTTTTTTTCAGTGCATGACCTAATTAATCCTTGCGCTTTCCATCTAATCGCGGATGTACTAATAATTTAGAGTTTCAATGTTGCTCTTAATTCAGAATGTTTACCCGGCAATCTTTTGGCGATGTAATGCAATGAACTCTTTATCAATTATGCTTCATCTCGATGGTACTTGATGTTTATCTCAAGTAATCAGATATAAAAGGATATAAATGTCATTTAAACAATGACACGGAAATAGTCGAATATTTGCTTCATAATTCATGATGCATAGTTCTTTATTCGGTTTCACAACTTTATTTTCTCCTTATTCGTTGTCTTCTCGTATGTTTCTTCTGAAAAAGGATCTTCGATGAAGGGAATTGATCCTTGAATGGACCAAGTGAGTCTGTGATCCACAAATGGAATCACGATGGATGGAAAATGAAACATATTGTATTTTTTATCGAACAAAGAATTTAAATCTGACGCAAACAGTTTCTTTGTACGTGCTGAGAGTAGCATATTTCTTATGAGATTGCGTTTATCAAGGAAACTTGAAACAAGTGTGAACAGTTATTTAATGCATGATACAAACTGTCGTATATGTTGTTCTTTAGAGCAATATTGTTTATAAGTATACGAAGCTGACTTTGTTTTTGCAATCGTAGTTTATTATACTACGTCTTATTAAAAGTGAAATAAATTCTTCTTATTATAGTTTTAGTTTGATATCATTGGCTCGTGCAGTGTTCAATAATTTTTATTTTTATGTTGCACTTCTGTAATAACTCCCAAGCAGAAAAATACTATATATACACCGTTATCAAATGTTGGTTATAATTTAATATTTATAATCGCTTATTAATACGAGAGATTAAGTTTAATAAATTCAGTATAATAAATTCAGTTTCTACCAAATCTAATCAAAATGGAACTAGAATTAGCAAAAACAGTTGGTTGTTTACGGATTTGAATTTTAATCGCGCCACAACTTAAGCCAAACAGTTGGCGGAATTGAATCGTAATTTTATTACGTAATGTTTTTTTCATGTGGAGCAATTAAAATTGTACGATGAAGAAGGATGAATCATTAACGTGAATCAGTATTTAAAGAGAGTCAGTCATAAATAATATTTTTAAAATGGAGGACGTAGATGGAGTTAGGAGATAAGAAAATAAACGATCCTCCGGGAACGGTTGTCTAAATGTTTTTTGTGGATCGCCCTGAATTCGAAAATAGATTCGAACCAGACAAAAGATAAAGAAATAATTTACGGTAGATTGGTTGGATGCACCGCGACTTATGTCATATGAATTATAAAGATTTCACGGCGATTTTAATCGAATTATAAAATGGTGGACTTTCCAACAAAGGTGAGGAACATTAATTATGGCGTAACCTTATCTCCGATTTCTATTGCACAATAAATTATTTCTATTACATACACGCTCGTATCGGTGAACATAGAACGTGTATGTAATATGCATAATTTAAAATAGTATGTAAATGAAAATTACTAATTATAAATGTTTACAATTATTAAAGCGCGTTTGCATAACTTGTATGCAACCGTGGAATACTTGTTTTCTCTTTCCGGTGAACTACGCGCGTCAGTCATATCTTGATTACTTTTACAGATAAGGAAATTGATTTATGCGAAGATTACAAAATGTCTTTTAGTCGTCATAAGTGCAGCTAATAATTAAAAATAAATGCTACATGAGAGTGTAACATATTTCAAATTATAATTCATGGTGCACAATTTTTTATTCGTTTATATTTTTATATTATTCTCCACCAAATATAAGTTCACTTATTAAAAGTCTAGAAATATAGATTCCTTTCTTTGTCAACATGACGGCAACCTGATAAATTGCATTTCCGGTATCGTATGTCGCGAAACGATGCGACTATAAACAATGTTATAATAACATTACTTGGAAATAGAGTTACGATTTATATATACACTTCTCTTATCTCTTTATTCGCATTATCTATTGTCTTCCTTCGAAGTATCGAAATATCGGTTCGATTGATATGCAATCATCCAAAGTATAAATACCAAAAAAAATGTTTTAATATCTTGATATCAGTCACGCAATTTTAATAGAAATTCGAGCGATCTGTCTTTAAGCGCTGTATGCAAATAATTAAGCGGGTATAATCCTTATATAATCTGCATTTTTATGAACCCCACGGAGAACGATATATTTAATAACAGTGGAAGATTTCGACGTACATCATTCAATTTCCGATATTGATATTAACCTAAATTATTGAGTTATATTTATGTTACTCTTCGAAATGTTAATATCCTTTGTTGGACGGTGCGGCTAGTAGTATAGACCAATGTCTGACTAACCTAAATTATTAATATATTTCTTTTAAGAGTGGCATAAATATAAATGTACTTAGATCGCACTCAAAATCACCGGCACATGTATCCCATCCGTGTAAGTAAGATGGATAGCAACGTGTTTAGATAAGTTGACATTATATATTCAGTATTTACTGCTAATTGTATCGTTCACTCGAGAGGCAACTGTGTCAAGGGTGGACAAATGGTAGAATATTAAGAGGCGAGTTCCGGTCGGCAATTCGCGGCGTATAATTTCTGCCAATTCTGCTCTTCCGATATTCCGTTATTATTTAGAAATCCCACTCACTGCCAACACTATAAGTGACAGCACATAGGTGCTCATTGCGTCTATTAACTCACCCACCAGCCACGCTAATTTACATATAAATTAACCCTATTATTCATCCAACCAAAAGTATTACTTCGGTCCTTCATGTACGAGGAACACGGGTGGATAATAATAATAAGTTGGACCCGGAGACTCAGGGACTTATTTTCACTCGTTTCTAAGAATCAGACCCCATTTCGTAAAATCCACACGTTTTAAGCATAATTGAAAGCTTTAATAACGTTATAAACATTATTAAAACAGAATTGCCATCATAATCCTTTCATGAAATCTAAGACAAGTTTTGAAAATATTTATATTGAAAAAGATACTTTGCGGTTTATGATAGAAAGCTGATACAAAATCCACATGTGGGGCAACCAAAGATATCAAATGCCACTAGTTTTTAATGTATAATCACGTATTGCAGTGTACATTACATCTTTTACAAGAAATAACAGTAATGATGTTATTAAAAATATTAGAAATATGATTAAATTATGAACAATAATAATCTGAAGTTGTAGCGGAGTCCTAGAAAAAAATACTAGTATGATGAACTTTTGTGAAATGAATATTCTTCGCGTTTAACCTTTCATATTATTTTGATCAATAATAGCAATATTATTTATTATCATAATTTATAATATATAATATTGTAATATATGATAGTAACAGATAGTTAATAATGGGTTTATGAAATATAATCTCTCTTAATTTTTGGTTCCAGAGGTCAACGGAACAGCTGACCCGCTGTAGCACAGCGACACTGGAACAAGTCCTGGAGAACACGGACGGCCAATCAACGCGGACCGTTTCACAGAAGATCATGAGTTTCTGTAAAAAGAACCTTAGATGGATTCTTCTTCTCGATATTCTCCTCGCTCTATCAGGTAAAATTCACTCGGCTTTATCTCCGCTTTCTAATTTCACAATTTTCCTATTTTATGTCTTTCGCTCCTTGACATTTCTCCGACAACGACGAACAAGTTTCCATGCGCCCACCAATGGCCATACAAGGCTGATAAACACGACGAAAGTCGTTCCACTATTTTCAAAAGCATTTTATACGCTGAACATTGATATTTCATCATTCGAACGAGAACGAGGACTTAGGTAGCTTTTGCCGCGTTCATTTTTCTTTTCTTTCCTTCTTTTAACTATTTCCTGCAACTAACAGTTTGCAGCCAATTTTATCTTCCGAGATCTGCGAATGTTATCAATTTTTAATATTATATAATCTTAGATATTATATTTGTATAATCCACGTTTTAATAATTAGTAAATAATCGAAGATATAATACTAAAAAATAACATCTAAGATTACAGTTTATTAAAATTGCACGGCGTCTAAAAGCTCCGAAGTATCTCTGTTCGATTTTAGTCAACCAATAACACACACAAGTTTCGTTTCGCAAAAAAGATCACGTTATGAAATAAAGTTCGTACAATAGATTTTTAACTCGGTTTGATAACACGGTTTGCCGTAATTGGATATGAAAAGTAACAGTTTCCGAAATGTCGAGGGAACGCGGAAGGTAAATAAACGCATTTTAACTGGGTATACCGGGGAAGCGAGAGCCAGTTAACCGGCGCTCCCGGTTATTGCATTAGCAAGCGACTAGTCGGAAGTGCATGCCATTCATTGTTCCCAAGCCGTGTCTATTAAGCTCGAAATTACGTGGTTTTTGCATCTCCTAAAAAGAGACGAATCCTCCTCGTTTAATCCTCGCGTGTTATTCTATGAAAGTTGCTAATACAGGAGTGTACAGAAACATGGAAACACCAGGTACTTTAAGAAAATTCTTTATTAACATCGCATAGGACTACCACCGACGTCTAATACTACTTGAATTTCTGATAATTCTTGCTTCTTGCTTCTGTCAACTCTGTACACAGCTATCATTAAGATACCGTTGACAGTATTTTGACAGTAATATCAATTCACAATAAAACTTCGAGTTTTCCTGGTTTCAATAATAAATATCATAAAAATAACGCAGGAATATAATCCTCTTTATCAGACTTGAAAAGATACCAACGAAGAGATTTACTAGAATCAGAAATTGCACCTTGCATTTCGACTTAAAATCAAAATGCAACGTTCAATTATTGGTGGTATTGAATTGAGTGCATTTTTATGTTGAAATCATTTTTAATAATATAAAGTACTCAATGCTTAACCCGCTGAGACTGCATTACATATATTCTTATATTGTATATATTACACGAAACAATGGACCAAGCAATTATTATATTCGTGAGAGGGGAGTTTAATGAATATTATATATACAATGACCTTATATATATAAGGTATATATTATTATTGTACATATAATATAATTATTAATAACCCGGTAGTTTTGGAAGACGGCTTAACACACTTTATATGGAACACCCCGCATGAAACAATAACGAAAGTCTACGCGTAATGAAAGCTGACAGGGAAACCGCGAGTTATGTTGGTAATATAACACATGAGAAGACTGTTGGTGTAGATTTCTTTTTAGTGTGTCACTTCAAATGCCATCCTGTATTTATATCGGAACGTCAATGAACCACGTCGCGCGAGGTAAACATCACCTTTTGCATTTCGTGAAACAGTACAGGAGCATGCGCAGGAAAGCATGGTGTTATCTTCGATTATTAATTAAATTTTTAATTGACGATCTTCTTATAAACTGGTTTAAATTATTATAAATTGTCGTACATTTCCATTATTATCCATTGTTTCAAAGATATGTTTTTTCAATAAAAACACCACTTCTTCTTACAGACGTGTATCGCGAGGTATTGTATAACACGGATTCCAGTGTGGCGCTCAACGTGTTAACGCGATACAATACTAAAGCTATCTAGAATATAGTAGATTCCTGTATAACGCGGTTAACACGTCGAGCGCCTTAACGTTACAGACGCGTACGAGGTATCGTATAACGCGGATCCCGGCAGTTAACGTGTTAACGGGTTGATAGACGGTCCACAAGCTGAAATTAGCCTTGAGTCTTCTTAATCCAGTCTCTGAGTGTGTTAGAGAGAACTGGACAATGAATGGTATACATCTGTATGCTGTAAACGTTGCGGGGGAGAAATTCTGATGACACGCTTGAGCCCAACCATAATCGGTTAAAAGGTTAAAGTCCCTTTTGATCCCTCCTATTTCTCGTTTCCCTGTGTAACTATTTTTTATGACACCGCATAAAGACATCTACCGCGATGTCTGCCGCATAAATTCAGTACATTCAGAATTAACGGACTTTTCTGCGGATTAGTATATTTATTCCCCAAAACAAATCATAAGATAGTCTACATAAATGAATATGTAATAAATGTCTACTAAACTTTTTCATAGAATGCTTGGTTTTAAAGAAGATTCACTTTCCAGAATCTGTATAAGGGAATATCTTATATAATTATAATAATATAGAACGGAAATGTTAATATCAAGTATAGAAATTATTATCGGAATAGAAATAATTGTACGGATTTTATATCTGTTTCTCGATACGCTTCAAGGATGCGCTTATTTACAAAGAATCCTAGAAAACCTAGAATAGGGGAAAGAAATAATGGAAAGATACTAGCCGATGTATTTTGCGCGATTGTAAACGCAGTTTGTCTAGAAACTTCTGCATTTGAATACTGTTTATTTAACTAATACAGTAATAGTTGAAAAAGAAGGAGACTGCTTGTTGAATACACAAAACGAGACACACAAGTTGGACTTCGAACACAGCTTTTATACATCGCGAAACATTAACATATTTCTCTCAGTTTATTATGCTGTTTATCGTATTATTTCTTATGTTCTTTATTTTTTTATGTATTATCTATTACAGTAAATTACATTATTAATTCCTGTTTACTTTATGACGTTCATCCGGTTCATTATATATTTAATCATCGTTCAATACATTATGTTTTCTAATCCTTGAACTTTAAAAATAAATAATATAATTCGAATTTATCCTATTGAATTATGGAAGTAATTAAAAAATCAGGATCCCAAAATGATAATTCAGTCGATCAACCAGGAAATGATCTCTTATCAGATTCACCGATCTCGAAATAATTAAAATTCCGTGAATAAGTATTTCGCCAACGCGTCAAACATTTGGAAATGCAATTTTAACATAATCTATCGTTAGCATGCAAACTTGGAATAATAACAAAAAAAGCAGACGTCCTTCTATGATTCCCCAAAAATGAGATTCGTGGGAAGTCGCGGAATTTAATAGTTTTTTCTATTACGTTGACCTTTTCGAGTCGATTAGGAGGAAGATAAATAATTCGTTTCTACTCAAAGATACGCGGGATGATTGTGCGCATGTGCGACCGCGTAACACCACGATGTTTACTCGCGCGACAATTAGCGGCACAGTGACGATCTTGATGTCGAACCAGACGGTTTTCCACATTTTATCTGCAACGCGTTTGGTTTAATTTCGCGAAAGAATCCGGACATTTATTGAAATTAATGTATCCTCTACAATCCAAGTAATATTTCGTTCGACAATTTGCGTTCCTTTCCGAAATTATCGACGGAATCCATTTTTCGTATTCGCGCGTTCGAAACATCTACTCGGCAGGCATTTTCAAGTGTGACAAAAAACGTTGAATATTCTGTGATTCATAATTAAGTGCATAAGAACTGGCAGACTGATTGTTGCATCTAACTTGATCTCGTTAATTTCGCTTCTTCCATTCCTGCCAACTTTTAAGGCCCGAATAGTACGATGGAGAAAGAGTACGAGAAGAAAGTAGAAAGTAAAGGTTTCCAAATATCGAAACTAACACATCGCAACACGTGCAGCGTCAGTGAGTATTCGAGAAAGAAATATGTATAATATTTTTCGAACTACAATAATTGCAGTCTTTAAAACTATTATTCTGGAGCCTAATCATTTATTAGACTCTTATCATTTCCGTTCATATCAGTTGTATAACGTAAGTATTATATCCGCACAAATACATCATGAATATCGTTGTTATAAATCTCTATAAATATATATTAATATTTGATTCTAATTTTACAATTATTCGAATATACATCGGTATACTGTTTGAGAGTTTATATATCTTTATTTTGTGTACATAGTCTACGTAATTAAATTCATTGATTAACTTAGTCATAATTTATATATAAATGAATATATATTTGGTAGTTGTTGTATTAAAAGGGTTAAAGAATGAAATAGTGTCACGACTAAAGTATTTCGTAGAGTGACTAACAGGATATAAAGAATGGTTTTGTACTCTATGAGTAATAAGAATGGCACTATCACCAAAGTCTAGGAATTATGTGACCAACATTCACATTCGAATCATGAGCAACTAGTAACATTAACACTAGAACTACCGAAGAAGTGGAAATGACTTTTCTCCCAATTTTAGTTAAATTATTTAAAAATTACGGCGCATTGTTTGAGATTTGATATACTTTTATTTGATATACATAAAGTAAATAATTGAATTCATTAATTAACCTAAATCCTCCAACCATTAAGAAAATATTATAACCACAAGTTAAGAAAATATACAAAATTGAATGCAAATCGCTTTTTATTTATATTATATGTTAAAAACTGCGCGAACTTTTTCGCCAATCAAATACTAGTGCTAGGAAGTACACGTGATTGATAAAATATCACGCCATTTCTTATCAGATTATCGTAGATTGAGTTATGTTAAAACTAACTTCGCGTAAACAGCCTTTTGTTTAACCTGTGAGAGTGCGTTGATTTTTTTTGAGATCTCGTATTTTTATGTTACGATTATGTCACACTTTGGATGCTCGAAGCTGATGAATGATTGGTTGTCTACAGGTAGAATAAGACATTTTTATTCCACATTTATTTAATATGTTGTATAAGTAAAATATAGAAGATTATGCTAAGCAAGTAAGATCAAACTTAAAATGTTGAACAGTTATTGAATGGCTGTTTGATACGAGATAATTATACACTCAAATTGTTCCCTCGCTAAAAAAAAAGGTGAACAATGTAAGATTGAAATTTGTTCGAGTACTTTCGAGTATTCTTTTTACCGGGCAGAACAACTTTCCCTGATTGGGTTTGCGCATGCGAGGAACTCAAAAGTCAGTTCTAGAGTCTCTGTTTCGAAAGGCTTAAAATATGGTTATATTATACAAGTATGTGGACTTTCGATCTACGCGTTCCTTTCAAAAATCAAATGGCATTGTTGCGAATGTTGAAACCCGCGAATGTTAATTCTCGATCCACTTTCGTTTGTACGAAGGATAACCACATCCCATTGTCAGCAAAATTAAGATTCTCTTTCGAATATTATTTTTTTTCCGACTCTCTTTCGAATACTATTTATTTTCTTCGACTCTCTTTCGAATACTATTTCTTTTATTCGACTGTCTTTCGAATACTATTTCTTTTATTCGATTCTCTTTCGAATACTATTTCTTTTATTCGACTCTCTTTCGAACACTATTTCTTTTATTCGATTCTCTTTCGAATACTTTTTCTTTTATTCGACTCTCTTTCGAATACTATTTCTTTTATTCGACTCTCTTTCGAATACTATTTCTTTTCTTCGACTCTCTTTCGAATACTATTTCTTTTCTTCGACTCTCTTTCGAATACTATTTCTTTTATTCGACTCTCTTTCGAACACTATTTCTTTTATTCGACTCTCTTTCGAATACTATTTATTTTCTTCGACTCTCTTTCGAACTCTATTTCTTTTCTTCGATTCTCTTCCACGTAGAGAAACTTTGCTTGAAACTACTTAAATGTTCGTTAAGAAGACTTAGTTAAAAATAGCTTAAGGAAACAAATTTGCAGAAAAGCTTGATTAGCAAAAGGGTAAATCTAGAGTGCAAACAACCTGTATAAACAAACAGCATATATACATATTACTTTATAGTATGTCACATTCATTGCAAGCGTTCATCCAGAAATAATATAACTTCGATATTCCTTCACATAACGCACGGCTTCATAATTAATAAGATCATGATCAACACCGATCATTATCTTATTGCCAAGTCATACCCAGCTGAGTTTTCGGCCCAAACACAGCTGTTCCGAATACCCATATTAATAACGAGCGATGATTTATCAAAATCTCAACAGCGATTCTCACATAAAACATAATACATAATAATACCCCTAATGAACATAACACAGTAATTAATACATTTTTCCCTACAATTTGCATTTCAACACGTAAATCGCATTTATCAGGAATTTATTCCACTGATACGATCTCCTCGCGGACGAGGGGGGAGATAATTGGCTCGCAATTAAAACCGCGTTTTTCCGCAGCATTGATTTCGCCGGTGAATTCATTTATTTCGAATTAAAACTACGGAAACGAGTTACAGGTTGTAAAACGAGAGTGAAATATGTTTTCGTTTGCTTTGTTTATGCAATTAAATTGAACGGATACTATACAAAGAATGCTTTTCTGTTTCAGTTATCGTCATTCTGACGATACTCGAGTTTGGAACGGTCCCGCGGCAGCTGATCGGTTTTTATTGCAATGACCCGAAAATCTCATTCAAGTTTATGGGGGACACGGTCTCCATTGCTCTCCTGATCGCCGGAAGTATCCTCATCCCACTCATGGTGGTAAGTTTTGAATACGTTTATGTATATTTCAATATCGCCGTAAATAATAACTTTCATTTCGTGTCTCCAACGTAATAATAATCCTGAACATAAAATATAATCAACCACCGTAGAACAATCCGACATCGCACGGACACTTTTAATTAAATAATAAATCAATCGATACTATATATTTATAATTAAGACGTATACATGGCTTTGAATTTCATCAATGAAATTTAAACTCATAAAAGTTTGAGAATTACTGAAAGAACAAGTATAATTTCATTCGTTACTTTCGAGATAAGTGTAGATTCGAATCACGAGTTAACTCGTCATCCGCAGATAACATTAATTAATCTCGAACAAATTTCACTGGCGCTTCGATTGGATCTCTAATTTATAATATTATATTCTAATTTCTATGTCATTCTTTTTACCGTCGATTTAATTTCCCATATTAATTTTGGTGGTTCTAGATATGGTTCATTGAATATGATTACTCGCGTTGATCGCTCTCTAATTTATGATATATTCTAATTTCGCTCTAATTGTTTTATTTTGGATCTAATTCCCGTTATTAATTTCGGTGGTCCTAGATGTGGCTCGTAGAATATATTTGCCATCCCGCGGAGTGCTACAAAGCATTGGGGTGTGCTGGTTCGAGAACGAAACAGGTTTGGCTTTGGTTCGGACAATACACGATCGGTTTGATCGGTCTCACTTTTATATGTGACGTCATAAAGGTTTTAATCAGCGAGCCGAGACCACACTTTCTGGACACGTGCAAACCTCGCGAAGCCCTCAACTGTACGAACGAGTAAGTTTTATCGTTAAACTATTCCCCTTATTTACAATTGTACAACCAAAACACTCGTTTTCTCGCAGCAAACTTAGAATAAGTCTAATTTTTTAACCGATGAACATTGTATTACATTGAAATAACTTTCACGCGAAAGTTTGCGCTTTTTCAACATCAATTGATTTTATTCCTTTAACGCATTTACTTGCTTAGTCAGCAGTTGATTATCAACGACAAGTCTTCTGTTCTAAGTTTTCGGAATCAGCTCCAAATATGTTCTTTATTAATATAATATAATATTATCATTTCTTCGTTCATTTATCAGTAATATAATGTTGATCACCTGCGATGTTTGTATTTTTAACTGAATCAACAGCATCGTGGCACAGTTTAATCTCGCAAAGTAAAATTCCGGAAATATCCTTGTTTTTCATGTATTACGAGATTTTGAAGGATTTCTGAAAATCTTTCGCGACGATATTTTCTCCTTTTAAAATAGTACCAACTATTATCTGCTGATAATCGTCGCCTTATAAAAATCGCGCTGTGCGAAACTTGGATTATAAATAAACCCGGTATATTGAAATCGCGTTGTATATGCTCGCGTTATACGAGGATCGCCACAATTTGTGAACCGCGTTATATCGAAACCGCGTTGTATATGCTCGCGTTGTACGAGGGTCGCCACAATTTGTGAACCGCGTTATATCGAAACCGCGTTGTATATGCTCGCGTTGAACGAGGATCGCCACAATTTGTGAACCGCGTTGTATATGCTCGCGTTAGACGAGGATCGCCACAATTTGTGAACCGCGTTATATCGAAACCGCGTTGTATATGCTCGCGTTAGACGAGGATCGCCACAATTTGTGAACGGCGTTATATCGAAACCGCGTTGTATATGCTCGCGTTAGACGAGGATCGCCACAATTTGTGAACCGCGTTATATCGAAACCGCGTTGTATAAGTACCGCATTGCACCAGGGGTTACCTATACATAATAATTTTGTTTCTAAACATAACTGACGCTCAATTCTCTGTGGCAGTAACAAATAATAAAGAAAGTGTGTTTCTGAGCTCGTTTCAAAACTAAAAGTATAAAGCGATGGGTTAAAAGATGTGATTTGAGTTACAAGCTTTTGGGATCCACCCAAAGCATGTTTCTCGAAGGCATCCTTGTAAGAGGATGAAGCCAATCTCACGTGGGCTTCATTCAGATTGAAATGATATTTACATGTCCTTGGCCCCTCGCTGCTTAACTTTACTTCGTTAGTCTGCGTATGAATCGACAAGCGGAACACTGCATATAAGCCGGTCACAACAAATACGCTTATTTTAATATGAATACAATATATTTCAATAGAGACACTATAGAATCTATGGCATCTATGTGTGTCTGTTGAAATTTCACTTGAATATTCCATAGAAAGTATAAATTATAATCACTGCGAAGTAAAGTTATGAGAAACTCGATATTTACTATAATATAGAATATATAAAAACTATATATTATAATCGCGAGGTAAAGTTATAAAGAACTATGGATGTTGTGGATACTAAATTTATTTCAATATTATTGAGTTGTCCGGAAAGTTTATAACGATTTTTAAGGAAAACTCAAAGGCTACATTTTAATATTTCGATATATATTTATTTAATTATATATGCATCGTTTTGTTTGACAACGTTTCGCCATTTTTTACGCAACTTGAAGATATTCCATCATCCAGAACTTCTCAGGTTTTTTGTTGAGAAACTACTGAAAAACTGTATGAACTTTTTAGACAACTTAATATAATTCTGTGGTATTATTTATTACGCAAAGTAAGTAAAATAGTATTTTTACTATTTATAGTATAAGAAACTTAAAAGCCAGTCAAAACAATTTTTATCTGGCTCTTAAAAAACTAGCATCCGCCATGTTATTTCTGTATGTTGATGAAAAACATGTTATAAATGGCTGAATACATCACACTTTTATTAGGTTGTTCCATAAATCTTTACACCTTCCATCATTTCTCAACCGAATGAATAAAAAATAACAAAACATGTTTTTAAATTTCGATTAATAATAGAATAATTCTGTATGTAATAATAAACGCGATAACAGGTGACTTACAATAGTTTCACAAAGAATCGTTTTATTAAGCGAAATATAAAAAAGTATCGTCGAATGGGAAGAAACACGTTTCGCCATTTTGTATTCATGCCGTTTAAAGAAACATTGAAAGCGTGCATTAATATAAAAGCTTAAGTACAATGCTAAGTGTAATGTTAATTTTTGTTTACAGATACGTTGGAAGTTATACGTGCACAAATACAATCGACTCTGATTGGTTCGTCTCGGATTCCAGTAAATCGTTTCCTTCCGGCCACTCCGCACTTTCGATGTTTACGTCGATCTTTACAGTGGTAAACATATTTTTCGATTTTATTTCAAAGATTAATTGCTTTTCAAAATAAATATCGCAGTCATCCTATATTACAATAAATAAATAATTGCAATAATCACATAGGTGTCATTTTAAGAAAAAGATTTGTTCTGTTCGCAGTGGTACTTGCAGAGTCGACTGCCCAATCGGACATGGTTCCTAAAACCATGGTTACAATGCCTGATCTGTATGTGGACACTAACATGTTCATTAACGCGAATCGGCGATAATCGTCATCACTGGTGGGACGTTTTGGCTGGAGACATTTTTGGCCTGGTTTTGGCAATGCTGACGGTAGCTATTCCATGTCGAAAATTCCAACTCAGCAGGAAAGTGTCGCAAGTCTCCAACGAGCCGTTAGAAAATGGTCAAATTAGTTTCAACGATCAAAAACATCGTAGTACGAAGAAATTACTCAGCGAGCAAACTGTTGATATTCCAGAGGGTCGAGAGTTGAAAAATATTACACATACTTGGAAAGAATAGGCGAAGAGATTAATGTGAATGCTAGAAAGAGACTGACAAAGACGCAAGATCGATTGCGGTCAAACTTAAGGATATCATTTAGACACATTTTTTAGATGATGTCTGATATTTTTTTAAAGAAGAATTCATTTTTCCGATACGTCTCGTTTATAAGCACGGTCTTTTTTTAATATTAGACTTTTAACTGTCGTGGATTTTTGGAAGTACTTCGGATATATATTTTTTTTAAATTCATTATTCGGTATACCTCGTTTATAATCACGGTCTTTTTTTAATATTAGACTTTTAAATGTTGTAGATTTTTGGAAGTACTTCGTATATATATTTTTTTTAAATTCATTATTCGGTATACCTCGTTTATAATCACGGTCTTTTTTAATATTAGACTTTTAACTGTCGTGGATTTTTGGAAGTACTTCGTATATATATTTTTTTTAAATTCATTATTCGGTATACCTCGTTTATAATCACGGTCTTTTTTTAATATTAGACTTTTAACTGTCGTGGATTTTTGGAAGTACTTCGGATATATTTTTTTTTAAATTCATTATTCAGTATACCTCGTTTATAAGCACGGTCTTGCTTTTAATATTGGACGAATAATTTTCGTGGATTTTTTGAAGAACTTAATTCGTCCGAGGATATTTTCTCGCGTGTCGGTTATTGAATTTCTAACAATAATATTTATTGCGTAGAAACTTCAATGAAAGATCATGCTTATGTCGGGAAATATATTTAACACTAGAACTACCAATAATATGTTCAGCTATATTTATATATACACGTGTACGTTCTAAAAATTAAATATAGCTGAACAAATAAATTAATGGCTTTCATTAAATTCCGCGGACCGACGGCTTCCGTAGTTCTAGTGTTAAACGGGTTAAATTCGTCAACCTACAAAAGATTCGGATTCGGCGGTTTCATACAAAACTATTCACTCTGACTTCAGTTCGGTATCGAAACTATAATACATTATTTATTGAAAACTATATACGTAGGTGCCAAACAAGAATAAGTTAACGGGTATCGCAAAAATGTCAATGTAATAACGGTAAAAGTATTAACAGGAACGATCAGGGAGGTAAACAGGTATTCAAAACGGCATCTAGTCGTTTACATATTAATGATAGAAATTCTAGTTCGGAGATTCTGCGACGAGTGTTACGTACTGTCGGCTCAAGTAAACAAACCAGTCGTGAATTAGCGGTCGCGCGGTCTCCTATTAGTTATTCACGAGACTCTGCTGCTCCGCATACAATCTCCGAGTGCCTTGTTTCTAAAACATTATATATAATAGTCAACGGCTGGTTCCAAGAAATTGATACAAACGCCATCTTCCCATTTTTTGTACGTCTCAGAATCGCCGCGGTGGAATGTACAATATCTTGACATATCTATTGTCCACGTACCACAATGCATTATGCACAATAAGAACGACATTTACTGAGTTATACGATTAAGCTTTTTAATTATGCAACACGCAGAAGTCAGGAAATTATGAAATATTCGCGTTTTAAAATATAGAAGGTTCAGTTGTATCGTTCGATGTTACAATCCGAAAAGAAGGAACGAGCGCTTCTATCGATCGTTGAAGTATATTAACCCTTCGACTGCGAAACGCGTAAATATACGCTCTGATGTGTCCATGAATATGTACGCAAGTCGTATATATACGACCAGTAGATTTTACTTAGTACAACATATTTACGTTTTTAAGAATGAATACAGTATGGAACATACTGTTACGTGTCCTCGATTTTGCTTACTTTTATCGACATAATTTAGTGTCAACTACTGTCACGCGAATATCGCATCGTACGATGGTAATGGTTTTTGGTTAGAACACACCGCGGTCAAAGGGTTAAAGCAACGGTGATAATGATTGTTTTAAGATTTGTCGGTGTGTGGAAGTTGAATATCAACTGGGAGCAATCTTAAAAGAATGTCTTACAGGAAAACAATATAATGGGAACGAATAATGCGCGTTTTAGGGAAATATGTCGAATAATTCCGCAGATATCTTACTTAGCTTTCGCCGATAAACGGAGAGTGGAAGATGTACAGACTTATATTCCGTATGTATTTATAAGTTGCACTTAGAATTAATCATTTAGTGGTGAGATTTGTAGGTAGTTCACTTTCGGGAACTTTAAGGGTCAGATGTGGTTAGTTTATTTAAGATACGTGGTAGCGAAACTACTTTTAACAATCATCGTCAGCAAGTGGAAGTAATTGTTTATCGAAAGATATTTGCAGGATATCTGAATTCGAAGCAATTTTATTAGAATAATGACACTCATCAAGAAGGGGAAGGTTTGAAACATATCAATTAGAATGAACACAGTTTCACAATCATCGTTTTTAAAGTACATCTTAGCGAAATCATCCTTCAATGACAATCTAATCATCATCGTACAATGTTGATCTTTCAAGATGGCTGCCAGCCACGCTTCTCAGCACGTTTAGTACGACGTGAATACATATTTAATATAACATGAAGTTTAATCGTTTTCGGTAGTCTGAGACTTAAAGAATTAATGATTATGAAAATTATCTAAGTGACTTTTCCGGAAAAACTGCTTTAAATATAATCCTTCTAGGATTATGAACAGACGCGATATTATTTAAAAACAATTTATACCAATATATACATGTTATATATAACGCAACCGGACTTGCAAATTTAATATATTTATTTCAAAATTGGAATATATAACAAGTGACTTAGGACGCTGGCATAATCACCGACATAAATATTAAAAATGCAGAATAATTAAGGATCGTATTAGATTGTCTCATCGAATACTTTTTAACAGTGTTTATATTCGTTTCGAAGGTAGCCATATTGTTTGATATCATTTAGTGTCTTTCATTCACATGTGGAGGCAGTTATTCTAGCGATTTCATTCCTGTTATTAATCTGCTGGTATTTTAATTCAATCACCGAAATTGGAAATTGATCATCAATGTTGCTTTTATTAGAATTCTCGGTTTTATTACATTTTCGTTTCGGCTTCAATTACGATTATCAGTCGAAGAGAGACGAATTTACTCGAATAATCTCATGGATTAACACTAGAACTATCGGCGACATATTCAGCTATATTTCTATATATATTTATACGTCCTTAAAAGAAAAGATGGATGGAAGAAATAAATTAACCGATTTATTTATGTCCATTGTGCAACATGAACCGCGTAAAATCGCAGAAAATGAAGCCTTATTAATTTCAACATTTTTATTACATTCCGAGGACCCGCCATTTTGGTTGCTTTGGTAGTTCCAGTGTTAATGGTTTCTATTAGTTATTATACTCGTCACTTAATACCTGAAATATCATTCCAATTTTATAGCCATAACTATTGTAGGATTTCGAAAGATATTTAACTGCACATTCCAATTGTTACGTAACTTTTGGGTCTTTTCGAAGTATTTTATATTAACACGCTCGCTTGAGACATTTCCGATTATCTGCTCTTCGAAGTTTTCTTAAAACACTGCCAGTTTTGAAAACCTATTTAAAAATTAATAGACCCAAGATTCATAGCATATTTAATATGCTATTCTTTTCCTTCAGTATTTTGTTTCTGTGTGTTAATATACTGTTTTGTAAACGTGTTAATATATACTTCGTACTTTCCCGAAAAGCACAATATTTCAAGAAAACAAAGGACCAACTGTAGCATATCAGTATCATATTATCTACGATATTGATAAGAGAAGATGGGTCTGATCGTTAATTTATTCTTTTCAATGTGACAACTTTCGTCGAAAGATTTTTATATGTATTATACATATATACACGAAGGGTGCGTTTCCAACACTACTTTGAATATTTTTGCAATTCATAGGTCTCTGATACACCACATATTTTCATCAAGTTATATTTATTCGCACTGTTTTGCGAGTAAATTCAACTATATGGAAAAACAAATTTTATACGAATATGTGTGAGAATATTTGTGTTAAAATGTTCGAATGGTTCCTGGGACTAATATGAACAAACCAGTGACAAATCGTTTTGTTTATTAACATGTCGACTGCCGTGGAGGTCACCGGTGACTGACAACTCGAATATTACTAAAACTCGAATCAAATATATCGCTAATATTTGTAAAATGTTCGATATCTTTAACTTTATAATAACGATGTAAAGTAATTAATGTATCACGGAGAACTTAAACGGTTTTGTTTTTAGATATAATATTCGCATGTGCATCGCGAGGTATCGTATAACACGAATTTTGTTCCGGCAGTCAGCGTGTTGATAAGATCGTATTACATTCCAATTACATGTATATATTGTAAAAAGACGATATTTAAGAAAACATTTTAGTGGTATGAAATTTCGTAGGATTGTGATAACTTAAGGGGAGTTTGTATATAAATGTATCGTAAATGTCTACGAATCACGGTTTATATTTAATGTCGTTCGAGTAAAGCAATCAGCGACACGTTTATTTATGCGAAAGAAGCCGCGACTATTTATCCCAGTGTGTAATGTTCAAATAATATAAAACAACAAAAACCCTAGTCTCTGATTTCGAACATCCCTGTTTCTTGATATTGATTTCGATGTAGATGTTCGAAGCAGTTTTATTTAACATACTAGAGTTCTTGTATTATCCTTATTTGTAACAATGATTTAATTAACAATTTCTTTACACTTTCGTTGCAAGTAATTACTTGAATTTAGTTGCGGAAAGTGTTAATTATGTGAGAGAAGAAGGAGGGTAAGTGCGAATTTTGAGAATCTATGGAGTGACCTAATTAAATGAGACTTGCTTTATGCTTTCAAGTTAATCAAATTTTTACGACATATATGTTAACGAATATTATAGGAAAAGTGTGTGATATCAAATTGTACAATGTAATTTAATTCGCTCAATAATTCTACAAGGTTAACCACTAAAATAAGTCCAATTTTAAGAAAATCCAATTTATAGGGAGATTAGGAAGACGATGTTTAAAAAAATCTATAAATTGGAATAATTGGAATAATTAGATCTATACTTTAAAGATTATAGAATGCGATTTAATTAAATCAACAATTCTATAACATAAACACAATTCTCCAGAAAGACTTTAAACTCGGAGACTATAAATTGAAATAATTAATCAAAGTTATTACAAAGCTTATAAAATGAGATTTAATTAACTTAACAATTCGATAACATAAACACAATTCTCCAGAAAGACTTTAAACTCGGAGACTATAAATTGAAATAATTAATCAAAGTTATTACAAAGCTTATAAAATGAGATTTAATTAACTTAACAATTCGATAACATAAACACAATTCTCCAGAAAGCCTTTAAACTCGGAGACTATAAATTGCAATCATTTATCAAACTTATTACAAAGGTTATAGAATCAGATTGAACGCAGTCAACAATTCTATAACACAAACACAGTACACCAGAAAGACTTTAAACTCGGGGAATCCCCGTCTATGAATTTCAAGTCGTTGCATCTAAAGATCCCCGTGGTATTCCCCCGAAATATCGCTTTCGGTGGGCCGCAATGTTTTCCGTAAAACACTCTAGACAAGATACTATATAAACGCGATCGTCTCTCTCTCTCTCTGTCACACCTCTTTCCCTCTCCATACGTTTTCCTCTTTTTTTCTGTTCGCGCGCAAACGGACGGATGCATTCGAAACGAGCGATTTAATTTGGTGCCCACGCGTATGTAACACGATGGCTGAAGCATTTTTTCGTCGAGGCACCCGCTTGCACCCACTCTTCTCTCTTTTTTTTATTTTACCCAACGAAACAATTGGTTAGGGGCGGCGCGGAGAGAGGAAGGAGACGGGGCGAGGGAGTGAGAAAGGGTGAAAGAGGGTTGTAAAAATGGTGGGGTAGAGCTTGGAGCTGGATGAGAGAGATGAAGTGGCAGATTAACGTCAACCGACGTAGGCCATTCATAACTGGCCTCTCCTGGCCGTGTGTGCTGTGTGCCGTATACACCGCTACTATACAGGGTGTTAAAAAATCTTGTTAAACTTGGAGGTTACATGGTCCGTAAAATTAATTCCCTATTCCTTAAACTTAATCAGAAATATTTAGTTTACGTAAGTATATTGATGAATTTGTTCAGTTACAATTAAAAGTCACTTACTGTTTGCAAAATGTAAGTCACTTAACTTCGCGGATTTCGTGCGATGTGTAAGCAGATTATTAGAAATACTATCATTGATTTTAAATTGCTTTTGCTTATTCATGCAATAAATAATAGTCTATATATATAATAGAATAGAATAACTATATATATATAAAGTGATTTAACAAAGTACAATAACGATAAAAGAATGTTAACAATATTTCAATTGCATTCGCATTACTCGCAACAGAAGTAACTCGGACCAAAAAAGGTCAACCAAGATGTCTTTTCCAAAACGAAAATTCTCTATATTAAGTATTCCAACTTCTACATCTTTCCAACTTGTTTTAACATTCTCTTTCTTGTATCAGTCTTTTTTTCTGTTTTTATTTAGGTCGGTTAACTTGCGTCCACTGAATATTTATCACAGAATGTATTCTCTACTCCAAACGCATAATGTATATCCTCGAAGTGGTGAATGCATTTTTTAACACCCTGTATAGAAGTACCGGCAGTACCACCCCCGTATGCAACGACGATTTATAGAATTGGAAAAGCGATATCGGAAAAATAGTAAACTTTATTGATGAATCCCTTCCCGACCTCTAAGCGATATCACAACGAGGCGAGTCGACCGCATTCCTGGCTGCGGTGCTACAGGTGGCATGTAAGCCAATGCGCGATTCCCTATACTCTTTTCACTCCCACCTACCCCATTTTCGAGAATTCTTCTCGAATGCAGAGAGATTAATACCACGTGTTATCCTACGTTCCTATATTTCCTCCCTTGATTGTATTACGTATACCGGAAAGTAATCAATCATTATCTGCATACTTTACGAAACTTGATTGATTTCATCCACTTATTATTTAATCGAGTTCTTTCGATCAGGAATGCTCCTAGAATATGTTTATGCAAAATCTACAATTTTTTATAATCTAATCGGTATAATTATCTATGATTCTTGACCGACGATTCACCAGTGACATAATTCTTCTTTTGGAAACATCAGGTTTCCGTCTTTCGACAAGACAATATTATTCACTCCTGAGTTACAAGTTTCATAGAGTTTTTGAAAAGTGTAATTTATAAGTGGAATATAAAATGTCGAGGTTAGAAAACGATTGATTACTTTCCGGTGTCCCTAAAAGAGTGCTAAATATTCCCTGATTCTGTTTTACCAAGGAAAGCAGTCGCTTGGAAGTAAGATGGTGGAAAAGGGTTACGAAATATTGATGATAAACTCTCATAAATCATGGATCATAGAATATCTTTGAAGATGACAAACACGAGACATTCGAATGAAATCGTTCGCCCAATGAAAAGAGTTTCCGGGGAAGTAAAGTTAAGTTCCACCTGGGAACCGGAGTTCGGAACGTCGGGTATCGGAGGAGGTTTTAAGTCTAAAAAACAATGTCGGAACTTCCGGTGAAGTACATTGAAGTCTTACGTAAGACTACATAATGGAAGCTCAAAATATTTGAGTTTAGTTCATCGTTTAACACTCGACATTCTAACTTAGCTTTTTTGTGACTTTTGTTTTCCGGAACTTAACATTACAACTACGGAAGTAATTAAAACGATTCATTTATTTTCTCCATTCATCCTTATTTTTAATATCCTTATTGTTCGTAATTTTAGTGGTAAACCTTTGCATTCGAAGGCGACTCTCAGTCGACAAATTACAAAAATTTGTATTCCGTCGAATCACATTTCGAAATTGCGACTTAATAGTAACGTAGTAATACTTAATGATAAATAATACTTAATGTTAAGTAAGGCAGGCATAAAAAACAAGTTACTTTTGTGTAACCCCGCGAAATCAAGGATTAGAGTACAGTAGTACCTCATAATTCATATTTAATTCGTTCCAGAAACCCTTTCGAACTATGAATCGTTCGAAGTCCGAATCAAGACGTTAGATTTCAGTGTTTTTAATATCAATAATCATATAATAACCATATAAATACCCATAGCCGCTACCCATCAAACACATTTAAACTACTATTCGACCAATAAATAAACTATTGATTAATTATATCAATAACTAAGAAAAGATTCAACAAAATAATTTAACGTTAATTTAATTAAATTTGAATTATCACAGCGTAGAAATAGAAGTGAAGAATAATGTTTTAATATCAAAATCACAAAGACGAAAATATTGCTCCCGGAGTATAGTTCGAACTTAAAATCAAATTTCTTGCTTTTCAAGCATTCGAACTCTGAAATGTTCGAACTTAAAATCAAATTTCTTGCTTTTCAAGCATTCGAACTCTGAAATGTTCGAACATAAAATCAAATTTCTTCTCTTTACAAGCATTCGAACTCTGAAATGTTCGAACTTAAAATCAAATTTCTTGCTTTTCAAGTATTCGAACTCTGAAATGTTCGAACTTAAAATCAAATTTCTTGCTTTTCAAGCATTCGAACTCTGAAATGTTCGAACTTAAAATCAAATTTCTTGCTTTTCAAGCATTCGAACTCTGAAATGTTCGAACTTAAAATCAAATTTCTTGCTTTTCAAGCATTCGAACTCTGAAATGTTCGAACTTAAAATCAAATTTCTTCTCTTTACAAGCATTCGAACTCTGAAATGTTCGAACTTAAAATCAAATTTCTTGCTTTTCAAGCATTCGAACTCTGAAATGTTCGAACTTAAAATCAAATTTCTTGCTTTTCAAGCATTCGAACTCTGAAAAGTTCCAAGTCAGAAACATTCGAAGTACGAGGTACCACTGTATATCAGACCCAAGCAGGTTGTTGGTCCCAAAAATGGATGGGTGCCAATTACACGGGACTCCGTGCAAAAAGAATATCGCAGGAAGAAGAGAAACGGGACATCCCCGTAGCATTCACGGGGGTTTAATATCGTGGCATTCCCTTTATTCCGGGAACCGAGCACAACGCGAGATCCACTTTAATCCTAATATACCATACGTATCGTACGAGTGGAAAACTAATGTCACGCTCACCAACGTCGTGCCAAGTTCCGCAAGTCCCGGGAACCACGGATTCTCTCAGTGAAATTCATATCGTCATCCGGAAATCATTTGGGACTTAGTCCCCCTTCGAGTCTCTAGAAAGCACCGAAAGATGGCGCTGCGTTCGGACGCAGTATAGTGACATTTAGGACGAAACATTCTCCTCCGACGATGTTTGTCTGACGAACGGTGAAACTTTCGTCCCGACGTTACTTTGGGAATCGATCACTCGTTCTTTCGTGGTGGAGGAAAAATAGAAAATTCTCTCTGGAATGATAAGTCTTGGAATATTGAGACGGATAATATGAGAATTGAATTAGTGGGATGTTGTTAAATAATTCTTAAAAATATTGAAAGTTCTGTGAGAGGACAATTGTTGATCGGGGAAAGGCAGAGGCAAGGGAGAACGTGCGCCAAGCCCAGAAGGACGTCCTGTGACGCATTCAATTGAAAATCTCAAGGCACCCTCGTGCACCGTTGGAAGATAATATATAGGGTTACATTACGTGCAAAATCGATGTTATTTCGGCTGGGAACAAGACTTTTAATGAAATCGCGAAGTTCCAGGCATCGCCTGGATGAGAAGATCATCGTGAGGTACCAAGTCTTCTTCATTTTTGACCTCACAGATTATGTCTGCCATCGGCGGTCACATTTCTCCCGTTTAGAATATGAGATTAACACATTGTTGACGGCAGACGTGCAGCGGCCTCTTCTGTTTTTAAAGCGTCGATAACAGAAGGCGGCAATTCACGGCTTTTATAGTTCTTCCGGTTTCGTAGGAGATATATAAAGTCAACCCTCCATAACTCCATGTAACTTTGAAGTCACAAACTCGACTATCCGTATCTTTCATTTCATTTGATTTTTTCCGTGCAATATTTATTATAAATATAATAATTTTGTTTGTATTTTCGTGAAATGTACCTTCGTTGGAATCGCGTTTAATTAGATTTACGTTAGACACCAACAAATTAGGCTATGGAGGGTTAAGTAAATAAATCAAAGGAACTGTATGAGTTTTAATCTGAATACGAGGTTTGATAATAAGTTTGATAACGTTTTGATAATTATGAAATATTTTAATAAAGATATCCAAACATTTTACGATATCTTATACCCTTCGGTTCCGATGAAAGGGGATTGGTGCAGGTGCACAATGTGCGGCGCTACTTCCGATAGAAGTTACGATAGAAGTTGCATTATCGCGAAGCTTTAAAGTATTTCATTAAAAACAGTATTTTGATATTCATTTTTTATTTGGAAAATCAGGAATTTATGAAAGAAATTGGACATTACCAATTTGAAATCCGCAAACTTCTTAAACTCTGTCGTCGTTCGAAGTATACCAGTCGCGTGAATAATTCAAGAAAGTATATATAATAATTTCAAGGTATTCTTGGAGAATATTGCATTAAATATTATCTTGTTCAAATGTTAACAAAGAAACATTTTCTGAATGTAAATGATGTACGGTGTGATTTTCGGACGAAGTTGCAATTAATGACCGGTTTTGAACGTGCAGTAAAACGGTTCGTCTGGAATTCGCATTTCCCAAATTCTTTTTTACGTGGGGCTCTCCTTCCTTTTAATTCGGAATATCGATGGACTGACACGAGACTAAATTATAGAAGGGTATTCCCCTATGGAAGGGCGCCCTAAAAGTATAAGGGGGGTTGGGTTAACCTCTCGAAACCCCATCGTTTTGCGTGGAGGCAAAATCCCTGGGCGAAATGTCACGAAGGACAAACGTAATTCGATGCAGAAATTTGACGATTGATTCAATTCCATGTCTAACAAATGAACTATTAACTATGAAAATAATTAATTAATATATAAGCTGTTGCTTGTGAAATAAAGTTCTTTGTAATCTTTCAAAATGTTTGGTATAAGTCTCGTTTTTAAACTAGAAACAACAATTTTCTAAATGCAAACTTTCTTTCATAATCTTGATATAAAAATTCTGTTTTTATTATCCGCTTCTTTTATCACAACATTATATAATTATAACAGTATTTTTAATAGAGTTAATTATTTAATAATGATTGATATACTTAGAAATATTTAATATTTAATTATTTATACAACCAACAGTTCTAAAGTCAGAATAACTTATCGGCGATTATCCTGCAACGAAAGTACCAACATTCGTGACATTTCCAATTCCCCAGAAAGTACCTAGAAGGCAACTTACACTGATTATAACTATAAATCTCGAATAATATCAATACGAATCAAACAAAAAGGTTCGATTTACAATTAATGCTCTACCAAGGATCCTTCTTCATTAAGCACAATTATTTATCACGTATTATGCAATTAATATTTCGTTATTTCCCGAGAAAATATAAATCAAAATCCCGCGTAGTGGAAGAATAAAAATTCGCTTTAAAGGGGATAGTGTCGTGCGAGGTTCGGGGATCAGAAATTCTTTATCTCTCGTAAAAGCAGTGTCATAATTAATATTATTAATCGAACCAAGAAAAACAATTGAACTAACAATGAGGTTAACTAAATATTAACCAAAATATTATTAACTAAATAACTAAACTAAATATTCGAATCTTTCGGAATTCAACGAAATCTTTATCACATACTTTAACTAATGACAAGTTTCTTATTATTGGTCCATTACCGTAATTATATTATTGTTGTTATAAATAAGACTCGAATATTCGGGTTGATTTAGAAAATTGCAGTTCCTAGTGGAAGAAAAAAATGCGTATCTTATCCTATGTACTGCTTTCTAGGTCCGCGTGTATTCCCGCACAGTTGCACAACTTGCGCCGGTGATAAATATAGCTGTTAGTTTCTTGCTCTCTTTATCAAACTGCACGTCACTTGCATAATATGTAACGCAACCGAATAAATTCCACTCGGTCTTATTACCTTTTCCTGGTCTACTTTCGTATCCAGTGTTTAATCGGTTCACTTATTCTATTTAATAGTAATATTATCAACGCATTCGTTGCCAACCGAAATCATTTGATTCCATTGGCAACGCCATTCTTCTTTTAAGTCTTTATTCTCATCTAATTCTAAGAGCAGTTGTTTCGTGGTGAGTCTATCATACCAACCATAGAACACCAAGATTTACTTCATTATCTTCGCGGTGTTTCTACAGAAAACAATATTGTGTTGAGTCATAAATAAGTTTCGTTCGTCGAGATGTTTTTTATTCAAAATTGTTAGAGAATTACGCAAGGAAAATCGACAATATAAAAACCACTATATATTAATACTACAAAGATATATTAATACTATACTAAACTAATACTATACTATAATAATACTATATTAATACTATATATTAATACTACAAAGACCAACTATTTCACTCAAGAACTTTAATTAAACTTATATTTATATATTTATATATATATAAATGTGTGTGTGTGTGTGTGTATATATATATATAATCATCTACCATTTCGACCATTTACGAACTAAATTTAATAGTTTGAAGTGTTTACCATTTTTTCGACTTTAAATAGACCCATTTTTCGACCAAAAAAAATTTGTAAATTATATTTTTAAATATATATATATGTAATAAAGCATAGTAATAAATTGTAGTAATAAGTATATACTAAATTCCACCAGTAACATGTAATGTATTATACGACTACATATAAATTACATTAATTTGTAGGTTACGTTGAACACGAAATGATTGCGTTGGAATCTTACGAAGTGATTCAACAAATGTCCCTAGTGACGCGCAAGTATTACCATTTTGAAAGAGTACAAGTTCAGGGATGCAAGTTCACGGGCAAATTAAAAAGGCTTTCTGGAATTGTAGTCACAATGCTGCCATTTTAATGTAAAGAAACATTTCAATTCACGTGATAGATTGCGGAACACAATACTTGCACTCGTGCAGCCCTCGAACCGCGAGCGGCAAGACTTGGGGATGAATTCGTGACACTCGTCGTATTATCCTACATCTGAGACATTTTTGTTTCTAAAGCCTTTTCGAGAAACGAAAATCTTTGGCGAGAATCTCTACTCTGGCTTTTACAAAAAAAAGAGGTACTCGTGACGTAGATGTCACTTTGTTTTTCCCATTAGTTACAAATTGGAATACTCTGCTCTTCGTCTTAAATCTTCACTCGCCTTCTTCGTAGAACTCTGTGATACGATTTCGAATACAGTAATCTCCCGTATAACACGGGTTTCTACAACGCGCTAAAGATATTGCGACGACTTTCTTCGTATAACGCGAAGTCCTACAATAAATATATAATAAAATCGCTATATAATAAAATCCGGGGATTCCCCGTTTACTTTAATCCAGCATAACATAGCTTATCCCCAAATTCCTATAACGCGATTTCGTACAACGCGTAATATATTAACCGCGTTATAAGGGAGTTTACTGTACTTCATTCTTCGTTTTAATTCTCCTAAATGCAAGTTTGCCTGATTTACGAAGAAAAATACATTCCTCGTTAAAAATGAAGTCTTCTCCACTGCAGGCGGCCATATTGCAAGTGACGTACAGAAAGCTTGTGAATACTTAACCACTTCTTTCATATCGTTGCACGAATGGTATTATTCTGATCAGTTTTGGAAGTCTTTAAGGTGCCAATCAGAGTGAACAGTCGCGGGAACCGGTAGAAAAGTAAACGTAACAGGCGCAACGAGTGGCACAACTCGCTAACCTTCGTGCCACATGTTTCCGATCGTTCGCCCGGAAAAAAAAGAGTGAAGGGGGAAGAGGGGAAGAAAGAAAGAGGAGAAGAGAGGAGAGACAGAAAGAGGGTTGAGAGAAGTACCGAGGGAAGACGGTAGAAATAAAGAAAGTACGATACGTGGGGAAAAAGAAAGGAAGGTTGGAAAAAAAACGTCTCGCACGCTCGGCGGGGCACTTTCACCTGCCGGCCCTTAAAGGAACCAACGTGCTCCAAGAGACCAACGGCATCGCTGTGTCCACGAAGAAAAGAAGAAGAAGATGATGATGATGATGATGACGATGACAAGGAGTTTGTATTTACGGTGGTAGCATTGCACTCGTTAAGACTTTAGATGGAAGAGTGCAGTGGATATGAACGAGGAGGGAAACCCAACATCGGGCAACGGCGATTCGCTTCCCCCACCCTGACCCATCCCGCCCGCCCCCCTTAATTTGACGATATCCGCTTTAACGGAAAGGAGGTTGATACGTTCCCTTTAATATATACAACATAAAAAGTTTCACGACGAATAAAGCGACCGGGAGTGGGAGAAACGGGGAGGATGAGGGAATAGTAGGTGGTGGAAGAAGGTGGAGGTGGAGGAAAATGCGGAGTGCGAGTGCCGAGACGAGAGACGGAGCGAAGTGAAACGAGAAAGAGAGAAAGGGTGAACGCGAGCAAGCGAGGGTGGGATGTGGAGAATGAGAGAACGACGAGGAAGAGAGAACTCATGGAAGAAGGATAACTCTAGCATGGAAAGATTTCGACCATGACTTAGCCGATGTTGCGGCAGTGTTCTCGATCCTTCGATCTGCCGTCTTCGACTTCGCAAAGTCCACTTCCATTACTACTTCCGCGGACCCGTTTTTCGAGAAGTCGGGACCACCCCGCGTCCTTCCAAGAACGAAAATTCGAAGTTTTCCACGAAACGTCCGGTCAATAGTTTGCCGGTACACCGTGAGGTAGAAAAGGACGGGTGGAGGGTGAGAGGGGAGAGAGAGAAGCACGTGGTGATAAAGTAGGAGAAAGAGGGATGAAGCACGGCTGGAGGGACGTGGCGGGAGAGGGGCGAACGGGCAGAGACGATGGCTCCAAGCTAGAGCGGTTTTTGTATTGTCCGCCGTCCGATCCACGCGAACACATTTCCGAATTTTCTCCTGCTTACGAAAAAGAAAATTTCTCTCTGATTCGATGATCCTTCTTGGGAAGGATATTCTCAGAGAAAAATTTCATTTTTCCCGCGCCCCCGTAAAATTGTAGAAAAATCTTGGCCGAATGCCCGACGGTCAATTCCATGGCGGCCGGCGAGGTCTCGTTTATTTTTGCATTTTAAGGCATTGAAGAAAAGAAAATGTTAAAAAATAGGAAAAAGCGAGCGCTCGGGTAGAGGGTGGCCGTGGAGGGGGCCGAGGGGAACGGGTACCGGGGAATGGGGAAGATGTGCACAAAAACGTACCGACGAACGTACAATGAAGCAAAAAGGGGTACCTAACCTACCAACTTGCCGGGAGTCGAAGTCCGTAGGCCCAGGAAAGAGCCGGGACTCCAGGATCTACCAGGAAAGGGTGGAATACCTCGAACGGGGAAGAGAATGTTTTTTTTATTGCCCTGTCCCATAAATAATAGATTTTTAACTTGAAATTGAAACAATATTCGGTTAACTAATAACCCTTTGCACTCGATAGACGCCCTAAGAATGGCATGCATTCGCAGCAATTAATTCCAAATTCGAGTCTTGCATTTGCCACGCAAACTGAATTAACAAAATAAACTTATAACATTTATATTGTATATTATAATATATAATATATAATATATAATTAATCGGTATCACAAAACGTCTTAGAAGAAGTCCTCGTTCATAATCGAAATATTCTTCGAGTTTTTTTAGAAGCACTGTTAACATTGGTTTTTACTGATTGTTTGTTCTCTGTAAACTTTTCGTTGTTGCTGCTTTTAACATTTGTATAACATAATATACTGGATGTCCTTTTTCGACGTGTTCTTTTTATTCTCGTTTAAAAGATTAGATATAAAATGGTTGCATTAACGCGAAAATGTGTCAGAATTTGTAGTGGAGTTCGGAGGAGATTTTCGAAAATCTATTGTGCCATTCGCGCAGTTCTGTGCGCAGCGATGGCGTAAGTTTTCTATCGGAGACTCTCGTTCCTTCTACAAGCGAAAATATGAAATTAATGAATTGAAATACGTAATAAGGAACTAATAATGTTCTGGAAAAAGGATGATTCAAAAGTAAGGGCCAATTATAGTGCAACTGGCGTTTCGTTCGGAGCAATTATTAATTATTGTATACATATTTAACTTCATTAATTATATATTACGAACAGAAGAGACTCGTAATCAAGGCTCGAAACATCGAACCCACACTTTCATTAACACAATAATATCTAGTTAATGTTTCTCTTCTTCCTCGGGTTAAATAATAAACTTTTTCTATATCCGCTCGGATAAACCTCGCTAAAAAGTATCTTCATTTTCGTAGTCAAGTAAATTAGAAATGTTTTTTTTCATTTAAGATAACATAATTAATTGGTCTCCCAAATCCATTCGATTGTTTACGAGATTATAATCTCATATATACTTTATACAATATTTTATCATACATCATACATACAGATTCGTTTATCCTTTAAATTATATTAAGTATAATACTGAAATACAATATTATATCATACATTATATACATGTACGTGAAAGAAGAAAGTATGTACGAAGAATGTGAATTTAATATAAATATTATACATAAATTACGCATCGTTTAAATTAATTATCTTGCAAATAGGAAATATATTCATCGGCGAATAACGCCGTCCATTGATTTTGTGCCTAGCACAATTGAGGTTATGTATTACGTTATCCCGAAAAGGTTACAAGTTTCCGGCATTCATTAGCATAAACAATGCTCCCGTTCTACGGTAATTACGAGCGATATTATTTATTATAATAAACAGCTATCAAGTATTCTTTAAAACGCGTTGATTCGCTAAAACAGTTAATAAAAAAATGGAGGAGCGGAGGCAACTGGTTCCATTGTTAACCGAAATAATATCGGCGCATAAATTAATTCGTACAACGAAATCTCTGACGTCTCGCATTGTCGAGGCGATAGTTTTAACGCGGGAAAATAGTAATTAGTATCCTGAAAATGAGAAAGAGAAAGAGAGTGATGGGGAGAAGGTAGAAGGGGTTAAACAGAATGTTTAACCGGCTCTAATTCGACGCGATATAAATTAAAAATATGATTTACATATTCGACTACGTGGATGCAATGCCTAATAATCACATTAATCTATATATTAAATAATAATTATATATTAAACCTAAGTAAGATGCAAAAAATAAACAGGAATTCTGTTACGAGATTTGTGGTAATCACTTTAATTACATTTAATATATATATATATATATATATATATATATATATATGGAATTCATGAATCAGTTTATCAAGAAATGATTATAATATATTCTTTTATATAAATGATTGTTATTACATTTTATTATATATTATTACATCGCATAAGTTTCTGTGCATTACCAAGTATTTTTTAATATTCAGAATAATATGAAATAATTGTTTCTTGATATTAAAAATATATTAAAATCATTGTCACCCCTTCCTTTTTCATAGGCAATGCATTTCAAAAGTCTCGGGAGATATTATAATATTATAAACATTCCATAAATATATAAATTCAAGGCATACATTAAAAAGCTTTTAGTTAAGAATAATCAGCGTACGATTACTTCCAACATTCTCTGCCATTACAGTAACTCTCATTACGATATTCTCTTAGTTCTTTACCTCTTTCTTATTATTATTTTTAAAATAATATTTAGTATGGAAAAATTCATGTATAAATATCGCTAATAGAAAACGGATAAATAAATTATTGTTAGAGTGAGTATAAATGAAAATTAGTTTCAGTGCATATATATGCAGTTTCGAGCTTCCATGGAAACTAGTAATAATGGCGGAATACTTACAAAATGGCGGATGTTTAGCAAGGAAAGACTATTTTATGGTAAAGCAATATTACAAAGCTTATGATTTGTTCTTATTTATGCTTGTATGTTTTATGTGGTTTATGATTGACTTGTTTGTTTAACAAATCTTTCGTGTATTATGTTTAATTAAATAATAGTTTAATAATAATAGTTTATTAATTGTTACAGGATAACCATTAGTCGTCTCGAAGGTCCATCGTCGAGATATGTTATTTATAAGTGTATATTTATTGTATATATTTATATTTATTATATTATTATATTATTATACTTGTAAGTATAGAATATTGTATGAAAATTGTTAAACTTTATGAAAATTACAATTTTAATAAACAATTTCGTTATGAACAAATGGTGTTATACTTTATATTCTCACATCACATATATCTTAAGTTCCCCTGATACATTTTCCCGATTTTGGGCAAGAAATATCCCAGAATGGGTGGGAAAAAGGTGGGGAAAAAGGCGGGCAATAGGTGGGCAATTCTAAGAAATGACGTCAAATTCCTGGAAATGTGCGAATCGAATACCTCCTCGCATATCATGTTCTCCTGATACATTTCCTCGATTTTACGGTAAAATTTCAGAATCCAGCCGAGTAGTTCCGAGAATTTCGCGGATTCCAAGAAATGACGTCAAATTCTCAGAATTTCTCAAATTCCAAGAATTGACGTCAAATTCTGAGAAATGACGTCAAATTCCAGGAATTGTGCGAATCGAATACCTCCTCGCATATCATGTTCTCCTGATACATTTGCTCAAATTTTCGGCAAAATTTCAGAATCCAGCCGAGTAGTTCCGAGAATTTCGCGGATTCCAAGAAATGACGTCAAATTCCCAGAATTTCTCAAATTCCAAGAATTGACGTCAAATTCTGAGAATTTCGCGGATTCCAAGAAATGACGTCAAATTCCTGGAAATGTGCGAATCGAATACCTCCTCGCACATCATGTTCTCCTGATACATTTCCTCGATTTTACGGCAAAATTTCAGAATCCAGCCGAGTAGTTCCGAGAATTTCGCGGATTCCAAGAAATGACGTCAAATTCCGAGAATTTCTCAAATTCCAAGAAATGACGTCAAATTCTGAGTATTTCGCGGATTCCAAGAAATGACGTCAAATTCCAGGAATTGTGCGAATCGAATACCTCCTCGCATATCATGTTCTCCTGATACATTTCCTCGATTTTACGGCAAAATTTCAGAATCCAGCCGAGTAGTTCCGAGAATTTCGCGGATTCCAAGAAATGACGTCAAATTCCCAGAATTTCTCAAATTCCAAGAATTGACGTCAAATTCTGAGAAATGACGTCAAATTCCAGGAATTGTGCGAATCGAATACCTCCTCGCATATCATGTTCTCCTGATACATTTGCTCAAATTTTCGGCAAAATTTCAGAATCCAGCCGAGTAGTTCCTAGAATTTCGCGGATTCCAAGAAATGACGTCAAATTCCGAGAATTTCTCAAATTCCAAGAAATGACGTCAAATTCTGAGAATTTCGTGGATTCCAAGAAATGACGTCAAATTCCAGGAATTGTGCGAATCGAATACCTCCTCGCACATCATGTACTCCTGATACATTTCCTCGATTTTACGGCAAAATTTCAGAATTTCCGAGAATTTCGCGGATTCCAAGAATCGGTTCGCGGTTCCGAGAATTTCGCGGATTCCAAGAAATGACGTCAAATTCCAGGAATTGTGCGAATCGAATACCTCCTCGCACATCATGTTCTCCTGATACATTTTCCCGATTTTTGGCAAGAAATTTCCAAGAATGGGTGTCAAAAAGGCGGCAAATGGGTGGCAAAAAGGCGGGAAATGGGCGGGAAAAAGGCGGGCAATGGGCGGGCATTTGGGCGGGCAATTCTGAGAAATGACGTCAAATTCCTGGAATTCTGCGGAATCGAATACCTCCTGATAGATTTTCCCGATTTTGGCAAGAAATTTTCGAGAATGGGTGTCAAAAAGGCGGCCAATGGGTGGCAAAAGGGCGGGAAATGGGTGGGAAAAAGGCGGGCAATGGGCGGGCATTTGGGCGGGCAGTTCTAAGAAATGACGTCAAATTCCTGGAATTCTGTGGAATCGAACACCTCCTTGCACATCATGTTCTCCTGATACCAATCCACGATTTTCGACAAATTTCAGAAATTGCACGATTTTGGCCAATAGATTTCCGAGAATTAATTCTAATGAAGGAAAGGTGGGATATTGGATGCAACTCGTGTATAAACAATTTATAAACAATTTATTGAAATCTTTATTTTGCATCATACATTATACAATAAATAACAATTTCCATATCTAGCCTAACTTACTATGTAACTTAATATAATTATAATACAATATAATACAATATAATTCAACTTAATATAATACAATACAATACAATACAATACAATATAATATAATATAATATAATATAATTAACTTTCTTGAGTGATGTAGTTGGTCGTAATATTATTAATATATAGTGGTTATTTTTTGCGGCTATTAATCAGACCAAAAATTAAATGCATTAATTTTTACCATTTAAGCATTAATTTATAGCAAATTAAATGCATTAATTTATAGCAAATGCTACAAATGAATGCTTAAATGCTAAAAATTAATGCATTTAATTTTTTGTCTGATTAATAGTCGCAAAAAATAACCACTATATATTAATATAATATAATATAATATAATGCCTATAAACTACACAATAATATATTGCACCTAAGTCACTATTGCACATGCACTTCTCTTCCTTTCTTCTTGAGTTATGGCATTTCTTATCCTCCTTAATTCCATCGAATAAACGCACCGGAAAACACAATTGCACAAACCTTTTTCTTGTTCTTCATATCTAAACCTTTCATTAGCGTCTAAAGTACATCCCATATATTAAGATGCACCTTATATAATGTGATATGCAAGTGTGGATTACTATTCCATTAGTAATTGCATATTTATATGTATAATTAATAGTCCTGAATTATCGCGAATGTTGTAAGATCGATTGTCATGTTGGGCCCACAAAAATAGTATTGCAATATTGAAAAACAGGAAGATGTATAAGTGAAATACTATTAAATATCGAACTATTTAATATTAACTAAATAAATCATAGAAAAATGTTATAACAAAGTGTTACAAGTTATAAGTCAACCGGGCAACACTATTAAATATCGAATTATTTATTATTAACTAAATAAAAAATAGAAAAGTGTTATAACAAAGTGTTACAAGTTATAAGTCAACCGGGCAATACTATTAAATATCGAACTATTTATTATTAACTAAATAAAACATAGAAAAATGTTATAACAAAGTGTTACAAGTTATAAGTCAACCGGGCAACACTATTAAATATCGAATTATTTATTATTAACTAAATAAAACATAGAAAAATGTTGTAACAAAGTGTTACAACTTATAAGTCAACCGGGCAATACTATTAAATATCGAATTATTTATTATTAACTAAATAAAAAATAGTAAAGTGTTACAACTTATAAGTCAACCGGGCAAAAAGGTTTTTACTTATTAAAAACTATTTATTATTAACTAAATAAAAGATAGAAACGTGTTATAACAAAGTGTTACAACTTACAAGTCAACCGGGCAACGCAAAGAATGATTGAACTATTTATTGCAGACTAAATCAACCCGAGAAATAAATAACATTAAATAGAAATCGGTTTCTATTTACACATTAAAACCGTACGAACTTTTTGGGCAAGCCAATAGTTTAATGAAGATTTTAGTTGGGTCTTTCTTTACTCTTTGTCCCGTGTACCACGCCCCGTTATCCCTCGGGCCATCCTTTCAGACTCTCTGTCCCTTCTCGGGTAGTCTCGAAAATTCTCGGTACTCGAACCGTTCTCAGAAAAACCCGTGCGGCCCAACAGACGCCATGCGATCGAGATCACCGGCCAATGACGAACTCATTCCGTTTTATTATTAGTTCACAAAGCAGACGAGCTCCCAACCAAAGAATACAGTCGGCATTTATTAACCTGTTAACCGGGGATGACGAGTTAACTCGTCATACGAAGCTGCACTTAAAGACTACGAATTAAATGACAATTATCTCCCTGATCATTCCAAATACAAATGCATTTTAATGTCAGTACTCAACTGTTAAATCCGTATAATAATATCATTAATAATATCATTAATTCTATTATCATTATACATAATATCATTAATACTATTATCATTATACATAATATCATTAATACTTGCCACATAAAAATGCAAGGTTTCAGAATAAATCAATTGCGAACATAATTCAGAACATTCATAATAACATAATATATGCTTTATAATTATCAATATATCGTAGGGATTTATTTTATTACTAAATCAAGAGTACCCGAGTGATATTTTTAAAAGAATTTCTCGGTTAACAGGTTAATACGGAAGAAAGTTCAAAGAGAGAGAGTAGCGAAAGACGAAAACGCAGGAACGCAAAGTAACGCGCAGGGGGTACTCAGGTAGTTTCCTACATTCAGTCGGATCTCTCGTACTTGTCCGCCCTGGAGCACCCTGCTTTGTGATGAATGTCCGTTCTTTCCCTCCCGCCCTCCAATCTCCTTTTTCCTCTCCTTGCCTCTCTTTCACCAGGGTTCCCGTTTCCCTCGCCCCCCCTCGTCTTTTGTTCACGGGACGAACGTGCACAATGACGGGTACCGTGAAACCCAACTTCGTATCCTACCTTCTCTTTCCTCCTCAAATACATATCGCTGTCTCTTTCCTCCCTTTTCCTCGCGAGTCTGTGAAAAGGACTTAATCACATGCGGCACTAGGGATTTGTCCCTTTCCAGGTAGCCAGGGTGTACGGTACATAAGGCTCCCTGAAATTCCCTTTTCTTCCTACCTCGCGGAGGGTTTACCGCAACCCCCGCACCACCCCGAGAAAAGGTTTCGGACAGGTACTTTCCGTTCCCAACTTAGCCTGTCTACTTGCGTATCGTTCGTAATATTCATCTCTGCATCGACGAGTGCAGGAGATTTTTTAACAAAATTAAACATCTTTTTACAAAATTATTGTTTCACTTACCTACATTTAATACATTTAAAAACAGTTTCAAGACACGAGACTTGTAATCAGTTTATTAGAATCTGAATTTTATGTTTTATTAACATTCGAATTATTAAAGCAATCAAACTGAAGAGAACTTGGAATGTAATAAAAATAATCAAATTGAAATCGATTAATTTCTTTGATACACCAATTATTAATAAGGATGTACAAGTGGATGTATTAATATGACTGAATATATTGTTCGTTTTAGTGTGAAGTGTATTTACGCCTTTAGCTTGTCATTGAATTTTTAGTCTAATTAAGAAAAGAATGAAGGGAATGGAAAACTTGTAAAAAAGAAGGGGAACGTGGTAGACATTTCCCGCGTTACAAGGCGACCGGCAACGTACGCGGTTCGTGTAGGAGAGAAGTTTAAAACGGAGCAATTTCTCGAGCAAACCATAATTACGTTAATGGCTATCGTAAAACATGCGTTTCAATCGCTAAGAACATACTTAAAATATAACGTATTAATTATACTAGTCTGCGGCTTTTACAGTGCACTTATCGGCTACATTGTAACGTGTTAATTACATTGTTTACGATCAGTAATTTACCATGAAAAATCATAAACATTGCGTGGATTTACAAGCACATCGAAACTCACACCTAGTTGTCGAACTTTCGACACTCCTTTATGATAATTGTTAAGCAAAGCAGTAGCTCGATAACAAACACATGAATACCAACATTTCACAAAGATATATGACATATATATGCATAATAACTAGACTTTATTTTCTGTCATTTTTAGAAATCAAAATATGCTTGTTTTTCTTATGAATCTTAAAATCATTGCAACATTTTATATGTATTTGTATTTTAATATTTAATGCACGAATGATATTCTCTGGAAAATAAGCAATATTGATGTTCATCTCTTTGTTAATTAATTAGTATGTCCTCAGAATATCATTTCGTGAAGTTGTTTCAAGTCAAACTCGTGTAAAGAAAAAGAAGGGTAAAAAGACTTACATGTGATGATAAATAAAGAAGTAATACAGCCATCCCCTTTGTGTATGTTAAGAAACCAAGTTAATTAATCACAGCTTGTTAATTGTTCACTAATCAGATCACTTTGTTTATTAAAAGACAAGCAATATTTGAAGCACTGTACTACGAATCATGCGCATCGAAAATCGTCACTTACCTGAAGTTGCATCGGACACCTACCATTCGATTCCTTCGAAAGTAATCGATATCACGTTCGCCAACACAGTCGTTATTCTTTAAATTGGTACACAATCGGACCAACTGAAGTCAATCTTAATGTCGCCATCTTAATCGACGTTCGAGTTACCGCGATAAATTAATTGTGAGCGGCGACTGAGAATCGCCGCGGAGTGCAAGAGACTTGTATTGGCGAACTCTTATCTCGAGCCGGCGAACTTGCGTGGGAATAAGAGAGCAGAATTCTTGGAAAACGTAACGTATTCTATATTTAACAAATATCTTTTCCATGTCTAATATTTACAGTTACACAATGCGCATGTGTGTTTGCCTAAAGTTATTCGTCACTGAGTATTTACAATGCGTAATTACAATGTGTCGTCGCGGACGGAGTGATTAGCAGGCCGAATTTCGCTTTTCGTCTTTCGCTCGTATACTTAGAAATAATACCTAGGATGCTACGCAGAGTAAACTACAGTTTTTATTGGGAAAACCGTATTATTGGAAAGCAATGGAGATGAATCTGTTTTACCGATAACGTTATACATTAATCGCCAAGGAAGTTACGAAATATTATAAATGCCTGGAAATTAGGTGTTAATCGTAACTTTAGTATCAATTTCTCACATATTATTACAATGAAGTCTTCGTCAAATTAAAGTAGGAATTACTAAAACAAAGTGTTTCCTTAATCCAGCATTTTGTACTTCGATCGAGTCGTTCACTTTCTTTCATAAAATTAAATCTGCGATACTGATTTGTAAATATTGCCGACGTCATACTTAATTGTGCGACTCATTGAGAAAGCAGTGCACGTGCCACTCTGCGATTTAAATTCTGTGGCCAATATCCTTTTGTAAACATGCCTTTACTGTACGTAGACATTTGCAGTACCAACAGAAATGAATGTAAAGATAATAATACATTCACGTTTAAGATATAACAAAGTAAAATACTGAGATGAACTTCGACTTTCGTGATGAAAATGCAATTTTGATATAAATCGTTCTAGAATTAAGCGACAAATATAAAGCAATGCGTGGTAAGAGAACACGACTAATCATTGCACTCACGGAGCATGTGTCGCGCTCTGATTGGTCGCTCGTGTTCTTCTCCAATTCGCAAAGTAGGTCTCGAAATCTTTCTTCCGTGTTTCATCGTTATAAACATTCGATCTTTATCCGCCATTGAAACGAACGAAGAAGCTTTAACACTAGAACTACCAAGGGTGTTAAGATAGTCATTTAGACCGCCATTTTGAATTAAATTATTCCAATATACCATTGCGAAATATTTGAGATCCGATGTACTTTCATTTTATATACACAACGCGAATAATTGCATCCATTAATTAACTTATATGATAAATGTGCAAGCACAAGTGAATATATGGCTGGTAGTTTTAGCGTTAATATGTTGGTACGATCGCAATACGAAATCAATTACAATAACTGCATCGAAATAGTAATGTCATTGGTGAATGGCAGGTACAAAATCTGGTTTTATTACGTTCATGGAAACAGGAAATTAGGAAGTCCAGTAAAAAGCTGACCGTACGGGTAGTCCACTAAGAAACTACTTAGAACTAACATTTGGCATTCGGTTAATTAAACTGTCTTCTACCGGAAAGTATACGCGGTGTCAATTTTCTCCTCCAAGTCTCCGCTCGTAAATCAATTGATTAGTTTGAGCACACAGTGCTACTTCGGTGAATAATTACAGAATCGCAATTAATAATAGATATCACACACGGTCTTCACACTGTTTCTCTTTTTCTCTTTTATCTCTCACGCAATCACTCGCACTCTCTCTCTCTCGCTCTCTCACCTTAGATTTACGTAACGCGCAAGGTATACGCTTCGAATTCGGCGCGCCAAAAAACACTCCGATCCGGGAAAATTCGTTTTTAATATAAAAGCTTATGCAACAATGAACAACGAAAATAGTTTAAACCGCTGGGATACACCTGCTTTTCTCATTGCCTCGTACCTCCCCTTTCTTTTATCTTGCCCACCATTTTACTCGCAACGCCATAACTGTTTTTACGTTTCGCAACTAATCGTGCATCGTCCATCAGCTCGCAATCACTTAATGTATTAATTGTCGATGATTAAACAAATTAATGCTACTTGCCCGGAAATGACGGAACATTATTACAATGAATCTTCCACGGATCATTTCAATCATGTCACGTTGAACACACAAATATCGTTGTAACTTTATTGTAGAAATTAACGATTCATTTTGCATCCAATTAACATAAACGTTGCCATTTTATATTCTAGGTAAATAATCGATGTCTTGTCAGACGCTAACTAATTTAATCGAACTAATAATGGAGAGAAAAGGATGTAAATGCAGCTGTTTAAACTATGGTATCGAAACAATAAGAATAATTAAGTTCATTCTTTTAACCAATTAATCTACGATGGATTAAGAAAATTATTCAAATTCCCGTGGAGTCCACTTTCTTTTGTATAAAGAAACGCAATTCCGACTTCTACGTCCAAAACGTGTCGAAAATATACAATGTTACTCAATCAATCGAAACAAGATTTAATGTCGCAAGAGATAAAGAAGAAAGAACTAAGATTTAACAAATAATAAACTTATTATCGTCTACGAAAAACATGTAACCCACGAGATTAACACTAGAACTACCAAAGCAGTCAAAATGGCGGATCCTCGGAATAGAATAAAAATGATCTAATTTATAACGTTTAATTATCTGCGATTTTTCGTGCTTCACTTTGCACGATGAACATAAATAATTCGATTTATTTCTTCCATTCATCCCTTTCGTTTTAAAGACGTGCATATAAATATGCAAATACAGCTGAATATATAGCTGGTAGTTCTAGTGTTTAAAGTGCATCTCTATGTGCGTCATTGCCAACATTACCAACGGTGTTTCACAATGAATGTAAAAAACAGTAATGGCACGCGCAACGTATGACGACCATTTTTTGGTTTAGGTTAGGTTAACAATCATTCCCTGTCGAACGGCTCGTCGAAGAGCTACGTTGCGACAATGGAATAAACGATAGGATCTCGTTGTGTTGTTCTTGCTGCTGCTGCTATTCGTTTATTTGTCTTTTTTTCTGTGTTTTTAATGGTTACAAAGAAAACCACCGGACGTCAATCTGTCCACGGTGTTTCGTCTTTGGTGATCGATCCTTCTCGTAAATCCGCGCGAAAAGAATTGAACGCCCGCGAATTTTCGTTGAGAATAATAGGAACCTTTCCTCGAGCGATTTTCCTGAGATACTCACTTATGAAATGTCTGTTCGCGAATGGTATGATTAGCAGACAAAATGATCACCTTAAGAGTCCTTCCATTGCTGAACACGTGGCGCAACTTAATTGCCAGTATTATGTCATCCCATAAGTAATGTCATTTATGGATTCTATCAGTGTAAATTTGGTTTAAAATGCCAAATATTATGACACGATGAGAGAAGTTCGTATAATCATATTAAGGAAACATGATACGAATGTGTGTATACGAGCTGTTATTTTTGAAAGTGATATAAATCCAGTTTTCATGAAAACTGAATGAAACATAACTTATCTTCATTTATTAGTTACGATACTAAAATCAAAAGAAACAATAAAGTTATAACACTTTAAAAAACCACGGCTCGTATGATAAAGAAGAAACGACATTACTTATGAGATAACCTAATATTTCAGTAATAAATCGATTGTTAAACTCACATATTTAATTAATATTATTCGTTATCTATAACATGATCCACGTAGATCATCGCTTCGAAATGTACGAAAACACTTCTTACATTTAACTTCTGTCTACATAGAAAAATGTCCCTATATAGTAGTCTATTGTTCGTACCCCTTACTTCCTATCGGTAAATGTCAAATTTAACATGTAATCGCTTATCCTTAGAGAAACTTTACGTGACGAATTCCTAAACAGATTCCAAAGGAATCATCGTAAAGAGTCGTAGTAGTTTTGCAGTTTCTTTCGATGAGGTAAGCGAGCGACTGACACTACAGTCTCGTACACCGAGTTCCCCTAAACTCGTCAGCAATGGAAGGTTAAAGTGTTTCGTCGATTTAAGCTCTTCTCAATGTTTCGCGATGCTCCGAGTATTATTTAAATGATATCGAGATAGTAACAGGAATGGAATATCCCTAGTAAGTTACCGACGAAGAATATCGAAGTGTACGACAATGGGTTAAAACCAAATGTTACGCCAAATGTTACTAGGCAGAATAATATCCATATTAACGTTAGTTTAATCATGCAAACTAGAATCAGTGGGTGTCAATGGACTTTAAACAGCAATGTAAAGAAACACTGGTTTAAGAAGTAACTAAAGAGACAAACCCAGGGTCATACAAAAGGTAGAAGGTCGTCATCCTCCATTCTGCGTTGATCTTTTCATTAGTGCGACCATGGAATTCCCGTGGCGCGCACAAACCGCGACATTCTACACTCCGATATTCTGGACTCTAAAGTAACCTTTCAACCTATGCATCGCGAGTCGTTTGCGCTCGATTTCCACCAGCATATTATAGAACTAGGTTGCGCCGTTTACGTTTGCCAGCATGGATCGAATCACTGGGTTACTGCCACTAATTCCTACGACCCGGGGAGTCTTGAAAAATTACTTAAACTTTAAGAAGATACTTGATAATCTCAGTATTTCGAACGTACGATTTTCTTTCGCGTTGTTCATCATTATGAAGTCATGTGGACCGGGCTTAACACCAGAACTACCGAACATATATTCGGTTGTCTTACAAGTGTATTTGAATAGAAATTATGACCGAAGGATGTAAGTTAATTACTGGACTTAATTATATACAGTATGTACATACAATAGAGATATATAAAATCTCGAACAATGCACCGTTATATATTTGAATAATTATATTAAAACCGGACACCAGTCATTCCGACTGCTTTGGTAGTTCTAGTGTTAATGAAACGTTCTCATAGGGACCTTTAACCGCTTAACCTACGACAACCTGACATACTCATCGTCTAACATCGTACAAATATTCATCGACAAGTAATACAAATATTTTCATTAGAAAATATAGTTCTTCTTTAAAAAATTAACTTATAACTCCATGGTCTTCATACTGTTTTTGATCTACCATTTTTTACGAGAGGATGCTGAACCAGTTTCTTCAGTGATAAATCATTTCCACGGCGACTAGTGATTTTTATAAATTACAGTAAAAATCGTGTAAAGCGGTTAACGGAAGAGTAATCGTTTAACCTGTTAACCTGGGCCGACGAGTTAACTCGTCAGTAGAATCTATACTTATCTCGAAGGTTACGAATTAAATTACAATGCTCCCTCGCGTAATTCTCAAATTTCGATGGCCATACGTTTCATTAATGTAAACCAAAGTCATGTATACATCATAATTAGAAATATATCAAACAGATTTCTTTTATTACCAGATTCGAAAGTAGACAAGCGATGCCGGTTTCTGGAAGAATTGCCCAGTTAACAGGTTAAATGAAGGAGGCGAATTGCAACGTACTAGGGTAGGCACGAATAGAGGAAGATCTGTTCCCCACCGATAATGATAACCCCGCGAGCACCTTAATCACATTCGCTTGCTTCGGAAACAGACGGAAGAGATAACGGGTACTGCTTGGAAACTGAGATAAGCAGCGCCATGCACTTCGAAAATGTATCTTCAAGTTTAGAAGTCATTTACGAATTTCGCGGACGCACGAGGGGGTGGATTCCCGATAGTGAAATGCGTCTATCGAACAATAACAAGACATCAAAGTAAACTGAAGATAGTATAGCAAGCTAGGTAAGCAAACTAGAATGTTGTAAAACGTACATCGTAATCCATAAATGATATGCAACGAAGTCATTTAAAGACATCACACGCAAATGGATCACGAAAACAAGAAGAATATAATTACAACACTACGCGTCCATCATTGAGCACCTGACGATGAAAAAACCCATTTCAATTGCAGATTAGTAGAGTGCAGTAAGAGGGAAGAAAAACATGTACGAATGTTGACGCAAGACGTAATTCATCCTATTTCGAAGTATCTACGATAAAAGTATTTAATGAAATCTTCGAAATCGTCATGGAAGATTGAAATTGAATCATTAAGCAGAAACGATGATCGTCCTTCGAGTATTATTAACTTAGCAGTGAGTTTATCACACAATGCAGTTAATGTCCATAAATTTGCTATTCGATGCATTTCTTACTATTCCTACCTGTTGCTCCGTGCCTATTGTTCTTCTAGAGACACAAGTTCGGCACCATCCATTCTCTATTATTTATTTTATACAATCAATGATACTTTCCCTCAAAAATCCCTGTTTACGAATTCCAAGACGAACAGTAAACGTCTATGATAAGAAAAGAAAGAATATGTTGCATATTGAGTATCATAAGAAGAAATGATCGAGTTTAAATGATCACTTCTGATTCTCCCTGCTAGTGCCTTTCGATTGGATGTATTTTTAGTGATTCTTGAGCGTGGTAACACTGGGAGGCTCAGTGGCGGTCGAGCGGCGTAAGTCCCACGCAGGAAACCGTCGCACGAGGTGTCTCGACTCTAACCCCACCAGATATCCAAGCGAAAGAAGAGAGAAAAAGAGAAAGACAGTACTCTCTTGGTACTTGCACGTCCAATATATCTGTGTGTATGTTGGGGGACATGTATACGATCGGAGAGCCATGGTATGTGTATACGATAGTGGCTGTGCACATGCCTTCGTAGAGGGGTTGCCAGACAATGAGTAACGGGTCTCTATAGTCGGCAAGGGCCGAAGGAAGAGGGAGGGTCAGGGGAAGTCCCGCATCTCCAATCGATTACAATAGCACCTAACCTAGGGTAGCGGGAGAAGAGACTCGTGCGAAGGTCCTTTTCCATCTCACTTTCTCCCCGTCTACATTCACCGAACTCTCCTTTCATCCTTTTCTCAGCCCTACGTTGGTATACCCTTCGAAAGAGGACTCGCCTGCCATCGGATATTCTCGGTTCTCCTCGGTCACCACGGCTCGGGGAATTCCTCCACCTGCACGTGCGTCAATTTCCACACACCAAGGCACCTACACGATCCTATTTCACCCCAAAGAACCCTTCATACCAACCAGCATAAAACATCCCCGACGAGGAGACGTGTGGAATATATACTAGCCCCGACTGGTACCAACACATGGCAGGACATACGAGAAATTAGAAACTTGAAGATATCTCATTTTTAACAGAAGAATGCAACAAAACCTGAAATACGATTTGGACATGATTCTCTGAAGTTACCGGTAGCAAGAAGACAGTGTATCCATCAGACGTTGTACACGTTATGTCTCACAATGTAACAGTAATACAGATCACATCTCAATGTAAGAGCTCAGTGCATCTAATTAGCGAGAAACATTGTTGCAATATTCTAACAGTGCACATTGTAGCACAGTCAAATGTGTCCGCAGCGTATACGTAATTACATTATGTACGAATATTATTGCATTTCAAAAATGCAACGTGTGTGATGTAATTATGAATCTGTCCAAGTGCGATATCTAAGTATTAGATATTGTTAGAGCAACATAAACATCGGCTTCCGAAACGGGCCAACATTCAGCACGTAATTGCGTCTCGTCTTATCGGGCAAAATAAAAAGATTCTTGTAAGTTTCCGAGTAACATGAACTGCCTTGAATACACGGCGCGAATTATGTTCGCTGAAATGCACCATGAATGTACTAGAACATGATCTAAATTACCGAAACAACATATGTTCCGAGTCGACAGGTGTTCCACGTGTCATGGTACCTTGAAAGTACTAGCCTCGCACACCCTTCGACTTGTTAGGTTAAGTATCCAAGGAAGTACAGCTGGGGTATTTGATATGCGAGGAGTAACGTGTTTTGCTGAAGTTTCGAGCGAAGAATTGAAATACATTGGAAAGGGGATGTACTTCGATTCTCCGTGGAATGTGGATACGGCGTTTCTTACGTTTCTTACGTTTCTTACGTTTCTTACGTCGAATGGAAAACATAGAATTCACCGTGGAATGTAAGGCGTTATAGAAATTCGAAACGATCTACGAAGAAACGAAAATGGTCGAATTACCGGCGATATTCCCACAGTGGTGGACTATTCTGGTTCTCGTACATTTCGGCAGTTCCGGAGGTCGTCAGGTCTAGGTAGGCAGTTGAATTTCAGGTTTTAGAGGCCTGCTTGGCAGACGAGCTTGCCGTTGGCCCTTCGAACCCACTGCTCCTGGCCTCTTGAATACCGCCTCTACATTCCGGTACAGGCCACAACAAAAATATCTTCGCATTCTACTCTTTACCGTCGAAAACTGGCCGATATCGAGGTCGAATCATCCCAATATTACTGCGGAAGCAATCATTTCAAAGTAATTCGACATGTTATAACATCGAAATAAACTCCGACGACTCATACTTTCATTAAACTCGAATGATGTACCTCTCCAGTAGCTTAGTGTATGAAAGAACGCATGACCGATGGAACTCATAGCGTTCACGTTAATTCGCTTTGGTTTGTTCCCGAAGAAACGAATGGTTTGACGCGCGATGTATTTAACCTGACAAAAAGATATCCAGTGAAAATGTGGGTTAGGAGTTAAAGCGTTAACTAATCGAGGGAGATGGAAGCGGCTGGTGTCACTATACTTTGTTTTGTAATGGCAACGTGGAGAGCAGAGGTAATGCCAAGATTGCACGTGATACTTCTCGGCTATTCAGGGCTATAATCATCTTTACTCGTTCACTCGGGGAGTGAATTGTTCAGGCAGAGCATGGTATACCTTGTGCCGGCTAGATTAAATCCGAGTTAGCAAGATGTTCTAATTAGATCGCGAATAACTTGTTCCGTCTGAAACTTATAAAGACTGAAAAAGATTGCAAAACGAAATTACTCATTTCGAAGTACCTCTCCTTGTCCTTCGTTTCGCGGCTGACTTCACTTGGAATATCAAGCTTCGTGTAGAAAATCAAGCGAACAGTTATCGTACATAAACTACGCCTAACCTATACCCAGTGAAATATAACATCGTTCATCCGAATGGAGAACTTCAGAGTTGCGCACAGAGGTTAAACGTTCGCACTGCGCATACGACGTGCGTTGGCAATGATTCATTCAAAATTCAAGTCCTACTCATTGTCACACAAATTGAATTATGAAAATAGACGCATAAGATTGATATTATACGATTCGTTCGTCTGCTGATAGAGAAAAGGAACGTCTGTAATTCGTTAATCGACGTCACAAAATGCCGGGGAATAAGTCGTCGTTTATAATGGAAATATTCTTCGAATGCAAAGGGTTTACGATGTGAATCTGAACTTGGAGCTCGATGCGAAGTTATAACCTAATAGTTGGAAATCTATGCGACCAAAGATAAATCGTTGTCTTTTGGAAGTTTGTCATCGACGGTTGTAAATCTTGTACTGATAAACTAACGATTGCAATCTCGATAAATGTTAGAATATCAGAGAGACATTTAGCGTCTACCCGGGAATATCGATTGTAACCATATATTGCCACCTGAATTTCGTGTAAGTAGGAGTAACATCTTCGCTCATCTGTATAAGCTATATATTGTTATCGAAGAGATACGATTCATAAACAAATATCGGTCGTTTGTGGAGAGATACCAAGTATATTTATAAGTTGAACGATAAGTCGCGTAAAGAGGTTGGTGATACAAAAATTCGAGCACGCGTTACGCCTACTACGAGGACGTATATTGTTCGCAATTGTAAACGCAGACTTAACAGGGAAACCAATATTTCTTAATATTGATGTATCATAACTTAACAAAGAAACGAATATTTCTGCTTCTCGAGAAGCAAGAATTAGGAATGATTTTAGGAATGAAATCATTGTGTCCCGATTGAAAAATTAATATTCTACTCCTCCTATAATAAGTCCGCCTTATTACTACAAACATTTTCAAGAAGTCTGGAAATCTGGCTATTCCAAAATCCCCAGAATGTCAACCCAACTATTGCGTTGAATCATAAATACGTTCCCTTTTTCAAAATAACGTTTATTCCTCAATAAAATTGACTGCAATGAACTTTACTCTAACATATTCGCAGTCATTATTAATAACTTCTTCCTATTTTCGAAGCAACTTGTCGATTCACTTTCCGCAAAACTCCGACGGTTTTAAGTAAACGAATTCCTGAACGATCGAAAACGATTTATGACAACCCAATATATAAGTATGATGATACAAAAATATCATGTTTTCATTTAATATTGAATTTAACGTTAACCCGAGACATCTCGGGGAACATGGATACCTCGATATAGGTTATGTTACTAAACGGCACACCACAAATGCCAAGTATAAGCGTATAACAAGCGAGTAGCAACATGAAATTGGTGGCAAAGAAGTCAATTGATGTTTAATGGAAGAAATTTAGTTCACTCACCAATGGCCCTTCACAAAACAAGGAGTTACCGTGTTAATTAACGACAAAGAACGCAAGCAGAAACGAATGTCATAACGCGAAGTCGCCGACGTATTATCGCGATTAGCTAAATTTAGGTTATGACGGAGATACTTGTTTCCTGGGTTTGCACATGGCCGTCAAACTGTGCTCATGCAATTGATTCAAGGTAATCAGGAATGAAAAGAGGGAAAGGATTTCGATCTGCAAGCCAGGCTAACCACTCTCAACAAGATAACTATAAACAATCGATGCAAAATCCCAAGAGTTATCTTCTTCGAATGAATATTTGAGCAAACGAAATGAACACAGCTCTATAACTGACAGTGGTGCTCATTCACAGTGTTAAATTTGAATTCAAACCTTGCTCGACATTAAGATTTTCTCCAGTTATATTTTATAATTCCAAGTTAAATTACCGATAACTGGAGTCAATTAATGTCGCCTCTCAGTCGCCACTAGAATTGCTGCAATAAACAGCATAGCTACACACTGTCGTCTCTTGAGTGCAAAGGGTTAAAGAGAAGAATAAACGAGACTGATGTTTACAACGGTTTTGGAGCAAAGGCGAGTAAGGAGTTGACAGACCTCTTCCGTATGTATCTCAACAATTAAAAGATTTATTCATAACATTCAATACAATTTGTTTCCTATGCGAGTAAACAAGAAAATAAACGAAACAAACAAAAAAAAGAGAGAGAACGTCATTCGCATCTCGACTTTATACACAATGTTGTCTTTTCGTCGATTGAATATATTGATCAAGATATGTCGAAGGCAGTCGAGGAGCAAAAGTCCCTAGACACAGGCCCAGAGCATTTGAGCACCATTCTTTCTAAGTCACTGTCATATAATGACAAAAAATTATTCTCATCGACATCCAGCTAACATTCTCGTAAAAAAGCTAACCCAACTTAAACGCAACGTGTTTTTCATAGCTGATTACGAAATGTTCCAGTCGATGGCAACGAAACAACTATTCTGATCAATCGAATAGCATATCCCCATGGGAATTCTGCGCTTGTCATGGTAGCTTCTCCATACATTTTTGACTAGTTTCGCACGATTCCTCTCGATATGTGCACATATGATACAATAATTACAGAAGTCTCCTGTACAAAAGTCCCTAATAAATAGGAAGTCAACTTAAACAATAATCCCTTGCGACCGTAGCCTTCCTAAATATTCCCGAAAATCGTGGTCCTTCAAAATCATATCCAAGCAGCTCCTTAACACTAGAACTACCCGGAACCAGTTCAAAAGACTGGTCCACGGAATTGAATCAAAATGTTACAATTTATAATCTTTCATTTTCTGAGATTTTTCTCAGAGTTTTTCAATCAAATAAATCGATGAATTTAAACCTTTCTTACATACATCCTTGTTTTAAGGACGTATACATAAATATACAAATAGCTGTCCGGCATTTTTAGTGTAATTATTCGAATATACCACGGCGAATTGTTTGGGACTCGATATAATAATTGAATAATTGAATCCATTAATGAACTGAAATCCGTCAGACATAATTTCTATACAAATCAATGTCTAAGCATAACTGAGTATATGTTCGGTAGTTCTAGTGTTAATTCGTAAACGCAGACTTTCCGAATTCGTAGTTAAATGCTGTTCCATTTTGCGGAGAAAAAGAAAAACAATGGTGAGCGACATCTCCTGATATTCTTAACCTAAATATCACCTAATATGTACAATATTGAATTGTTGTTAAATGCCACACGTTAAAATGGTGCCAGAACTCGAATGAACCGAACATATGCACGATGTTGATTATCCTTCGATTTCTTTCACGAGTAGTAAACAAGCTTATAATTTATCGCAATAAAGGCACTCGAAAAGTTGGGTCAACGACGAGATCAACCTTCTAATCAGTCTTCAACCATAACCTAGTAATAACTTAGTATGAGATCCTTACGAAACGTGTACTCCACTTGGAAAGTTTAAACTAAAACGAGGCTACGTTATTAACAAATAATATCGACGATCGATATTGAAACAGTTGCTCAACGAAAAGTTTCAGATACGCAAAGCTTTCGATCCCCCCTCTCTCTCTCCCTCGCCACTTCCGTCTGGTTGGTATCCCTGCTATGGTGCAATATGTCGCCAGAAATCAATTGTAAGTGTCATTTTCGAAAATGTAAATCGACGAGGACTGATCGTTATTCTTTTATTTTCAGAGAAGTTAGGTTAAGGCACGACATTTCGTCTCACAGCATTTCGTGAACTTCTTCGAACCTCTCATTTGAATAATTTGAATAAATTGAAAAAGTTACGTTAAAAATTTATCGATGAAAGCTTGAAGATTTTAATCATTTTAAATTACACAGGTTTTGAACTCCAAATTAATCATTTCGCAGATCATATTCACTTTTCGCCGATCAAATTCACCTTTTTGCGAATCAAGTTTGTATACATATTTCGTTTCTTAAAGTATCGTAATAAAAATAAAATTCAATGTAAAAGTTGAGTTTGATCTGTGAAAGGACGAATGTAATCTCGAAAATGGTTGATTTCGAGTGTGAAAGTTGAATATGATTTGCAAATAAATTAATTTCGAGTGTAAAACGTTGAATGTGATCTGCAAAGAAATGAATTTCGAGTGCTAAACCTGGCACGAATTACCTAACGAATCGAAAGAAACGTACGCGACGTAAGTCGAAACAAGATGGTGGTCAAGTCGGAATAATATTTGTACAAAGACGGTAACAACTTGTTGTGCCTCGATAAGAATGTCCTCCACATCGGCGAAGACATATCCGATTTTTGTTTTCTTCTTTTATCACGGCACTCGTATATTTCCATATCGAGTAATCTCGCTACCTTGTTGATTTCATGAAAAACAAGAGAAACAACACTAAGATCTCTGTGTACGTTCTTAGCTTTCCTCGGACAACCTGCTGTTTCTTTTGTTAACACGTTGGCTGCCGTGTGGGTCACCGGTAACCGACAAAACAAATCTTACCAAATCTCGAAACCAATATATCGCTAATATTCGTACAATTATTAATATGAATATTTCTAATCTTTTAAACGTTACGATAATCATGAAAAGTAATCAATGCATCGTAAAACCCTGAAACAATTTTATTTTTAGACGTTACTAACGCGAGGTATCGTACAACACGGATACCAGCACGGCGATCAACATAACCGCGTAATACGGGAATCATATACAAGTTACAAATGCGAGTATCGTGTAACATGGACGTCGGTCCGGCAGTAAACGTGTTAAATCATCCGTCCCCAGATTCGCGAGTTTCTAATGCAACAAAATCGAAATTCGAAAGATCGAATTTCGGAAAATAACATATTTAACAGGATTAAAAAGCGGAGTTTATTTTGACGGTATTAACGCGCCACAACGGGAACGGCGAATCGATAAAGAATATGAGTCATATGCGAGGTCTTCGTAAGCGAATTGCCGGGAACTGTTGAAAAATGTGCGATCGACTGCATCGAGGAAAAGAGTTCATTTCTGACTATTCTTATCGGAACGCAGCAAGTTGAGTCTGATAACGAAGAGAGATGTCGCGCAAGTTAATCTAGTCTCGGATAAACATTTCTTTGTTACTTTCTTGGAGAAAACGTTTCGCGGAAAGCTTTCTTTTGCCCGGCAGTCAACGTGTTGATACATCAGAATCATCTGAGAAAATACGATTTCACAGTTGAGAATCGGTAGGATACCAGTTGGACGATCGAGACAAGTTCAGATAGTGAAGATCAATAATAGAGCACCGGTAGAACTGCATAGGCCATTGCATTTCTATTCCACTCTAACCCTCGAACATTTCTTGCCATGCTTACCGATGGTCGAAATCAATAATCAGGAAAATCAATATCGATAAGATACGTTTGGGACGTGAGATATTAACCCTTTGCACTCGAAGAATATTTCGGTTGTAAACGAGGACGTACTTTAAATTGTTTTCTGATACCGATTAAGTTGTTACTGTTTCTTTCGATGGTAATTGACGAATGAATTTTATGATTGAAATTTCATACGTTTCTTTTATTAATTCCGTTTACCTGACAAATAGAAAATTTGAGTTTGGAATTGATCGGAATTCATTGGAATTCATTGGAATTCATTGCAAAACGCATGTCGCCGGTGGGGCACCTAGGAAGTGCAAAGAGTTAACAGACTTAAACGATCAGGCTTTAATGAATTTGGAGTTTTTACGGTTTTCTGGGAATTGTCAAAATTACGTCATTATCAATGACGTATTAGGAAAGAAACGGTGTTGATGATTGGTTATATCCTATCGTCCTTTGCTACCCTATCCCTATAGTGCGAATCAATAGAGCACCAGTAGAATACGATGGGAGAGAGACTAGCCCCTGTCCCGTCATGCTACGAGTATCCCACGATATCGTATTCTGTTCTAGTCTACATGAACACTGCCAATCATTATTCCACCATCATTTAGATAACCTCGAGATACTATTACTGATTCCAAAGTCGGTTCTTTAAATCCAGTTATCCGGCGAACGAAAAGATGAGTCGAAAGGGTACCCTTTTCAGGGTGTGCTTCCCTGGAAACTTACATGGCGAGGTCCAAAAGTTTCCAGACCGAACATCCAGTTTCCGAACATTTTAACACTTTCCGCTATGTTTCATTACGATGAACAAAACATGTTTGAATTTGAAAAATTCATCATACATTTCTCGCGAGCGAGAAATAAAAATATAATTGCAACTTCAACTAATAAAATAATAATGATCTTACATTTAATACAGCTCGCACAAGAGTGAAACTAGAAAATAAAAATGTGCTAGAAAATGTATTATTCGAAGTAGATTTTAATTTTGAATAAAAAATGTAATTAAACATAGTTAAGATTGTAATATTAACATCTCCCACATCGGTCGGGAAAGTGTTAAAAGCGGAATTCAGATGATCTCTTCGGTGGCACAGGAAATTAGCCGTTAATTAGCCGTTCTAACAATATATTCTAATAATGAATAGTACATAAAAAACTAAAAAGTATTACTTGAATCTAGTTCCTTTTTAATACCTTTGGAACGAAAACTTTTGGACCACACTGCGTATCACGTTCCTAGTCTGAAACTCGCGGCAAGTATGCAAGTATACAAGTATGCAAGTATGCAAGTATGCAAGTATACGCGAGGAAGTTGATCAAAAACAGTATTTCACTTTATGGAAACGTGTGTCCGAGCTATATTTACGTTCTTTGCATCCAAGAGAAATGACGTCTTCTCTTTTGTACAACCCGTGACGATGATCGTTCTACATCCAACGGTTTCGTGGACATTCTGGGACTACCGAATGTGGTTAAGAACAGAAACAGACCATGCGACGTTCCACGAGAAACTCGTTGCGTGGGCAGCGAATCGTAAAACCTTTGCACGATGCATTCGCGTATACGTTCGTTGACGGTATGAAATGTTCCGTAATACGATCTCGGGAGTAGATCACGATTCACGCGGAGAAGAGCTTAAAAGAACGGCGGTGTTAACGTGTTAGTTTCATCCTCGGTTTCGAGGAGGATTATGATGAATCGTAACAGCAAAAGTATATAAAAGAAAAGAGCAGACAGAAAGTCACCAGTCTTTGAATGAATTCTAAAGATAATGGAAAAAGAATCTTCGTTTCGTGAAGTATTCCGTTCCCCGTTGCTTCTCTAGTATGTATTATTGCGAACCTTATTACCGTCGAAACTAAAGTCTAATAACGTTAGATCTCATTTGTCTAGCGATCCGCATCCAAAGGAGTCATTGTTCCTTACGAATCGTTTGAAATGAAGCGATTCGATCGCGAAAGGAGGCAGACACGGAATTTCACGTAGAATTAATCTAGAATTGATCTTCGACGCAGGACGATGGCAATCGGATGTAACCCGAGGCAGATATATTGCATTAACCCGAGAGACACATTGAGAATCTCCGCATGACATGCTCGAGAAAACTCTTAATAACAGTCGGTCAGAGTTTGGTTACATGGTCAAGATTTTTGCTAAGTTTTAAGTTGAAAATGCACGAGATTATCCTCTCGCGGAGTGATGCGGCACTCTATGTGTATAGCGGAGAAACTCGTCCCGTATCGCGCGAACCTTCGGTAAGATCTCGAAAAAGCCATCACCGCATGTGCCAGAGACCAAGATTCAACGTCCTCAACTGCGGCAATTTGATCATAATCGCGTTTAGTCCAGTGGTACTTATCCTCGGGCATCCATAGAGATCGATGCACTTAAGCTGCTTCATGCTCTCAGCGATCGTGTTAAGTCCTTTGTCCGTCAGCCTACTGCACTGACCAATGTGCAGTGTCTCCAAGTCGTGAAGTGTCTTCGCGATCATGCAGATCCCGTCGTCACTGATCTGACACGCCGACAGTGATAGTGACTTCAAATTGAAGAGTCCCTGGGAGATGTGAATGAGTGCTTGGTCACCGATCTTGTCGCAAAACGACACATCCAGGGAAGCTATCCTACTGCCACCCTCCGCGAGATAAGCGATACCGATATCCGAGATGTTGTCGCATGATCGCAGATTGAGTTCACGTAAACTAGGCATTCGCGCGAGATGTTTCACCCCGGAGTCCGTGATGCACACGCAGAACGAGAGATTAATGGATTTTAAGGTTGTGAAGCCAAGGGAGACGTGCCTCAAAGCTTCGTCACTTAATCGTTGGCAGTCCTGCAGACTCAAGTGTTCTAACGCGAGATTGCCGTGTGCTACGTCACGATTTAAACCAGCCAAGTGTGCGATACCTTGGTCGGAAACGTACCAACAACTTCGTAGATCGAGTCTCTTTAACTTTCTTAAACCGCGCGCGATCAGCAGCAAACCACCACTCGTTATATTGCAACAACCGCCGAGTTCCAAGTGCTCGAGATTCTTGAGATACTGCGTGATCTTGAAGAGAGATGCATCCGTGACTTGCTTGCAGAGCGACAGGTTCAACTCGGTGAGCGTAGGGAAGTCTTGGCAGAAGGCGTTGCATAGTCCGAAGTCGGTGATGTTGTAACAGCCGGACAAATTCAGTGATTCAAGGTTCGGTATGCCTTTGAGTACATCGCCTAGTCCTCTTCTAAGTGAGAGCACCTGAACTTTCTTGACTCCTCTTCTGACGAGGCTAGCAAAGAGTGCCGGTGCTTGTTTTCTGAGATGTAACCTCGCCTCGACCCCTCGCCAAACCGACCGGTAATACGCGGCATCTCTCCACGCGGTGCACACCTGTGCCGCGCGTCCTTTGTCCCTGACCTCGAGGTAGCTGAAGATGAGTGCAAGTATCTCTGGATAAAGACACGAAATGTGCGTACTTTGCGAGGCTGTGCCGCGTGATACTTGGGGATGTTGTCTGGAGGAAATTCCCTGGACGTAAACCGGCAAACTGGTGGCACCGGTCGTATAATGCAATGCGTTGCTGGAATCGTCGAGGATGGCTTCGTTCTGCGGTGTCGGTATTGCCAGGTGCGGTTGATGCAAGTGATAATAGTGGCCTGGACGATGAAGCCGAGTCAACGGAAGTTCCGTCATCGACAACTCACTTTCCTCCATGTTGCGTGATCTTCACTAGAACTTCTTTTCCCTCCTTCTTTCCCTTCGCTCGTATTCGTTTCTTTGTTCCGCTTCCTCTTCTTCTTCTTCTTCCTCCTCCTCCTCCTCCTCGGTGCTCTCTTCTTTCGCAATAGCGTTATTCTTTCGTCTGTTTCTATTGCTTGCCGTGTATCAACGTTCGCTCGGCATTATAATCAAGTGCCGTTTATTAGGACGTGGAGACAAGTAGTTTTCCACGCGGATTTAATTAACCCGACGTTTCTATCGGCGCATCTGTGCTGAGAAACGACGTCGTCGTCGCCGTCTTCGTCCTCGTCGTCGTCGCGTCGCCGTCGTTGATGTTCCACTATGAGAAATTTACGTGCAATACGTATATGTACGCGTCGTACTCGGCGAAGCGTGATCGGACGAGAGAGAGGAGAAAAAAAAGCGATTCTGTCACTCGTTTTAAGCTTCACAAATACCAGTTCCGCGCGAGAGTTACTTCACGAAACACCACTCTCACGTCGCACATGTAAAACACTATCGTATTCAGTCCGCGTTCCGCTTCTTCTACACTTTTCTCTCCATCCAGCACGCTCTTTCGTCTTCTATCCTTCTTCTTCCCTTGTCCCCCACCCCCGTCCCGCACAGTCTCGCCCACCCGCCTGCCCTCCCACCTCACTTCTCCACTCCGCACCGCTCCACTCCTCTCAATCCGCCCCTACCTCGCGAGCACTATCCTACGATTCGTCTCTTTTTCTCTTTTTGCTTTTCACTTCTCGTCTCGTCTCGTCTCGTCTCTTCCCTTCTTAACGCCCCACCTCTTCCTCTTACTATCCCTCGATCTCCCTCTCGCACAACGCGGTCACTTCCTCTACTCTCTCGTTCTACCTCCGGCACCGCTCTCCTTCCCTCTTTTTCTACTCGCAACGCGGAATATATGTATGCGGTGCTCTCACGCACCAGCAGCCGCCGTGACGTTCTTTCTTCCGGGACGTGTGTGTACGTACTGGATATTATTAAGGTACTACACGGGGCGAAGAAGCGTGTCAAACACCGAGTAGTACGTGCTCTTCTTTTGCCTCCACGTGCCGATATACCGCCGATATCTTTCTCGTGGAAATTCTGGCCGTCCCGTCGACAATAAAATGTGCCGTTGGGTCACTCGTGTAACTACCCGTCGAGCGGCACATCGCCAAACTGTGAACCGGTGTGCTGCCAGCCGCGGACTGTTGTTCCCCCTGCTGCAACTCAGATGTCCGTGCTGTCGCTTCGCCTGCCATAGGCGGAGCGAGCCGAGGTAGAACCGTTTCTCTATTGGCTGATACACTCTCGTACACCTACCACGTGACCACACCGGCGAATATCGATTCGGGTTGCTCTGCGGCGGCATTTTTAAGTTTTCGTACCGTGGTGGGGGCTACGACACACCGTGTTCTACTCCAGACCACGTTGCTGCGACTACCACCACGCGACCGAACCCTTACGACCTGTGCCCGATATTTACCGATGTTATTACTAAATATAAGACGCCAAATTTAATATAAAACTACAGATTGCAATTAATAGTACCATTGAGCCGCTGATGAAATGCTTAAATGATTAACTCCACTTTCTGCAGATTTACCGTCGAAGTATATGATTGATGCTGAACTTTTCATTATTATCAAGTTCCACTATTTTTTGCTCAATGAAGTTAATCGATTTAGACTTTGAACTGCACAATTAATAGTAATAGGAACACCTAAACTTCAAGTTTCCTAGTACTATTATTATTCTATTATTATTCTATTATTATTCTATTATTATTCTATTATTATCGGTTCCTGTAGAGCTTGATAATATTTCAATAAAAGTACTACATTAAAAACATACTCTTGCAGTATTCTCCGAGAAAATATTACAGAAACAAGATAATATTTTAATCCGCAGAATAAATTTGCAGTTTATACACGACTTTATGCAATTTGAAAATTAATAATTCGCCATTTATAGTAATTGTTATCTAATTAATCTGTTTTCTTTGAATCAGATTACTGTCTTATATACTTGATATTTAAAGCATTCCTCTAATAAACAATCGACATTTTTGTCGCAGCAAGAAATTGATTTTCTTTGCAGTTCCACATTTTTCTTGTCGTCTATCATACGCGTGATACAAATATATTATTATCACATTATACAATTATTTATTACGTAATTGGTATGCTTTACAATAAAATCAATTTGAAAATGTGTCTGTTAGACATTATTGGGTTGTTTCGGGATTTAAAGAAGGAAGTACGAAAAATACAGATTATCGAAGGGAAGAGTCTTTGTGAGGGGTTGAAGATGCGCCAAAGAATGGGGCTAAAAGTATGTGTCTTTAACCCGACACAAAGCGCACCGTCATTAATGTCATTTCTGTACCCAAATCGAGATTCCAAATCTATAGAAACTTGTCTAGGTACATTCGTGCTAAATCCTTACTTTGTACCCGGTTCCTTTCTTCCGAATATGGTAAGTATTATGGGGAAGAAAAGTTCGTAGAAACAAAATGCATTTTCCGAATAAAAAGCATTCGGGAAGAGTTTTCAATAGAACGAGCTATAAAAAGTACAGTTAAGGTAAAGTGTCGACCGATGGACTATAATCTGCAGGATAACTCGGCCAGGCGATTGGGTCGACCTTTTCGGACTTGACTCAGGTACACGAACAGGTAAATTCCAAGTTTACCTGTTCCTGCAATCGGTTCGTCTAAAGCTTGCTAATATTTCAATGAAAATCATAGATTCAAAACGTACTTTTTCAGTTATCAAACAAAAAGTAAATGCTTCGCTGATATATCGCGGAAATAAAATGAATATTTTAATCTGTAGAATACATTTGTAGTTTAAACTGGCTTTATATTTTCCGTTATATAATTCGAGAATTAAGGAAAATGTTGAAATATTGCGGAAACCAAAATATTATTTTAATCTGTAAAGTACATTTTTAATTTATTGATAGCTTTATATTTATGACGTTATAGCTCGCCATTTATTGGAATTGTTATCTTGTTCCTTTGTTTTCTTTGAATAAGATTTATTATACAAAATATATAACATTATTTGTGCTTTCAATTCGAGATATATTGGGTTACATGACGACTTAATTGAAAGCGATATTAATTATGTGGTTTACTTGAAATGTTATTGAAGATTCTTCCCAATTATTAATCCCGTGTGTTTCCGAATGAAACGATAGAGGATTGCGTTCTAACAAAATGGCCTACAAAATCATTCCTACGATAATTAATCGAATCTATAGTTATACATTATACAGTGACACAATATATCAGAGGTAGCGCAGTGCATTTGGCGTTTCGATCGATCAAAAGCAGGTGCCAAGCAACAACATTACGAAACTACTCGATGCAATACTATCTTTTCGTGTTTCGAATTTTCTATTAGGTCATTCGACATTAAAGTAATTACTTTTCGTGCTGCAGATCAAGCATTTTAATAAAATAACGTCAACGAAACAATTCAACACGATAAATAATCGGAATTCAAATAGATCCTTCTTAGAAAAAAGGTCAGCATTCAACAAACGACAAATTTGTCTGAAAAATGTGACCGCAGAGAAACAATGAGACGACATCGGTGTTACTTAACCCTTTTAGTACCTTAAAACCGATATATCGGCTTTGTGGGTTTTCCGAGAAATACCTTGAGCCGATATATCGGCTTTCCACTTTGAATATAATGAAAAAATATCGAATGATGTTCAAAAATTAAATTAGAAAAATTAAATAGATACCTTAAAATCGAATATTTATCAAGATATTTATTGACGGTACCCGGAAAATGTATAAGTTACTATAAGGGTTAAAGAAGAACAGAGTTATTACTTAAAAGCAGGTAAAATATCAATCGTTCTACCTGGACACTTCGGGATTTCCATTCCTAATAATGAATACTTCCGCTGATACCGGCGATTGCAGGTAAATTCATCATGGAATGAATTGTTTGTCGTTAAAATTAGGGGTGGAAACAGGTAGCAGAAGAAGAAAGTGGGAAAAACACATCAAGAATCACTGTTTCAGAGAAACAAGGAATATTAGAAAATATTTCGTTCTTGATTTCCATTAGTTTCTCACGAAAAATATAGTTTATCATAGATTATCATGCGCCAGCCGATTGAGAAGTAACCGGAAATGCAAGTCGGATATTTTTTGCATCAGCCAGAGACACCTAGTAACGGATCCTATTAACCCTGTTCTATTGTTGTGCTTCTTTGATTCTGATTTTTCTTGAAAACAAGGAACTTCGTTTACTTCGAATTGAAAATAAAATCTGAGTCAAGACTTTCAATGATCTTCTAAAGATTTATGTTTGTTCTATGTATATATATGAATAGATTATTACACACTTTGTTATTACTTAACTTTTACAATAATAAAATAAGGCATATGTGAAGCAGCTATTTTTTATTTCTTTACTACTTTAATCCTCTCAATACCCTAAAGTCGAAATATCGGCCCGCGGTTTCCGTGCGAAATACCTTTGGCCGATATTTCTGATTTCCCAAATGACGACAAAAATGCTGTTTTTTTAGAAAAACGTATTGATTCCAATAAATATCTTCAAAAATGCATATTTAGCAAGATATTTCTAGATGATACGTAGATAAATTATAAAGTTCTAAAAAGGTTAATATATGCAAGTTTATTTAATGTCTAACACTACGGAAAAAGAACGTCGAATTAATTATAAACAAGATGTTGCGCGTTCCTCTATTACCATCCAGAGGTTAAACAATAAAAACTAACAATGGAGATATGTCGTTCGCAAATAACTACACGATATTGCCGTAATTTAATAACGCCTGCTAATATTCTAATTTCACGGGGCAACAACTAAAGCGAATGAAAATGGCGGTGGCTTACACGTACTAATATTTATTCATAATCGTAGGTATAATATATAATAATAGTAATAATCAATATTATTACAATGCTATAACTGTATAACAGTAAACAAGATCGAATATGCTTGATTGAAATACTTGCGAATATGCCACTAAAACTGGCAAGTTAGAATATATTTACACATCGAAGGGAGCCGCTTTATTGCCTCTTACGGTGGATATGTGAATATTCGGACTAAAACATTGCGACGAAACATTGAATTGCGATATCAGAAGCAGGGTTAATTAATAATCGCGGTATTACAGTGGCAACTGGACCTGATATATCTTAACTACTATCACAGATTAATGTAGACAGTTTGTGTCATGGCCGAAAATGTCGAACAAGCCATTCGTTTACTTTTCATTTACATATTTCCTTTGCTTACGTTTGTAGCCGTTTATCGATGTTAACAAGAATTTATGAAATGTGTCGTAACATTCCTTGTACATTCCAATGCAGGACTTAAGTATAATTCACTTTTGAACGATTATGTCACATCCACATGGTAAACTGTTCTTTGGTCAGTAAATGATTATCCGTCTGCATTGCTTTTCCGCATTAATGGAGATTTCTTGCCGCAGAAGATCTAACTGTGGTGAGAGTATATACATCGATCACTTCAATTGAGATATTTCTGTTACGACACTTTCAATGCACCAATTTCCGACTGTTTTACAGTATAAACAGTTAAATACACTTTCCCGATTATGTTGTACTATAACGTGTTAATACACACTGAAACCCTTGCCATTCTAAGTTCAAGTAGATTTCTTCAATGTTAAATGAACGGAACATTAAATGACATCAAACAAGTGATTCGAGAGAATGTGATTGGATTGAATGAAACTAACGAATATCATTCGGAATAGAAAGAGTTAGCAGCGAGTCCGTGAACTCTTGTAAACCAGTTGAAAAACATGCCTCTGTATACCGTAGATACTTTCCGCTGCTTTTATTTTTCTTAATTATTCCCGTGCGCATCGAAAGCGTCAACGAATATAGGAGAGACCTTATAAAATAAAGTATACTTTAACTGTTTGCACTCGAAAGGCGACTCTCATTAGCCACTCAGTTTATCGCGGCAATTGGAGTGGCTACTGAGAGTCGCCACTCGAGTGCAAAGAGTTAAAAGGTGATCGGGTAATGTTGACAATATTGAATCGCCGTATTTGTCGTTTACGCTATTACATCCGCGCATCTCATAATCAATTCTCGATCACGTGGTAACTCATTCGAACAGAATTTGTGCACGATTATGAAAATCTCATATATAATATCTTTATTCTGTACTGGAAAAATTGGATATAGCTTTGTACAAGTTTGTAGATGTTAGTTAGTCGTTCATTTAGCGTCTCGTTCTTTCATTATAAATTACTAAATTTACGTTACGAGCAGAGTTCGTCATTTTACGATTCTGAGTTAATACTTCCTTTCGCGCCGATCTTTTCTACGAGTCTTGAACATGAAAATATAAATAGGCCTTTTGTTCCTGGCGCGACATCGAGAAATACATATCGCGCTGAATGTAGCGCTTTTAAGAGAGATGTTTTTTTTCCATATTAAAAAAAGGCGCTATATATTCGTATTTCGAATTCTATGTTGAGTAAAGAATACTAGCATTCAAAGTATACATGAACGAGAATACAATCTTAAGTGTCGTAAATGGAATACAAAACTTATCGGTTTTTTTTTCGGAAACATAGCTGTTACAACATTTTGGATGTTCATATTTGTTACTATTGCATGCTTTTGTTTCTTTTACACCATTCTATTATTGTACCAAATAATATCGTTTGCGAAATAGCACGTGGGTGTACATTGTTGCTAACAACATTTTTTCCTATGTTGTTTTGTGCTTTTCCTCAAGCTTACTGTTTCATTGGTTTGTATGGCTTGTCGCTCCTTCCGCTCTTTTTTGGTTCTTAATACCTGCCGCGTTATTGCCATAAACATCTGAACATAATGAATTCACAGCGTTTAGTTTCTCCGAATTATCTCCGATTTATTTCAATAAACGAACGCGTTACTTTTTCCGTAAAAAGCAATGTGTTACGAATTAAAATAATTACCGCAGTTAATTGTAGTTATACGTTTTATATTACAAAAATAGACAAAAAAATGCATGAATAAATAATCGGTTGTTACGAATGAGAATATTTTTTGTCGAACGTTCGGTAAATAAAAAAATATGCATTATTAGGATTACATACCTCTTGAACGTTAATATTATCTTTCGCGGAAGTTTCGAATAACTGTATTCCCATTTGATTGGCAAATCTTTGTGCATCTTCTGTTAACACCACTTTTTCGTTAGGTGCGTCATTCTTATTTCCTACTAATACCCTGTTAACCACATCACAATTTTGCTCAATTTCATGCAACCACCTTTTAACATTGGCAAACGAATCACCACTGGTCACATCATAAACAACTATAACGCCATGTGTTCCCCTGTAGTAAGTTGAAGTTATTGTCCGAAATCGTTCTTGTCCAGCGGTATCCCAAATTTGGAGCTTTACTCTCTCACCATCTACTTCCAAAGTTTGTATTTTAAAATCCACCCCAATTGTAGTTATATAACTGCCATTGAAAGTATTGTCAGCGAATCTTAACAGCAATGAACTTTTCCCTACTCCTTGAACAAAAACCGAGAATACGATATGATGTAGAGAGGTCAAGCTGAGCACAGAAGACTGTGATGCTCTGTTAGTTAACACTTTTGGTATATTCCTATGGCTACGATTACAGAGAATCAAAAATTCTTTCATTCCTATTGTATATATAGAATTCTACATAGTTTGGTGGAGGATGACAAAATTGTTTCTATATAGAATCTACTTTGGGATGAGTCTATATTCTTTATTCCGCGATAGAGAAATGTAAGTTCGTTTTCTCTTTGTGATGCTATTCAATAGATAATCTTGAAGCTGTGATGGAGCTTGTTTTATTGACAAGCTGCTATATGTAAATGGTTTGGGCCACTTACCGCTGTCTCCTATTATCAATAGCTTAAATAAATGATCATATTCCCGGGCCATTTTGACATGTATGACGTGAGGTTTTATCACCCTCGCAATCAGTTGAAACAATTGGAAATATGGATGACAAGTTTACCAGACAGCCAAATATTAGTCTCGTTGATAGGCAGTTCTGGACTCGCAAAATATTGCTCTGCCAACCAAAGTGCGACAAAGCTAACGGCTTGCCTCAAGTAAATGTCTTTAGTATCAAATGATCGCCATGTTTATTTGCCGCGATATCACCGTTCATTATCACTACTGAGAAAAAAAGCTATATTCGTTTTGTATAACGCCCATCCCATATCAACTTGCTGCAGCCGCCATATTCTTCAAACGTTGAGGACTATTCAAGACTGAGCTCTCACCCTTAAATTTCTTTATTATAAAGTGTGTAATATGATCGTTTTCAAATTTATGCGAGAGAATCTTTTCTAAAATAGAAAGCTACGCAAGTTTAATATTTATTTTGAGCAGGACATTTTCAATATCACTAAAAGTAGCTGCACCTTTGGCAGAATTGTAACTATAAGTTTAGGAATATATTTATTTGATCCTTTATAAATATTTCCTGCATCTGTTTAGAATGATTTACATCGGACGAGAAATATATGCATTTTATTTTCTGCATATGCTTATTACTTTCTGTTGCATATATTTCACTAGTCGATTTTCGCAAGGTGCATTCGCGAATCTTTGAACAAACTCATCGAGTTCCGCCATTTCTCAGATATCAATTGGATCTTTCCGATCGGAAAGAGGTGTCAAAAATTCGATTGAAATTATTCAAATTATAAAACTTCAATTATTGCTATAATTTCAGGTTCGATAAAAGCGAGGTCTAATCATTGTAGGTAATAACGCGCATTAATTCCAATTCCTATGCACTATGATTCGGAACTATCCATGATCAAAATATTGTTTTCACAATATTTCGACAGCATATATTTTTTTAATAACATCAAGTAGTATTAGTTTAATTTTTATATTTTAAAAAAATATTAAAGTTAGGGGTAAGTTCGTATTACCGTCGTGGAACAGAACAGGATAGCTGAGCGCAACGTGCTCTTTCCTCGGCCACTATATATATAGTGTATACCCTTCGAGCTCTGCCGTACGCCGTCGATAGGTGTGTGCGTGTTTGTGTATACCCGCCGTCTAGACTTACTGCGATCGATACACTACTACAATGACGCGCTTATCTGCTTCACGCTTCGCTGGCTACACAAAAAAAAACTGCCGTTCTTCTGCACGTGCTCAGCCGACTTGTATACAAAACAACGTGCGTACAAGTTAATCCCTTTGTTCGCAGGTCATAAAATTCTCACGGAGAACATGTTATCTGCATGTTCGCACCTCGTAAATTCGCACTTAGTGTCGGCAAAACCTAAAGGTTTTCTTTACGTCACAGTCAAACTTTGAATTGCGATATCTCGAAGACGGCACGGCGCAGAGAGTTGAGCGAGGGCTCGTTTTAAACGGAACAACCAGCGCTATATTCTAAGCCCATTATTATTAATAAAGGACCACTTCATGTTTATTGTATTTTACAAGTTTAATACACGCGCAATTGACCCGCTGAAATTTTGCATTTCTCAGTTTATATTGCTATAAATTATAACAAAGATTTGTGTGCCATGGGTAAAAGAATTGAGCGTTAATTGAACCTCCAATCACTGGGAGAGTTGATAACTCAATACTTTGAACTAAGCCGATCGTAGCCAGGCTTCACGTTGGAAAGATACGCAGCTCAAATATCCCTAGTGAAGCTATATGCGTTTTCAACATTGGCGCGATAAAGTTTGTTCAATTACCATTTTACGATGATTTGCAGCCCTAACACTGGCAATTAATGAGGCCCGCATAGTTTTTAATAACTTGAGTGGCAGAATTATGATTATTTCAGGAATCATTCGTAATATGCACTCCCAATATAAATGCAAACTACACATTTACCACCAAAGTTACATCACTTCTATAGGTTTTTAAAAAATCACGTGTAAAACACAGCTACAGTAATCACACTCAGCTGTTGTTCTGCATATTACGGTGCAATTGTTATTAATTTAGGGAACTGGAACAATTAACGAATGTTAATCTTCGATAAATTTCACGAAAGGACATTAAATAAAATCGGTGACTTGTCGGGAACTGATAGCAATGAATTCGACGATATTAGTGCGGATGTACAATTCCAATGCGTCAATGAAGAAAAGCGCAAATATAATCAGAAAAGAATTCCTGGATTATTTTCGAAAAGATCTGGGACACGATTTCATACGATCGAGTCCCACAGCTCCTTTAAGCGATCAAACAATCTCATTCGTCAATGCCGGTATGAATCAAGTACGTGATATTCGCTAATGATTTGTTCTGCAATTTATTTGATTTTCGTTCTATATATATATTTGATGTCATAGCATTTTATTATCAGAATTTCGAGTCCGTAATAAATTAGAAGACACTTTGATTATCGGGATTACATATGTATTGATAATAAAAATCAGTTTTATTTTATAGAAGCCGTTTTGTTTGTTTGTACCTAGGCCTTCGAAGAATTATCCTTCTTTTCCTAGTTGCATGCACGAATATATGCGTTTCTTTTAATTACAGTTCAAAGGATTATTCTTAGGTGATTATAATCCACCTGCTACAAAAGTTGTCAACTCTCAAAAGTGTATCAGAGTAGGAGGAAAACATAATGATCTGAATGTTGTTGGTAATGATTCTTATCATCACACATTTTTTGAAATGCTTGGCAATTGGTCATTTGGAGATTATTTCAAGGTCTTTTACATGTTTGAAATCATTACAATTTCAATTACCTCTTGCTATTACAATTCTAATGTTATCCTCTGCATTAGGAAGAAGCATGCACATATGCTTGGGATTTACTAACAAAACACTATGGCATCAAACAAGAATTCTTATATGTAACTTATTTCGCCGGGGACGAAAAGTTAGGAATACAACCAGATTTAGAGTGTAAAGATATTTGGTTACGCATCGGAGTCCCACATGACAGAATCTTACCCTTCGGGATGGCTGATAATTTCTGGGAAATGGGCCTGTCCGGACCTTGCGGTTCGTGTACAGAAATACATGTAGATCATACTAAACAATTAAGAAACCGATCAGAGTATGTAAACAGGGGTGCTTCGAATCTCACAGAATTGTGGAATATAGTCTTTATACAATATGAAAGGTATATTATGAAACTGTTTTGCATAGAAATGTGAAACTCGTCATATTATTACATAAAGTTACTAGTCGAAATTATGCCCAAATAGGATGAAGGATGGTACGATAGTACCCTTAACAAAGCAACATATCGATACAGGTATGGGCCTTGAGAGACTTGTAGCTCTGCTACAAGAAAAGAGCTCAAATTATGATACAGACTTATTTGAACCACTATTCCAAGCTATTCAGAGATCCTCTAAAGCACCTGAATACAAGGGTAGATTTAACGAAGATGATAAATATAATATTGATACTGGTTATAGAATACTAGCAGATCATGCTAGAATGGTTACAGTTGCAATATCTGATGGAATATTGCCAGAGGATAAGTAAGTCGGTATTATTACTACATCGTAATTGCGAATACCACTGAAATACATGAGCCAATAAATGTTTATTTAGCCAGAAACTAAGGCGTATAATAAGGAAAGCTATAGATGTAGGTGAAAATGTGTTTAAGAAAAACAGTATTCTTTCTGAGCTCTCGTATTCTGTAGCCGAGAGTTTGGGCGACGCGTATCCTGAATTGCACGCTAATCTTAAACAGGTAAAGGTCAATGTCTTTTGGAAATGTTTTCTGTATTAAAAAATAATAGACTTCGAATAGGTACAAAGAATAATAGACTTCGAAGAAGAACTGTATACAAAATTGCGGAAAACTTCGGGCGAAAACTGGTTGAAGATCGTCAAATCCCGGCCGGAATTGGCACTAGTTTCGGATTACTTGACTCCGGGACTTGTGAATGGGTATAAAGATTTGCAGAGTATGACGGAGAAATTGTATGTGCATTTTTCCTAGTTATCTTCCGAAAAAGAACTATTAATTTCAGTGATATAAATGTCTTACTTTTCAGGCAAGAAACTAAAACTATTCCTGGAAGTGTAGCATTAAAATTGTTTGACACACATGGTATACGTCCAGAGACAATTGCGGAGCTTGCAGAAGTGGAATCTTTACATTTTGATGTAACAGCGTTTGAAAACGAGTTAAACAATCACAGGTTTCTATCGAAACTTGGATTGAAAGGAACCGCATTCATTACGATAGATTCTGTGAAATCACTCGCCGAAAGTGATGTACCCAAAACAGACGATTCATTGGTGTATGAATACACTTTTAATGGAAATTCTTATGAATTTCCAACAGTTCAAAGTAAGATTGTTGGACTCCTAGTAAACGGTATGTATATAATTGTGTTACAAGTCAACAATTTGATGAGTCTTTGCAGAAATACGGTCGAAAAATGCCGGATCGTCATTTTCATTTTTACCTTTACTACTAATTTCTGTTAGGTAAAGTCATAGTAACTGAAGGCAACGAAAACAATACCGAACTTAAAGTAGGGGATGATGTAGGTATAATATTAGATAGAACACCATGTTATTCTTCGGAAGGTGGCCAAAACTCCGATGAAGGTCATCTTTACACAGACAACGCAGCTTTTAATATAAATACCGTGAAGAAAATAAATGGCTATGTTATACATTTTGGACAACTCGCGACGTGCGAATTAAAGTACGTATTTTCCACGAAAGAATGCAAATCATTTCAATTGTTATCTTATTTCATTGAAATCGTAAATTTCCTTGTATAGGGAACCGAAGTTGGAGATTGGCATGGATTGTAAAGTATCTATAAATCCAAAAAAGCGCTTTGGAGCAATGAGACATCACACAGGAATTCATTTGCTAAACGCATCTTTAAAGAAGATTCTACCGACAGTCTATCAGCGTGGTTCCATGGCGGCTGAAGACATTTTGCTATTTCGATTCAATACTTTCGGTGATAAACTAAGCCTCGAACAATTGAAGAATATAGAATATTTAATAAATCAAAGTATAATGTCCAATGCTACAATCACAACAAGAACAGTGAATTCACTGGAACTGTTGGCGGAGGATTCGGTGACTTTAATGCCATCGGAAATATATTCGCACACCGGAATTCGCATCGTGGAAATTCACACAGATAGTCTAACTTCGAAGTAAGTACACTGTGTCTTTAAGATGACAAACTATTAACCCGCTGACTGCAAATATACATCCGCATTTAAATTAATTTTTCCGTGAGAAAGCATAAATGAACAGTTTATCTTGAAAAATGTAATAGCCAAAGAGAATCAGCGAGTTAATACTCGGATGAAGATAATTAGCGACAAGAACAAGTCTTATTATTCGCAGGAAACGATACTATTAATCTTTTAACGATGTTGTCCAACATGTTCCAACAAACAACCATTAACTTCGTGCAACACGATATTCGCGCGACAGTAGATGACCCTAAATTGTGTCGATAAAAATAAGAACGAGGAGTTCTTACGATTTAGTTATTCAATCGGTTGTTATGTAACACATAACAGTAATAATTTACTGAAAAAGTAAACGTGTGGTACCCTGCGAAATTGACTGGTCGCATATATACGCCGTTCGTATAAAATCATGGATATATGAGAGCGTATATACACGCCATTATCAGTGAAGGAGTTAACGTCATACAAAACTGAGTTAGAATGTCTTCATCATGTTGAACCTCATATGTTTTAGGGAAGCATGTTGCGGCACACATGTACACAACACTGGTATCCTAGAAAATTGTTGTATTTTGAATTTCACCGCGCGAGGAACAGCGAGGGTTACCATTAAGGCAGTCCTTGGGCCAAAAGCCACATCCGTGATAGAATCTGGTAAAAGTATCGAGATAACAATTTCGAATTTGGAGAAGCAATTCAAAGAGGGAAAGTATGATTACGAAACAGCAGAATCGATGATGAACGATGTGAAAAAGGATATTAATAATAAGAGCGAAGAGTTCTCCATACCTTATCTACTTAAACAAGAATGCTTACAACGCTTGGAAGAATTAAGTAAAGACATCTGGCAAGAAGTGAAGGCTCGAGAAAAGCAAGTATTATTTGCACTTGTGTTGCCTGCTTAATTGAAACTCGTGGTTTCATGAATTGCAATTTTCTAGGAATGATATCTGTGCGGAAGTGGGAGATACTGCTTACCGATCACTTCCGTTTATCGTGCACTTGTTGGGCAAAGAACCGGCACATTTATCGCTTCACGAAGTGGTTTCTCTTTTCCCTACGAAACCTGTACTTATCATTTCCCAAAAGAATGGCGCGGTAAAGGCACGATGTTGTGTTCCTGAAGTACGACCTGAACATCTTGATTATTTACAAAAATACAGTGATATCATTGGTTGTTCTAATTTCGGATAACTTTCGAATTGCAGAAAATAGCATGCGACAAGTTTAACGCACCGATGTGGATGGATACAGTCATCCGGACATTCGCCGGGACAAAAGGACCGGTGCAAGGATTTAATCCGTTATTAATTTCCTGTATGAAATCGAAAATGATTCCGAAAGATCTTCGCGGTTCCATGATAAATAAGGCGATCAAGGAAGCCGGCGAATTCGCGTCGTTACATGTGAAGCGACCCAAAAGAAATCTACTGGAAGCACTAAGTGAGTCGTAGACACTTTAGATACCTCAGTCTTCCAAATATTGATTATTGAAATGTAAATATAATCTTTTCTTGTCAAATAATCATTAATACGATAATTTTGAAACTGAAGTTATTCGTTTATTGTTGTAAATAAGTGTCCTATGATGTAGTAATCCTAAAAGCTTTTATCACCTTCGTTATTTCTTCGATCGTATATGATTCTCGTAAAAAGTGTTTAACGCTTCCCACTGCGCCGTGTGAAGCAATATATGCGGCCTCATCTTTCTCATATGTTCCACTGCTTCTTCGGGGGTACATTTGTTTTTCTAAAAAAAGTATCGTTTCCGGTTGAGCATCTTAAACGTTTTAATCGTCGGACGATGATTATTTTGTTCTTCTAACCGTCATTAAATAACAACCGACTAAAGTTGCACTGCGCGTTCGCCCGGCTTTGCAGTGAACGTAAACAGTTCCGGAAGTCCTGGACTTTTCAACTAAATCGGAACTATCCAGTCTGACATTCGATCCGTCGCGGAATCGATTAATAAAATTAACACCCGTTTGCAATTTCTCTTGACAGGGTGCCTCGAAAATATCTGTCGTCGACAACTGTAGAAACTCCACATTGTGTGTCTTCCATTCCTAAACAAGTTTTTTCGCTCGTATTTTCTTTCTCTTTCGTTTCTAATATTTCTTATTATCAATATCGTACGCGTTTAATAGATCACCTCGAGATCGATAAATTCTCATCGATTAATTATGCACACCTTTTCTGTATTGGAAAATAGAGTTAGTTCGTAATCCTCGTTCATCGAAACGACCGCCCTCACGTTTTCTTCGGTTATCAGCTGAAATTCGAGAATGTTTTTTTACGCATTTATTTCAATGTATTCTTCATGAATGCATCAATTCTGGTTGTTGGTTTCTGAATATTTATTGATTTTCATTGCTTCAAATGTTTTCAATTTGTAGAAAATATTCTTAAATTACGTCGAATACTTTCGAAGTAACTCGAACATGCTTGCGAAAGAGGAAACATAATAATAGTAAAAAATGCATGTAAAATGCTGTTAAAAACTGACGGAAAATTAGAAGGAAATGACAGTCCTAAAGTTTACCATGTTATTGATACCATATTGAATATATATTAGTATAATATAATGCCAAAGAAGTATATTCTTCCCATCACATTTTTGAACGTTGAAATACGCACCCGCTTGGTCATTCCGCGAAACGGAAGTGCACCTAGTATGACCGTTTCGTCCATTCGGTCGTACCAATTTCTCGCAGAAATTTTTTCCATGAACACATTGTAAAACAATGACGGATAGAAGGTCACTCTCGCGAACATTTTGGCTACAATTAGTTCACGTGAAAATAATTAGTTTCACACAACTTTCGACGTATTCGGGACCAGAATTAAACAGAGAATATTCGATGAAATTCCGTATTGATTTCTTTTCACGTTGAACTTTAAACGACACGTTTAAAATCGCTTTTGTTTAGGAATTATGAACTACTCGATGATGTTCTGATGTGAAAGACATTCTATGACGTACGTTGACCTACTACTTAGCTTCGGACGAGTAAAAGTAACAGGACTTAAGAAATGAAAATTGTGGTGGGAGCTGGGCAATCGGTCCCTTCGATTTAATACCGGTTTCTTATGGTGTTGTTGGAAATCTTCGAAAGATTTTTTTAACTTAATCGTATTCCATGAATGTAACATCTTCCGACCACAAATTTCCATGCGATACTGAAAGCGTACGTGACAGGATTTTGAATATAAAATGCTACGTGGCTGCGTTGCTTTCAATGGAGAATAAAATGCTATTGTGAATTCATACGAATGTAAATGAAAAAGCGGAAGGCTTAAGTTTTTACAATTCATTCTTCTAAGAAGTAAAAGCCTCCTAAAATATTATATAATTGTATAAAATATCATTCTTAAGGCTTCTAAAATATAAATATAAAATATAAAAATTCCCTCGAAGATGCGGGAAGCACAATCGATTCTCCACATTTTTAAGACCTGAACTTAATGACATAATGGTCAGGTGGTTTGTTTAAACTTTGTTCGGTAAATGAATTCTTCGGAAGTATGGACAACTTGTTTATACGAATTTTGCGAACGTTGAATATGATTTACGATTATGATCTCGAAAATTCATTTTTACGAGTGTGTAATATATATCAAATATAAGACTGAAACTAAAAATAAAATATTCCTTTATTTGCGGTTAACAAAGAGACATACAATAAAGTGTTCCAAAGACTAGATGCAACAGAATTATATCTTGTAATTTCCATAGGAAAAATTGTAATATATCAAGGAATTTCCCGAATATTCGAAGTAGAACCTAATTTTCTTTCAATGATTCCTTGGAGCACACAAAAGAGAAAATCTATTTGATCTTTGTAGAAGTAAAGAAGTAAAGCTTCAAAGGTGGCCATACTCTACTAATTATATTACCTACTAAATTTAATGCTTATGCTAGATTATTTTCTATTAATTGATCTTCCTCGAGATCGTCTAATATATCTACATCTAAACAGTAGCGCCCAAACTCTTTATTTCGAAACATACTTATAAAATGTTCAGCCGCGAAATGGAAATCCGGCCTCATAATATATCGACCGTCGTAATTCCGTATTTTTAACGTTTTCTGTAACTTCGCAGCGATGAACGTTAAAACGTGCATCACATCATCGTTCGCATTCGGCAAGTTTAACGTATGAACATACTCGAAACGTTGGTTTTTATTTAACCAGAAGAGCAAGAAATCTGCGAGTATTATAGGTCCTACCAAGTGATCTTGCAAACAACCGATTAAAGCTAATTTCAATCCAGCAATAACATCCCGCATTTTAGGAGCTAAAATTCCAGGCGTATCTAACAGATAGAAATCTGGATCTTCCGAAATTTTAATTCGCGTCGCTACCGAACGAGTTATACCAGCAACAGCACCTACATGAGCAGCATTAGCCCTATGAAGGTGATTATTTCTCAACCGATTAATCAGAGAGGATTTCCCTACATTTGGTACGCCGATAATCATCATGGCAAATGATTTTTCTTCTGACCTATTATAACGATCTGATCTCTTAATCAATTCTTTGGCCAGTGGTAATATTTTCTTTGTCTCTTGACACATATGTTCTTTGAAGTTAGTAAACAAAATATTGGATATCCCTTGATTCTTTAACTGTGATTGAACATTATTTTGATATCTCATATCTGCTAAGTCTGTTTTATTTAATACGAAAATATGAGGCTTTAAGCCTGTTATGGTTTTACTATAATCTGCATAGTGTCCAGAAATTGGAACTCTTGCATCGTGCACTTCGATTATGCAGTCTACATTTTTTAATTGTTGCTGCATTTGTTTCACACCTTTGCCCATGTGTCCAGGAAACCAATGTAACGCCTCTTTATCTACCACCCGAAACGTTTCACGAAACTTGGATATTACTTTACCTCCTGCATTCGACATTTTCGACCAGCCACAGTTAGCGATGCTTATTCTCGAATGTTTCGCAGTGTCACGTGTTTCCCGAATATTCTACAAAATATGTGAATCCTCGAGTTATTATCGAAAAACGTAAATACTTTTACGCAGACAACATCATCGAAACATGTTTTGCAATAGCTCTACCTGATTGTGTATAGCTTGAATACGCCGTGAATACACCGCACCTAAATGAAGGGGGCATGTGTTTCTTTCAGATCAATGCCATTGGCCAATGACAGTCGCGGCAGAAAGCAATAATAATTCAATGCAACACATTTAGATAATAATTTGTATGTTAAGTATTTTGTGTTAAACGCGGAACTTTGAGCGGCTCATGCACATAACTCACGTGTATAGCGTTCGGCTTATTTATGTAAACTTGTTTTGCAATTCTACCAATTTTACTATGGAAATAACTAGTGAATAGCTACTATTTTATGATGTTTGTACATGAATTATTAAAGCATAAACAATTAGGGAAAGATATCGATATTACATGCAGTTCTTTAGCTTGAATTTTTCTTTCGATGTACTATTTACGTTACCTAGTATATAAGTAACATAGAACAAGTCGTGTTTCTATGAAAAGATAATTCCATCAGAATCATCTATAGTTCAGGGCTCGGGTTGAATTAGTTACATTTATTTATTTAATATTAATGACTAAAATCGTTTCACTTATATCTTTTCATTAATATTTCCATCGTAATTTCTACTATGAAATTTATTCTACGCGAGGTTTATCCCAATAACAAGGTAATATCGCATAAACGGATAAAATCTGGGCGAGAAAAATCCGTCCTACGAACTGAGGACAACTGGGAATACCCTTTTTCAAGAAACTAAACTTCAGGTGGTTAATATAAAACATTGAAAAACCCTTTGGACGAAGTCGCGACGGTTGCGTTATCTAGAGAATGAGCACCATCGTCGGTGGGACATCGACGACACATAGGAACCCGGCTTGAAGTTCCGTCCACGATTGCGCAGAATGGTGGCCCTTTAGACGTGCGAAAGTCCACATGAGCCTGTTGCCAGTTATTGATCCTGGCACGATTAAACAACACTGCATTGCCGTCAACCACGAAAACAATTCCGGCCACGCAGCACTCGCGAGAAACCGCGCCGATAATACGCTCGCGCGTGACCCGCGTCGCTCCGTCGACTATTAGAACAATCTTAGGAACGAAAGTGTCACTAGTTTTATAGTTTTCCGCGTGACGATCGTTTTGTCAAGATGTAGTAGGGATTCGTCTTTTTCCATGGTTTTTTTTCGAAAGATCGCGCACCACTGATGGATGACAGTTGCAAGCGATACGTGATGATGTCAACGGGCAGTGCGTAAAAGAATACACGAGACACGTTAACGATCCTTAGTCAAACGAAAGCCATTACAGTCGTGTTCCTTTATCTCGTTGATTCGGGATTCGTCGTTCCGAGAAGCGCTCGCGAGTATCGCGAATTCGCGGAGTTCGTCAGGGATTCGCGATTCGCGTCCTTTTGCTGCACATGTGATCGTTCAGGTGTTCCTCTCGGTTTCACGCGATGAAGAAGTTCACGATCAAGGGTGTGCTCGACGGCTTCCGGTCCTCGGTACCACAGCCTGTCAAACCAGACCAGGAGATCGTCGAGAATTTGCGCCCGGAACATTTTCAAGTCAAGAAGGTCAGTCTTAAAGATTCACCCGCGAGCTACTTCCACCGAATTAGGCCATGCTTTTTTTCTCTCGTTTCCACCAACAATGCCATTCTAAATCTTATACCATATGTCGAATTCTATTCTTGCCTCTTTCATCCAATTATAATGCGTATCATTTATGGAATCATATCAACTCAAATGATATAAACTCGAATAAACTTGTCGCATCACCGGAAGCTTATCGCAATAACAGATACAGTAAACAGTCGACAATGAATAATATAAATAGTCTATTAATTTATAATTACCGATTAACGCATCGGTGGTGATAATCTAAATCGATTATCGCGGAGTTGAATTCACTGTTTCGAACAACTAGAAATAACTGACGATTTTATGAAGTTAAGAAATACGATGTTAGATCGTAACTTATAAATGCGAAAAAGTAAAAGTTTGTAAAACAATTATGAAATAAGAGGTTTTTGGTAGTTTCAGTAACAATGGACGGTTTAAAACTGTTTTAAACCCTTGTTTTTGAAAGTAGATTATTTCCTTGATGTTTTAATACGCCTTTTAGTCCGACATCCTTTTAACGACACGAATCCATGCCATCCAACGTTACCTCGTTTTAACCTACCATTGATTTCCAACGATCTGCTGTAAAATTAATTCCGAAAAATGAGTTGAAGGGTGTCTTTTGGGACGCACCAGTGACTAGTTAATAAATTAAGATGAAAAATATGTCAGGATGGCATTAGTTAAATCATACGTCGAACGTAGCTCGCGGAACGGAAGCAATTACTGGGAATGGGAAATGAAGTGGTAGGCAAATAATGTACGTTTCGGGACAAAGAATAGGATTCTTGAATGAAATACTCACAGCTATTTTTCCATTCTGTGCTAAGCTGTTATTCTGCGGCTCACGTAGATGCGTAATTGATCACGCGCATTAAATTACCATAAATCATGTATGGTAATGCATTTCTAATAAATCATTTTAAGTACTGAATATTGCAATCAGCAGCAATCCACGTATTTACCTTTTTTATACGTGGAAAACTCGATCCAATATCTCAACCAGAGTACGATGGATTTATATTAATTATTTATTGAAGGCTGATTGAAGCGTCTCGTATTCATTGTTTTAATAAATCAAAACAAAGCACAGTAATTTACAAGTATTTTTCTGATGAAATAGTAAGATTACAAACTTGTAATGTTTGTGGATACTGCATTTTGCACTGAAATTGTAATTCTTCGCGTTTTTCATGGAACCCGTATAAAATAGTGTTCTTCCATACATTTGTCGAATTAATTGAACACGAAAATATTAAATTAATGGATTCTCAAATAATGCAACATTTGCAAATTTTCGTATTTGTTGCTTTCGTAAATAAATAACATATTAACATATAACAACATATTAACAGTGGAATAAGAACAGAAACTTGTGAGGTTATGTCCATTTTAATACCCGAATCTTTGAAATATATATATGAACTAACAATAATTGCAAAATCTTTGAAATTGAAGACCTCTTACGTATCACATTTGTTGATTTAATTCCTGAGCAAATTATTAATAAGGTTTTTTTATTAAATATATTAAGTTAACCTTAGATAATTCCGTCGAAGCTTAGATAATTTCGAACATCTTGAACCAACATTATTGGTCCCCGAATAAAAGAGATTGTATCACAAATCTCAGCTTTTAATAAAATTTGAGGTTATAACTTTCAAAAGGGCGGCTACAATTATGATATCTAATAGGCAGGGATTAGATTTACGAGTTTTTTGGGGGGAACAAATTATATCCTTAGTACAAGGGTACGTCGTATTTTATGTTATCAGGAAAGGGTTCAGACATTTGCGACCTTTGGGTCGAAAAAGTGCGTTTCACATGAAACAGGAGAAGTAGATTTTGCCTGTAATAATATAAGATGGCCGTAAATCCTTCCAAGAAATTAAAAGACACTTCCAAAAGCTTTAAGCCGCTTTCATAATTGTCCGCACATATATTTTATTGTTTTTATTCCTCCGGCAGATACACATTCATCATATATTGACAAAAATACACATTTCATATCATATCACTGTGGGAATATTCTAAAAAGCAAGGCGCAAATATAAATTCTAACATGTCGAGTATTTTCCTGGAAATTAAACAAGTAATTAAGAGGACGTTTAATTATATTCTTCCACTGAATGCAACTCTGTATGACTCGTTAGCATTCATAATAATACCGAAAATCGTGTTATACGGGAGTCTACCGTATTGGAAAGGTTAGTTTACATGAAACGACGCAATGAATACTTATGCATTACACGGTGCATAATATCTACTGACGGTTTAACCTAAGTGGACGCATAGCGTTATCACTTGCAGTAACATCCTCGTTAAGTTAGGTCGTTCCGTAAGTCTGCGCTTTTACCGCATTTCGAAATAGGTCAAATAGCACGGAGAAAAGATATTTCCACGTAATAATTCCTCCAATTACAACCATTTTCACGACTGCTTTCCATAGCTTTCGATTTATTCTTTTGTGCGATTATTAAATAATATAAAATACATTGTAGATTAATTCATATTAACACTAGAACTACCACCGGGGTCCAAATGACTTGTCGCCATTTTTACTTAAACACTTCGAGTATTTATTTTATATACGCAACGCGAATAATTGAATCCAATAATAAATTAAATTCTCTAACCATAATTAATATACAAATAAATCTGTAAACATAACCGAGTATATGTTCGGTAGTTCAAGTGTTAAATATTAATAAAGGAACACAGAATTGTTCGCATTCCACGAAAGCGCACGAATTTATGGAATAGTCCAATACATAAAACGTATAAAAGCAGTAATACCTTTGCATGGATCTTATCGTTCGATTATTACCGACATGTTGGATCAGTAATAGTTACAGGATTCTGATATCGTTCGTTTACGTGATTCACGCTCGGTTATCGGTTACGTGGGCGTTATCACCGATTTCTAGCAGGACAAAGGTGTCACACACCTTCACCTTTAACTAAAAATATGGTGGTCTTTCAGGAAACAAGAGTCGACCGTGTGAAATAGTTTAACAAAATAAGATCATTCATTTCCATCTAACAATGGAATTAATAATGGAAGTTTATTCTCCGCGAGAGATAGTCTAACACTTGTCTAAGGGGTTTGAGTAGTTTTGGTCAGACATGTTTTCTTATCAGACTATATTTCCCAATTAAAATACTTATACAGTAGACTCCCGTATAACGCGATTAATACCTTACAAACTGCATGAATTCGCGTTGTACGAATTTGATAATGGCGATGGACGTGACACACACGTCGCTGTACGTTAAGATGTTAATTATGGTGTGCCATTCGTGCATTGGAACAAGTTGTTAATCATAATTAACATCGTTCGTGAATTAAGCCAAGATTGCGATAATGTCACGTGGAAATCCGTCTTATTCGAGGTTAGGTCGCGTGATCATTCCGATCAGATTATCTTCGGCTGTATCGCGAGTTGTTAGTGCAGGGATCAAGGGAGATCGTAACGCGACGAAAGTCTTTCGGCTTGTTCCGCCATTCGATTTTGTAACCCTTTGTTCTTTGGATTTCTACGGTGCGATAATGGCTGGTCACGTTCCTCAAACAGGGGAAACATTTACATTTAATGGTAACAAAACAAGACTCACCACGCGTTATCAAAGTAATAGCCGCCGCGTGTAATATTTGCGCGATTAAACTGCGCGAAGGAAAATCACGCGTAATCAGACTGCGCACCAACAACGCCATTCTTTTATAATTAATTGGCGAACGCAGAAACAAACGTAATTAACACTGGAACTACCGAACAGTTATGCTTCCACAATTATTTATATCAGGGGTATCGGAAAGTAGTCAATTATTTTTTATATACTTTATGAAACTATATTTGCTTTTTCATGTAAAACGTTATTTTATTAGATAAGTTTGATCGAAGAGAAGTTCTGCATTCCGAATTGATTACTTCCCGGTACCCCTAATACATAAATTAGGAGAGGAAGATTGAAATTAATTAATGGATTTAATATTTGTGTTATGTTGATGGAATAAAAGTATATAAAATTGGGAATAATGCGCCGTGGTGTACTCGAATAATTTCATTAAAAATCGCTGACAAGTTGTTTTTACGGTTTTAGTAGTTCTGGGGTTAAAACATCAGCCTGTTTTACCTTGTTACGGTGGTACCGTCATCCTGTTTCCCATTAACAGCTTATTTTTACAGAAAGTCGATTAAAACTTGCTGCCGAGTGCAAATTTCTAATCGTGGTATTATCATTTCTTTTTATGTACTCATTTATGCTTGCGTTTTACAAAATGGCTGATAGTGGCATATAATATATGTGGATGAAGTATTTTAACAAACGTTTCTCGACAAGTGCAATTCAGACATTGAAAGTTATCGAAAAATTTAATTAGTCCTTTAAACATCGAGCGAAAGTCTAATATTTGTGTGATTAAAATAAATCGTTCTTACAAGTGGAATGTTGGAGGGAAGGAACGTTAACCCTTTCGGGGACAAACAGAGGGATTGTCCGCATAGAGGAGGACATTAATATCGTTGTCCTAACAGGGCGAAAGTAGCCATTATTCCTGAACAAACGCGGGATTTTTTGCGTCCCTGTAACGTCCCACAAAAGCCCTCGGGACACGATGATGGATATTCCTGGAGTATCGTAAACTTGGGTCGTGCGATCCAGTTGGGCTTTTCGAAAACTGGATACCAAATGACTGCGTAGATGTCAAAATTGTAGAAATAAATTCGAATTCGCACGAATATTAAAGGGATATCTGTTTACAAATTTAATTAAGTTGTAGGTGACTAGGGGAATCACCCTAATCGCTTACAACTTCAGGTATACCTTCAAAAATTGTCAGAAAATCAAAGTCTCTAATTTCGATCCTAACTGGTCCAGATCGATGGTAGGTGATGCCTAAACATATTATTAATATAACTTGCAACAAGGTTAGGAGATATGCTACTTCATTATTATTAATTTATTAATATGAAGTTCGAATTTTAATCATATATTAAAAAATAAATAAATATATAGATAGTACAAAAAAATTGGCGACAGCCCCCACGTTGTGGAGTCGGGGACGTCGGGACCCCGACTGTGGAAGTGCAGCCATGTTGCATTACCTATGTGCCCTTTAAACTGCGGCGCTTGCCGCCGAATTACTGACCTACCGCAACACCTATACCTCTCCCCGCTGCATCCCTTACCCTCAGTTGGGGTCAAGACGTCCCCGAGTTCACAACGTGGGGGCTGTCGCAAATTTTTTTCTATTCACTATACATCGTAATATACGACTGAATTTCGAACTTGAGATTAATAAATTAATAATAATAGAGTAGCATAGCTCTTAATTTTGTTACTCCCACTGCATAGAAGTATATGACGAAGTGTATACCTTCAGAAATTGTCAAAAAATGAAAGTCGCCAAAATCGCTCCTAACTGGTCCAAATCGATGGTAGATGATGTATAAACATATTCTATGATGATTTTGGGTCGGAAGAAGTGGTTAAAAAATGTTTTTGAGCCAAAAATGGGTCGACCCAAAATCGCAAAAATGTGAAGGGGTATACCTTCAAAAATTCTCAAAAAATGAAAGTCGCCAAAATCGCTCCTAGATGGTCCAAATCGATGGTATATGATGTATAAACATATTCTAGGACGATTTTGGGTCGGAAGAAGCGGTTAAAAAATTTTTTTGAGCCAAAAATGGGTCGACCCAAAATCGCAAAAATGTGAAGGGGTATACCTTCAAAAATTCTCAAAAATTGAAAGTCTCCAAAATCGCTCCTAGATGGTCCAAATCGATGGTATATGATGTATAAACATATTCTATGATGATTTTGGGTCGAAAGAAGCGGCTAAAAAATTTTTTTGAGCCAAAAATGGGTCGACCCAAAATCGCAAAAATGTGAAGGGGTATACCTTCAAAAATTCTCAAAAAATGAAAGTCGCCAAAATCGCTCCTAGATGGTCCAAATCGATGGTATATGATGTATAAACATATTCTAGGACGATTTTGGGTCGGAAGAAGCGGTTAAAAAATTTTTTTGAGCCAAAAATGGGTCGACCCAAAATCGCAAAAATGTGAAGGGGTATACCTTCAAAAATTCTCAAAAATTGAAAGTCGCCAAAATCGCTCCTAGATGGTCCAAATCGATGGTATATGATGTATAAACATATTCTAGGACGATTTTGGGTCGGAAGAAGCGGTTAAAAAATTTTTTTGAGCCAAAAATGGGTCGATTCAAAATTGCAAAAATGTGAAGGGGTATACCTTCAAAAATTCTCAAAAATTGAAAGTCTCCAAAATCGCTCCTAGATGGTCCAAATCGATGGTATATGATGTATAAACATATTCTATGATGATTTTGGGTCGAAAGAAGCGGCTAAAAAATTTTTTTGAGCCAAAAATGGGTCGACCCAAAATCGCAAAAATGTGAAGGGGTATACCTTCAAAAATTCTCAAAAAATGAAAGTCGCCAAAATCGCTCCTAGATGGTCCAAATCGATGGTATATGATGTATAAACATATTCTAGGACGATTTTGGGTCGGAAGAAGCGGTTAAAAAATTTTTTTGAGCCAAAAATGGGTCGACCCAAAATCGCAAAAATGTGAAGGGGTATACCTTCAAAAATTCTCAAAAATTGAAAGTCGCCAAAATCGCTCCTAGATGGTCCAAATCGATGGTATATGATGTATAAACATATTCTAGGACGATTTTGGGTCGGAAGAAGCGGTTAAAAAATTTTTTTGAGCCAAAAATGGGTCGACCCAAAATCGCAAAAATGTGAAGGGGTATACCTTCAAAAATTCTCAAAAATTGAAAGTCTCCAAAATCGCTCCTAGATGGTCCAAATCGATGGTATATGATGTATAAACATATTCTATGATGATTTTGGGTCGAAAGAAGCGGCTAAAAAATTTTTTTGAGCCAAAAATGGGTCGACCCAAAATCGCAAAAATGTGAAGGGGTATACCTTCAAAAATTCTCAAAAAATGAAAGTCGCCAAAATCGCTCCTAGATGGTCCAAATCGATGGTATATGATGTATAAACATATTCTAGGACGATTTTGGGTCGGAAGAAGCGGTTAAAAAATTTTTTTGAGCCAAAAATGGGTCGACCCAAAATCGCAAAAATGTGAAGGGGTATACCTTCAAAAATTCTCAAAAATTGAAAGTCTCCAAAATCGCTCCTAGATGGTCCAAATCGATGGTATATGGTGTATAAACATATTCTATGATGATTTTGGGTCGGAAGAAGCGGCTAAAAAATTTTTTTGAGCCAAAAATGGGTCGACCCAAAATCGCAAAAATGTGAAGGGGTATACCTTCAAAAATTCTCAAAAAATGAAAGTCGCCAAAATCGCTCCTAGATGGTCCAAATCGATGGTATATGATGTATAAACATATTCTAGGACGATTTTGGGTCGGAAGAAGCGGCTAAAAAATGTTTTTGAGGAAAAAATAGGTCGACCCAAAATCGCAGTTGCGTTCTTCAGTTGAATTTTAATTATACATTCGATAAGAAGAAATTTAAGAGAGCTCCTTCATTAGGACTGAAGTAAGTTTGTAGAACGTGAAGGATTATGAAACATATTTCTTTGTTTAACGAACAAAACCGATCCTATATACATACATCGAACGTATTACAAACAAAAGCCTTGTTTGCCTGAGAGATCATTGAATATTAGCTAGGTACTTCAAATGGAACTCTAAAAAAAAGGAAAGGGATTACAAAAACGTTGAGGTTAGCACACATTACCCCGATAACTTTTCGAATATAATCCCCAACTTAGTTAATAAAGGCACCTTTTTAATACATAACAATAACACACTATTTATATTGTTACCAGTCTTCTGATACGAATAATCTATCGATAATACATTAATCTCCAAACATGCCATCGAAATATTCCAATCTAAAGTTACTTTAATTAATTATAAGTCTACAATTTAAATCCGCTTTACTCTTCAATTGCGGAGTATTATACTCGTTATCCAATTAAAGATTAAAGTAATTCCATATTCATAATACGACATTCCGTGGAAATCATTAGCCATTAATCAAACTCGATTGAAGAGTATCGGCGGGATACGTGCCGTGAATGCATCCGATTAAAGCCGTATTTGGAAAGTGGCTAGATATTTCGGAAAATGTTCATTTGATGACACAGCACGGAAAATGTAGGCCGATTAAACGCGGTAGGTCAACGGAATCGATGCTGTTCCGTGCACAGTCAATTCCTGGATAACAAATGGAGGCTTACATCAAATTGATTGATACATCCGTGCATGTTTACGCGAAACTATCGGACAACCGGAAGTGGGGGTCAGTCCAACTCGGGCATCGATTTAGATTAGTGCTTGGAGAACGGTCTGATTTCCACAGCGTAAAGTTGTTCGTGTAAATAATCTTGAAAAAAGTAGTGTTTTACTTTTACCGTCCAACTTTAGTTGGACAGTTTTCATCGAACTCCTATTTTTCCGGGGAAACTCGTAGAAAGAGTGAATTCAAAGATTCGAATTATGCGGGTGCTCGCAAAGAGAATGTATCTAGTTTCACTGCTTGGAATGCATTCTTTTTACGTGGTGAAACGAAACAACTCGAGTAAGAATAAATGGTATAAATATTCGGAAAGTTGTTGGCGTTAGACATTTTTACGTGGAAGGATTATTTTAGTTCGTTACTTTATACATTGCTAATAAATATCGCGGATCGATTATCTTCTTAACTAATTGGATGATAAGCAGTGTAAACGTTAGGAATGCAAATCTCGGGTTTTATCGGATTACGTTTATTGCATCGTGTTTTGTTCTCGTAAGAAATTAACGTCGCCATTTTCCCGACTGGATTTGGAGAACAAGGAAATAATTAACATGGAAATCTACATTGGAATTTATAGTAAACGTTGTGATAGAAATCGGTAACATCTTCGAAACTCCGAGGGAATTATGATAAATAAATGGAAACTAATTAACTGATTAAATAGTTGCTGTAGAATACACGACGAGGGAACAATGAAGATAAACATATAAGATAATTAAATAAAATCGAGCGGAAGTAGAAATGGCTGCAGATATATTTTCTCACGGAATTTATAACCGGTTAATCTTTTAACTGGTATAATTATATTATTATTACCAGTTAATATTTTAACTGGATAATTATATTATTATTATTTGATAACGGATTCCACTGGGAAAGAAAAAAAGCAGTTTAATTCCTTGGAAATATTCCGATCTTTATATCTTTATATTTTTAAATCAAAAGTTTGATGCGGTTGTAGCATATTAAAAATGGTGTAATCAATTAATTAAACTGCTTTAATAACAATTCTGATATCAGGAATAGAAATATTATTGAGTTGCCTGGAAAGCACATGCGGTTTGCATTAATGTTTTTCGCGGAAATACAATGATTTTTATGAACGCAGGATTCCGAAGTTATCCGGAAGATAGAAGGTTATAAGTCAAACTGGACAATACATGATTGAATAAAGAAAATAAGAGAAACACACAAAATTCCATTAAAATCGCTTTCTATTTACGTGTTAAAAGCAGCACGAATATTTTGGTCGACCCAACAATTCTTTTTAGGAAAATCAAAGAAAACAAGAAGAAAAAGATGATTGCTAATGGAGCAGTAAGGGAAGTCGTATTCGGGATAAATCCAATTCTCCTCGAAATTCAGGAGCCAGGGAATATCTGGGATATCATTTCCATGTCTGCTCCATTTGAATCTATTAGAAAAATTGGAAACAATAGCTAGCCGTTCTCATGTCGGTGCAGCTGCGACACATTGATCAACGTGATTCTGAACAAAGTTTCGTTGGGTCGGGTTAATCCAAGCGGAACACGGGAAAGGAGACTAGAGATTTATCAAGAACTAGTAATACCGAAAAAGAACTTGGCCCCTCGAAGACCTACCAGTATTTTCGAATCGTTCGTTTTCCCTTCGTTTAGTTATACTTCGAATATTATTCGTTTAGTTATACTTCGAATATTATTCCTTTAGTTATACTTCGAATATTATTCCTTTAGTTATACTTCGAATATTATTCGTTTAGTTATACTTCGAATATTATTCCTTTAGTTATACTTCGAATATTATTCGTTTACTTATACTTCGAATATTATTCCTTTAGTTATACTAATCCCGAGATTAATCCAAGCGGAACACTGAAAAGAAGACTTGCGATTTATCAAAAAATGTTGGCAATTTCGTTCCAGCATTAATGGCTTTAAATGAGCGAAGTATATATAGTCAAAGTATATAAAATTATAATACGACGAGAAATACTTTTGGAATAATTAGCATCGCTTTCCAATAAGCAAACATTCCTGTGTCGATTCTAGCTGGACATAATCGCAAAGGGTTAACGGATATCAAGCATGTGGTGTTTGAAGTATATTATACTTCTGTTAGTATAGCAGAAGTATAATATACTGTTTAACCTAGCAAGGTAGCCCTATTTTTGATTGAAATACTTGTTAAACATACTTAATCTTGCATGGGATTCTTTAGCTACAAACATTCTGTATTCCTGCTTTACTAGCGTGCTTATCAAGTATGCTTCATCGTGTAAGGAACCCTTTAAGATATCGCTCTTTTAAAGGTTATCTGCTGCTCACCTAAAACGCGAAGTAGTGCCGTTATACAAACGGAATGGCCTAGAGAACAATAGTGCTTGCGAAATATTCAAGAACTCTGTATACAAAATATTAAGCATTGTTGGTTAAGATTCGATGGATTCGATACTTGATCTTGAATTTATTCGAAGATTCTGGAGAACAAAATAAGTGTGGAACACATTTTCAATGTGATTCCGTTCATTTTTGGAATGCTGTGTTTTGTGTATATTCAAAATGTTATGTTGACAGTAGAATTTATTAAAAATCAGAATTTAATAAAAATGTTCTGATTTATAACGTTTCATTTTCTGAGATTTTTCACGATTCACGTTGCACAATGGACAGAAATAAATCGATTAATTTATTTCTTCCATCAATCCTTTTTTTAAGGACGTACATATAAATATATAAATATAGTTGAATATATCGAAGTATATCTATGAGTTCGACAAATATAATGTGCCGTGTAATTATAAATTTCCTCTTACATTGAATTGTCGAACTGATTTCCGAATGCGAAATTAATTGGGACTTGCAATCATGTTGGCTAAATGCAGGACTATAATTTATGGTGGTTGCTGCTCCTGTATAATAATAATAATATATTGCAAGCTTTAATTATAGATTTCCAATAATCCGAAATTACAGAATTTAATTAACTATTCATTAACAAATTTTATTACCATTTTTAATTCGCTAAATAAATTGATAGTACGATTCACTATTACTTCCATTATATGCAGAAATATACCAATGTCATTTAATAAATGATTTCTATTTTTTTCTTTAGTTCGATATAAAATTAATCCTTTCAGTTCGACATACAATAAGTCAGCTTAATTCGATGCTAATAAAATCTAAGTTTATACAAGGTTTCAGTTGGCATTAGAAGTCACCTTGTATCCAATCAAAATCGCGAAGGCCGTATTTTTAAGGCGGCATATAAATAATATATATTTTGATTCCGAGCGATGTATTTTATAAGCACTGACCTTTCGAAAATATTTTTGGAATACATATCATAGTGTGGTGATGTAGGATGCACAAAATCTGCAAGGCGCAACGACAGTTTTTTTAGAACCAAGTTACGTAAACCAACAAAGTTTTATGTGAAAAATATTTTCGTATCGAAACGACAAGAATCGTGCAGCAAGAATTTTATAATTGGAGAACTAAAAAAGCGAAACTACGATCCGATAGTATGAAAGAGGGAATGCGAATTTATTAAAAATAACAGGGATAAACAAAATCCCATTTCTACGACTGGTATACAAGGATTCGTTAGTCCGCGGAAAAATTCGGTACGGTATACAATGAGAAAAGCGATATATTGATTATTTCCGCGGTATCGGAATTAATTGGGAATTGAATAACTATTGCTTTTATATTCGTATCAGATAAAACCAACAAACGTAACGACCAGTTGTTATTAAATATTTCCAAAGTGCACCATATTTGACCCAAGGAAACAAATAGAAAATCGAAGTCCGAGTTCATACGATTTAATTAACCTTTTAACATCTAACGAGCTTCATTTTCTCGCCTCTCAAAACTAGACATCATTATTATACACCAACGAAGTTATTATAATTAAAAAAGATTACTATAATTTAAGTAAGCATAATTTAAGTAAAATAATGTTTATAAGAGAATTGATAATCTAATATTTCCATCTTTCGATGATCAAATAATTCAAAGCATCAAAATGTTGCGGTCTGAAATTCAACGGGTCACTCGTTCGAACTTATATTTTAGGATACAGGTCAATGTGGACTCGTTTTTCCTGTGTTTTTTTAATTATCCGTAAGCAGAGCTGGATACGCGGAGATGAAAACCGCTATTTACAATGGTTTCTTTCCTTTTCCACGTACTGACAAATTGACACCAACCTTGATATGCAACCACAACGATACACGCGATACTTTTCCATGCATTATTCTTTTCTATCTTTGCATTTCTTGTCATTGTAATTCTTAACACTTCATGCCTCGAGCTATTCTCATCCGAGCAAGTAATCTATTCGTTACTTTTTAAGACTCAAGTATATATAAATCTACGACGATGATCCGAATAAAATAGCGGATAATCAGAATATTATTATTCCAAACATTAAAAAATATTCTTGTAACCCTTTAACGTGTCCATGAATATATACGAAAGGCGTATATCGTACAGATACGAACAGTAAATTCTGTTCGATATAACTCGTGTACTTTGTTATTTATTCCAACGTTTAAAGTAAACGTTAGAATGAACATTAAAAGCAAATAGAATATAAAACCTTTGTCAATTTTATAATTATACCATTAATATTAAACTATTTCCTTGCCACGCAGACACATATTGTATTGGCACCTGGGTGTAATACGATTTTCTTACCTTTAAAATCGCTCGGCTCCGTTTATCGCTATCGGTCGGTTTTTAATTTCTCCACAAGAAATGACTTTACTACAATCAGGTTGGCGAACTATGCAGCGAGAAACATTACGCAAACTTGTCATGGTATGTCGAAAATATGTGAAACAGCAATAATGAAAAAGGAGATACTTCGACGAGTCGCGTATTAAGCGAAATGCATAATTAATATAGCATCAAATATACGACATTTATACAACTCTTCTATCTTATAATATCAATATACATCAACCTACAGATATACCCAAAGACAAGTATCTTATTCGATTTTATAGACAAGATATTTAATAATTTGCTTAACGATACTAAGTGATGCCAAACTTATGGCCGGTAGTTTATGTAAATGTATAAATACAATACCAATGTTGAGAGAATAAATAACGCTGGCGCACCGCAGTTCACGTGGCTTGATAGAGTCTTGACGAACGAATGAGATTGCCATTGAAAAGGCAATGCTATTCGGATAGTGAACGAATTAATCCGACTAGCGCCGTGTTTATGAAAGTGGCCTTGCCACTTGTTATCGGTGCCACTTTCAAAACAAATACAATTCTATTTCTGGTTAACGCGTTGACTGCCGTGAGGCTCACCGGTAACCGACCATGCGAATATATTACTAAAACTCGAATGAAATATATCGCTAATATTTGTAGAATTTGCAATATTTTTAATGCCACGATTACGATGTAAAGTAACTAACGTATCATAGGACACTTAAATAGTTATATATGTACATGTTATAAATATGTATCGCGAGGTATATTATAACACGAATTTCGGCTCGGTAGACAATGTGTTAATTATATATTGCGATGTTAAAATATAGAAAACCTATATGCTCGATATTGATAATATAAATAAATTGGATCGGAAAAGGCTGATGCTGAGTATCTCCAATGTGAGATACGACACGTGTTCGATAGATCGATTATCGAGTCTCGTAATTTACAATTAGAATGTCTCACTCGGAGCAGATCTTTTTATAAGACTTTCCAGCGCAAGAAATAATATGAAAGAATAAGGGAAAATGGTTCTGTGGAGTTTCTTTTCGTGGATTACCTCATCTTCGATGAATCTGGGCCACGGGATGTTACAGATAGCAAAATCAAGTGTGTTCGATATTTTTTGCTATTTGCTATGTTTGTTCCAAGCATAAATAAGAAATAATCGCAATATCTTTCGAGCTTAATTTCTTCTCTACGGTACTTTTTCTCATGCAAATGTTTTTTAAAATTTTCACTTCTAGTAATTTGGATTCCAAGAAATGCATATCCAATTTTGATTGCTAATTTATTGGCTAGTAATTTGAATTCCGAAAAATGTCTATTTAATTTTGACTTCTAATTCGTTGGCTAGTAATTTGGATTCCAAGAAATGCATATCCAATTTTGATTGCTAATTTATTGGCTAGTAATTTGAATTCCGAAAAATGTCTATTTAATTTTGACTTCTAATTCGTTGGCTAATAATTTGGATTCCAAGAAATGCATATCCAATTTTGATTGCTAATTTATTGGCTAGTAATTTGAATTCCGAAAACTGTCTATTTAATTTTGCCTTCTAATTCGTTTTCTAGTAACTTGGAATATGAAACACCATTTTCCCAGGTTCGTGCAATATGTTATAGTAAAAACCACAAAAAGCATGGCTCCTTTTTGGGGAAATTGTGGGCTATTATTTCTTGAAACGGGGTCAATCTGAAATCCAGGACCGTGGTATACGATATAGTCGTATCTGGACTGTATTTCTTACCCTCGCTAAAAATTCCGATTACGGTGCAGGAAACCTAGAAAATAGTAAGTCAAGTTGATGAAATATATAGCATTGGACTATCCTCAAAAGTGTTAAAGTCGGCATTACTTTCAACTTCATCAGCCCACGCAACATTCCGTGAATGATTTATTCCCTTTCTATCCATAATTCTCAGAAATAACACATACATTAAATAAACATTTTATGAATAATTTTATCTTAACACTAAAACTACCCATAATATATTCAGCTGCATTTCCATATTCGATGACGATTATCTATTAGAATTATGTTTAATTAATATGTAAGATATAGTTTTTAGCGGCTATTAATAAGGCCAAAGGTTAAGATTAATAGCCGCTAAAAACTATATCTTACATATTAATAATACTACGGCCAACTTCAAAATTCAAGAACATTAATTATGTTTAATATGAACTAATAAATCCTGTTTCATAAAATATGCAAGAAAGTGATTGTTTACTTTCCTGTATACCAATTGTTACTTTACCTATGTTGAAGACAACCCACGTTATATCGTGGACTGATCTTTGGCGAAGTTCAGACAGTAGACATCCGCAAAGAAGTTCGTAGCACGAAGACATTCGGGAAATTGAACGGAGGGCATCTCTGGAGAGTTGAAATCGTAGAATCATAGAATATAGTTGATAGGGGCAGGTGGTGCTCGTAACTTTCGTATCGCCATATTTTAACCTACTTCCCCCGGTTAACGCTGAAATGGAACGAGGGTAGTTTTCATGAGCAAAGCGGAATGCCAGTACTACTGCACCAAGATCGATCTCCCGCTATATCTAATATACCGGGAGATACAGAATTTTATTACAAATATCAAACAACTTTGAATATCTGATACAATTTCATATATTTATTGAAAACATTCTGCGAATTATTAGATATGTGCATAAGTTCTCGCAGTTTTATGAAATCAAACGAACTTGATCTTTTTTTTACAATATTCAACAATATTCTGGATTATTTTCTATAACATTATTTCATCGATCTACAAGCTTTTTAATTGCATTTATACTTTCTGATCTGCATTGGTTTCCGTTCAAAGAAGGTATATAAACTGTGTCATCTAAAAATGGCGAGAAGTTATGCACATATTTAATATATTGGACTTCCGCTATACTTATTAAACCGTACAATGTACTCCTTGAAAATAACTAATTCAAACTAATAAAGATTAATGATTATCATTTAATAATTCTTTATTATCCCCCATTTTTGCAAGATCTCAGACTTCAACTGTTTAGTACCAGATAACCGGTAACTGAATCTGGTCGCCATCTTGTTTCAAAGGTTCTTAACAACATACCGCAAGAATGTAATAATTTTGTTGTCTATACTATTAGAAAAATGCGATTTTAAACAGGTATACCTGTAGGAATAACAAAGAAAGTTTTCCAAGAGATTATACGGGCAGAAAAATATTGTTTCGTGGTCATGAAGAAGGAATACCGTAAAATCCGAGATTCGGAGGTTTCTTTGGAATAATTGAAGGGTGCGGCTTTCCGCGAAGCGAAAGGGAAGCGAGCAGGTTGAATGCCGAGGCTGTCTCACCCTCGTTTGTCCTTGATATCGCGCCGGTTTGTCGATAATGCTTTCCCCGAATTTTGCTGGAGCTGCCTGTGTTTTTTTTGTTATGGTATCCTGCTTGCCTCCATAAAACATTTATTTTTTATCTATTTCTTATTTATTTCCCCTGAATTAACATCATCGACTTCGTTTTCTTAAATGCATCCATATCGATCACAAATAATAATACAATTATGATAATTCGAAAGAGAGAACAAATTCGATGTTATCCATGGAGTTTACAAACCGAACATTCACATTAAGTTTATCGAAAGTTAATTCCCAGTTATAATTAAATCCACTTAACCGCTTAATTATTGCTTATCGCTTATCACTGCCATTATTAAGTAATGTCAATATTTTAATTGGAAAATGTACTTCTTCTGAAGAAGAACCTGGATGCCCAAAACTACGAGGACCTCTTAGACTAACTGGTAGACATTTTTCAAAAATGTGTGACCATAAAAAACGAGCGTTAAGCGATTAATGGATCACTGGATTTGTGAGAGTGTAGTTGAAAGAATTTATGCTGAACCCTCTTCAGGGTATTCCCACGAAGTGTAGTCTCGCTTTTCGAATTACCGAGGGTCACGTTTTACTCCCGGCTCACCGAAACTCTGATTAGTTTCCCTTCTTAGCGTGTTTATTTTTATTCGAATTCACGTGATATTTATATTATCTATTTTCGTACTTCGGGTTATCGACCAAACGGCTTGCAGGGACAAAAAATATTGACGGCTCGACCGGGGCCGGCTACTAAAGTATCCGAAATGCGCCCGAAGGGGCTTTGCATGTCGGGGATTTTCGAGAAAGAGTTACTCGATAAAGTAAACACGGATTTCTGCTCGTTCAAATACGAAGTTAACCCTTTACGATCGTAACGCGTCAGGGAATGGATACCCTATTGCTACGGAATTTTTATGAACGGACGACGCGAAGCTTAGATTTGTTCAAAGATTATCCTGTAAAATTCGTAACTTCTTTTATAATGTACCCCTTCCATGTTTATAGTATAATATTAATTCTTTACATTCGATGGCGATTTTCAGTCGCCACTCAATTGATTGTAACTCGAATGCCGACTGAGAGGCGACATTAAGATTTTCTCCAGTTATATTCTGTTATTCAATCTTGAAATTAAATTACAGACAACTGAACTCAATTTTAAGAGAATCGTCTCTAGACTGCAAAGGGTTAATATATTTATATTATTTATTCTCGACGTCGCTTAGCAACCATCATTTCTGCTTCGTAAAAGTGTTTTTTTACCTGAATACACCCCATTCTGCTTTCACACTATAGATATCATAAAACGTTTAAAAAACAAGACCTCGTTTATGACGGAAATATTCTTCGAGTGCAAAGGGTTAATATGTGAAGGAATAAAGGGATTCCCGGCGTTTGTTGCGCACGCATCTATATTTAAGTATCAAGTAGTATAGTTCGGGAATTAACAGTAGAGACAGGTTGTCAGGGAGTAAAAGATATAACCACAATGAAAGCTGCGTGGAACAATGCTACCCTTCACTTTATGTCTCTTGTCCCGCAACCCTTGTGGCTCTGAATAGACTTCCAGTCGACTAAAACGGAAAAGATGGAATGAAACAAATGCCTTTTATGTTGCAGACATTCAGACATGGCTTTCCACATCAACCAACGGCGGTGGCATTCGACCCAGTTCAAAGGCTCCTCGCCATTGGCACCAAGTCGGGTTCCCTCAGGATGTATCCTTTTTCATCATTATTATTAATACTCAAGAACCGCGTGCAATTCCGCTTCTTTCATTGACGATCAAGACCGCAGACATTAGAGTCGATTAAATCGAAATCGGTGTAAGTTACATTATTACTACTTATTCTTAACCCTTTCACTACCAGTTTTATCATTTTTTACATGAATTTTCTTTGTGCTTATCTGTTATTTAATTGCTTTAATATTCGCACCGGATGACTCACGTGTGAGTCTTTAGATATGTTACACTTTGGTCTCAAAATGTTTGAGTACGTTTTGATTAAGTTTTATGTTGGTTTTTCTAGCGGTTTGTTGACTATTTTGTTTAACAAAATTTCGCGAATTTATTCTGTTGCGCGCGGGATATTCTACTGAAAATGTTCAGACGTGAATGTATTAGGAGATTACTTGATCTCATATGTGTCCTGTTGATAGCGAAAGGGTTAGATATATAAAACTTAAATAGGTTTCGTATAAAGAAATCAGGAGATATTTCAGAAAATTTTCATTCTGATGATCCACTAAAAAAGATCTAAACTAAAAATGGATCCAAACTTTCAGCCGAATATTATTTCTCAATGATTTACATAAACATCGATGATAGTATTATCGTATTTTACAGTAATTATCATGTTTTACAGTATCATAATCTGATTAATTCCGATATAGTTCGATATAGTTCGATATAGTTCGATATAGTTCGATATATCTGAAACTAGAGATAATATGATTTACATCACTTTGGTTTTAACCGACTCGGTTAACGCTCAGTTGCTGGTGCGGATGAAACAAGTCGTCCATTTTGTTTGCACACTATGACCCTGCTAAATGATTTTCTAGCTTTATGCGGATAATTGTTAACTCAACAATTTGACTGTTATCGATAACCTAACGTCCACATATTGCAATTAATTGCATAATATATGTACATTGCTCGCATTAAATTTGCAGCATTTTATTCTAACGTTTTTATAGTTGAAGTGATAAATTTCGAGAAATATCGAGAAAATAATGTAAATGTCGAGACATTTTTTGTCTAAAAATGGACTTAAGCCACTTTCAAAATAACCGATCCAAATAGTAACCGCTATTTTCAATATTAAACACTAAAGAAGTTGAAGAGCGAACGACTGCATTTCTCCGTGCAAGCATCCGAGTATTATCGAGAAGAGACTGTGCTTGTTCCGAAGTTCTTTTTGTACCTTTGTATTCATCCAGTGCCTTGTAAATACTTTTTTTTCCGTTTTCTACTCATTCTACCGTTAATGGTTTTGCAATTATTTCACCCTCCATTGCATTTTGTTTCCGCAATCTTCGGAAGTACTGTTAAACTGAATATGTACTTGCGCCATAACAGTAACGAGCACTTTTCTTTTTCTATTATATTTATATCGACACATATACGAATAAAACAGTCAATATAATATTCATATAATTACATGCATTATATTGCATAGTTATATAATTATATCATTCTAAATATAATACTGTACATGAAATATAAATATATAAGTATGCTATATAAATATAGTCTGACTATATACTGTTATAATTATATTAATTATATTGACGGTTTTACTCCAAGCGAAAGGAAGATCTCATTTACATTGAATTTAGTTTCCAACATCCCAACTAATTTTATACTAATTGTGTTCTTAATTCATTCAACATCTCATTACCAGCTTTAATCGACCAAATAGACTTGTGTTTTATCAGTTAAACGTTCATTTGTTTTTTCTACTCGTCTGTTCCCCTTTCCAAATTTCCTCCAGCAATCTTATTCATCCGCTTTACATTCATCATTTTTTAACTCTTAAAATCAAGGTAAGTACGATTAAACAAACATTTCATTCTAATATCCGCGAATTCATATTTCTTGAATTAATATTATCTTTAACCTCTTCATGTCCTTGGCCACATATGTGGACAGTTAATTTAGGCCCTACAAAAAAGATATTCCATTCGCGAAGCCGTTAAAAAAATAAATGTGCAATGTTTAGAAAATTTGCTAAGCGCAAAATAATTCCCAATTTTCATAAGGTAAATAAAAAACGCTTCTTATATATTTTTTAAAATCATAGCTCAGAAGAGGTTAATCTTATTTCTTTCAATATAAATCGAAATAATTATAGTAATTACAATTTGTGGAATTATATTTATGGACATTTATAATTTATGGAATCTTATTTCTTCCAATGTAAATCGAAATAATTATAGTAATTATAATTTATGGAATTATATTTATGGAAATTTATAATTTGTGGAATTTTATTTCTTCCGATATAAATCGAAATAATTATAATAATTATAATTCGTGGAATCTTATTCCTCGCGATATTAATCGAAATAATTATAATAATTATTCATGGAATTACAAAACTGATCGAGACAAAAGAAGTTGAGTGATCGATTGTCACCGTGACATTTTGTATGCAACGGAAATATGAAAGGAATATTACTGTGCCAACTGATCAAAGTCAAGTATAGCGGAGCACATAAAAAATGGAATTGCGAAACCATAAATTCCATCTATCACGGCCGGTGGAAGACGTGTGTATCGCGTACGTGCAAAAAAGATTATAATAAACGTGGGGGAGATTGGTTTAACGACGTTGGTTTATGTGTTATCGATTCTTTCGAACCTCGCCGCATGTTTAATCAATCAACTAGCGATTCAACCCTTTCATTGGCAGGGATGTACACAGTGATATAGGATGCCACGTATCGTGTACAGCCTGCATACACTTTTCCAATGATTCTCGATTGAAGAAACTGCATATACTATACACTACAATATACAAAGTATACAAAGTAATCGTATAACATAAACCCAGATAAACGCGATTCCAAAATAATAACGAAATTATTACTCAACGCTAGAACTACCGGCGATATATTCAGTTATATTTATATATTTATATATTTATATATTAATATATTTATATGTACGTCCTTAAAAAAACAGAACGGATGGAAGAAAGAAATTAATCGATTTATTTACATCCAAATTCAGAAAATGAAACGTTATAAATTCGAAGATTTTTATTAAATTCCGAGGACCCTCATTTTGACTGCATTGGTAGTTCTAGTGTTAAGCATTCTTATTTGAACATGTATTTATCGTTTCGTGTTATTCTCCCCCCTTTTTTCATTTACGAATATTTTCGGGGTTGAATTATGAAAATGTGGAGTCTTATTCTGTTGGAAAATCTGGAAAGAGGTTTTCGGATTCTGAATGGAAAGTTGAACCGCTTGGAATCTTCTATCGAGTTGGAACGTGACTTACTGCGACAAGCATTGGTACCTGGAGATTGGATGAGAATTCACTGCAGACTCACTGCGGCTTCACAAGTCTGAAAATATCTCGACGTCGCAGAGGACAGGCAAAGTTAATAGTTCTCGATGGTTATCGAGCAATTCGATGAACCTTCGTTTCCATTAAATCCCAATTTTCTGCATTTAACGATTCACATCTTTTCCATACTTTTCCGTATGATCTCAAACTCTTTATAATTAACACTAGAACTACCGTTTTTAGTTAAATTACAGTAGACTCCCGTATAACGCGGTAATTATATTCCGCAATATATGAAATTGCGTTATTGTGGAATTCCCGAATTATTATATATCGCGTTATATAAAAAAGGCCGTCGCAATATCCTTAGCGAGTCGTAGGAAATCGCTTTATACGTGGTACACTAATATACCACGGCGAATTATATAGACTTTAATTATATTATATATACATAACATAAATAATTGAATTCCGTTAATTAATTTAAATCCACTATCCATAATTAATATACAAATAAATATCTAAGCATAACTGAGTATACATATGGTAGTTCTAGTGTTAAAAAATGCAAAATAAAATGCACTTCCAACACTCACAACGAAACTGCTGAAACTAATTATTCGCGAATGAAATGCGGTGATATGCCGTGATATACGCGCACTCGAGAAATATTTTTAAAACGCGGAATACCATTTATTTTGTTCACCCCCCTTCCAGGTTTTACGCGTTTCTATCTCGCGCCGGTTAATAATGGTAGATCTGGCCGCGAAATAAATCCTTCAGAATGAAATCCTTGTTCGGAGATCCGTCACGATCCTCGGTTTATAAGTGAAGTCGTCGATGGCTCGCAAAATATGATTTCCAATACTTATGGTACACTGAACGAGTTCATGAATTATTGAGAAGTCCATTCATCGAGAAGGAATATGATTTCACGTGAAATTAGGACGGCTTGCTATGCTCTTTTAGGTTTTTATTGGATTTCCCAGTAAGTTGTTGTTACCGAAAGAGTACTGCAAATGTTTCTTTATATTTAACAGAGTTTTTTACAACTCGCATTTCAATTGTTAACATTTAATTACTACACGGTTCTCACGGGTGACTAATTAATTTCTATTATTATTTTAATTCAAACTAATTTGATTTCCATTATTATTTTAATTCAAACTTCATTGATTTCCATTATTATTTCAATTCAAACTAATTTGATTTCCATTATTATTTTAATTGAAACTATACAGATTTCTTCAGACGTTTCCGTAAACCGAATAATTCCGTAGTTAAGCATTTCTTTATATTGAAATTTGGGAACTTGATTTTGTCAAAAATGAAATTATACCATTGTAGCAATTAACTGGAACAATGAAATGGAGCTTTATAAAGTATGTGAAAAATAATCGATTACTTTCCGGTACCCCCAATACTTGTTTCGATAACGCTTTTAGTTTAATTCCAAACGATGTAAACTCAGATGCTTGAACACCGTCGCAATTTTATCCGCGAACCAGGGAATCCGGGGAACAAATAACTACACGCGTTTCTAAAGTATTTTAATAATAGACATCCCTTTGAAGTTTCTTCCCAACATTTCCCGATCACTTAGAAGACTCACTTTATGCAGTACATCCGTTTCCTTTCTCTATCTTTTTGTCAGACCAGGCGAGGCGCGGCTCTTGGCTTGATGGCTGCATTTTCCTTTTTGTTTCTCAGCCCGTCGAAGGCCTAGTTGGAGCATCAAAAAAAAGGAAATTTCTATCGTAACACACCAACCAGTGAACAGGAGTGTGTTTGTATTAAAAGGAAAAGTTCAAGGCGACTCCTTTGGATGCTTTTAGAGAGCGTCAGCGAGCATGTTTTCTGTTGGGATGCGTATTACACCACCTATACTTTATACACTCTGTGTTTCTTTTCCTTTCTCTTCCTCTCTCTCTCTCTCTTTAATTCTTTCTCTCCCTTCGTCCCTGTCGTTCTTTCGTCCTTTCTCTTTTCTCTTTTCTCTTTTTCTTTCTCTCTTCCTCTATTTTTATTTCCTCCTCTATATTTCTTTCGTCCTCTTGCATCCCTCTTTTTCTTTATTTCTTTCTCTTTCTCCACTCGCTTTTTCCTTCTCTCTTCCTCTATCTTTATTTCTTCCTCCGTCTCTCTCCTCTCTTTCTACCCTCAGAATGTACTTTAACACTGATTTCCATTCTACGCGCTTCCCTCTCGCCTGGTTCTTTGAAATTATGTAACGAGTGTAGTTTTTTTTTATCCCCGGTGTATAAATACCGAGTAAAGTGCGCTACCGATTATCCAAGTTGACCAATGACCGGGTTCTTCCTTGGAAAAAAATAAACCCCGCCGATATCGCGTGTTCCGACGAACAAGGATTCTTTCAGAATTGTGTCGCTTCAAGTCGTATTATTACTATCTTTTATCAGACACGGATTTATTGTATTACTATTATCAGGTTTATTTAATCATTGAAATTCCGTGTAATATGATTTGCAACGAAGTTTACCGTCAGAACCTAAAGAAATGACTTTTTATATTACAACTCTGTAAGATAATGGAAAATAAGAATACTAATGTAAATAATATTGTAATTGTTACTGTGACAAGTCGAGGGATCGTTAATAATTAAGTAATTAATATGACCTGAAAAATACGAAGGAATTATTGGTGCCTGATTAAAGCGATTAAATCCAAATCGATTAAAACAAGAAGCCAAGGTTCGCGGTGGCAAATAGATGAGGAATTTCAATGATGTAATCCCGGTTTTCAACTCGCGGGGGAATCTCATTGATGCAAATGAAAGCAGCGAAGAAGGGAAACGAAGTAATGGGAGAGGGTTAACAAAGAAATCGAGTAAAGCGGGTGAATTATTAATCGCGATAATGAAATTACTCGAAAGGTATTCAAGGAAAGAAATTGCGTAAAATGTAAAACACGATGAAAAGAGGTGAGGGTGTTCGAAGCAGTCATTTTTCACGGGGACAATTTCGCGGATCATTTCAAAGTGTGTAGCCCGCGTTATGTTATCCTTGGAAAACTAACTGAAATATGGAGTCTCATATTTCTCGCGAATTATTTCGATCTTTCGAGGGGGAAGAAAATGATCCCCGAGGGAATATGGAGTCCGAGAGTTTCGTGAGAAAAGATAAGAAAAAATGTCGTCGTAACATTAATGACGTACGGTGGTTGTATCGTTGGAAACTTTGTTCAGTATTTCATTATTTTCATATTTATCATAATAATGATATGAATACTTTTAGCACAACTTTACTAATAGTACCATTTTATCAAATGGAACTTGGTGGTCTAAATTCACTCTTTAAATAATTTCGAATAATTATTCCATTTATATTGCAACATAAGTCGACATTTTCAACATTGTTGATAACCCAACAAATTAGATCATACAATTAATTATGGCTTGTCCGATGAGGTATGTAGTTGGAAGGTGTCAGGTTTGTGGGTGTCGACATTTTCGCAACACTATCTCGCCGATGAAATGATTGAATTTGATTGGATTAATTGCACTGTGTCAGCGGTTCATGGCTCGTCAACCGTGTTTACTTTCACGTGGGTGCTCCCATTGGTTTATCCTGGTTGAAGAGAGGCAGAGAGGGTGAGGGGGAGAGGAAGAGGACTTTACGTTTATCACAGCTCGATAGGTTCTGGAGACTGCCTCGGATAGGTCAGTCGCCACAAAGTAACGACTTTCAATTAACTGGCCGGTTTTGTTACCGGATTAAATCTTGGAGGGAGATTTACAAAGAATCGATTACCCGAGTATCGAACGACTCGTAGATCGATGTGATTTTCGACGATGTCTCAGATTAATTAAATCTTCGAGTGAGATTTCCAAAGAATCGATTACCCGAGTATCGAACGACTCGTAGATCGATGTGATTTTCGACGATGTCTCAGATTAATTAAATCTTCGAGTGAGATTTCCAAAGAATCGATTAACCGAGTATCGAACGACTCGTAGATCGATGTGATTTTCGACGATGTCTCAGATTAATTAAATCTTCGAGAGAGATTCACAAGGAATCGATTACCCGAGTATCGAACGACTCGTAGATCGATGTGATTTTCATCGATGTCTCAGATTAATTAAATCTTCGAGTGAGATTTCCAAAGAATCGATTACCCGAGTATCGAACGACCCGTAAATCCATGTTCCATTCGTGAATATCTCCGATTAATAAAAAGTAATAAAGTATTTAAAACTAGTATTAAAAGCGTTCCATTCGTGCCATTTTTTGGGAAGCGATTGATTCAATATCTTCACGGCCTTTAAGGGAAATAGTGATTTCCACGTAGCATGCTACCAACTATGGTAATTCCAAGCAATATTTTAAAGAGCTCTCATTGAAAGATTACGAAGTCCTGGCTAGATTTAAAAATCCTGGCACGGCGTGGCCGAGAAAAATAAAAAGCTATCGAAGATATTATAAAGTAATTCAGACACGTTTACCCAAATGGCACGTTTTCTCTGCAGGAGATTGGGTCGAGTACGGGAGGGTATCTATTTAGCAAGGGCTGGTAGTCTCGAGAGCAAAAGTCTCGAAGAGAAAACGTGATCGTTAAGGTAAAGAATCTCGCGGAATAAAAAAAAAAGACTAATCTCGTTTCGCAGGCGTTAGAAACATTTATTGCGTCCCTAATGTCCTGTGCCACACGAAATACCACTATAATTCAAACACTATCGGAACAGTAATCATAAAATTACTGTGACATCTAATTCATTCTATTTCCACCATATCTTTTGTTGCTCGCTTATCAGATCGTTCCTTGTTCTTGATTATTTGCCGCATTGTTTTATAACATATCATTCATTCATATGGAGATAGAATGGAAGTGAACAATTGAAGAATTGAAAAAATTGTGTGTTACGGAAGATGAATTTAATTTAAAACCAAAAAGCTTTTGTTCCTTGCTTATCAGATCGTTCCTTGTTCCTGATTATTTGCCGCTGATTGTTTTATAACATATCATTCTTATAGAAGTAGAACAGAAATGATAACAATGTAATAATTGCAACAACAATTTTTACTGTATGAAATATAATTGTAGAAGAATTTGTGTTGGAAATAATTTGGAGAAGACTACAATTTAGGAATATTACAGATAATACTCTATTATCTATATATACTTATAGATAATAATTTAAAAGCATATAGTATTCATACTAGCGCTCATTGCAACCTGTAATTAAATGTCTAGAAAAATGTGTCTCGGTCATTTGATTTCTTTAACGTGCTTTTTATTTCCGGTACGGTTTTGAGTTGAACTCGAGGAGATCGCGAGAGATGATAAGCACGTATCTATAACATCAGCCATTAATTTCCGACAACCCGCGAGTGCTAGAAGTTGTCGCCACTTTTGAGCACACGCATGAATACCTTGAAAAACGGAAGTGAAAGAGTTGACCTATTAATATGCAATTACTAATGTTCCGCTTTTAAATGTCAGTTGAATTCACGCCTCGTTAGTTCACCGATTTCTTCGTCGCCGTTCCTTTTATCCTTTAATGTTCTTTTTATCCCTTTTTCAGTTGAAAGTGATTCACTTAAAGGCCAATAAATGTGGATCTTCGATATTAACTCGTAAATCCTACGCACCTTTTCTAGAGAACCTGTATGTTAATTTTTAATATTATATCTGCAACGCGATTTCCTACAACGCGAATTACTGCAACGCGATTTTCTACGACGCGATTTTCTACGGCGCGATTTCCTAAAACGCGATTTTCTACGGCGCGATTTCCTACGGCGCGATTTCCTAGAACGCGATTTTCTACGGCGCGATTTCCTAGAACGCGATTTTCTACGGCGCGATTTCCTAGAACGCGATTTTCTACGGCGCGATTTTCTAGAACGCGATTTCCTAAAACGCGATTTTCTACCGCGCGATATCCTAAAACGCGATTTTCTAGAACGCGATTTCCTAAAACGCGATTTTCTACCGCGTGATTTCCTAGAACGCGATTTTCTACCGCGTGATTTCCTAGAACGCGATTTTCTACGGCGCGATTTCTTAAACGCGATTTTTTACGACGCGATTTCCTAAAACGCGATTTCCGACAACGCGCGCGCTACAGATACCGACGATTTTTTTTAACATATAATAATACGATTCTCGTACAACGCGCGTAACGTATTAACCACGTCACACGATAGTCTACTGTATTGAATTTTAGGCAATGAATATCAGTGAAATATTTTCCTCAATTAGCACGATTTCGATCAAATTAGTTTGGGCAGGCCAGGCGTGGATGCACACGTGAAACACGAGGGTTGTACAGCTGTGCTGCAATTACAGTTTCTGATCAACGAGGGTGCTTTAGTTTCCGCTACTGCGGACGATACTTTGCACTTATGGAACTTCCGGCAGAAGATACCTCAAGTAGTGCAGAGTCTCAAGTTTCAAAGAGAAAGGTCAGTTTTCCAAGCTACGATTCAATTTCCCAACATTTCCGAGTGACATCTTATTACGCGTCGGATAATCAACTTTCCGCCGGATATTAAATATTGTATTTTCTCTTATAACAATGAACATCTAATTATTCTATCAAATTTATATGAACGCAATAATTAATCAATTAATTTCAATTGTATATTACGATGGTTAATAAATCTTTTTAAGGCAATTATTCATCTCAAAGTAATATAACGTTCGATATCAATATGTAATACATTAGTTAATTTTAACAATTAATTAATATGTGGTATTTGTTAAAACATAACAAGCTTAGAATTTTGCTATGAAGGGTGTCCGATTATTATATGCCAATATTTATAAATCACCATTATAACTTTCGCAAACTGACAAACCAAAAATGCAGATATTAAAAATCAATTTGAAGAATAAAAGAGAGGAAGAAAATTCTTTCATTAATTTCATCATTCAAAATAACCAAATCAGGGAGTGAATTTTGTACAAACTAATACCCGTTCTTAAATGCTGTACAAACTAACATGAATTGTATGAAATGAGCATCGTTCTCAGGTGTCGATTCACGAGGAATAATGAATAATATCAAGTATCGTTTTTACCGCTAAACTAAAGCACGATATACCACGAATTGTACGAAGTTCGTTCTACATCGACGAGTTAGTTACATTGTTACTCGAAATAGTGGAAGCACGCAAGTTTCAACGGTAATCGAATACGTACTTATCTTATGTTTGACAGAATAACGTGTATCCATCTACCTCTCCAAAGCAAATGGTTGTACGTCGGCACGGAACGAGGAAACATTCACATACTCCATATCGAGACGTTCGTCTTGTCTGGATATGTAATTAATTGGAACAAGGCTATCGAAGTGTAAGTACAGGAATACAATGGTTCCATTTAATCGAATAACTTCGTAGATTCTGATTGGAAAAGATGAATAGATTGATGGTGTCGAAGTCAACGCTAGAACTACCAAGAGAGTCAAAAAGACTTGTCAGCTATTTTTAATTTCTAATTTTAATTATAATTTCTAATTTCTAATTGTAAATTATATAAATATATCACGGCGCATTGTTTCAGATTTGATATACTAATTTCAATCCTTCAGGCATAATTTGTTTTAAATAAATGAGATAGCATAATTTAAGTTTATATTCGGTAGTTCTAGCGTTAAATCTATTACAGCAAGTTTCTTTCGGGCGACATACTCTCGGAATGAAATTCTGTTCGCTGAAGTAAAAGCAGATCTGTGATGATTTAAACGCGTTGACGTGCTATCAGGGAATTTCGAAAAAGATGAGTGAGGTTTGAATTTCAAAGAGCCGACTACGTTCAGGAATGTGTGCTTTAGATGTGTGAGTGTATGAAGAGTAGAAGTACTTGATAAACGGCAATATCTGCGCGAGACAAACTACAAAGGAATCTAATTATGTTATAAGCAGAATAGAGGAGAGAATTCAACGGAGATTCCTGGACAACTTTGAGATGAGAGATATTTAAGGTTACGAACGAAATGGAGGAGAATCGCTGGGAGATTATCAGGGTTGGGCAACTTCTTTGATAACGAAAGTCATATTTAATATTTGATAATAATGTTCGTTAATATAAAAGCTTGGGAAAAATGACAATGAAACCTGATATTGTTTCTGGAACCGCATAGCATTCTTTCGGTAGCCGCAGTTTGTCCATCGATTTTTTATTAAAATATTGCACAACAAAGATATACCAATGAAAGATATTAACGTTTCAGTGTACTGGAAGAATTTCATAAAGATTCGTGTTCAATTGGTGGAAGGCAGAAATACCGCGGAGGTATATTCAAAGTTTAGTGGGTCTTGACATAGTTCGGTATAAAAGCGGTACGATTCCGGAAGGACATTCCGGTTCCGGGGGATGTTAAGCGGAAGAAAATGTTATCGGTTTCCGATAATGATGACTTGATACTAAGGTTTTGTCACGTGAAATTTTCGCCCGGAATCGATGGTGTTTGATATAGATGTGCTTTTTAGCCTTGCCATTCTCATCCATGTTACGCCAAGTTGGCGTTTTCGAAGCAAACAAGACAAACAAGACAAACAAGACAAACAAGACAAAGACGACAATGACGATGACGAAGACGACGTCAATGGCTACGAGGATTAACAAAGAAAGTTTCTCAGTGTGTATGTGATTTTTTCACGAGATTTTTCAAGGATAATTGCAACTTTTTATGTGAACGTCAACCGTGAACAATCTCTGAAAATGATACTTTCTAAATTTGAAGAATTTTTATTAAAATATTGTGAACCTGTAATTTTGTTAAAAATCTCGTGGAAACGTTTCATACACAACTGAGAAACTCTTTTTGCAATACGACAATATGGGATCCTTCGATCCTCCTTCTTATCCTTATCCCGAAATATTATATCTTACTCTGCAATATTCCATGATAATGCTTCGGTTTGCGTATTTCTACTGCGTTGCGGAGAAGCATAAGAAGAACCTCGCGATATTCCTTGCAACGTAATCAAAAGCTTTCTATTCCTTTTATTTATTCAAAAGCGTATCGACGAGATAGGTTGCCATATATTATTGAATAATACATGGCTCGGTAGATATACATTTTGACATTTCACTTCGAAGGGACTACGCCGACATGACGCGTAATGAATAAAACCACACGAGAACTCTGATATTCGGTGATCGTATAAAAGTACGATGTTCTGTGTACGTTTTCTTTGGTCTCTCTTTTCTTTTCATTCAATAAAATTCAATGATTGCTTCGATATGTGTATGTAAATATATATAAATATATATTTTTCAGATCTAGAAAGACCCATCCTGGTGCTGTAGTACACTTGAGTGATAATCCTTTAGATTTGAGCAAGGTACGCGTGTGTTTGAGTACGTTTTCTTTTGTATTTATTATTCTCCATCCTCTTACCATGACTTCATGTTCAAGTTACATTACATTGTAAAACATCACGACGAACCTTTTTAGGGGAAAGCGAAATCGGACATTGAGATTACAACCGTTTCAGCGTCCTATCGCGTATCCATCTTGCAACTCTTTATATTATACAAAGTGTTTTCTGACTGTAGTTAGAAACTTACATTTTAACCCAGAACTTATGGAACGGAGTGAAAACTTTCCCGCGAGCTAATAGCTTCTAACATAACCACGCTTGAGGGTACCAATATAGCGGCAGTTAAAGTACCTCGTAACAAGCATTAATTCCATAAAACAGTAGTGATTTTTGTGAATACATATTTTTGATTCGCTTGCTCCGTTAATCTAACTCTTTGCACTAAAAAGGCGTTAAGATTTACTTCACTTAGTTTTTTTATTAATGAATTTTATTAATGAAATCAACGACGTTTGGGGTAAATCGTAATGTGGCCTTTAAATTGTTGTTCGAATTGTTGCAATAAACTGAGTGGTCACTGGGAATTCATTACATTATGGTAGATAATAATCATGTTATATGAAAAACATATTACTTCTCCCTTCCTTTCCATAATTTCTAGGTTGCAAATGATATTGTTGTCTATGGTTACAAAACGCTTTGTGTAACAATATTATTGTTGTCGATTTTGATCTAAGAAGTCGAAGCGTGTGCTTGCATGTTGAGTGTGTGCATGTGTGCATGCAATTACTGTTGTAAACAAAAACAAAAAAACTGGTTTCTCGCAATCTTTTACGTTCGAAAAAGTCTGCATTATTCGATACAATAGAAACTAATAATGTATATCTTTCATATTGCGAATTCTTATCAATTACAAACGCAAACTCGAATATTCATCAGCAGGTGAATCAGAAGACTCTGATATCGCAATCATGATCACTCATCTTTTTATACATTTCACACGAATCCATCATCAATATGTAAATATTGTATCGTTGTTACAGGTAAAATTCATTAACCAACATTTTCGTGTAAGATAGTCACAAAGATTTTTGTTTTTTCTAATTGCAACATAATATAATTAACTATAATGTAATGTAATAAAATATAATGAAACGGAATGAATTTTTAAAATCTTTTTCTTTGAGACTAATAAATTGAGACCAATCACGGTCTCTTCCGATGCATGGATAACAAAATTGATGTGAATAAATACAAAAAGGTGTTCTTGAAGAAACATTGTAGTCAATGAATATTATCTTTATAACAACGATGTATCCATATTTGTATATTTAATTTGTATTCGTGGTACGCGCTTCGTTTATAAATATCGTGTATTTGGGTGCTCGAGAAAGAACAGTCTTCGTATCTTTTTTATTAATAATTCTAGTAGAAAGAACTTAATAATTGACTTAAAAGAAAAAGTATACCGAGGAAGTTCTGAATTATGCTTAGGAATTTCTGCATTAATATTGTTAATGCAAATGGTATGGAATCCATGGTTTTATCTTCCACAAACGAACTCGTAACAATGACTTCATAATTAATTAATCACTTAATAATTATGTCTGATATTGCGTTACCTTTGTTTCCTACATAATGCAGCTTTTATATCTGATATTATTGGTGTATAAATATTACGATTTTCTGGTGATACGGAGAAAAATGCGGTGATAATATTTCCTTAAAGATCAACGTAAACTCTTCATTGGACCATTTAGGTGATATTTATATCATATAATATCATATAAATATCTATAAGTTGCCAGTTTAATAAATGCGTAATTATCATATGAAATATTGAATATTCACGTTTAGAACACGTCTTGTAAAGCTTATTACATTTCACCAAATTCTCACAAATTTCACGTGCCACGTTTCACAAAACTCATCGAGTAGCAGATGGTCCACGAAATATTAACGAAATAAATCTCACGTCACAAATTTTTTTGGAAGCATTTTGTCACCACATTTTCATTATTGTCTTTGTTGTATGTTTGCAATTTCTCTAATCATTGAAGACAAGAATTTAGTCGAGATAAAGTAATATCCTGATTATTCACGTTACCTAAGTTTTTTATAATATAATACATTCCTAGCTGTAAGTTAACCCCTTGACCTCCGATCACGAGTCTGACTCGTTACGGTGATTCAATATCGAGGAATACAATGACGAGCTGCACTCGTTACCTGGTTTTAAGTACTAATTAACTTGTTAACCGGGGATGACGTGTAACAAATTCGTGCAAACAAATATTTTTATATATAGAAGCTTTAGAATTATCATTTTATTATTTGTAAAATAACAAGAATTTTACTTTAACTTTCATTAAATTTGTGTTCGTTTAATAACAGAATTGGGTGTACATCGCACGGATTTATTTTATCACTAAATTGAAAGTACTCAGTTTGTTTTTTAGAAGAACTCCTCGGTTAAAAGGTTAAACAAATGTAATTTGTATACATTTGTTTTCTTTACGTCCACTATTTATATCCATATGCGGAAGAAAATTATTGTTAATCGTATCAATATGAAAAGTAATCTCAATTAAATTGCATCAGTATAAAAAGTAATCTCAATTGAATGATATCCGTATGAAAATTAATTTCAATCAAATCGTATCAGTATAAAAATTAATCTCAATTAAATCATATCAGTATAAAAATTAATCTCAATCAAATCGTATCAGTATAAAAATTAATCTCAATTAAATCGTATCAGTATGAAAATTAATCTCAATTAAATCATATCCATATAAAAAGTGATCTGGATTAAATCGTATTCGTATGAAAAATAATCTGAATGAAATCATATGTCAAGGGGTTAAAACATCAAGACTTTAACAACTCTTCTTGTGGAGGAGCGAGGATAATCTCGTAAGAGATAATGTCGTTTTCTCACGCGCGTAAAAAACTTTGCTTGCAGATACTCATAGGGTACGAAAGCGGGCAAATAGTTTTTTGGGATCTAAAAACGAAGAACGCGGATTACAGATGTCAAACCGACGAGCCATTGAAATCGATAACATGGCACCACGAAGGCAAACAATTTATGTGCAGCCACACCGATGGTTCCCTTTCGACTTGGAACGTGCGTCAATTAAAGCCAACAAACATCACGCATCCACATGGTGAGATATTTTTTAACATATTCCAGTAATTTCCAGCAAAACCTCTATCTCAAGCAATATGCGATTGACAGTTTTATCGAGTTTGTCAGAAAGTCCCTGCGGTTTGCGTCAGTTTTTTGCGGGCAATCAGGGGTTGATTTTGATGAAGTTTGATTCCAGAGAAAGCTCGCGTTATATCGAATTTACATTGTATGAGTGTCGTGTTATACAAGGATCACCACAATTTCTGAACCGCGTTATATCGGAACCGTGTTGTAATATTGATTTTGGAATTATTCTCAAACTTAGTTTATAGGATTGTAATATTATATTATTTCCAGCAAAAACTACGAAAGATGGCGAGCCAGAACTTTGCAAACCCATTCAGAAGGTTGACTGGAAGCTCTCTAGATCGGGGTAAGAATCGATTACCAATCGATTAGCAATTGATTACTTACGAATTAATGTATTACGTTTAAATACAATGAGACCACTAGAAAATGCACTATGAGCCTTAACACTTAGGAAACGTACATTTTTGCAATTTAATTTTTCTAATTTAATTTTTGTAGTTTTGTATTTTAAAATTTGCCAATTTTTTATTGATTTATTTTAGAGAAGCATACGTGATATTTTCTGGTGGCTTGGCATACGACACAACTGGACGAACTCCGAGTATAACGGTGATACACGGAAAAACTACTACAGTACTAGAAATGGAGCACAATGTAATAGATTTCATAACCCTCTGCGAAAGTCCATGGAGTAGTGGTACGTAAAACTTTTTTTTTAACGATATAACTCGTATTATCATATTTCAGTTAACCCTTTATAGCTGCCATCAAATACATAACAAAACAAAATAATATATAAACAAGAAACTGATCTAAAAGTTATAATTAGAACGATTATCGTTCAAAGTATAAAGCTGATTGAATTCTTTTTAACTTCGAAATCATATTTAAAGTCGAAAATATTTTTGTCAGAGGAAATAGTTCTTAAAATAATACATTTTATTATTCATACCTTTCTCGCATCTTTTAAGAGTTTTCTGGGAACAGCAATTCTTATCAATGAAAAATAACGATGAGAGTAGTCCGGCCCCAATAGTGATCTGAAAAATAAAAAACAAACAAATGAAACATACTGTTCCTTTTGTGGTTGCAGATTATCAGGAGCCGTATGCTGCCGTGGTTTTACTACAAAACGACTTGGTTGTGATAGATTTGTTGACACCTGGATTTCCATGTTTCGAAAATCCGTATCCGATGGACATACATGAATCGCCGGTGACATGTTGCGCGTATTTCGCGGATTGTCCCTCGGATTTAGTACCTGCTTTTTATTCGGTCGGATCGAAGTCGCAGAAAAAGACTGGTTTCAGTGAAAAGGAGTGGCCGGTTTCCGGCGGGGAATGGAGTTCAAGCTCAAGTAGTTATAACGAGATTATTCTTACTGGGTAAGCAATTAAAATTCAGACATTTTTATTATAAAGCTTACCTTTTTTGGTTAATATAGTAATCATTCATTTTCACCTGCTCATAATTAATCAAAGTTTCTATAAACTGTGTACTTTGCCTATTTTTCAAGATAAACGGTTCATTCGTGCATTTTACAAAAAAATTTATTTGAAATGCAGAAGTATTTTAAATTACTGTTTAATCGCAATTTTAGTATCGGATATTTTCTGGATATTTACCTTTTTAATCGCAATTTTTAATATTGGATACTTTCTGGATGTTTACCTTTTTAATCGCAATTTTTAATATTGGATATTTTCTGGATATTTACCTTTTAATCGCAATTTTTAATATTGGATACTTTCTGGATATTTACCTGTTTAATCGCAATTTTAGTATCGGATATTCAAACGCGAATTCTCGCGTGTTCAATTTCAGACACGCTGATGGCAGTATAAAGTTTTGGGACGCATCGGCAGGTACTTTACAAGTTCTCTACAAATTGAAAACGGCGAAACTTTTCGAAAAAGGTAGAACGCGTAGTATAGACTCGGAAGAGGATCCTTTGGCGATACAGTTGATCTTCCTCTGTCCTGAAAGCCGGAAATTAGCGATTGCAGGAAGCGGAAGACACGTTGTCTTATTTAAGTTTAAGAAAGCTGAGAGTATGTCCGAGGTTGTGGTAAGTAAAGCACTTCGCTATAAAGTCCTAGTTTAATCCGAAGAATGGTTTAATCGAAATCATTTCATTTAAACACAAAGTGTGGATTTCATCGAAATATTTCAATTATTATTACAGACTTTGGAGGTTTCACTGACGGGGGAACCATCGAAGGAGGCAGACAATTCATCCGATCACGATTCTCCAGCAGGAAATACATCCACTGGCGCAGAAACGAAAATCCCAGAATCAAACTCTTCATTAAAAGTGAAAACCGGTTTGCAAAAAAGAGCTGCTGGTTTCCAAGCAACATTAATTTGCGTTACGATTGCTGCTCCCGGTGAGCAACCCGAGAACATTACAGCCCTTAGTTTGAACTCTTCCTATGGCTTGTAAGTCTCCATATTTATTACAATTACATAACACACATTAACCGCTTAACACCCGTTTTTTCCGGGGGCACACATTTTTAGAAAATATCCCCCATTTAGTCTAAGGGGTTCTGGCACTTTTGGTCGTCCACATTTATTACAATAAGAATTATATTTGCCAATTAAAATATTTGTATCAATTAATAATGACAATGGATGTGACATACATGTCGCTGAATATTTTTATGATAATTATGTAATATAATTTACGATGAACAAGTATGTCACATCGCTGCAGATTAAGCGGTTAATGAAATGCATTTGTTCTCGAGTGCAATTAATGAGAGGAACATATGCAACAATTTCAGGATGGCATACGGAAACGAGACAGGTTTGGTGATAGTGGATATCGTACAGAAGATTACGCTGATCGTGTTGAGTACCGCGGAGCTCAGTGGTAGCACGGATCCTTATCAACGCGTGTTAAGAAGTCCCAAACGCCAGGACGAATTGAAGCGTGAAAATGAAGATAAAGCAAGAAGTCCCAGTACGGATCAGGTAAAGTCTACTTCATTTCTCCACGGTGTCAGTTCTCTTAATCTTAATGTGATATCCCACCACTTCGCTTCCCGGACCTTGTCTCAAATCAATGATACTTCTTGGGAATTTCCTATTTTTGGACGTTTTTGCATATCGCTTACTTGAAATACGCGAATTGCCACGATTCTTTATCATTGCATGGTTGTCAAGATCTCTATGATTTGAATGTTCAAGTTTCCATAAAAATGAGACACGATTATTGGAAATCTTGTTACTAAATGGGTACCTAGATACCTTTCTTTCTTTTGTGTTTGTACATATTCAAGATTAGGATTATTAATGAATACCTTTGTGCAGTGTTATACGAGCCTAGTATGTACGAGAGATTCGAGGTAGATTAATGATTATTGTAAATTCATATTTCAGAGTAGTTTTATTACTCTTCCTGTTTTCTATATTAGTTCTAATAGCCTGCGATTCCTTTTCATCCTTTTACTTGAACGCTACAGGAAAACCTGCCGACGGCTTCTGATAACCAATCAGACTGCGCCTTCGATAAAACGTTTAATTCTTTCAGAAAAGAAGACCAATCATTTTTTTCCAAATTCTTTTCTGCAAACCATTCGCTCATAATGACAGCATTATATCAGATTACAGTGGGAATTAAAAATATGAAATAATATATATGTATTTATATACAATATAATATATATACGCACTATAATATATGTATTATATAATGATAATTAATATACATATAACATAATGTATATAATTATAATTATTTAATAAGTATATTATATGCTCGAGAGATCTGTTAATATTCTAAACATTTTATCCATCGGCATTAATACTTTGGGGTTATAAAAAAACTAAATATTAATCATCTAACATTAATGATACCCTAAAGATAATATTAATATCAATTCACCCTACGTTTTCATTCATATTAATATTCTTATTAATATTCTTCTTAATTAATTAGGCATGTTGTTTTGAAATCGGGTTAAGTCGAGTCGTCTGATAGCCTTCGTAAATTCCAAGCAGACAATTGATCAAAAACTGGCTGATATTGGAATCATATTTACAACTTATAAACAATGGGATTTGTGTAAAGTTCGACATGAAATATTATCAGAGATATAATTATGAAATATTATCAGAAATATAATCAGTGAAACCAAACGTACCATAAGTAATTATTAACTCATTCACTGCCAACGCGAGTATCTTTGAAGTGTTTCATTATTTATATTTCTTTTTACCGGAAATGCCATCATTTACCACGTCCCTCCTATTACACTTATAACTTCACGAGTAATGGTAAAATGAGAATATCTTTCCTGCTTGGAATCTTCGAAATTACGATTTAGATTAAAAGGTCAGTTGACGGGAAGATTGTCAGAGTAGAATTGGCAGAAAAGTGGATTAACGAAAAACGAGATCTTATCGGCAACTAGTGGTCAAACTTGTCATTTTCCATGTGCCGAGAATGAAAGATTAGCTTATTAAAACTGAATAATTACTGTCGGTATTAATCTAAGAAATACTTTCGATAATCAGTGATTAAGTTTAGATCAGAATTAGTTTATACATGCGATGATGACTGAAAATATTTTCTGAACGATTTCGATCCTAATGTTAACCCTCCATTGCATCTTCACGAAAGTTTCATCAAAGATGTTAAATTTACCAAATTTGAACGTAATTATTATACCCAATAAATCTTGCTTTCAGACAACAGATTTCATTTTATCATTTTTCAAAATATTGACTATTTTACGAATATTAGCGATATATTTTAATCGAGTTTCAGTAATAGTTGCTTTCTGACAACAGATTTCATTTCATCATTTTTTAAATATTGCAAGTTTTACGAATATCAGCGGTATATTTTAATCGAGTTTTAATAATATTGCGAATAAGAATTCATGCAATAGAGGGTTAAAACACCATTGACGTCAATATAAAATATATATATAATATATTCATGTACAATGATGCATTTAATTGTTTAGCTAACTATGTGTCTACCTACGTTGAAACAAGTAAGAGCAATATATTTTCGTAAATGAAACCGCTATATAGTTTCCGTTTGTTCATTTCCGTGATATGCGTTGTTTCACTCACGAATCGATTGGCTCCGCAATGAAAGTAGGTAGTTTCGATGGTAGAAGGTTCGTTCGTTTGGGTTTCCATGATTTTAGCTTTGATATCAGTAAATTAGAAATCACGTCGGTGTTCTACATGTAGAAGTGAAATCACTGATCGAACCACACTCGACGAGAAGTAGAGGACAGTTGATTTGTGCCGTCTAGAATTCTGTAAGCTGCTTAAACTTTACTCAATCAAGATCATTCAATGTGCGCCGGTTGTCACATAAACGTTTGATGGGATCAGTGCATGCGCATAAAACACTACAATCGCTCAATTACAAAAATACGAAGATTCAGGAAGAATACATATATACATTGAGTATAAAAAGTATTCGTACAGCAACAAACTTTAATCGAAACCACCTTTTAATCTAAAACTTTACTGCCACGTGAAACAAATTATGAATGTTTCCATAAAGAATATCGATAAATAATGTTTCTTTTATGAAATTCATTGCGAACATCTCGAAGAATATTTACATACACTTGTTTTGTTAAAATGTTTTAAATAAGTAAAGTCCTACGAGATTTTTGCCGAGAATTTTAATAAAAACCTCGTAGAACTTTGTTTCCACGTGAAAAAAGTTATTAATATTTCCAGAAAGAATATCGATAAATAATATTTCTTTTATGAAATTCATTGCGAACATCTCGAAGAATATTTACATACACTTGTTTTGTTAAAATGTTTTAAATAAGTAAAGTTCTACGTGATTTTTGTCGAGAATTTTAATAAAAACCTCGTAGAACTTTGTTTCCACGTGAAAAAAGTTATTAATATTTCCAGAAAGAATATCGATAAATAATATTTCTTTTATGAAATCCATTGCGAAGATCTCTAAGAATGTGACATATAACTTGTTCGCTAAAATGTTTTAAATAAAGAATAATTTAAATGTAGAAAGTTTTACGAGGTTTTTGTTAAAATTCGCTGATGTACGAATACCTTTTACACTCACTGTACATGCATTAATGTTACGATGTTACAATTTTGGTGTGTCGGATAAGAAATGCATGAAAATCCACGACTTATACGGCAGATATGTAAACATAAATCCCCCAGATTTTGAATTAATTCAACTTGAAAAAAACCAGAGGAAGTTTTATTGTATCGCGTTGATTTTTATTAAGTCGCGTTTTGAATTTTTAATAAATCGCGAAATAATAGCAATTTTGTGCCAAAGCGAGAGATCGGTGAAACGATTTTATAAACATTCCACAACCAACATTTGTAACCATTACAAACAAATATGTTGATTCACGCAGCAAAAAGGTTGAGAAACGGTGTTCTATATTTTTATTAAATACAAGGACATCTTGCAAAACGTATTAAAAATCTTAGAATTAATATTCATACTAAGAGTGTTGTATTTTGATTGGATCCAAATTTCATTCGAATATCGTACATCTGTGCTAGTTTTTATTTTGTAAACTGTTATTGAAGCTCATTTTTAATGCACACGCATTAATATTTGTATGCTTGTCGTGTAATCGGAAGTATCGATATATGCCTGGAGTAAGCATTTTTAAAAAAGATTTCATAACGATAATTAGAGATTCGCGGTTTTCCGCGGTATTGTAATCATAGTTGTGGCTAGCAAATAATGAATTTCTAATTACAGGTTAATGAATATCTGTAACGATGAATTATGAAATGTTTCAGCTACGTATGTATATCACATCAATAAATCTCAGCATTAATCAGGTGGTCATGACGATCATAGCAGGTGATTTCAAATTTAATAGTCGTCTGATCAAAATCAGTAGGCTAATCATTCCACAGAGCTCCACGTAGATATTTTTGAGTTGTTCCAGTAACAAAATAAATTGAAAAGGATTTATTTGTAATGTCTTCGTCTTATAATTGGCTTTATTGTAAATAACTTGAAGTAATTTTGAAAGTAATTCAACGGCGTAAAGTATTATTATATATTAATGTAATTAACGACTACTTGAAGTATCAGCATTAAAGACATAATTGATTTCGCCATTAATCGCTTGAAGTAATTTTGAAAGTAATTCAATGTTAAAACGATTATTTTGTATTAATATAATTAATGACAACTTAAAGTACGAGCTTTAAGGACATAATTGATTCCGCTATTCCACCGAAATAACTATATATATAATGTTATATATTTATATATATCAAAGCGTTTTGCAATTGAATCATCGTGGCCCTCAGTTCACCCAGATTCTATCAAATGTGAAGTAACCTCTAACTTCTTATTAATATTCTTATCCCTCGATTGATCGACAATTAAACAATACATTAATTCAGACACATCTGTATCTGCATGCTAGACTCTTAGTGGACGTCAGTGTTAGTAAACAATTGTTATTTAACACTGACTTCTTTATTACCCGTTTTTGTATGTGTGGACTTTGTATAAACTTGTTTATTCCAAGGGTACAACGTAATTGGCGACAGGTGTTATACTTACATTTCTAAACTTACGAGAGGAGGAGCGGAAGTTGTATTACAATTTTGAACCGAATTTTCTACAGAATTTTCTACAGAATTTTCTACAGAATTTTCTACAGAATTTTCTACAGAATTTTCTACAGAATTTTCTACAGAACTTTCTACAGAATTTTCTACAGAATTTTCTACAGAATTTTCTACAGAATTTTCTACAGAATTTTCTACAGAATTTTCTACAGAATTTTCTACAGAATTTTCTACAGAATTTTCTACAGAATTTTCTACAGAACTTTCTACAGAATTTTCTACCGAATTTTCTACAGAATTTTCTACCGAATTTTCTACAGATTTAAATAGCCAAAAATTAATATTGAGATACTATTTCTATGAGCATCTTAGGTGAACATTCGACTCTAATTAAGACTTATATTTAAAAACAAAGAACTCAACACATGCAATCCTATATCGTCTCGTCTGCACTCTTCGCCTCATCAAAATTCTCTTTGCTACCTGTTTGGTTTGGGAAGTGACAAGTGACCATGCGTTTACGATATTTCTTCATTTGAAATTATTAATAATCTCTAATACATAGGTGGATCATAGTGCTTCCTATTTTGTTTCGCTAATACTATACATCATTTAGAAACAATGTACTAATATATTAATGAGAATTATATTCATGTAGAATAATATATTCACGATTCTAAAATCGGCATAGTTTTAACAAGATTTTTTACTAACTTAGGTTAACCGGTGAAAGTAACTCACGCTGAATTAACTGCTTCTAGAAATTAAGATGAATATCTGGTTCTCTGATTCATAATTCGTTTTGATAATTAATTTTGGATATTTGAGCAATATTTGAAACTACATTTTTTATTAATTTAAGTTAACTGGTTAAAATAACTCACGCTGAATTAACTGCTTCTAGAAATTAAGATGAATATCTGGTTCTCTGATTCATAATTCGTTTTGATAATTAATTTTTGATATTTGAGCAATATTTGAAACTACATTTTTTATTAATTTAAGTTAACTGGTTAAAATAACACGCTGAATTAATTGCTTCTAGAAATTAAACCGAATATCTGGTTCTCTGATTCACGATTCGTTTTGATAATTAATTTTGGATATTTGAACGATATTTGAAACTACATTTTGGACTAACTTAGGTTAACCGGTGAAACTAACTCACGCTGAATGAACTGCTTCTAGAAATTAGAATGAATCGCCGGTTCTGTGATTCACGATTCATTTTGATAATTGATTGTCGATATTTGAACGATATTTGAAATCCGTTAGACTCGGCCAAACTCGAGCGTGGAATCCGACGGCATATTAACATTGGTAGCGAACAATCTCCAACATTCTCAGCAGCAACAACACGGCAACAATAACGATAAGAAGCAAACGGAGGAAAGTATAAACGGGATGATGAGTAAATCAACGCACACCGGAAACGAAGAGGACGGTCCAAAGAATCACGGTTGGAAAGCATTCCGTTTGAAGAGGCAACTGAGCAAGGTTGATCTCAAAATAAAAAACACTTTCACACCGTCCTCAATCACATCTCACAATGGGGTACTTGTATGACTTTTCTCGTTTTCTAACACACCTTTTACCGTAGTGCGCAGCTGCAATTATAATTAAGATACGCTGCTTTCATTTTCATTCCCAATTCTGCTTAAAAACTTAAAAACTACATTTCATATCGCGAACGAATTAAAATCAAATTAATTCAATCATAAATCCTCGAAAAAGTAGGGTGAAAAATGCTTGCTTCCTTTCACGATACAAATGCAATATAACATATTTCATATCATAAAAGTATAACTGGCTGCATTATTTATATTCACTAACAAGATTATTAATAATATTCATCTAACAGCGCATCATTCGAATAATAGTTTCTGTAAGTCCATTAAAATCTGTTTAAAAAGTACACATTATATCTCGTACGAATTAAATCAAATAAATCAAATTAATTCAATCATAAATCCTCGAAAAAGTAGGGTGAAAAATGCTTGCTTCCTTTCACGATACAAATGCAATATAACATATTTCATATCATAAAAGTATAACTGGCTGCATTATTTATATTCACTAACAAGATTATTAATAATATTCATCTAACAGCGCATCATTCAAATAATAGTTTCTGTAAGTCCATTAAAATCTGTTTAAAAAGTACACATTATATCTCGTACGAATTAAATCAAATAAATCAAATGCATTTAATAATAAATCCTCGAAAAAGTAGGGTGAAAAATGCTTGCTTCCTTTCACGATACAAATACAATATAACATATTCCATATCATAAAAGAATAACTAGCTGCATTATTTATATTCACTAACAAGATTATTAATAATATTCATCTAACATCGCGATTAGAATTATCACTTTTATTGAATGCAACGTCGCATCATTCGAATAATAGTTTTTGCAAGTCCATTTAAAATCTGTTTAAAAAGTACATATTATATCTCGTACGAATTAAATCAAATAAATCAAATGCATTTAATAATAAATCCTCGAAAAAGTAGGGTGAAAAATGCTTGCTTCCTTTCACGATACAAATACAATATAACATATTCCATATCATAAAAGAATAACTAGCTGCATTATTTATATTCACTAACAAGATTATTAATAATATTCATCTAACATCGCGATTAGAATTACCACTTTTATTGATGCAACGATTTTATGCAACGTCGCATCATTCGAATAATAGTTTTTGCAAGTCCATTTAAAATCTGTTTAAAAAGTACATATTATATCTCGTACGAATTAAAATCAATTAAATCAAATGCATTTAATTAACATAATTAATTATCATACTGTATTGATTTACTAAACACTGTCAGAACCACGTAGCTTGGCCAATAGCAGTAGGACAGTAACCAAGTGATTGCTTAGATTCTAACAATAGCTTAGCAGAAGGATTTCTCCCAAAAACTCGATGAAATCTCAAGGAAAAAGTTCATGCAAGTGCCCCATTGTCAGCAGGTAGGGAATGAAGCATGCAGTCAGAAATCCTCCGTGTTTTACTGCAACGTGAACGAAAGTACGAGTTCATTGTCACCGGTGGAAAATGAGGAATCCGAATGTTCGTTATCACCGGAACCCGCAATACCTGGACGTGAAAGTCCCCAGAATGAGGATAGAAAAAGAGAAGAAACAAGAAGTCCAACATTGGACAATGAGAATAATAAAATACCCGCGTCAATCGACGAGAGCGTGATCACAAAATCGGACGCGGTGCGTCCAGGGAATTTGACTTTATCCGAGACGGAATTAAAGCCGCCGCGATTACGGAGAATCGTCAAGATGAAACAATTGAAAAGAGATGGACGTCTGTTATCAGTTCCTAATCTAAAGGTCTCCAAAAATGATGGGACGATATGTGACCTAAGATGCGAAGAGACTGCACCGCCCGAATCCTTCACCTGCAATCTAATAAGAAGATTCAGTAAGTGTTTGCAAACTTAGCGTAGAGGAGAGATTTTGTGTCGTCCGTGTGCGTGTGTGTGTGTATGCCTTTTAGAGATGTCATCTGTACGTGTTTAGAGTGTGAAACTTTTCGAAGTTCGAATGTGTGAATGCGAGTGTGCGTGGGTGTGTGCAAGTGTCGCTGATTCATTGGTTTCAACTGATACGGGATTTTCATTGAAATCGTCGTAAACTCGGATCATCAAAAACTACGAGAAACTCAAGGAAACTCATCGAATCACGGTAGTGCATTTCGTTGTATATTCAGTATTCTGTGATCGAAGAACTTCGTAGACTAACTGTGTTAGAGGGAAAGGCTCTGCTACGTTTGTCACCGTGCTTTCTGTCTTTCTCTCTTTAGCTTAAAGAGGAAGCCTAGGATGCTCGTAGATTCATGTAACCTCTAGTGGCAAATGATTTATTAATCCACGCGGTTTGTGTTTAACATCAACCAAGCTTACCCGTGGTAATCCATCGTCGTCAAAGGTTTATGTGAAACACGAATAATTCGTTTGATCAATTCCACGATTTCTTAAAGCTTGTACATTAACCCTTTGACTGTGGCATGTTTTAATGGAGAATGATTAACATCGTACATCGTCACATATTCGTGTGACGGTAGTTGAATCGGTTGAGATTCAGGAGTCATAGATAACGATGGGGATTATTTAATAGAATAATGTTTAATAAACTAATAAATGAAGTTTCATAAAGTATGTGAAGAATAATTGATTGCTTTCTCGTACTCTTAATAGTTCACTCAAATTGACTTCACTTTCAATTATTTTAAATAGACATCTCGCATCGGTTGTCCGCAGTTGTGTTCGCAGTTGAAGGGTTAATTGGTGCAGAAATCAGTATAAAAACGTGGGTGAATATCGCCGGTAATTCTAGCGTTTATGATCATCTTCGAGGAAGGTTGAATCACATAAATCTGATGCTCGAAATGCAACTAGCTTGCGACAGCGAATAGGATTGCAACATTAGAAACTAGACTTTTCGGTTCCTTCGCGTTAGAACGAATATGGCATATTTGCATGTAAGATGCAACTATTAACTGGTAGACGTGGATTCCCTGTGAAACACATCGTTCACAATTCTCCAACAATATTCCGAGCATACCTTTCTTTCTTCTTTGTTTGCGTTACTTTCTTTGAGCAGCATGTTTTGCGTATACTTTCTTTTACAACTCCATAAATCAATGATATAAATAACGAGGGAAAGTCATCATTCACCGTTTACTGGGATTAAAATGAAAATCTGATATTAATTTAATAATAATATTGATTTAAACATGAAATAATACTTCATATATAATCATTAAAAGTATATATAATTCAAGAAATGTGTTCTTTAAGTATAGACAGTTTTACGGTAATTAATTCGTACATTAATTAAATCTTCATCCGACATAGTTTAAATATTATTTACCAAGGAAATAGGCTTTTTTATCGTTTTAATTTCTTCGTTATTCCTTTGACGCGTTAATTAATTTCACACACGTCATTATTCAAAATGGAGGCAATCTAATTCATGTTCAAAATGGAGTCCAACTGGAATAGAACTTATCAAACGTTTCTTATTAAGTTGGGAATTATTTAAGCAACTTTTTTTCCGGCAAAAATGAATTATTATAAAAAGTGGCAAAAGTTATGTGGAATAAGGTATTTTTCTCTGATGGTGGAAAATGTAGAGTCTAATATAAGAGTCAGTCAACTGAGTCAAACTAGAATCTCTGATTGGTGAATTTCGTAGAAGAGTGCAGACGTCTGCTTAACGCAGATATGTATTTAATATCTGATTCGTACAACACGATAATCGAGCAATCGCAAGTCGGAGAGTGTTTACATTTTCCGAAACTCAACATTTAATAAGAAATAAAAAAGCATGCAATAGTTGTTTCTTATGTGTTCTTACAAACACGTTGGATATCAACATTTAAACATTAAATCACTTGTCATACCGATATACAATGTTCAACAATACAATGAAATGCAGTATAATTTGGTTCTACCTTCGTAAAATCTGTTCATAATCGATAAATAAGATGTCAAATAACACTAATTAATTTCTAAAATAATCGATCAAATATTCTGCATTCGAATAATAATACATTTGTTATTCGATATGCCGTTTGTTAACTAATTATTTCTTGTGCAACTTGTTTCAATTATAAATTATTATTTTTCTCCGACACGTATGACAAGATGCAAGGATTCAATTGTTTTTTAATATCATTATTTATGGGAATCATAATTTACAATCCGCGGACGGTACTATGTTTAAAGTTTCGTAAATATTCGAAAAAACGGCGCGAAAACGAACCCCCCTTGTCAGAACCGTCTACTCCGCGCGGAGTACACGGGAGGAATGAAGAAGCGCTTGAGGTGTCGGTGCACCCTACCTGACGTTGCGCACGCACCCCTTTCTGAGAATGCAATAGGTTCATCTGAAGTCGCATATCAGTTCTTTCTTGTGCCGGTTGTTTCTGTTAATTTATTATTCTTTCCCGACACGTATGGCAAGATGCAACGATTCAATTGTTTTTTAATATTATTATGTATGGGAATTATGATTTACAATCCGCGGCAGGCATTATGTTTAAAGTTTCGGACCCCCTGAACTCCGCGCGGACTACTTGTACTCCGCGTGGACTCCGTGCACTCCGCGTGGACTACCTGTACTCCGCGTGGACTCCGTGCACCCTGCGTGGACTCCGTGCACTCCGCGTGGACTCCGTGCACTCCGCGTGGACTCCGTGTACTCTGCGCAGACTCCTTGCGGATCTTGTCTTTTCCGAATGTACTCCGTGCACTCCGCGTGGACTCCGCGTGAATCCTGTCATTTCCGAGGGTACATTGTGGACTCCGCGTGGACTCCTTGCGGATTCTGCCATTTCCGACCGTACTCCGTGCACTCCGCGCGGACATCGTGCACTCCGCGTGGACTCCGCGTGAATCCTGTCATTTCCGAGAGTACATTGTGCACTCCGCGTGGACTCCTTACGGATTCTGCCGTTTCCGACCGTACACCGTGCACTCCGCGCGGACTCCATGTACTCCGCGTGAATCCTGCCATTTCCGAGGGTGCACCGTGCACTCCGCGCGGACTCCGTGTACTCTGTGCACTCCGCGTGGACTCCGCGAACTCCGCGCGGACCGTTACCAGATAATTGTTACACGCATTTTTCATGAACTGCATGATCGGCCATTACAGATATACGCAATTAATCAACAATTACATCACAACATAACTAAATACTTCTTTAATGCCTCATGAGAAAATTCGACAATTACATGCTACTGATAATAAAATAATGAGTAACCATTATTCGAATATCTATCGCGATCACACATGAATTATTCAATTAATATCCAATTATAGTTCCCTTATATCTTACGCTACTTATTATTATTATATTGAATTCTATAATGGAATACGGGTTTCAAGGTACAAGGGCTATAAATTATTAATAATTATTATTATACTGGATTCTTTAGTATGATACCGGTTTCGTGATATAAGAGGCATAAATTATTAATTCATAACATAATTATTCTATTAAACATGAATTATTAAATTCAAATTTGAGGAGCCCCTATAAGAACACCATTGCTGCTTGATATTAATCAACACACATACAACCTGCTACCCCATAACTTTATCTATTAATAATCAATTAGTAATCCACTAACTGGATTCTCTACAATTACAAATAACACCGTACATGTCTTTTCAAAAATAAAAACCCAAATGAACATTTTGAAAATAGATCAACCTAACATTCCAACGAGACATTAATGTTATTACGAACGATAACAAATATAAGGAATTAACAACCGCTGCTTATCGCCATTGAATGTTTATAACAATAAACATTTTTATTGTTCCCCCAATCAAATAGAGTACTGTATCATAATTAATTAAGATTTGTAATTAACCCTAGAAACCCTTACTAGGTACACCTAACAAGTATCTGGAATGCTTAGAATGTACTTTAATACTTGCATCCTCCAAAGTTGTTTTGTCGCACTTTGTTCGTGTGTCTTTTAACACCCCCCGCCCCCGCCCCCCGCCCACGCAATTAACCCTCATTGTTTCTGTAAATAATAATCCCCATTGTTGCAACATGTCGGAAATATTGGCTCGATGTTATCAAGCGACCAAGTATCAACGTGTTCCGTTCCTTTTGTTTCGCTTCCACGTGAAAAAAGAGAAGGCAAAACAAACAAACATACAACAACAAAAAAGACCGGCGACTTACTCTACTTTGAGTAATTCACACTCCGCTGCACTGATTGTGAAGAGATTCTACTTTAACGCTTTTTCAGGTTCAAATCAGTTTTGCGGTCTTCCCCGACAGCAAGCTTGATTCAGGTAAAAAACAAGGTTTTACATATTTTGACAGTTGTCTTTGACCACCGAGAGAAAAGTATGACACGTTGCTCCACTGTTATTCATTCATTGCGATTACAAGTATTTGCGTGTAGTAGGCGAATCGCGGGGGAGAGTTGTCAGTTGTGAATGTGATTTTTACACGAGTTTTTTAAGAATAGTTTTACCGAAGCAGTACAAATTCCTGGTCCACGGTATTTAATTAAAATTTATTCAAATTTATAAGGTTTTTTTTGTCATTTTCGGGGATTTTTCATGGTTCATGTTGCACAATGCACATAAATAAATCGATTCATTTATTTCTTCCATCCTGTTCTTAAGGACGCATTCATAAATATATAAATATAGCAGAATATATAGCCAACTAATTCTATAGTACGCAATTTTTCGGTTGCGATGTCCCACGCGTTTTAGAAAAAAGGGGTTTCAAATTAAACGCGATTTCCATACATTTTTTGTGTTATAGAATTAATTCTGTTTATACTTCGGTTCTTTAAAATGTCGTTAAAAATGTTGAACACACTGACAAACTCTCCTCGTAAATCAAGGACAGTTTTAGAGTCTTATTTCCAAGTACAACTCATTCGAAACCTGTCGAAAGAATCTTTTAACCCTCTACAACACCATGCAACTTTGAACTCACACATTCATCTATCCGTATCTCTTATTTCCTTTCATTTCTTGCAGTAATAATAATTATAAAAGTACGCGCAATAATCGTCACCATTTTCAGTGCGTTTGAGTAATAATTTCATTAATATCTTCGCGATAATAGTTTCGTTAGATTCGCGTTCAACTAGTTCCGTTTTATTATATAGCGCGTTGTGCGAGAATCGCGTTATATTAAAGAAAGTCCTCGCTATATCTGCAGCGCGTTGTAGGAACTCCTGTTGCAGGAATTCGCGTTATACGGGAGTTTATCGTACACGAATTTTCTTTTGGACATGAGAAAATTGGGTTATAGAGGGTTAGCTGTTTAACAGCAAATCAGTGATCTTCCCACACTTGCTTTTATACTGGTATTACTTCTCATAGCTGCTTACTGCATTTCTCCGGCATACATTATCTCTAACACCTTTCTCTCGGTACAAACATCGCTTTCGAAGCTTTTCGACATTTGTTTCGGTGGTTTGCACGCAATAGCAATAGTAATAATAATAACAACACTGATGGCCACGGCATAATCAATAACACCACGTTATGAATTACAAAATTATGAATCACAAGTACAAGTTGTACAGCAAATGCTTATTCAATTTCAGAGACGTATTTTATTATAATAGAAACTTTTTACCCTGTTTTGCTTTCACCTGGAATTATATTTATTTGATTTGATTTTATTTATATATACGGGATACTTCCCATTAGAATATATATAGAATAACGATACAAGCAAAAGGTGCGGTCGAAATTATATGAATTTATATAAATTTATATAAATAGACCAAACGAGGCGAAAAGAAAATTAAACAAACTGAATATAATTACAGAAATCTATGAATTTGATTCTTAAAAGACTCTGATTAGAGGCAATCAAGAATATATGATTCAATTGAATTATGTTATGATTGAATGTATTCATTTTATTACGACACTAACACAAAAGACAAAGAACAGAGGAAGAAAGGAAAGTCATAAAAGTACATTAAAGCGCATGAGTTCGCAGCACGAAAAATGGAATTTTTTCTGGAATTTTTCATATATTTTTTTCTTTTGCTCCGTCGAATCCTGCATCGAAATACATCAAAGAATTCCGAGCATCTTTTATTTATTACTTTATCAAATCTTTGAATATTATTTCATATGTTTCATAATATTTTTATATTGGACAGCATGTTCTTTTTTATGGACACCGCACTTCTGAATTATTTTGATTACTCTTTTAGATATAAATTCTGAATTATATTATAATACCGTGCAATCAAAAACTGCTAAAACAATCATTAAACATTTACTAAAAAAGAACTGTGCATGTTTCATACACACTGGCATCGTTCCAACAGCTTTTTATAATATTCTGATAAAATGCATCTCTGAAGTTGGATTCACATTTTCAGGAGAAATTGAACGCACATGTCTCGCTATATTACGACGGGACATTTTGTTTGATAAGATTAATCGAAGATATCCAACTCGCAAAAGATCGATTATTATCAAACAAGAGTGTCCTTTTACTATACAAAGTTCTACATAGCTACATTTTTTTAATTCAAAAATTATTTCTATATTCAACCCTTTACACTCGAAATCGTCTCTCCATCGCCACTCTATTTATTACGACAACTCGTACGACGATTAGAACACGGCATTAAGATTGCTTTCAATTACGCGTGATTTAATAATCACTGATAAAAAATAAGTGAAGTAAATCTTAATGTCGCCTCTCGAATGTAAAGGGTTCAATATCACCACGTATCGATGTATGCGAAAGATATTTTTTACGATTGAACTATTGCGCAATTTTTGATGGCTGGCAGGGTGCTTTATCAGTTATGTTTCTCGAGTTTCTTTGCTGACATTTGACTGACTGCTATAAAGGACTCTGCATAAATATTACATGCTGATATTCCACATAGCAAATTTCAAGATACATAGGCATGTTTATGATGAATGGTATATGGTTTCTCATCATTTACGATTCAACCTTTTTTTCCCTTTTTTTTCTCTTCGCAAGGTATACCCTGACCAATCCGCGTCAGTGCAGACAACAACAATGACTATGTTTCACCGGACATTACAATATTTCCGGTTATTAATCAAAGGTGTCCGATTCATAAAGGATCAATGATTATTACGAAATAAAAGTGTCCTTTTACTATACACCGTTCTATATGACTGCATACTTTTTAATGCAAAAATCATCTCATTTAAATATCTCAATATACGCAAAAATGTATGCGAAATCACTGAGCGCAGGTGCAGAATTATCGGAATAACGCCGTCCTGTTATTAATTTACTTTATGATGATTATGGCTTAATTGCAGTTTAGGAATTGGCAGTGAGGGATGGAAATTGAGTTGAGTCAGTAACACGTTTACTGCCGGATCGAAATCCGTGTTATACGGTACCTTTGTAACGTGTATATAATATTTAACGTTAGAACTACCGAATATATACTTAGTTACGCTTACATATTTATTTATATATAAATTATGGCTGGAAGATTTAAGATAATTAATGGATTCAATTATTGCCGTAACATTAAAAATATCATAGATTTGATTCGATTCCCACGGCAGTCAACGTGTTAAATAAATATTGCAGGGAATCAACAATTGTTGATGAATAAAATTGTTTCACCTAAACCTGACACTTTGGTGTCTCTAAATGAGTCTGACATTATCCAGGTTTTTATTGGATAACTCGGAAACCATTGAAACAATTAATCTTTCTAAACAAACATATTCCAGATACACACAAAGTGAATCTTTAATAAACCAACGCCGTTTAAATCAATGATCCACTACCATGCATCGTAATTATATTAATTAATTAATCAACCTCTATGAAATACCCATCGAAATCATTTAAAAAATCCCATATTTTCATTCATGCCGAGGAAGAAATCTTAATTTGAAATTCCAACGAAACACCGCATTATGGATTTCACTGAACTGCTTAACACTCGCTTTTTTTAACACAAATTTTTGGAAAAATCTCCCAGTTAGTCTGAGGGGTCCTGGTAATTTTGGTCGGTGCAGGTTTTTTAGAAGAAGAATGATATTTTCCATTGATAATATTTGTATCATTAAACTATTACTTAATAATGGCGATAGACGTGACATACACGTCGCTGTTTGTTAAGCGGTGAAATATTAACGAATATGATATCAGAAATGATTCCCTTCGGGCAGATAATATAAGTTTAATAGTTAAACTACTAATTTAATAATGACCTAAGTTAAAAAGGGTATCAATTATTTAGGTAATTAGGGAAACCTCGACTTAACGACGTACCATGGTCAACGATGCAATGTAATCAAACGAGTCGAAGATATCCGGACTCGACCTAATCTCCGAAGACTTCCGGATGAAATATTATTTTTCATAACCCGATCTCCAAGTAAAAGGATTTTTGCGAAACTTTTAGTTTCGGTTAACACATCCAATTATCTCCGGGAGATAATTCTAAAGTAATACGAAAGAGATCTTAAATATCACGTGAAAGAATCCAATCGCCATATTGATTATTCCTGAACTCGATCACGCACCATTGTTCACGCTTCATTACGTTTGTCTTGTCGCTGATTTATAGATGAACGGGATGTGCGTATTGCCGGTAACTCGAAGAAATACGATGGTCGTTGGTGGTGGTAGTGGTGAAAGGGTTGGCGACAACGCTGATCATAATAATGGTGGTAACACTAGCGAGATTGGTGGCAACAGTGAAATTAGTAGCGGAAGTTGTAGCGCTGGGGGTGTCGGGATTCCCCGTTTGGGTATTCGCGTAACAAGTGGCGGAATCAGTAACGACGAGGATATTAACAGCTCCAACTCAAGTTCACGCAAAACTCTAACCGTAGAGACACGTCACTCACGTGCGCAGGGTATAAGAAAGCTACAGAAGTGTCTGAGCACTGCTACCAATCACTACGAAGTGGATTCCTCGTCTTTGAATCCAACAACCGGCATTCCGACAACCTCGCAATTCTATAATCAACGTAGCACCGAGATGCGGAACTATCAGTCGACGGTTCCACAGGCTTCTTTGAACTACCAGAATATTCTCGCCAACACCAGACAGTATAGCAGCTTCGGTAGTATTGACATCAAAAATTATCATACTTTTAATCTAGATATACGTAACAATATATCATTATGATTCTATATGCGAGTTCCGTAGACCACCGATACTTTTTGTGTTTGATGAATGAGATCGATAGTCTGTCCTTCTATCAAACGCTTTTTTCTGGATTTCGTTCTTGGTTTCGTTTCGTTGTCATTAGAGCGACTCTTCTGTGATAGGCTCGAAGTAACTCGGATAGAGTTGGATCTCAAGGACTCGGATAAAAAGTTATTAATTCATGTTTAGGAATTATTAACCTGTTAACCGAGGGATGATAGAGTTACTCGTTATTACAATCTACGTTTATCTCGAAGATTACGAATTAACGGTAGATACATTAAATCAGTCAGAATTATGGATCCGCGGTTTTTATGAAAAATGTTTGTATTCATAATGTTTCGGTTTCTGAGATTCTTTCGATCAAACATTGAAATTGACAATTATTTTTTAACATACTTTATGAAACTCCATTTATTTGTTCATATTAACCTTAAGAGATGATCCTCCAATGAAAAATTCTCCTCTCCTGAATTGATTACTTCCCGGTAGCTCTAATAATTGAATCGATTAATTGATTTCTGACGTCCATCCTTATTTTTACAAACATAAATCCACAAATATAGCTGAATATATCGTCGGTAGTTCTAATGAGAACTCATAATTCTCATATTTTTTTCCATATAAATATCAATAATGAATAATCAAACCCATATATACATCGTAATTATAAATACATCGCACGAATTAATTTATTACTAAATCGAAAGTATTGTAACAAAATAAATATTGCGATGCTTTTTGTAAGAACTCCCTGGTTAACGGGTTAAATACCATTATTTTTAAATCTGATTTACTTTGAAATGTAAAAGAAAATAGGTGACAAATATGAAGATTAATAACGCAGTCCTAAAGATTCATCTCCCGAGTCTAGCCTGTCCAAACTATCCTAAGACTACTAGATACTGTCTGGTTTCTGCTGGCATAAGTGTCAAAGTATCATTTCGGCAGAATCTACTTGCTGTGCATCAATACTTTCTTTTTTAACGACCTAAAGTCACTAAGCCCGCTAGAGAAAGAACTTTCTTCAAAGTACACAAAAATGCGGCACATCGTCTAGATTGTGTGACGATCTCTAGCTCTCACCCTTTTGCACCATGTGGACCAAAGATGCTGTTACTACTAATACTATTCTTCCATTCTCTTTCTCTCGCTCTCTCTCTATCTCTCTTTGTCTCTATTTTCCATATCTTCCATTTTATCTCTCTGCCCGCCATTCTATTTTTGCGTTCCGCTTCTTATTTCTCTTGATGTGGTCTAACGTTGCATTTGACATCAGTTCTCGGCTAAATGCACAATGCAAGAAGCACTTGTTCGCCGTACGTATTTATTAAAAAAATAAATATTAAAAAAAGAGACTACATCCAACAAAAATGACACTCATAGACCCATCAATTATACGCGAGAATACTCAACAGTGGATAAAGATATCATATCTCGCATTATCATCATCGAGTTTTCTTCGTGTTCCTCGTGTTGACACTTGTTTCTCATCTGAATTCGAATTCATCAGATTCTCATCTCCGAGATCAACTCATATATCGTTGTTAAAAAAGTCAATTAAAAATATTTGTTTTGTGATGATAATTTCAATATTCTTTAATAGAATGTTCGAATGTAGCAAGTCATTTGTATGAGTCGCTTAACTTCGTCAAATCAAAATTAGAGAAAATTGGTAATTATGAAACGTTAAGCACCAATCATGCAGCTTGGCAGTGATGTTGACAATTTTTTAAAACTGAAGGTAAACCTTGGCATTTGAGCGGCTCATATATCCTGGCTGTATTGGCTCGCAAAATTATGTTTGCTGAATTATTATATTTGAAGATAAAAATGCCGAAACTGTAGCCGACGAATTTTATTTCTATTATAACGATATTGTGTCGCACGAATCAACGATTATTATCATTGCATTAAGATAATTATAATATTCCGAGGAGAATCGTAGTTAATTAAAGTATCCACGTTAATTATAATACAATTAAAACCCAATTTAGGATTACAGTTCTTCATTAGAGAAATGCAATCAAAGACTTTCACTGTACGATCTCCGTTCCAATACATGCTACTTCGAAATACATTTAATTTCTTCGATAAAATATTATTAATAATTCAACATTTCCGTTGGCATTGCATTCCACAGTAATAATTTAAACAGATCTCTGTTCTACATATGTAATATTAATTATAATAATTGCATTACTCTGTAGTTTAACGGTGAAGAAATCAAAAGGAATTATTGATTACTTGGCAAATATATAATAATTGCAAATTAATCTTTATCCTAATTACACTCGACTAACAACAAAATGATCCGACTTTGTTGGTCCGACAATGTTAATACTGTACGCATGTTTTATCGGTGTTTTGCGCCAATGGTGTACCTCGTTTAAGGATGTTTGAAAACGTGCGAATACTTTCTACGCTAATTCACGAGACTCCGCAGAAAGCTGAGTAAAACGAGAGATTTGATGATTGTTTATTAAGCTGAATGGGGGATGTTACTGTGCGGACCGTTCTATCGAGAGAGACACTAACCGTGATAGTTGTTGTTGTTGCTGTCGCTGTTATTATTATTGTTGTTGTTATCCTTGTCGTTGTTGTTGTTCTTATCATATTCGTCGTCATTGTAATCGTACGAATTCTTGATTCATGCGTCCATCGACTCTAGTTACTCTACGCCTATCATTTAACCCTCTCTAACGCCATGTAACTTTTACGTCACATACCCCTTTATCCGTATCTATCTTGTAATATATCTCTTTTAGAATTATAAAAATACGCGCAGCGAATCCTCCTATTTTTCAGTATTTTTTACTAATAATTTCTTGAACGCCTTTCAATCGCCACTCGGTTTCCTGCGATAATTCGAGTGGCGACTGAGAGATGACATTAAAGTTTAATCCGGTTATAGATAATTTCAATTAAATCTTCAATAATATAATATAATTGAAGAAAATCTTAATGTCGCCTCTCAGTCGCCACTCGAATCACCGCTATAAATTGAGTGGCAACTGAAAATCCTCACCGCGAATCTTAAGTAATAATTATTACTTAACGCAGCTTCGTTAGATTCGCGTTTAACTGCTCTCACGTTATACAATTTGAAACATGAACAAATTGGGTTATAGAGGGTTACGGAGAATATGAACATCTTAGAGACACGAGATTCATTATTCTTTACTATGTTCATTGTGCATGCTCTTTGATAGACGCATTAAAAAGGGTTGTTAGTCGTTCGGTATGTAATCTATCATTTATTCTTGGGATTGCTGGTCGGGTAGACAAGTACGACGGCACGTTTCAACGATCAAGAAGCTCGAGTATGTCATCCCTCGAGAACATCACTACGGAAACTATAAGCTGTCTAACATTCGCGGATTCCTATACGAAAAAAAATGGTAGGTACATCCGGAGTACAGCATTTAATATATACATATATGTATTTAAAATATATGCTTTCTTATTGATAAGATTGTGTACTTATCAATAAGAATTATCTCCTGGAATTATTTCTGTGAAATTGAATTATGCTTGTATCGAAGTATAAGTAATTTATAATGAACTCTTATTATAATAATTAATTAAATATGCTGGATTGGAAGGTGCAAAGTTGGTTAATTTAATATGGATTAATTTGGAATCCATTTTTATGAAGTGATTCTGTAGATATTAATTAATAACATAAATTCATTTTTAAGATAACAATTCAGTACCGACACTTTGGATTGGCACGTCTCTTGGGTCCATTCAAACAGTGATATTTAATTCACCGGCTTACGGAGAACGACAGGCTCATCCTGTTGTAGTCTCCACTTGCAGTAAGTTTGATTATAATGTTTTATTTATTAATTAACATGTTGTTATTTATTAATTAATACGTTGAGGCTCACTGGTGAGCCAGGATGCGAATATTACTAAAACTCGAATCAAATATGTGGCTAATACAATGTGTAAAATTTTGTAACATTTTTAAGACAGATAACGTATTAATATATAATATTCTATTTTTAGAAATATAATATATTTGCATTACGCATAATGTTTAGGAATTATGTAAACTTTTTTCTAGATGGGTCCACATTTAAATTGAAGGGATGCATTCTATCGATGTCCTTTTTAGACTGCAATGGAGCTTTGATTCCAAATTCCTACGAATCTTGGAAAGATGAAAATGTCGAGGGCAAGGAACGTAATAGTATGTTTAGCAACTTTTTCAATCATAATTTTTACAATAAAAATAGTTATTAATTCTTTTAGTTTCTCTAGCCATCTAGAAATACTTTGTAAGATATACATTTCTGAAGATATTTATTGAAATTAACAAATTTGTTGTAAAACCGAAATATGGAACATTTTTCAGCTCAGAAATGTCAAAATTGTTGTCAGAATTTGGGTCCAAATTTTAAAAAGTTGAAACAGTTCAAAATATACTTTCGCGGAGGCAATATTTATTAATATAAATGGTATACTAGCTGACATCATATTTTTACGAACACCATCACTTATTAATATTACTTATTTATTATTATTTATTAATGAAATCATTTCAAGAATAATATCTCACGTGTCGAATTATATTTATTAAAGAGAGCCAAGGTAAATGCACAAACAGCCGCATGTCACCATCACTGAACGCGCAAGTAACAACTGGGGATGGTATTGAGGATCGTCAATTTGTGGTGTTGGCAACAGAAAAACAAGCAAGGGTGGTCGCCCTGCCATCGCAGAATTGTTTATACAGGCAACAATTAGCAGAGACTCATATCGTGATTAAAGCAGAGATTACATCTCTGAAAGGTAATTACTTCACCGATTACAAGATATCTCAAAAAACGACTGAAAACACGATTCACTTTGAAGCACGAAAATTTAACATTAAAGCTACCGAAGTGGTCAAAATGATCTACACTTTCCATTAAATTAAATTAAATTACTTCAATATACAACAGATATAATTAAATCCATTAACTAACTCGGATCCTTCGGTCATAATTTCTATACAATTAAATGTGTAAATATATCCGAGTATAAGTTCGGTAGTTTTAGTGTTAGCGGTAGTAAGACCTCGTCTTTTTACATTTTTATTTTAAATATATATTTAAATGTAATTGAAACATTCTGTTTTCTGTTCCCAGATAATGTTTGTCTCGTTTGCTACGTCTCAAATGGTCACATAACAACTTATAGTCTACCCAGTCTGAGACCACTCATAGACGTGGATTTCCTTCCCCTAACTGATTTGAGGTAAGCAAATTAATTGCTTTAATAAGTTAGCTTTAATACAGCAATAGGATGTGATCGAATAATTAATCACTGTATGTGCATATGATGTACAGCACAAAACAGCATTATAATATCATAATTATTAATACAATTCAAATGTCCGACCCACTAAAGTTTCGACTGACTTCGCTATCCGCGAAAGTTTACACTCTCATGAAATAGCAGTGCATAATAATGTTTAGGTAAAAATTAATAGCTGCTTCAGAAATACTTAAATCCCCGTGAAATCTACATTTCAATGTTTAATGATTTCTTAATCAATGCAATTATTTATAAATTAATTTTTCTCAAGCGATATTTGCGGTTTTACATGGTATTGGAATTTATAGATTCATTACGAGTATAATATGGTGTGCCATTTTACAGTGATTCTAAAACAAATTAACAAGGAAGCCGCCATTTTGCAATGTATATTATTTTGTATATTATGTATACGTGTATACAATTTTAAGTAATAATACTGAAATAATGATTACTTTCATTGTTTTCTATATTACTTCGTCATTTATTAATATCTGATAACTCGAATTAAAATTATTACCAATTATGAATCAAACTATTTTATATTGTAAATATTCAAATTAAATACAATCGTAAATATGATATTAAATCCGGGAATAGGTTTAAAAGAAAATTACCTAAGTCTTCAAGGATGAAACTAAATCCTTTTCTTTATATTATTTTCCGCATGTAATTGGCTATTACTATTAAAACTCTGCTTATCGCGAAGCTTGCATTAACTGGCGTGTTTTATTATTAGAGTTAGGAAAAATAATATGCAAGTTTCAATTTCAACGCAGGTAGAGAATTAATGAAGCAGTGAATCCAGATATATTTCACATTTCTGGGATGAATGCAATTAATAACTTTAGAGATAAATTGGATCCACCTTGGAAGATTCAATTTATCTGTACATATTAAGATGGCCAATAAATTCTTGCGGTTCTAACACGTGACTAGAAAATGATTTTTATTTCATTCTATTTATCTTCTCAGATTTGAATATTTTTGTCAATTTTATATATTCTCCCAATTTTGTATGTTCTTCAATTTTTGTTATTCACTAATATATTATCCATTTTGGCTGACAATCTCTTCCTATTTTTTGGAAAAGCTTCACGATACCGCGTTCCTGACACAAAACGCCCGAACTTTTTGGCCAACTCAATATTTTGATCAACAACGAAATATTATTCCAATTTATCTACACAGTTCTTTCAATATAGTTATAAGTGAACAATGTCGCGAAACGTGTCTTGTTTCAAGTGTAATTAATAATTATAATATATAATAATACTAGGTTTCGTAAGATCGAAGGTATCATAAATCCTTTAATTGGAATGATTTGAGATAAGAGATGTTGCACAATTACAAAGTAATCTTATTGTAAATCAAGTAGAGAACACGTGAACGTTGCATACAAGAGTTGCACCAAAGATCGTCCAACATTTTTGCTAAAAACATTCGTACGCCGTGAAACATTACGAGCCAGAGAATCAAGATTGACTTTACTATTTCTAGCATGTAACTTTTTCTCTGCTTACAATGAACACATCCGTTAACCCTTAACACACTTAAAGCATGCTCTTCATGTAGACGTTTTTATGCTACAAGCACTTTTAATGCACTATTTATATATCTTTCGATATACGTAGCTATGTTTGAAAATGATTCGTACATTCAATTGGCATTTTCTCTTTGTAAACCAATCAGCGAGACTTTCATCTGCAATTTATATCGTTATCTACATAATGTATCTTTCATAACATATGCAATGAATCAAGGAGATATTCATGTACCGATTATTAAATGAATAATCAACGATTTAATAGAACTACGATAATCGGTGCAGGAATAATCGTCCAGTAAACTGCAACAATATTTGACCGAGAAGAATATTGCACAACACAAATTATCAGGATAAACATTGTTGACATTACTTTTCCTTCTTTTATCACCGAGAGACATCTACGTTTAATCTACGCGTGTACGTAGAGGTATTGGGATGAAATGTTTGAAACCACGTGTAAGGCAGAAGTACCATACTTAATATGAGTGACTTCGTTGTTTTAAGGGTTAATGCTAAATTAAGGGCAAAGAATCTCTTTACTTTAACACGTGTTACGGATCAACGTTCACATTCCTCCTGTCTCTGTAATCTCTAACAGTTTTCAGACTACAAAACATGGCATTGTAGACCCCATGTTGTCCATATGGGGTCACCAACTCTTTGTTAATGGCGATACCGATCAGTAAGTGATCTCTAAAAATACACCTCTCACCAGTATGTACCTCAACACAAAACGAACAATGCCTTGGCGCGCAATATATATTTATGTATATGTATACCAATATGTATACATATATATATAATATGTCATATTTCTTTCTGGTACATAATTTCATCCCCAAAGCTTTTATGCAAAACGCTTTACAACCATACGATACTTGTTTGATACTCCACCCACCCAACCCCCCACATTTTCAAATCGTTTCTCGTTCATCTTCAATTCGCCTTTTTATTCTCAACGCTTTATACTGTGTACGCAGAACGCACATTTTTCTACCTTTTTAATGTTTACGTCCTTTAACATACCTGCGTGCGTAACATTTGTTGGATGTGACGTTCTATGGATACCCATTCCGTGGATACTTTTTTACAGAATCGCAAAGACGCTGTGCTTTAGTAACAGAGGCCATGGACTATATCTATCATCGCCCACGGAGATTCAGAAGTTGTCGGTTTCAAGTGAATTTTGGTAGGTTTTTAGTTTGGTTTTATAAGAAACAACCCAGTAGAGTTTGGCGAAGCAACTTTTAAATTGATTCTATTGGGAAACGTACCAATTCCGAAATAAATATTAACAAATTAAGTTAACGTTTATAATAGTTGCACAAAGTTATCTTGCAAGTATCAAAACTTTAACTTGATTTTTTTAAATCGAGTCAGTTCAAAGTAAACTGCTCATTTGTATAATATAATACCAATCAATTTATATCACGTTCTTTATTATGTTTTATTTTAATACCAGAACTACCGACTATATATTCAGCTATATTTGTATATTTATTTGTACGTCCTTAAAAAACAGGATAGGCGAAAGAAATAAATTAATCGATTTATTTATGTTCATTGTGCAAAGTGAATCGCGAGAAATCTCAGAAAATGAAGCGTTATAAATCTGAACATTTTTATTAAATTCCGAAGACCCGTCATTTTGACTGATTTGGTAGTTCTAGTGTTAATGTAATGTTGACGAAAAAGCATACTGGGTTGTTAAAGATTAAGTTGTTAATCTAACGTAATAAAACTGAAATAAATTGTTAAATCTAACTGTTAAATTTTCAGTTCTGAATTAACTGAAATGATGGGGGATCTATTCATTGGCCATGATATGCCGGAGCCGCCTAAAGAGAGCTTTTTTAAAGGTCTGTTTGGTGGAGGATCACGAAGCCTCGATAGAGAAGAGCTATGTAAGTTAATTATATTTGATATAAATCTAAAATTAATGCGTGGTTCTATTTCTTCTACAATAAAATAAATGTCGTGATTTCTCGATTTTATGTACCACCGTCATAAAATCATTTCGTTGAGAATTAATTATTCATTGAAGAAATGGTCAGTAAAGAACATACTCGTTGCAAAACGAGAATTCTCGTTTCTGGTCAGCAATATATTAAATATATATAGTATATAATATTAATATTAATATTAGTATACAATATTTAGTTGGCCAGAAAATTCGTGCAGTTTGCATAACTGTTTTGCGTTGAAATTGAAAGATTTTAATAAGTGCAGGATTATAAACCTGTTCAAAAAATAGGAAAATATTACAAGCCAAAATAGACAATAAATTATTGAATAATTAAAATAGAACATATACAAAATCGAATACAAATCGCTTTCTATTTATGCGTTAAAAACTGCACAAACTTTTCGACGCACTCAATATTAATATTTTAAAGGCGCACAAACTGTTTAACAATCTTTTGACACAGTCTAATAATAAATAAAGTAGTAATAAATGCGATGTAAATTATTAAATCGGTACTAGTTACTCACGTATGTGAATGTATAAATACGATAACGATATGGAGAACACAGTAACGCTAGCGGAGCACGGTGCAAGTGTTCCTTGATAGTGTTGACGAACGACTGAGTTTGACTTTGGAAAAGGTAAATCGTGGCTACCGAAAAGGTCGTTGATTATGGAAGTGGCTTGTCTCATTTCTTACCGGTGACGCTTTCAAAACAAATCGATATCTAATTCTGGAATGTGCACTGCTACCGCGCCAATGGAAACATGTCTTGAATCCTACTCATTCATAATTTTAAATGATGAATATAATATAATATTTTCAATTGATTATTCCCAGAAAAATAAATTCGACCACATATTTTACTGCTATGTATTATATATCCGAGTGTTAGATGAGTAACTAGTTATTCATTCATTAATTATGACATACTAATTTGATGGCTAAACAATTAACACGCATCATTGATACGCGATCTTTTTCTATTTGCGCCGGAAATTGACATAATAAAAATTGTGCGATTAGTAAAGGAAATCATGTTAAAATGATTTTAGTTGGGGAATCTAGTGGACGTGCATCACGCACGGTAGCCAAACATATCCCAGGACCAAGCGTGAATACCGAGGGTATCCGTGAACGCGTAACCACCGCAACGGGTGAAGTAAATATGGCACATCAAATGGTCCTGGAACGTGGCGAAAAATTGTCACAACTGGAGGAAAGAACGGCACGAATGATGAGCGAGGCCGAAGGTTTCTCACAGTCTGCACATGGATTGATGTTGAAGTACAAAGACAAGAAATGGTATCAGCTATGAGGATACCATATGATTCGTATCCGTTGGAACGGCGCGAGATTCTACTGTAAATTAGCGTTCACATTTCGTCTATGAGGTTCGGTCGAATTAAGAGCTGATTTCCGACCGAGATCAAAGCGTACAGGATACATTTTAATGAAATCTAGGTATAATACAAAAAAAAGCTCTGCACGCACACACAGGAAACATGTACATGTAGGTGAGAAAGGAAGCAAGGGATGAGAAACCAAGCGAAACTGGAAGGAAAGTCCAATATTCGCGAGCGATCGACCAAGTGCAGAACACATGGTACACACGCACATCTCTCACCGGAAGAGAAACATTTAGGAGGAAAAGAACAAAAAAAAAAGAAACGTCGATAAGAATAAAGTAAGCATGTGCAATCCTTCAAATGTGTAATTATAACCTTACTATTCGTAAAACATACAGAACGAGGAGTATGACATTCGCGTTGTAAGGGCGGGGGTGGCGAGGGTGTAGGAGAATGTATGGAGAACGGCTGCGATTGAAGTTAAATGAATTAATTAGTGAGAAAATAATATACATAAATAAATAGCTATATACGACTAGGTAAGGTATGAGAAGAAACCAAGTACTAATTACAGGAATACAAGAAGAAATGATTAAAATACATGCCAGTCAATACGAGTAATTATTGAATAATTCGCGTTTTAATCGACGGCACTCGTTAATTCATTCGGACGTCCTGTCGAGATACGAGATTCCTAAACGTACGAGACGTTATCTTGCCTCTTCCTCGATTTCCGTGATGCAAGTTACACTACGTCGAATTCTTGGGAATTATGTTAAAAAGAACAATGTTAATCGAATCAAGATTGATCGGAAACCAATTGTAACTTCGAATCATCTCGTTGACGAGATGGGAACGAGTGAGGCTCGCAGCGACTTTGTTCCGAATGTATTGACAATAAAACATAAACAATTGAATTAGTCGAGAGAAACAAGCGCATTCGACACAGAACAACGTTGTATGCAGTGAGAAATATATAAAATATACATATATATGTGTGTATATAAATGAATATACAGTGCGTTCGAGAAGTCAACGAGCGGTAGTGACATTATTGTTATTAAATATTCTTGCGATAGATTCTTGGTGAAATCCTTTTGCGATCATATAGACGAGGATATTAACACATTCGCTACCGTCATTTTTGAGGGGAGAACATTAGCTCAAAAAATCGCATAATTTAAAAAAAATACTTATAACTGAATATCGCACATAATTTTCAAAAATCTATAACCGAATATCGCGCACAATTTTCACAAATCTATAACTGAAGACCGCAGTGTTCTGCTGTGGCTATATTCAGCGATATTATTATAGTTTTGCATAATTGCAATATTATCGTTCACTTATTTATTGAAGGTTCATAATAAATATTTATTAGAAAAATGAAACTTGTATTCATTCAGTCATCTGGTGTGACGTAGGACTATGTTATCGGTGACGAATGTGTTAAGATGATTATTATTGAAATATTTTGCTTAGCCTATCGAAGATTATCGGCTAAACACTTTTTATAAGTGCACTGTGACTTCCGGGATCCACTGTATATACACATGTATATATGTACCTTGTCAATGGAGCCGAGTTCCGCGAATATCATTGGATAAAAGTGGTACTCGACACGCGGACGAAGGATTTATTAGTTGTTATTGATTGTAGTTATCGCTAGACGTGCTATGTATATAAAGGAACGAATACCGTAGGAAGAAATCCGCGTTAAAACACGTTAACATGATTTAAATGGAAATTGAAACCAAAACATGCTGTTTGTATAATAATAATGTGTTATAAGTCACGCTACTTCAGCGTCGCTGATGAATTCAACTGAATTTATGTTACAACAATGATGATGGAAGTTGCGAACTACTGTAATTTTAACACTACACATAGATTAGATTACGTAAAGACAATATATAATATGCATACATATAATACATATGTATGTGCATATATATATATATATCTATATATATGCATATATGTAATAAGTTCATTTGAATTTATTGAGGCTCTGAAATCGTCGTACTGCTTCCATAGCAATAACTGTATAGTTGATGTTAATGGTACTAATCACTTGCATAAATTATATCTTATAACCTGCCCCGCAGTAGCCAATTATTCTTAGGTTGTTGCACATGAAATTTCGGACTTTTCAGTCTAATTTAATATTAATCTTTCCGAATATCATCGAGTTATTACTATAACAAAAATGACGCCGAAGTAGAGCCATTTCTTCGAGTTTGTGGATTTAAATTAAACGAGTGATTTCCTGCAGATTTTGCAGATGTTATTCAGAATTGATTATTATGGCGCCAAATTTTTATTCTTGCCGTAAATTGATCAAATTATAATGTCTATATTATAATAACCGTATTACTTTATATTTATGAAATTTAAATTAAATCGAAATTCAGTTTCTAAAATTAGATATTTTAGAATGGGAGATGATCAATTTAAACACAAAACGGTTAACAATAATCGGTTAATAAAATCATGATTCGCAATATTAAATCGTATGACTTTAAAATGGACATTTCGATACAAAAAGGTACAAGTTGGCACGAAATGGATTCCGTATTTCATATGCAACAATCTAATACGTACAATGCATTCCTTCGACTGTTAATTATCTTTAACCATCGTGGTTGCCATTTTCTTTCGCGAACAGTATTACGCAAAATGGTATACATGATTCGTTCGAACTTATATTATTCGTTGCTAGAACTTTTGTCACGGTACACATTCACTGTCGATTATCGGTACCAGAAGTCCCCGAAAGCAAACGGACTTGATGGTTCATAAAAGCAACTATGAAGTGGATGATTTAGATGATTTCTCGGAATATTTCGAAGTTTAATGAACGATGAAGGAGAGATTAGGACGGCAGAGTTTCAAGTTGGATTCCACTTTCGTTGGTTTTAGCTAACTTTAATCGCAAGATAAACTTGTATTATTCCTCCGGAAACCGAAGGTCCAAAACGAGTGACCACGGTTTTCTCGTAGACGAGATAAATCTAAGATATATAAGAAAATGTAAAAGAATAATATATGATGGAAGGTGGTTTGTTAATGATCAAAGCGAAGAGAAGAAGCCATTATATACTATAATAAAAAAACAACATGCTCTCTTCTCGGGTCTTTCGTGAAAGTGAAGGAAGAAGTCGTTTACTGCTCTAATAGTAGAAATGGTAGTTAAATGTGCGATAGTTGCAGAATATCAAATGAAACCAAACAAACAGGAAATACATTACTATTTAAGTGTTTGATAATATAACATATTCTAACATTCGTTGTATAAAGAGACCCACCATTTCGGTGATTTCGAATTATTTATCATATCAAAGAATCTAAAATGTGTTTGAAAATAATTTATTATAACCAAAAGGACATATTCCAAGTTGAACCAAACACCGATTAAAGAAAGAGAATAACGAATATTATTATATCAGTTATCCTCCTCAATTTCAATCCTACTTTTCACCGTGTACTCTCACCGGAAGTAGCATAAAGTCTTGACTTGAATTATTTTCACAACACAATGATTAATACTTGCCCGTGCAATTATCCGTTTAAAAGGACCGAATAGTTTACCTGTATATCTACTGGTACAAAGCGACAAGTTTGTCAGGTAACTTGAATCAAATAGTTGTATGTTTTGCGAATAATCCTTTCTTATTTTCGAACAACTGAATCTGATAATATATGTAGTTCGTCGAAACAGTCTTCTTGTCATATGAGCTTAGGTCTATATATACATATATAAATCTAAGTTTCCTTGTACGTTCGAGCGAACACTATTTTTCCTCCCCTGAATTGCTACGTTCCTTTGTATCGAATGTAATGTGTCCGATCTATTTTAATGCAAAATGGCCTGGATACGAAATCGTAGTTGGTTCGCGTGAAGCACAGTTGAGAGCGATAGGATGGGTTAACACCCAAATGTTGTAAATGAAAAATCTATCTTTAGATGCGGCGAAATATCTAATACTCTCGATTTGTACTATTAATGATCTAGTACGATTCTTATTTTTCAAGAGATATGATATATAGGTATCGTCTTATTGTAAAAGTACTGCCTCGACGACAGACTGTATCTTGGCTCCGATTAATAAATGAGTTTGAACCAAATCCAGAATAATATCCATCATCTCATTTCCTAAACTTTAGTCATATTTTGATCACTTTTATGTCAATCCAATTAGGCATTTAATGTTTAAGGTGTTAACGAGGGAAAATATTTGATTCGATGTTGATTCGAATAGTTTTAAAATTTTTATGGTTAGGTGAGGAGAAATTGTTTTTTAAACCCCTAATTATACGTGATATTAACGGATGAAATAATAATAATTGGAATAGATATAATATTATATATCTTTTGTGACTGACGACGGAGTGGATCTTATAATCTCAAAGCTTTTACAGTTTCGCTTTACAGCTTTTCAATTTCAAAATGGAATAATCAACACAAATAGACTCGGAGTCTATTTATTAGAATACCCAATCTTTAATTTACAAAAATTCAATCTAAAAAACTTCAGTTTCAAAGAATTCTATTTCAGAAAATTCTATTTAAAAAACATGCAGTATCAGAAAATTTTATTTCATAGAGCCGGTCTCAAAATTATTTCCCTTGAAACAGAACTCTAAACTACTTTCTCGATCTAAACAAAGATAGTTCAAATAGTTTAACCTCCGATGATCTTAATATTTGGAATTTCAAGTTAAAAAATGATTCCTTCAAAAATGACTATCCTAATCGCGTAAGACTTACGCTTTGAGTCTTGCAATCGTCTGGAATCATTCTTGTCAATCCGCGTGAATAAGAACGGCGAATGGGAAGACAGTTAAGATAAAGTAGGAGGAATGGACCAGGTGTATTGGTGGTAAATTGAATTTTTTTCAATTCATTCCTCTTCCCACGGACGAGTTCAGGCTCGATGAGTATCTGTGCGCGACAGCGGTACCTATTCGCAGTAAATTCTCATTATTTTTAAATTGGAAATGAGAAGTACACGAGAGTGTGGCTGAGAGCACCTTCACCGGGCGTGGTAAAAAAAAAAATGCCCGATGCCACCGGTGCATTATTCCACGCCGAGGCAGAGTCGCACAAATTAATTTCATTACACATCGGATGTCAATAACAGTCATCGTTCTAAGTTAAACTCACATCTAGCCGGGCAGCTTTTTCATTCATTTTTCAACCAACCTTGTAATCAATCTGAACACAATAATCTCTAGAAATTCGTAGAAAAGCTTGATTCGCAAAACGGTGACTTTGATTTGCAAGACCGATGAATGTGATCAGTAAAATGTTTAATTCGGAATGCAGAATGTATATCGGCGCAGTAATTCATCCTGAAATTCATTATCAATTAACATCGAGTAATGTTCATCTTTGGGTGACTGGAGTTGATGGTCGTAATTCGTTATTTCGTCGACGTGAAACGAGGAGACAGTTCGTGTTGAGCACGACAATTGCAAAAGGCGGGAAACAGAGAGGCCCGTATAAATAGGGAACGAATGAAGATTCGGATGGTCGGCAGTCTGTCTTGGGTGTTCGCAATAAAATGTAAATGCACGGCAATTCGCGCCCCAATACCGAGAGTTACCATCTCCAGACAGTTTTCTTGTTCGTTCTTAGGGATTGGTAAGACTGAGTAAGTACACACTCGACTCGACGTGCACCGAAAACGTTGAGAAGAAAGGAGGAACCAAAGCGGCGAGGGGGGATAGGACTTCACAGAGTCATTTGCATGAATAACGGTGGAACGAGGCGAGGTTTAGGGTAGCGAGACGAGTAATTTATAGTCAATAATTCTTGGCGAAGCAATTTTCGCATCGAGCGCGAACGTTTCCTCGCAAGGAGGAAGGAGAAGGCGGAGAACCATGCCGTGGAGGCAGGAAATGAGGCGGAATGTTAAATAGCTCCCGTACCTTCTCTCTAACCCGTCATCTCAGGTTGCCCTTAAACTACATGTGGGAATTATTCACGCTCCGGAGTACCTATCTTTCGCGGCATCTCTTTATCCTTATGTGACAACTATTGGCTTGTCCCGAATGTTTATGTCAACTTTAAAAAAAAATCCAAAAGCAATATTTTCTATGTCAATATACAAGTAACGAGACATGGTCAAGTGTCCGCGTACCCGGCGAATATTCAAAGTGGATTTTCTCGAAAATAAATTGTATTCTATATTTTTGACTTATTTTTTCATGTAGAATCACCGTCTTTTCGGTTGTACTATTATGTACGCACCGTTTTCTTCCACAACCTAATATTATACCTTTAATCTCCTATTTTGATATAAATATAAATATAAACTCCACTAAGTTAGGTTCAACTTCCCAGTGTTATTCGTTTCTGCAATCATAATCTTTCATTGTATTCACAGTGATAACTGCACATTAAGTCACTCCTCCTAATATAGAAATATAAAATATCAAGTGATCGAATCGTTTGGATAAATTCAGTTACACAAAATCCACTAAAACGAAGTCCACGTAGTGACACGGTTAAGAATGCATTTCCCGGGATATAAGGCTATAAAACACGAGTATCGAATAACGCGGTTCGAAAAGGGACTGGAAATGCAGGAAAGAAAGCGTTCCCAAGGCGACAGGAGGCTCCTTTTGCGGTGTCCCTTCGCACTTTTATTTACCAGCCAGTGTTCCACTTACGTGGAAAGTTTAACCCTGGCATGGGGAGGTGAAGATTACCCGGCTAACATAAACCGATACGGACGACATAAAGGTGCACGGCTGATATTAGATATCAAGGCATCCTCCGTAACCTCCATCCGCCATCGAGTGTCCCGCCGAGAGCTATCAGACTGATAGAATATGTTCGACGCCACCGCGACGTTCAACGCCCTTATATCGGGGAGTCTATGCGATTACCATATATATACATACCGCTTTATTTAAAGTAGCTTTTATCGCGAGCTTAACTTACATCCGGAATTCACCTTACACCACCAATACCATCACCAACGTCATACACCCTCTGGCAAACAATTTTTCTTTCTCTTCTCATCTACCGCTAACATTCTGTTCCTCAAAATCCCACGATAATGTCCTAGAAAAGATCGAGCTTAACCCTTATCACTCCAATTTCGTTCACTTTCAATTTTAAAGTTTTCAGTAGAACACTCATCACTGGCTGTATTGATTTCTCCGTGGCTTTTTATATTGAATATTATATTTAAAGAATTTGAAGCAGAAATAAAATTGTATGAATTAGTAGTGGTTCGGCGGAGTACGTTTGGTAGAGTTACTGCCGGTTGAAGTGATAAGGGTTAACAGGAGAACTATGGAAGCCGTCAAAAATGATTCCACGGAATTTAATACTAGGAAAAACATGAATATCATGTGGAAAAATATTAATTTTGAATGCATAGAAGGTGAATCTGAAGTCCTGCAGGGTCTTCACATTGATATCCATTAATTTTGTATTCATTCAAGTAATACTTTCAATTGATATTGTATATGGTACAATGAAGCACGTTTATGCAGAAAATGTATACTAATTTTTTAATCACCGTGTATTAAAGGATAGAAGAACATAAACGAGACAAAGCGAGTAAATGATTTTTTCTCATCCAAGTCTAGTATTCTACTCACAGGTAAGGTTCATTTTGTCGGCAAAAGGAGTATTTCGAAACGAAGCATGAGGCAAGACAGGTTAAACCTATCATTTTCCTGTTCATTATAAGAATTACGTGGCGATGGAGGACGGGCGGAAGTCGGCGAGAATAATGATTGAAAATAACAGGAATCACATAAACGTGCAATCATCCAGCGTCCAAGTACACCGGGGGTTGTCGGAAATGATTATAGATTTCAGGGTAGTATGATCATCCGGCTCGAAGACAAGCATTACAGTAATGACCTTCATTTCGTTCAGATTATAGAATTATAACGCTGTTACAATAAATTATCCCTCAGCCGAACCATTTTTCAATCCATAATCCTACTTCTATGGTCGACCGAAAGGTTTTCAGGAATCGTGCGAAGGCCGATGTGCTAATATTTGAAAGTATTGCGATTTTTGCAAGATTTGATGTTCTTATCTTGGCAAAGTATTCGTTGTATTATATTTATTTATATACGAAATTTAACTGTATCAAGTTTTATTAACAATTCGAAGTAACCTCTTCAGGAACGAATTCTTAGTGCTACTTCCTGGAGTGTGATATAAAAAATATATAAAGAACGTGGAGAAAAATGGGAATATCTTTTTTATAGTAGGTAAATTAATGCTTAATTACAATGCAATACTTAATTAGAGCTAATAAAAAAATACATATCAGGTTAATTATATAAAAAAATTATATAAAAAATAATAAATCAAATGTACATTGAATGTAGCTTCCAGTAAATGTTAACGATGACAAATGCTTTTGTTCTTGTTTTTGTTTCAACCGAGACATTTAAGGGTTGATTAAGAATAGTTTATTCGAAAGATATTATTTAGAGAGGACGGATATAAATTATGTAATACATCGATATTAAATTACCGCAGTCTGGTGTTCTTTATTTGGATGCAGAATCTCGGTGGCGACGTGCTAAATATCTGAAATGTCGGACACCGTCATGGACCACGACGTTCATTAATAATTCCTTCATTTATATTAGTAATGTCGCAAATAATACGTGTTTATCAACGTCATTTCAAAAACGTTGTAGCTGAATTCGAAGTAAGTAATTGACCCAGCGAACGAGTTATAAATTCCCGGCGGAATTAATTGCACGTCAGATCGTTGATAACGATGAAAATGTAAAGCTATGGAAATTTATATCATTTGAGTGAGACTTAAAAAAAGAATAACACTGGCTCATACGTGCCTTTCACAGCGCTTATATTTCCGGCGTAACTTACTTTTATCTTGATTTTTATTTCAAACGTTAAACCAGACAATAATTGTTATTAGGTGTATTAACTATAAATAAAGGAAATACGTGATATTCGCAGTCTTTTACTGCGGTGCAATAATAATTTTTTACAATTCTAATTGAAATGATTCCATAATTCCACACGTATCTTTGTGTTTTTACGTACTTATGACACTTAACGAAATTAATGAAATTTAATAGATTATGCGATAACTCGCGAAATATTTGATTCGAGTTTTAATAATATTAGCATCGGTGTCCGCCATGGCGTTCAACGTGTTAACAAGCCTTGATTCCATCGTTAATCTCATAGCTCAGCTTTGCCCGGGGATTAAAATTCATTCATCCGTAATCCCGTGGAAGTTCGTGCGAAAGTTAAAAGTGGGCTAAAAAAGGAGGGGATCAAGGTAGAGAGTCATAAGGGGAGGAAAGTCAAAACGGAGAACAAAGGGTGGCAAGAGAAGTCAGTGCTCACCCGGAGCGAGGTTTTTTTAAGTGATCATGCAATATCACGACGTGCTATCGGTTCTGGTTTCTGTCGTTGCTTGGAGCAACGGGCCAATTCTCACCCTCAGATTCGCTCCCAGAAGCTTTTTTCCTCACTCGTTATAGGTATTTGTACAACAGAATTTATTTCACCCCAGGGCCACGCTTTACAATGCTTTCACTATTCCACCACGTTAACAGAACTCACGAGAAAATATCCCGGGTAATAATCGATTACCATGCTTGAAAGGAAAACCTTTACGACAAAGCTATTTCGGGGGGATTAGATTCGTGCACTAAGTTTTTGTCACCCGTGACATGAAGAGTAAACCAATGACCACCGGTGATTGCTATTGGCGTTCAACGTGTTAATTACCATGACCTTCACTCCGTGGTACATTATTAAGGTGGTAATACCGGATGTATGAAGATCACATAAATCGAGGAGGAACGATAGAGTAGATAAGAACGGGAAAGGCCCTAAGTATAAGTTAGCTGGGAGGAGTGAGTTGGTTTGGAGAAACGAGCCGCCCCTTCTGCAACTACTTTCGTGTTTACATGTATCCCGGAGGCCATAAATAAGGCCGCACGTTGCCGGACACGGTCGCTCGCGCACGGGAAAACTTGACTAATTGCGAGAAACCTCCCTGACATCGGTGTCTGTTCCTTTCCGCCGAGATATCCCTCGTTCACCGAATCCCCGCCATTACTCTCCACCCTACACTTTTCCTTCTACTCTTCGTAATATACAATATAAGCACATCCCGCGGTTTTTCGTCGGCCGTTCATCATTCCGAGACTAATCTTTTCTACTTGCCCACCGCTGACGCATCGTTTGTCTTGCTTTTAGGATAGCAATGCGTCCGAAGGGAAGCCGCCATCTTCCATGTGTTACCAATCCAATCTCTTGGATATACTTTGTCGTTGACTTACAACTCTGACCCTACTTACAACATACTTAAGGGAGAGACGACTATCGAAACAGTTTAATACTGAATAGACTCTCGTTTGATATGTTTTAATATTAGTTCACGTTTATATAAACCTTGTTCTGCATGCTTTTCGTCTAATTGTTAATTAACAACTGCGAATTATAATTGCAAAAATGTTTACACGTTAGATAAAAATCAACCCCAAGATCTGTGCACGTTTGAAAGAAGATTTATAAGAAGTGACGAATAGTTTTCATTGAAAAGATGTTCAGTAATCCGTAAAAGCGGCCCGGCCATCTTGGGATAACAGAAGTGAAGGGATATGAGATGCGATTTTGATCGCCGATAGAAAGTTCCTACGACAATATATTCTGGTCATCGTGGAAACTAATTAATCACGCGCACATCCTCGAAGTATCGCTGCGTGAACGCACAGCATTTTCTGGATGACTGTTGTGAATGTCGGCGGCACAAACAGCCCCATTGTATGCTCCGACCGATCCTTTGTGTGCCACCGATTATTCTTCCTTTTTTAGTGGCCCAGGCTTTCTTGCCGCGAAGTCAACCATCGAGTTGATTGACAGCGGACAGGTAAGAGTTATAAAGCAGCTGTACCATCTTGCTGAAATTGTTCATTATGCGTGCGGAATACATAATACACTTTCTCGAAGGGGGAGCATCGGAAAAAAAAGTTTGAAGTTTCTGTCAGGAAGATTACGTAATGGAGCCGAAGATTCCGCTTATTGAGCCAATGATTTGATCCAATGATTAACTATGATTATTATGAACTCAAGCTAGATGATAGTAATTGGTATTGTAATGTTCATTGTAACGTTGATGATTATGTCGGAGTCTTTTTTTTATTATAATATTAACTACTTCTTTAGACCTTTAGCTTTTGAACCGTTTAAAGTATTATTTTGGTAGTTCGAAACCGTGTTTCGAGAATATCGTGTTATATTGAAATCGTATATCCAGAATTCCGTGTTATATCAAAACTGTGTTCCCAGAATCTCGTGTTTTATAGAAACCGTGTTACAGGTAGGTTGGCTGTATATTTTTGATTTTGTAGATTTTAGGTAAAATCTAACTGGCTAATTGCAATGTAATTAAATCAGAGGAACACTTGCTTCCTGTGAACAATTGGTGGGAGGATTTTCTCGAAAATCCATGGACACCCTGAGGGCTGTATTTCGTACAGGAAACGAGAATCGATTTGCAGGTCAGTTTTCGAGGAAATCGGGGGTGCGAAATGGGGAAGCCTCTGGCCACATAATCTCGTTTCGCGGGAGTAATTGCTTCCTAATCGGCCACGACCAATCAGCGTAACCCTGTTTTGCCATCTAATTCGTTTATACATTGGCTTCTCACCCTTCAGCTCTCCCTTTTTTTCATACCATCCTGGATTACTTCGTTCCTCATCCACTTTTTGGTTATCCCTGGATTCGACCTAATTCCGATCGATCGAAAACGAAAATCTACCACTAATCTCAGCTTTCCAAATATCAAATGTACCATCTATACCAATTGTTTCGTGTCTAAAAGAAAATCGTATAAAGTGAAACAAGTTAAACCGCGAATCTAACGAGGTAATGTTACATGAAAATAAATTATTACTTCAAACATTCTACATGAAACGAAATTATTACCTAAAATCACTGGAAAAAATGGCAACTGTTGTACGCAAGATAAAGGTACCAATAAAGGATCATATATCAGTAATCGAGCAATTTCTAAAAACACCAAAAAAGAACAAAGTTTTTATAAGTGATAACCTTCTGAAAAAAAGCACACCGGTAAGCCAAGTCTTTTATAATTATTATTGCAATAAAAAAATGAAACAAACCGAGAGTTACATGCAGATGAGTCTTGAATTAAAAAAGAGACTTCGTTTTCCTTCGAATACTTTCGAGCGGTATTGTATAGGAAATCCGAGTGGAGATTATTTCAATGATATCAAAGGAGAAATGCAATTTGTAAACCGCGATCCAATTTGGCCGACGTTTAATCACGCTCGACAAATCAAAGATATAATTCACCGGAAAGTTTAGCGCGCGGCCATGTTCCGTTGGGGAAGCTTGGAAACTCGGGAGGATTCGCGGCCCGAGGCTGTAAAACTCACTCTGCTTTATCCATCTTGCAGCCGCAACCCTTAAACGATCCGTCTGGCAATAAGAATTTTAACGTCAGTTCACGAGGTTACCGGCCAATTCTACTCCCATCTTTTATCGGAGTATATTTTTGAAGCGCATACGATATTAATAATTACCCTCGCGACCGCGGCTTATTAATATCTCGGTCGGAGTCAGGTAGCTAAAAAAGTCACTGATCGTGTTGAAGAGATATCTACAGGGTGAAGCCCGCAATGTGATTACTTGAGATAACAAACAAGTTCATTGCTGTATGAAACAATTGTCGAAACGAAAGTTGCATGATTTTCTGGGAAACGTTCAGTACTTTAATCCACTTTTTGTTACTTTACTTTTTTATTGAGTTATGAAGATATAACGGAATGTCTAATATTTCTGTTAGAATTTGGATAACCTATTAAATTCTGTGTTAAGAAGTATTATATCGAATAGGGTCTAGTATTAATAATTACTGAGATATTGATAACTTCTGGATATTTCGATTAAAAGACTGAATGTGATCTTCATATTTTGGTAAAAAGAGCAAAGTAACAAGAAATCGTTGCAAGACTCACCCTGTATATTACGCTTATCCTTCGAATGAGGTAATTCTATCATTAATTTGGTAACCTGTGCTTTTTTAATAACAATTATTGTAGGATGTCCGACAACTGTTGTTTCAATTTTTATCGTCATAATTAATTCCTAGGTCATCTGGAGTCTAATAGTGTATCGGAACAACGAAATCATTCCTGGAGTAATTACTTTTTCATAAAACTAGGATGGTAATCAGTAAACGATCACTTTTATCCTCGAAGTTAACCCGTTAACCGGTGATAATTAGTCACTCAACCCCGTTTATACGTCATAAATATAAATATCTCCCAGAGATTTATTTGATCAATAAACTGAAAGTAGCCGTTTGACGTGTTTTGGAAGAACTCACCGGTTAACAGGTTAAGTATTCGGTATTCGACTTTGAAGTACACAGCTCTTGGTTTCCTTGAAATCATAGAGCACTTGAAATCGGTAGTGCGGCAAGCGAAGACGACTGGTTTAAAAGCGTCCGAAGTAGACGCAACAAGTACCGGAGTGTCCGGGAAGAAAAAAAAGGCATTTAAGCAGATGGGAAAATGTAAAAAGGACCGTGAAACCGGTTCGCAGACCGGTGGACAGAAACCATTGAATTTGCTGGCGCCAACTAATCCGCTTGAGGAATTCACTCGAGCAGTGTACTTCTCTTTCGAGTCACCGGATGAGAGCCCTTAACAAGCCACTCTCACCCTTCGTTCCTGCAACTTTCTTGTCGCACCCAGAAGACACGACGTTACGCGGCACCACGAAGAACCTGTCCGACAGGAAACACCGACAAAAATGAATTTCATCGAGGAAATCGATCTAATGACGTGTTACGTGTAACAAATTGACTCTGAGAAGGCCACTATCGCATGAGAAGTAAAGTGAATTGATAGTAGAAAGCAGAAATTGAGGAACAAGTCGTTTGTACGAAAAATATAGAATCCAATTTTATATAAGCTAATTGATACCACAAGCAGTAATAATAATTCTGGTATGATAAATGTTAGCAATATTTTAACGATGACAGAGTTTAAGAATTAGGGACCGACAAAGGGGATCTCCAATGGCATTCACTGATATAATATATTGCACTTCCTAACGAAACGAATAGGTCAAGTACACTGACAGTCGCAAGGTGGTGCCATAAATCAGGAAAGAAGGGCGAACGCAGCCCTTCGAACTGACACAAAGTTAAGGCCACTCGTACATCTGTTTCCGCTTTTTGCCGGCCCTTTAACCGCAAGGGACTACCGCGAACTTCTGCTTTACGATTGCTGCAATTTACTATCGCATTATTTTCTGACAACCACTTCATCGTGACATAAAACAGTATGCATTAAAACATACCCCTATTGTCTGGTTTTTATTTATAATAAATTTATGATCACATTATTTATGATCTTGAAAGACAAGTGTGTCCTACTTGTAGTTTAAGTCGAACGTATTAAAGAGAAAAATAATTGTGTTGTTTTATGATCGTTTTAACGGTAGGGACAACAATTAAAATTAATTATATAATAACTGTTACTCCATATTTAATATATTTTGTTTAACTTAATACGAACTAAGAATGTATCTGAACTAATTGCCAAAATATTAATTATTGGTTGCGCGTTCCGATGTTTTCATAAAATCGTGGAGTGTCCGAAATCAATTATTATTATATTATATATAGTATTTATATTATTATATACTATTTTTTTATGTAAATTAGTACTTGCCGAACACGATACCAGGAAACAGCTGTTCTTCGGTCGCCATCTTGCAGCATAAAAGATTTCTCGGTTGGTGCTGCCGCGATTCTGGGAATTTCTTTTTTACTTCTTTTTTATTTGACCTAATCCATTATTTTCTGGGAATTAATAGTAATTCGTGAATCGCATTACCGGAATTGATTTGATAATCGAGTTTAAGTTCCTTCGCTTTCACTTAAGTTCTCTTCACCTAAGCTTAATTAATAAATTAAGTTCTTTGAATAATAAATCCTTTTTTACTATTAATTAACATTTCACATGTAATCAAGTCGTGAAACGTATCCATCAAATTACTTTTCTATAAATATATCTCCAAATACTGACATCATTATGATCATTCCAATGATCGCAAATAAATTGTTTCAATACTAATGGAATTATCCGCAGAACTCTCGGCATGACAGTAATCCCGATTAATTAGTATGATTTAGAGCAGAAATCATCGCGTCTTCAAATTACGTTTGGATTCTTTTCAATTAACATTTACCACGGAATTAACTCATCTATTTAATACAATCTAACGAACGCAGATTAAATATTGATTCATCATAATATGACACAGGTGATGGCGGCGATAATCTGCGATTCTCGTTCGCCGATGGAATAGTTAATTGAATGCCGCTGATCAGTTGACATCGCGTAATATTAATAATGTTTCAATTTTTTTAATTATCCCGTCAGTGCAATGTGAGATATCGCAATAAATTAAGCGGCGGCTGAGAATCGCCTTCAAGTGTAAAAAATTAAAGAAACAATACGAATGTTGAAAGACTTTTTCAGGTCGATTAATTTCTCTTTTTGATGATTTCGATCGCGCCCTGTATTTTGCAATGTTATTAAAAAGAAGTACAATCACTTTCGGATTGTTTATGCAATGTTATTATGCAGATAGACTTGCGATTGAGATATAACTGGAAGATATGTCAAAATGTAATGATTTCATCGCAAAAAATCTCACTTACTCCGCACGCTCACCTGAAACACAGTAGGAGACACATGACATGTTGACGCAAGATAAAAAGAATGCGGTGATTCGTGTAAGAAATAATTTCTCATATATTTCACTTTGAAGACGAACCGAAACGGCATTAAATAACGTAGAACAACAATAATAGAATAACGAGGAGCCAACGTGGGTTATCTTTGTGATGGTTTCGGTGGAAGAATACAAAGAAAAGAACGTGTTTGCAAGCGCAAGTGAAAATCGACGGAGACAGAAATTAGAACGGGGAATCCCCCCCCATCGCAAACAGGGTAATTTTTTTTTTTTTACGTGAGCAAATTCGTCCTGACATTCTGAATGTCCTCTGTTCGTAATAATTACATATACATATATATATTTACACATTTAATATAATCAGTATATAATAATAAATCTATTTACAGGTTAATAATTCGACGACTCTCCGAATATACACGAACCCGCAAGGCGCTACGCTGTTATCAATCGGACACTAAAAACTTTGGTTACGCAAAAATATCGACGCAATATTCACCACCTCGTCACTGATTTATTAAACTTCGAGTGCATCTCCTCTGTGTGTGTGTGTATATGTGTGTATCTGTGTTTCCATTTATGTGTGTTCCTCCTTCGTGTGTTTAACATGTGCGATTATATTATCATTAAGTTTCAACGCCTCGTTAAAAAGGAAAGGATCGTATAACACGTTACGTACTCGCGTATCGACAAATTTACAGTAGTTACAGAGATGTTCAAGATATGGATAATAATTCATAAATACTACACATAGACTGGTTAAGTTACGTTAAATTGAATTTATATTACTCGTCGTTTCATCCGAGTATTCGCAAATGGCGGAGGACACGTGTTATTGCGACAGATTTCGAGCTATGATTACGGCGATATCATGGATTTCTTTCGGCGCATTTCGAACGAAAGGAATGCGAAATATCGAAGTTTCTTTTAACATCAAAGAAGAGACTTATCGGGGAAGTCTTCCGAATAAAGAAACGACATTCAATCAAACTATTCCGATGTTTATTATTTGTTGCCTTTTTTAAAGATTTTTATGATCGGATTACGAATGGGTTTCTTCAGTGAACTTCTGGATTTCAAAGAACGACGATTTTCGAGAGTACCACATATACTTTAATGCGGATTACTTTCGTTCGAAATGGAATCCGTAATCGTGTGTTAATGAATTCATGAATTCTATATCACTCATACAAGTACACATGCATTAATCCTTTTTTTAACGGAAGCGCAACGTGTGGGACACTCACACATATCTTTCTCACTCAGAAATCACAGTTGAACATTGGGTTTATTTCACGTTATTCGTGGTACTCGTTTGCTAGGATTAACTGACAAGTTGCAAAAGAAAACCGGGAAAGAATGGAGTCATCTATCATCGAATGGCATGCTGGTAAATCATTAGAAACCTGTATGATTAAAATGTATGAATAAAATGAATAAAGTGAATAAAATGAATTCCACGTAGATCAACGCATTCGCTACCAGCCGAATTATTTCATTTCATTTGTATCGCCATTTCTGTTGTAAGGATTTAGGTTTATTTATGTGCCGTTATTTCTTGGCGAGTATATCGTACCAACTATAGCTCGACAACATAATTCACTTGATTATCTTTATGCCATTTTTGTTAAAAAAAATATAAATAATCCAACACCAAGAGTATACTCGCGATCGGCAGTGAATGCGTTAACACTAAAACTACCAAAGCAGTCAAAAGTTGGGTCTGCAATTTTTAAGTAAAATATTCGAATATATGGGATTCCATTTTCTGAGATTTTCTACGGTTTATGTTGCATAATAAACGCAATTAAATCGATTCATTTATTTTTGTCATTAATCCTTATTTTTAAGACACATATTAGGTTGGCCTCGCGCGGTTTTTAATATGTAAATTTGTTCAATCTTTTATTCGATAATATGTTGTCTGTTTTGACTTATAATATTTGCCTATTTTTTTGGACAGCTTCGTAATTCTGTATTAATAAAAATCCTTCATTTCCTAGGAAAAAAGTTGATGCAAACCGCACGAACTTTATAGCCGACCCAATAAATCAAGGAGCACGAATAACTGAATATATATCCGGTAGTTCTAGTGTTAAATATAGATGAAATTTTGGGAAAAGTTCAAGGATGCATCAGTTCTGATCAGCTACTGAATTTCTGGAACTACGTAAAAAGAAGAGAAGTACGGTATAAGATTAAGCACCGAGTACCATAGTACTGCGATATAAAGGAGCCCGTTAAATGCTTGCCGACATTTAATAATGATGCACACATTAAGAGGTTCTTTCAGGCACACGTTATTCTCCGATTTGCCCTCCCCCTCTCACTGCACGGTTCATTATCCCTTCATTATCCTCGTACAAGAATCACAGTTAAACTTTTGGTACATTAACGTAGTCCTCTGAACACTTCTAGTCGAAGTGTCGGCACAAGAATAATAATACAAAATCCACCAGCAGGGGAAACGGCACTTCAGCCGTTTCCACCCTCCCTCCATAAACTATCTTGGACGCCGTAACTTGCGCGAAAAATGTGAAAACGTCTGAAGTTACGCGGGAAGCAATTTAATCTTGTCTGTCGCAGGCGGAAGATAAAATACGCGTACCACAAATACCGTATCGTAGACGTTGACATTACTCTTTCATACTCCGAGGAGTGACTGGTTCCCGCGCACGCGTACCAGTCGTTACTTTCGATCAGACGGTCCATCATTGTTCACACATTAAAAAAATCACAGTTAAGTGGTTGTATCTCCGAGAATGACTAAGAGAATTAGTATTCGTTCGAGAAGAGTCATTGGTGCATACCGGAAGCTGCGCCAAGACGTGGACCACCGTAAAAGGAATACGGGGAGAAATACGGCGGCAATCCTGCGGCCGTGTGAGGATGCGGTGGTGGAAGCGGTAAACCCAACGACGACAAAGACGGTGGTAACAATGGCGAGGGTTTCCCGTAAGGGTGATAACGCGCGGTCGCGAGTGGACTTAACGGCGGTGTGGGATAAGTTCGGGAAAACAAAGGATGCGTGGGTGGTAATCCGACGGAGGGTGACAACAAAGACAATCCCGCGGAGGTGGGATCCGTCGCACCGTTCGACGACACGCTGGTATGACTTCTTAGATGTTGAAGAAGTTCCTCCGAGGTGGAAAATCTTTTGCCGCAGTAAGCCGTATCACCAGCTATCCAATTACAAACGTAAGGAAGTTGGGATGCAGCAGCTAAGGCTGCCAATTGCGCGTGTGCGTAAGCTGCAACCCCAAGTGGTCCGTAAGGAGACGCACCAGGTTTATGGTCGCATTGCGCGCATCCAGCTGGACAAGTCCCAGGCGCAGGGTTTGTGCTCGAATGTAATTTCCCATTGACGACCGCCGCGTTCGCGGAACTAGCCAGTAAATGCGAATTCAACTGGCATCCGGTACAGTATGGATCCCGGCAAACTGGCATTAATGTGTCCTGTCCAGATGAGCCTTTTAATCTGGCATAACTGAGGTAGGGATTCCCGGCAACCAGGCCATTCTTCAGGGCAGCGTGATGCTGGGACATCAGGGAACTAGCCATTACATCGATTGGCAATTGATGAGTATAGCCAAGATACGCAGAGGTGGAGGAAGGTAAACTGACACCGGGTTTAAAGGTACCCAGTGGAAGATCCTTGATGCATGGATCCGTCATGGCCAATACTCCTGCAGGACTATAAGAGGGTTTCGCTTGTAACGACGGACTACTGACGGCAGGATGGGACGAGGATTCCGGGTGAATTGACGAGGGGTTTGTCACTGATGTTCTCGAAGCTGGTGATTCCCTTGATACCTCACCATTGGGTGTGGCACTTTTTCGACCTTGCGGTGTCACCGCTCGTGCTGAAGATGCGCTCTGATTACTTGGACATCGTTTGTTACTACTTCCTGGTGTCCTAGATCGACCGGATGCCGAATGACTAGACGCCGAACGTTGCTCGTCCGGACTTCCTGCTTTCTCGTGTCCCAAACATGATTCGTACGGTTTGAAACTACTCTTGGCAGATTCCAAAGGTGTCGTCGATGCGGCTGGCGAGGATTTATCCCGCGATTGATCCGACGATTTCGAGGATTTATTGCTCGACGATTTCTCTAATGAACCCAGCAGAGATTTATTGGACGGCGGATCGGCACCAATTTGACTGCAGGTTTGTGCCAAAAGGGCCAGCGGGCTCTTCTTTGCATCTAACTGAAACAGAAAGAGAATACATCTTATAGAAACTTGTACTTTAGATCCTCTATTAATTTCTTTGTATTAGTTTACGTTAAAAGAATATGCAACAACAACGAGATTTATTGTTACTGATTGTTGACTGATTCTAGTAAAGTAACACGCTTATTTACATACCATGCAATTCATAACGCTTAACTGATAAACGCTGATTACCTGGTAATACACATTTGTTGCATTGATATGTTTGCACACCGCTTTTGAAACACTGATAAGGAAAGCTTCGTATGTCAAGAAAAATGTAACGTCAACTTGATAGTCAATGGACTCAAAGGATTAATTCCTGTTAGAAGTAATATTCGTTAACTACATTTTTGCGGAAACTCTTTTCTATATTCATTGCTGGTATTTTTCAAATTAACACTGGAATTACTAAAGTAGTCGGAATTACTTATCCACCATTTTGAGTTAAATTATTCGAATATACCACGGCGAATTTTTTGAGATTTTATATACTTTTATTTTATCTACATAATACAAATTATTGAGGATCAGAATTACATTATATACTTCATGTCAAACATATTTCTTCCTTTGCTCAATTATAATAAATCATGTTGTTCGTTACAAAATCCATTATTAATTCATTTCAATCTCAATGACTCCATTAATTAATATTGTATAAATAATTATGCATAAAAACTGAGTATATATTTGGTAGTTCTAGTGTTAAAGATATTTGAATATTTCAAAATGATGGATTAATTTATATCGTCGAATCTAAGCCTCGATATATCAAGAAATAACCGAACGAAAGTCGAGACTTTTCCAAGGAATCACATGATTTATTATATTTGGGGAATGGAGGATGGTTTGACACGAAAATATATGATGTCATTTTGGCCCTCAATCTTGCTTACATATCTCTGAGTAATCTATTATTCCGAGGAACAAATGCCTAATCGATATCCACGCTTCACGGAGCTCGTATTATCCGTGGTACATGATCACGGTAATACAACAGTATTTTAAATCTAACATTTATCATTTGACACACGGTGATATATTATCCTGTACCGCTTGTCGTGATAGCATTTATCGTAATCATTTCTAAAATTAAACCGAAATGCCTTGAACTCCTTCGCAATTACGCGAACGCGACCGGAGACAGATTACATAAGTCGGTCATAAATCTAATCATAACTTTATTACTTATGTCAGCGTATCAATCTAAGGAATGGAAAAAAAAGAAGAAGCACCAGACCCCCCAGTGAATTATTAATCATACTTGCGCGAATATCATCCTCGGATTAACGAATCGAGGATAAAGTGGAAGAACACGAGGGAGATAAATGCCGGGATTTCAATTGAAGTAATTCGAGGCTGTTTCAATAATCGCAAAGGAAACCGGTATATGATTAACACGAAACTACTGAAAATATATTCACTTATATTTACATATGATACGTTATTAATAGTAACAAATTAACCGCGTTATACGGGAGTCATTGTAAAGTGCATTGAAGAAATATACAAAATTGAATAGAAACAATTTCCCATTTCCATATTAAAGCCGCGCAAACTTTTAGGTCAACTTAATATTTATGTAATTACGCTTATTATGCAACATGAGCCGCAAACAAAATTCAGGAAACGAGACGTTGTAAATTTGATCATTCTTATGAAATACAGCAGACCCGTAATTTCGACGGGTTCGGTAGTTCTGGTGTTAATAAAAAAATGAAATGTTAATATAATCCAGTGGAATAGGGGCGTAAGGAAATTGTGGAATGAATTAAGAATATATGCTGCAGTGATTATATAATACCGGTCGCTTGAAGTTCGCCAATGAAACGAAAAGGAGGAATGAAAGTTTCGTTTCTTTTTTATTGCTCGATTAATATCAATACATAATTCGATGATGTTGACGTCATTAGGGTGTAAGTGCGAGAATGTAATATTGGCGCCGGTCCCGTGGTATCCGGGCAAGGAAATGATGCAGTTCATGTAATTAGCGTATATAGAGGAACAATATATCTCGCGGCTGATACGTCCGTCGAACAGATGTTGGGTCGTAATTAAAATGCAACGTGCTTGGTGCAACCAACTCGCCGTTTACGGTTGCTTGTACTAATGGCGCGATGCCGACAGATATTAATGCCATGAATTGCAACATGCTATTACGGCATTACGGTTAAAGCTATATATTAATTGCCTCCGCGAAACTTAACGGGAACGTTCGACCGTAATATTTTAATCCGCTAATGCTGTCCGCCTGGGCTTTTAATTGTCGATGCTAATTTGTATTCCGCGAGTCTCCCCCCCTAACCTCCCACACTTTCTCTCACTCTCTTCCTCTCTTCCTCTCTCGTTTTCCCTCGATTTTAATTACCCCGACCCCCGGTATTTGTCGGCCCTAAATACAAGGGGATTTCATAATTTCAACTAGTTTTAATCATCGGTGCATAATCGCGTGAAATCGTCCCGGTTGAAGTTATACCAACGATGCATTTATACCGTGGGAAGGGGGATATGAATTATGAGGCGGAAAATGAAGTATGCATTTTGCGTAGTTGCAGCGCGCTACATAGTAATGCATCCTTGAATGTTCTTGTTTCCTATAAATGTAAATGTGGTTCTAACAACTGGAACTACCGATGGAGTCGACATTACTTGTCCGCCATTTCTCGATCAAATCTTCGAACACACCGCGGTGCATTATTTAAGACTTTATATCTTTTTATTTATTATAAATAAATGTGCAAACATAACCGAGTATATGTTCGGTAGTTCTAGCGTTAACAATACTGCGAACGACTACCCTCACCGTTAATTGCTTCCACTGATTTTCCCCATTGTCAAATAAAACACTTTACCCAATTAGGTTCGCACGTATATCAAAACACACGTTAATGAGGATTACTTGTTGCTTTACGGAGTATGAAATACCGTGCATACCCAACGACCAATCCGTGAGTGGGAAATATAATAGCGAGGTTAATCAGTGACGATTACGAGACGGGAGAATAGGAAAGCAAACCGAGCGAGTAAACTGTGCCAAGTTTAATTGCCAACGTTCATGTATCATTGATTTCCGTCGAATTACAGACGAATCCATTCAACGAAGATCATCGACGCGTGGATAATCGAAGTCGACGAATAAGTTTCGAAGGGGGAAAAAAAAGAGGCGGATGATTAGTTGGCACGTAGGAACGAACTTGGGACAACAAAAGAAACGCGGATACCTTTGTAGAAAAATGAAAAGGGGATCGCGGCGCGAGCAGGGGACGACCATTCATTTATAGCGCTTTACACGCTAGCCAACCACCGTGACTGTCCTCGCACGTACAAGGAACCAAGAAGCATTGTATTACCGAATCGCATTTTGATTTACGCCGCTCGTAAATCACCGAGCATGCAAAGCCCAGAAACTTTGCCAGCACTCGCTGTCCCCCAAAATAGTTTACCGGAGTTCAACTATAGGACACGACGTGAAATGCATTCCCGTCGAGATTAACGAAACGACGACAGCCAGAAGTTAATGGGCTGTTGAAATGATTGTCCTTCGACTGATATTTATTCAACGGCATACAGTTAATTAAGGATAGATAGAAGGACTACTACTATTACTACAAGTATTGCATTAGTCGTCGGACAATCTGCTGTTTTTCATTCGTCAACATACGAGAATAATATTATTATATCCGATATACGATCGACCTTTCGTACTCAAATAAATGCTTGAACTACACAAATCAAGAATTACATCCTGAAAATCTCCCAAAACCTGTTCCGTTGAATAAGGAAAGGAAAGACGATTGCGAAAATCAGAGCCTAAAAAATATATGTATGCATTCTACGCTCGCTGAAATACTTTCCCTCGTTCTGATGCCGAGCACTGTTACATGAATCTTTTTAAAATGCTGGAGGGGTGGATGGAACATTTCCAGAATTTATCGGGTGTAAAACGGAAACAGTGGAATCCCGTAAACCGTATCTGGCGATGGTTGAGAAGATGGAATAAAGGAAACTCACCGTGGTTGGCAAAGGTGTGAGGTATTCCGGACGGAGATACTGATTCGCGCTGGACGTCAGCATCTTAAAAACTCTTCACCCTCTATCTCTGAATCCACTGTCTTAACACGTGAAGCACTATTCCAGATCACTCACGCGATGCTTCGTATATAACCTCTCTTAAATCCAACAACCCGTACACCGTTTTCTCCCTTCTTTATTTCTTATGTATCCGTTGCAACGGAATAATGTCGTAGCACATAAACGAAGCCATTCGTGAGGCTGTGTTACTAGTCTTGAATATCCGGATGCACAGAAATCCACTTCGGAGCGTGTGAAAGTGAACGATGCACACTGCGCTGACACACGGGAAGAGTGTAGAAAAAAAAGAGAAACGTAATGTCGAGCACTGAACACACGATACCAAGTTAATACGACGGACTTCGAATCGCGACTGAAACGCTCCGAGCAGCGCTCTTCGAGCGAGGTTCTCTTATCCCCACCATCCCTCCACGTCGACGAGCAGTTCAGCTGACTACCCCTACCAGAGGATTCTACATCGAGTCCCCCGGGAACCTTTCCCCTTCTTTCCTTTACAACCTCGTACTTACCCTCCCACTTCTCATTGCGCACTTTACTACTGATGGCTAGTTGCAGTACTTGCGATGGATACTTTTCATTAACCCTTTCACATAGAACCTCGTCTGGGATACGTAATTTGATTATTATGTCATTGTAAACATTGACGTCTCTTAGAAGATGAGAATCTTGCGCTGATTGAATTCACTCCTGGTGCGACTTTAAAAGAAATATTATATAAATGTATTTAATTGTATATTTTCATTATAAAGTGTGTACGGGAAGAACTGTAATCGCTGCATGGTTTTAAATTTGGTTTGTTTTAAATTTGTGTACGAAAGCACGGTGTATTAAATAACATTTTTCAAAACGGCTGTAAAATCCAAAATCTCGCATCTGTTGGCCAAGTTAATCTTGCGTACTTTAGGGACCCTACGAACAGAAGTATCTCGGAGGCTTACAAAAAACGGTGAAGAAAAACAGGCACGTGCATAGTATGACCGGAAACGGTTTCATTTCCGGTGGCATTCTTGAATAATCGGGATAGAAAATGCAAAAATAGTCGTCCAACAATAAGGCGAAGAGTACTTGAACAAAGTGAAACGGGCGGACCTAGTTCCATTTTCGATCATGGGTCTCAATAGGGTCCGAATTGAGGATAAGGGCCCGGTACCCTTTGCACGGAGGGATAATAACTTTTAATTTATTTTAAGATTAAACCTAAAATTAAGGGCACACGCATTGGCGTAACAAACGAATATACTAATCCTCTGTTTGATAAGTCTTACAATCGACTCGTTCCCATCGCTAGCAAGAACATCGTAGGTTTCGCGGGAGCGGGCGGTGAGAGGTATCGGGAGGACTAACGCAAGAGGAAGAAGGAGAGGAGGACTAATACAACACGAACGTGTAGAAAGAGGGCCGAGAGTAACCAATACGAGGGAAAAGTGGCGACGTGGTTGTCGCGGTGGTGGTGGCGGCGTCCGTGACACGGTGGTCGTTGTCGGCTCGCGCTACGCCGACACTTTTGCCGGATGCAAGCGACCGGGCCAACGACGTGTCAACTTCTGCCTCCACTGACTCCCACCTCACCCTTCTCTTCCTCTTTTTCTTCTTCTTCTTTGCACCTCACTTCATCTTGTCTCTTCGTTTCTCTTTCGTGTATTACTGTTACTCTACGAACACCCCTTCTAGCGTTAACGAAGCCCACATTTCCGCATCTTATCTGGCTCTTACTTTCGAAGACTCATAGACGCATCCATTAGAAACGCTTCGATACCTCCAATTGATAAGCTTACGCGGGAGGCATCCATTAAAACATGTCGTTTTAAGGAATATACTTGTAGAATACTAACCCTTTGCACCCCAAAGGTGCCTCTCAGTCACATTATGATTGACACGATTTCCTTTTTTAGTATTATATATTAAATCGCGGACAACTGAAGTAAATCTTCCGATTAACGTCGTCTCGTCAAAGTCGTTTGAGTTGTAATAAAATAAATGGCAACCGAGAGTCGCATCCGAATGCGGAGGGCTAATGTTTAACATCTCGTCATTTTTCGGAAGAAATACCCGGTTAATGAATGAATGATCAACGGAATATCATGGAAGTTTGCTGTCAACGTTATTTCCGAGCATACCGTGCTAACAAAAGCCGTAAACTATCAAGCGGTATAATAAGGGAGTAAGTAGACCAAGGAATATAACGATCACCCTTCACACTCTAAGAGTGTCCTTTGTCTGTTTACGTTTACGACAATGTATTTCTCGCTCGAGAAAGATCCAATATGCATGAGCGTCAATGAAGCCTGTTATAAAATTCCATTCCCGAGATAAAAAGAGACCTGCACAGGTAAACCCGACGAAGGAAGGTTTTTCTGTCATCGTTCCACACAAATGTCCACATAAATGTCACTGGGAGTATATTAAATATCGAGGTAAAGAGGGTCGATTGTCCGTCCAAGATGGACGCGATGACAAGGTAATTAAGCAGGACAACATCTAAGCACTAACTATACCTATGATCTGTTGAGTTTACAGCTTTATGGTGACAACAAAAAATCCCCACGTTTTACGACCTTATTCCACGACACGAACGCTTGAAAGACTTTCGTCATCAACATCAAATGTACGACATTCGGAATATTACATCATTTGGAAGAAATACTTGTACATCGAATTTGCTGGTTGGATTTAGGCAGCCAGTTGTAATTATATTATAGAATAAAAACAATTTAGAACAAACTATGCCTCGAATTTTTGTGCGATTCATTTCGTCCATTTCGTTAAGGAGGTTGCAGAACTTTTTATTGTCTCCATGTCTGAAGACGGTGTTAAAGATTGCTGACAAGATATATTATTAAAGTCGCCGGTTGAAAAAAGAATTCAAGATACACCGTCGAGTTATTATTATTCCATTATTGTCATCGTGTAAATATTAACTACTCCACGTATTACAGAGTGCTTTACTTGCATCGATCATATATTTCATTTTAAACTCTTGCACAATTTATTTGACCCCGTATGTCAAATGAAAATATTCGGCAAATCACTATAACCGTTATAAAAAAATCCTTCTAAAAGGAGCTGTATAAAAAAGTGGCGAATCAAATGTCAGAAGAGTTTCTAACACAGGATGCGGTGACCTTTCGATTACAGATGTATCTGAGTCATGAAATAAAAATTCATATCAGTCTACGACATTTCTCCGAGTATTTATAAGTTGGAGACGAAGCATCAAACTAGAGGAAGACATTCTGAAGTATTCTACAAATAATCTTAGATTTATGGAGTTTTATGTAGTTTCAGTGTTAACCAATTTCGCGGGGAACAATTTTCCCTTAGACACGAAAAAAATCGAATTTTAGAGTTAAAATGTGATTCGACAAGCGTTGATTAAATCCATCAAGTTCGGTCGGCGAATGTATCGAGTGAATTTTGAATTTATTAACGAACCGTGGGAATTAGTATTGGAATAAATTAAAGGTAGGCACGAGTTTTAAATGCACATGTTGCATTGGGATCTAATGCATATTGTAACGATTAATGAATTCGGTTGAAATAGGTTGAGGTGGTAATGGTACCGGTATATGTTTGCGGACACGAATGGCTTCGCGGTGCATCGAAATGCAAATCAATCGTTTCATGGAAATTCGAGTGTTACTTCCCTTCATTACTATTCACAGAATTATATGATTGTATCGTGTGTACGTGTGCGTTGTAGACAACTTGATTTACATAATTCCCATTGATTACGGAATTCTACGTTATTAGGTAGGTTAATTTAATCCGTCGCGTTCGATATTTCGATCAGCGAGTACACATAAAAACATAACAATCTAAAATTCCGTGGGTCTTCAAACTTAATACCTCGGCAAGTATATAATAAAAAAATATTAAAATTGTTGAACATAACTAGAATCAGCTAAACAAAGCACTTCAGACAATAATTCGAAATCATTATCACCCGTTTCCGTCAGTAAAGCAATAAACCTATAATTACGTAGGAAACGCGCAACCCTTGTTTCCGTTGATCTCATCTTTCGGCGTCGCTTTCTGTTAATGATTTCTCAAGATCATTTTCCCGGTGAATAAAAAGTAAACGATCGTTTCTATCATTGAGGACAGGTTCGGTAGTTAAGGAGCATAAACTACTCGTCACTCATCTCAAAGAGTTTTTTGTGTTCCTCGGTTGGTTGATGATGATCATCCTCGGGTTGTCTGGTGTCAGGGTTGGTAGAAGAGGCTCGCGGCTTACTTCAGTCGGCGCCATATAAACACGTTGTCCTCGTCTGCGCAGACAAGAGGGGAAGACCCGGATAATTATACACCGCTCTCATCTCTCACCAAAGCGTATCCTCTAACTAGCGCTAATAACGCCGCTAATGCTCTTCCGTGGAAACTCCTCGTATCTAACAACCACTCCGAAACGTCGCCTGCCGCTAAGATAAGATGGAAATAGCGACGGCAGATTATGTCTCCCACCTTTTTTTTCCACTGGAAACAATCTTTTTCTTCTCTTTACCCGAAACTACAGTCGAATTGCTTCCATCTTTGTTTCCCCCGCGATACCATCGCATCAGCAATTACGAAGAAACTTATGGCATGTTAAACCATTTTCTACAACTCTTTTCCAACATCCTGCAAGCATATTATATTCCTTTTTGTAAAAACCTGATGTTTCAGGAATATCTTACGAATATGATGCTTATGGATAATGGAATGTGCATGATCTTACGTCATAGGGATATAAAGAGGGTAAGAGTTGCACTCATGCGGGCAGGTTATAATGATAAATGATTTATCTGAATATTGCTAGTAAATCAACAGAATTGCATTACGGTGCTGAACAAAACATGCAACATGATATATGGTCACGGGATTGTCAGTAATGGCGGTGTTCAAGCATCGATAGAATGCACTTTACTCATTAGAAATGAGGGTATGATACGCCCTGAAAAGTAGCTAACAACAGGAATAAGATAAAATATTGCTTAATAATTATACCTCCAGCGTTATCTACGGAGAGTTGTTAACACGTTCGCTATGACATCCAATGAAAGAAGTAACCAATGGACCATTAATAAATGTCCTCTTCGTCTCCCATGATATATCTTAAGCCTCAATATACTAATAGAAATACATTGCTAATTCTACACGATTCTTTTCTCAACAAAAACCTATGATATATTTCAAGCAATATTTAACACATTGATTGCTGTGGTAGTCACAAATGTGTATCGCGAGGTATCGTGTAACACGGATTTCGGTTCGGCATTTGAAATCTTTCACCCTACGGGTTAGGGTGGTTAGTGGTGGGAGATGAAAATTGGGAAATTTAGGCAACAGTTTCTTCTAGGTTCGTTAACGATCCTTCGACATTAGCCGACATCTCCAAGAATATCCAAGAATAGCACAGCATCCCTGATGGATTTCGAAACGTACTCCTCTTCCCTGTCCTCGTGATTTCTCACGTGTCTCCAGTGCAAGCTAGTTGGGAGTGGATAATCGGCCTCCGTTCACCGCACATCAATCAGCCGAAGCGTAAACACGATTAGTATAACGCACGGCTAATGAACTAATCCCGCCACGTCGTCGGCGAGCACGAAACCAGACATTTACCAATATGGCGGATATACTCGAGGACTTTCGCCGTTAGCTACTTTGGCATGGTTTCCTTCCTCGTCTTCCAAGTACTCTTTCCCTCGAATTTCCTTGGTGCACCAAAAACGAGGACGTTATTTATGGCTAGTCCCTTGCAACTCTGCTGGTGCATTCTGCACAAGGGCTGCACGAAATCGACAGCTGTCGCCTAGTTCGGCAGCTACGTATATCCATCTTTCACCCCATATTTCCACCCGCCACCCTCTCCTTTGTACCGTTGGGCTTGCATCTATCGTATCCTTCTTCTTTATGTGGCTTCAACTTAGGTTCCTCTCCTCGAAAGACGCGACTGTGTTTACCGTACGACAGGATTTCTTAGTAAAACGTTTCACTTTGATCAAATAGGAAGTATTGGTTTTGTACAGTCGTGCTATATCTCGAAGGGTCTTATCGACACAGAATTACTTCGTACGGGACATCGAAGTGAAATAACGATACTTATCCAAATATTCGGTTTTCCATGGTGACTGAGTACGAGTGGAAGATGGGCCAGAAATTATGGTGCAGGATTGTCATATGCTCTCGTAGGAAGGATCTTGCATAGGATTGCACGTGTATATATACTAATACTGGTAAGTATAGGAGTACTGATGCAAAAGGCGTTATTTATGTCCTCTTTGTCGGGCCATCGATAACCACTGCGGAGAACTGTGGCGTGGCATAACGTGGCATGGCATAGCGTGGCGTGCCCTAGTGCAGCTCGTGTCGGTGTATACGCACATAAATAATGCGAGCGCAATTTCCCATGTAATTGATGGGATGCCCTCTCCTCCTTCCTGGCGTTCCCTTCTCTTCCCTTCTCTTCCCTTCCCTTCCCATCCCTTTCCATAATGGTGAGTGAACTGAGCTCTGGATGTTAGCCACAGAGCATACCCCGCGGGGCGTAAACTCGACAATGCCTTCGTCACGCCGCGCATTGTTTGCCACCGGCGAGAGTTCACTCTCGGGGACTTGATTTACTGTCCTGGTGTACGCTCACGAGCCATGGCCAGCTCTCTCTACGGCCCCGCAAAGCGCGTGTACCGAAATTTTCATCGAAAGATCGTCGTTCCTCTTGTCAACCCCGTACCGTCGTCTCTTCTCTTCTCTTCGCGACTCCGGGACTCGAGCTTGAAGGATGGCTTTGCTTGCCATCACCAGCACCCATTAGGACTCCCGTATCTTCGCTTTTTCCATTTCACCACTGTCTACAGACTCTACACACACTTGCTTGATGTCCTTCGTGAAAATGCAAACACCCTTTCTATTTTTACGTGATTTATTTCAATGACGCAGATCTGCGACTTTACGCCATCATACTGGTGTGCCTCGTAAGGTGTGGACACACAGATGTGTCCAAGATTGTTGATACAAGTTAATGTAGCGTGGCAATTTTATTAGGATTAGAAATAAATGATTGAAATAAGAGAAGAATAATGAATAAATATTGTTGGAATTAATTTGGACTATTATTTGTTTGAATCGAAATATTTTCATGCTCTTCTGCCAGCTGCCAGAAAAATGGCAAGAGTCATCGACAGTAATGGAAATTGTTTCGATGATTAATTTGGTTTCATTCTTTTTGAATGAAACTTTGATATTCGTTTCTATGTCTAATGCTATGCCAATGTAGAAGGAAAGTTATCGGTTAAATATGATGTTCCTTTGTGCTTTGTATTCGTTAATGGCATAGCTGGCCATTTCACTTCCGACTATGTTTCACGAGGCGAAACGACGGGGGAATGTAAACCACCCTCGTTCAAGCCGCGTGCACCCACGGAAGAATTATTTGGTATTTAGCAAATGGCCAACCAGACAGGGTGACAAAAAGAGCAATATTGCGGGCATGCCAGTGGAGGCACGATGCGTTACCACGTCACAGGCGCAAAGTTAATTCCCAGTCTTCTACGGAAACTGATTTCTCTGCGGTAACGTGTGTCCCGAGATTTTTCGAGGGTGAAAGGGGATTTCATGGTACTCCCAAGTGTAAGCAATATAAATACGGGGATTCAATTAGTAAAAGGAAAAAACATACATTTTGTTCCCTCGAAAGCCGCGTACCTCTGACACCGAAGTAGAATTCCGTTACAGAAAATCCAGTGTAATTAAAACTAATTTCCCGTAAATTCTCAAATGTAACTAAAGTTAATGTAGGACACCCGACAACGGCGAGTAATCGGTTTTCTGTTTTGCTGCTTACTTCACTCGCATAAATTTTTAATTCCAACAATTCATTTTTAAATCAACACTTTTTCATTTGGACGATTAATTCACATGTTCTGTATTTCGAATTTAATTATTTTTTTAAGCTCTGTTTAGTTTAGTTTAATTTTTTTTAGATATTGTGGAAGTCGTGGTTATAAAAATACATGTATATTACATGTATGTGTATAGTATGCGTAGTATATCCGCCGAAAATGATGCCCTGCAATTTGTTATTCATCTCCAGGCCTCATCCCCTTTCCATTGTCACCCCTTATGTCACCCTTTCGCACATACAACTACATTGAAAATCATTCTTTTTATTCGGCGCAAGTTCATGATCAACCTTTTTACGGAGGCGATGATATATAACCACTGACAACACGCCATCAATTCACCGGAGTATATCATAAATTAAACATTGTGACCAAAAGAAAGAGAGACAACCGTCACATGGCAAAAGAGTTATTTCAAATTTCACAGGACGATAAAACAAAATTCTTTACCGCCATAATTCGCCTCATTATACAATCTTGTCTGTCGAGGTATACTTCTTATAAAATATCGCGTTCCAAACTGTTATTGCCGAATCGGACATAAATCCATTTCGAATGTCAATGTTAATCATACCATTTACATCATTTCGATGACTAGCCATGTGATCTGGTCATTCCAGAATTAAGCGAGCCAGTAAAAAAGAGTCGTGTATCGAGAAGGACGAAGACTCGATGTCTTCGAATGTTTGCTTTCTAAATTATCCGCGATCCCGATAACTGCGAATTAATTGTCTAACTCAAAAAGTGTTAAATTAAAAATTAAATAAAAAATGAATCGTGATCTGAACATTGCAGAATTAAGCGAGCCGGTAAAAGGAGACGTATTTCGAGAAGGACGAAGGACTCGATCTCTTCGAATGTTTCCTTTCTGAGTTAATCGTGATCCGGAACGCGGAACACGCTTCCACTTCTGTATACGCAGGTATACGTTATCTTGTTACGTCGTCCTGGCAATCGCGGCGAGTATCAAGCCGGTCCAGACGGACAGACTAGATTAGGAAGGGTTATCCAACGTACCGGTGATTTAAATCAATGACGCCGGTACATCTACTGGCAGAGATTAATGATTAGACGCACGAAGAGAACGAAGCCTGAAACTCAGTGCTTTCAGAGATCGGACAGATTAGAAACTAATTTAACGAGCAGCTTTCATCGTGCAATCCAATATCCAACCTTTTGTTGCCTAGCTCGACTATCCACTACCGGGTATGCTAATTGATCGACTACTATCGGATACTCTTTTTTCATCCATCGTATCTCCTTTCAATCTTGTCAATAATATATTTCCCTAAAACTCTCAGTGTACATAAATGCTCGTATACTTTCGTGTAACCAAAAATTCGAAGAAATTAGGAAAGTCGTAATCATAGTCAGTCAAAGTCGATTTTGCAATCACTGATAAACTCCACCGCCAGAATCCCTGACACTACGCAAAGTAGTTTAACTAATTTAAATCCCTGGCTTAATCTCCTCGCCAAACACTTACGTTGCCGGTATCGTATCAACCTAATCTCCTAAAAGGTTCAATAATTATCGTGCGACGGAATGTTACATAAAACGTAGCCATGTTTCCGCGTAGAAAGAAAAAGGAGACTACGTAAGGTAGGTAATTGAGATTCGTTAACGCGGGTCCGTTGATAAGGGGAGTCAGCAACAGGAACAGTTCCAACCAATGAGAGTTTGAACTATCTAAAGCTGAACAACGGGATTGGCATTGCTTGTTTAGGTCCACGCGTGTAGGACTTTGAATATCGTAGAGTGGTCAGTCCGTGATTGCCAGTCACATCTTTTCCCCTCTCGGTTGAAAATGTTAATGGCTATGGCATACAGATTGGACACTTAGCAAAGTTAGCGGCCGTGGCTACTTTATTTACGCCGTACAACACGTTTGCAACGGCGATGGTCCTATGCATACAGTAGCATTTGCCGGTAACTGCCAATGCAAACATTGCCTTCGTACAACTCGTATTTGTGGATGGCCCAGGCTGCCGTTCACAATTCTGCTTGCTTGGTGTTAAACTGACATCAGTCCTACCAACCGACGAACCACGGCTTCCACGACATCAACGGCTACCGTAACGTTTGTCTAAGGAAACAACTTTAACCACTTAACACTCGGCCAGCCGCACCACAATTGCTTTTATACTAGTTAGTGTCAGGATTTTAACATCTCGCTACTTGTATTTCACTATGCGCTCATAGACACATTAAATTCTAGCCACGGTGTTAATCATCTCCTAGAAATTGAATCCATTCTGATGTTAAGAAACGGCAGAGCAACGAATGTGGAAATCACGACATATTAAGTTAGCCAGAAAGTGGCTGCGATTTGCGTTTATTTTTTACTGGGAAGTCGAAGGATTTTTATAAGATTTATAAGAATAAGAATCACTTTCAATTTGTATATATTAAAAACCACGCCAACTTTTTCGCCGAGCAATATAAATTGATGATAATATATATTGGCTTTGTATCATGATTTCCAAAGGAGATCACATTTCATAGACCGTATCGTAATAAGTTCTATTCGGTATTCGAGGATCCAATACGTGCGCTAGTTTTTGACACAGCGGTGGTTCGTTCAGCGATTATAGAATTGCTCCAATAAATTTCACCAGGGATATACCAGGGCTTTTATGTGGCACACAAAGGTACTTTTAAGTCCCTGCAGGGTTCACGCCCATCTTCCACGTTCGGCACTCGAATATTTCATTTTGACACTTCGAACATTAACTCTATTCGTCAGGGGTTTGTGCCATCCAATAGTATCGCATTCAACCGTGTCACACGCTGTACTCGCTTTTTAAGCTCTTCTCTCGAGCCTGCACATCAACCGGCAGCTGTTCGACTTCAGACAAAGTCATTATGTATAAACTGCCACGTTCTCCATCCTTTGTCGCGTGAAACGTTCTGTTTAGACAGCCTCCGTTTACGGATTTCCAAGACAAATTTTCCGTCACTAAGTTATGGCAACGCAGGTGTCTTTCCACTTATTCTATTCCATACAGGATCAAGTTTATTTCTCCGAATCTATTGAATTCTATATATGCTAATATTAGTTCGGTTTGCATCGACATTTTGCAGAGAAATAGGATGTTTTTTAAATCTATTAATTTCTTTTTTCCATTTTTCCTAAATACAGCTGAATATCTGGTCCGTAGTTCTAGATATAGATTAAGGACTTCTCCAATGTGCTGAATCTGACGGGTATCCAACAGATTCAAAATTGCAATATACCGCCATTACTTGTTGGAGACTCTCAAAAAGGAATCCCAATGTTCCTCTTTCCGAAGACTCCATCAGGATGGCAGGGAGATCACGAGGTAGTGTTCTTATGAGAATACCAGAAGATAGGACGTGTTCGAATACGAGCAGTTCGTGACTGCAAATTATTAGGCGTCCCTGGAAGCAGCTAACAGTTTTGTAAAAAGCTTTTGTGAGTTTACCAGCCTCGTAACTTCGAGTTTGTCTCTGACGGTATTTCTACGGTGGTACAAGACACCGGTGTATACCTGAATATAGGCTAGCCGAAGGGAGAAAGAGAGAGGAAGTGTGACACTGTTGTATGTTCGTAGACGAAGAGATAAAGCAGGAAGGGCAAAAGAGGTGCCCTCGGTGAAATTACAGCCTCGTAACTTCCAGTAACCGGGAAAAAGCGTATGTGACAGTGGGCCGGACGGGTGGATGGGTGGATAGGTGGACGAAGCCGCGCATGGTTTCCGAGAGTTTTATAGCCATCAGGGGGGATGTTTCAAGGGTGTTTCAGGCCGAACTATCCGACTCGTTGCCTTACGGGGCCACACCGTTACACGATTCCCGCATTCTCGTAAACAACCGACCAGACGTACTTATCGCGTTTTCGTAATACGTGCCTTTTCTGCTTCACCCTGATCTCCATTGATTCATTCGGTGCTAATAAAAGTATCAATCGCAGTATGCGACAAACTAAAGTTGAACGTACAATAATTTACACAATAATATCGTTCGTCGAAGGAATAAGAATTCCTTCCACGTTCATCGAATTAAAAGATCTTCTTTTTAGTTGTCGATTTAAATTGATTCGCTGAAGTCAAAGTTAGTCCAATTATAAGGTTAAACACGATTATATTTCGAATGTAGCATTTCTGGAATAATCAAAATAAAACTTTTTAGTTAGAGTTTTAGTAATATTGGTATCGATGATCGCCATGGAGTTCAAGGTGTTAAGCTAAACTTACCGTTTGTAAGACAACAGTAATCTTTACAGATATACGTAAATAATTCATATGGTAAGGATTGCTTCCCTGACGCGTACGGTTGGGGTGCCTTTGATATGTCACCATCACTGGTAGGTGGTCTTCTCCACCCTTCTTTCCACTATATTCTCTGCAGCGGCGGTAAATCTGCGGCCTGTCAGGGGCGAAAGGTGTGACATATCTTATCGTAAACGTCTCATAACAGCATTGCGGCACTAACGATGCATGACACACGATGACATAAAGCCATGCCCCCCCGTTGCAAACCTACCCCCCCGGCTCGTAAACCTCGACTAGTGCACCCCTTTCCTTCGAGTACGCCATTACTATCAGAGGGTGCTGCTGCACTTTCACCGGATATGCGCGACCCTTTTCTAGTTTATATCTCGCTCTTTAAATGTTTTATCTTCTGTTATGAATGGTAGTACACTCACTTTAGTGACGTTGATAATTTGAAAATGTATGACAGTCGGGTTAGAATTGTACGGCAAGGTACAGTTATTCAATATTGATATGCATTATTACTTGTTACAGTGATTTATATATCGTTCATATATAGAGAGAATTCATTAACTATTATGAAAGAAATTATTGTAGGATTTCTTAAAATAAAATATATATCGTCGGTGAATGATCATAGAAAACGATGAGAATTATTTAACAGAGTAATTATTAACATGAGAAAATAAATGGAGTATCTGAAAAATAATCGATTACTTTCTTGTACCCTTAATGAAAATATTAGTTAAAGAATTTTACCTTTATAACAACGATATCCAATTATTATAAGACGTTAATATTTTTCAAATTGTACACTGTTTTCAGGTGCGAAAGAAAGAGTACCGTTTCTCTCAGGTAGAATTCGAACTTTAAGACAAGATTTCAAGTTATCATGGAACAATGTGAATAATAGAGATTATATTATAGATAAACCACGAAACGAAGTGGCAGAGTGTTAGGTTTCAACATCACTGAGAAGTGATTATAAAATGACGTAGCAAATATAAGGGCGGTAAGAAGAAAGGATCCCAGGGTTTCGGGGGTTGGATGATGAAGTGGCATGAAGTTAGAAAGGGGTGGGTCAACTTGGCCAAGCAGCAACAGTGAACATACAAAGTATTCTTGCAGCACCGACTTGTAACAAAAACCACATGGAATATTATTTTCATAATACATTGAAGGATCAAGTATTATGGAAGACAAATATCATATTCTAACTAGATGTTCCTATGATGAAAGTAACACCGTTGTAAGTTAAAATTTGTTACATGAAATATTGAGTGTAATGATTCGAGCGAATGTTAATGGACACTAAAGATTAATGAATATTGGCTATCATCAATATGTGATCAAGATTAGATGGTTGAGAATAATTCATTAGCCTGCAGTGGATATGACGAGTCGACATGCTGCGCTGGCGCCGTCAGGAAGTAAATTAGATGGGTCCTTTTATAACCTTTCGGTCTTCGCCGAATATAATGGCCGGTTCTTATACTACTTAAGGGATACGCTGTATCCATTTATTAGCTAGGAGATGACGGGCAGTTTGAAAATCATCTGCGGCAATTAGACACGGCGGGCTCAATTGTTTGCTTGGCGGCACTTTCGTCGAGTGTTCTTCAAATTATTGGCCCGCCGTCAAATTGCTCCCTGGCATCGGTAACGTTTCAAGGAAATGGAACTTCACGGAACTAATGTAAACCCGGCAGCTATTCTCTTCGATTCGGCCATCGTATAGCAAGATGAAAGAAAGTTCAGCATGAATAACAAGCATGGAATAACCTGATTATTTTCCCCGGCATTTCTTGAAAATACAGGAACACCAGGAATTACGGTTTTCCATGAATTAACGGCACCTAACGATTACTATCAGCGAACCAAATTTAAGGACTGAACCTTGAATAATTTCTGGGTCGGGGAAAGGAAGAAGGAAGGTATTTATGAGGGTTCTAAAAATATGGCTCCAACAAAGCAACCAGGAGAACAAAGTCCAGATGGAAAAAGGAATTATATACTATTCGCAATTAATTCATTTCGTGCCTTCCAGGAATATATGCTACTAATGGACTTCCCGAATGATCATCCATGGAAACAAAGAAACATTCTACCTCAGACTTGTAACCTAACATTTGTTCTAATAAAAAACGAAGACCTTCCAAGCAAACCCTCTCATCTTTCACCCTTGTAATCCATCAGGCCGATACTTCCGTTGGTATAATCAGTCCCGAATTTCCCGCAAACGCGGCGATATTCCGTTGATCCGATGTCGGTGGAATTAACGATTCACCTTGACACTAATGTGGCAGTACTCGCTTTCGCCAGTTGCCAGTGACGGTGTTCGCGCACACGTGTTGTGACTCGGAGAAATGATAACCAATGATTTATCCGTGACAGGCTGCGGGTACCGCGGATGGATTATCGTTCTGATTGCAAAGTATGAAATAATTAGGGAGCAGACCCGTCGACCATCCATCATTGGACAACGATGGCCGCTTGTCAGGCGGCCGTTCATTTATCATACTCGCTCAGCCATCACCCTCTTCCTATTCCCATCACATCGCCAATGTTCCATTGTTCGTGTATCGGACGTAACCGTCCGTTACTGCTAATTACCTCCTGGCCCCTGCGAAAGATTACGCAGTCAAGGTATCAAACGTATTAACGTACGGTACTCTACCTGCAATATATTTATGCGCATCCCCCCCTTCTACACGCCAGTGCAACGACTCCATTAGCCATGTTTACTCGACCAAAGATCCCGCGTATCAGTTAAATGGATGCTACGTTCCTACTGTCCTATACGCATGCCTTCTATCTTGCACCACGGAATGCATTCGACAATATTTCATCTACCAACTTAACTTTGCTATACCAGACGCGTAAATTCTACCCCCTCCGATTAGAGCGGTTCAATATATGGGTTTGAAACGATCGTCATCGCTACCCTCATACCGATAATAGACGGTTGAATGACTTCTTATCATTTTGTGAAAGAAACAATGTGCGCGTATATTCCGTTTTGCATAGAATCGAGTTTATTTACCGGGCTATATTGAATTATGTATATCTTAATATTAGTGAGTTATTTTAATGGATTGGCTACAAAGTTTGTGCCGGTTTGCGTCATCATTTAGCGACAAATCGAGGGTAAACAGAATTACGAAGCTTTTCGGAAGTCAGAAAAAAGTGATATAAGTGAAAACCGCTACATTATTGAATATAGAAAGTTTCTTAAATATTACCAAATATAAGAGGAATAAGAAAAGTGTCTTATAATTCTGGGTAGCAACGGACACTTCGGGAAAGCAGTAAATAATTTCGGTTGACGAAGATTCTGGACTTGATTAGATTAAACAACGGTCCTTGTATACCTGCGGCTTCTCAGACTGTCGCCGTATTAAAATTGTAACGCCCCGATGTGCAAAGGGAACTTGTCCCCTTGAAGTATTTATGACGCGACGTAAACCCTGGCATTTTTCTATTGTCACAGAATGACAGCTTGTCTAAACAGCCTTAAGTATCCTACTTTCCTATGCCAATTCCATTGGCATCCCTTCCTTGCCTGTTCCGTTCTGTACATTCGGTTTCACGCACAATAGCACGAGAAACCACTGTATGAATTGTACCTCTCGTCTCGTCTGTTCCATCTCAACACTACAGGCTTCTTCCGCTATAAAAGTCGAAAGCCCTCTACCTGTTTTTAGGGTCCACCATATACCCTGTGTGGTCTTAAAATCTTCACTTCAAATTACTGGTCTCTTTATACCGCTCTTCTATTATTGCCGGAAACATCTTATTTGTTATACAAATAACATTCCAACGAATATGTTGCTCAATGATATTATTTTGTATATTGATTAACACCAGAACTATGAAAGCCATTAAAATGACCGAGCCGCAGGAATTAATTCAAACGTTTATTTTGATAAAGTTTCCTTCCCTCGATTCATTTATTTTCTCCATTCATCCTTACTTTTAAGGACGTATAAGTAAATATAACGTATAGGATGTATAATAAATAATAAACGTACGTATAAATATAGCTGAATACATTGTCCGTAGTTGTAGTGTTAATTGTCATTCGAGCCGTTATTTCGAAAGAGGTTTAAGTCGATTTTCCAAAAGGATCAGGTTATCACTTATAATATTATATAATATAATAATTACAAAGTAACATTGTAGAATATAACGGAATCATTCGAAGGTCGGTGATTCGAAGATTCGTGAGAATAATTAGGAAGAAATGTCAGGGAAAGTGTGTAGCTACATAGTACATCGGTTACAGTGATGTAAATCAGGATGTATTGAAAGATTCAAGGAAGAAGCAGACCAGGTGGAAAGTTTTTTGTTCTTTACTCGTAACTCCTCGGAGTCAAGCTCAATACCATGGTGTCTCTCTATTCTCGATTTATAGTTTTATACCTGCGGTAGAGAGAAGAAGAGATACCTAATAGAGAAGATTTACTGCGGCACGCCCGTCTCAATTGCGGAACAAATTTATCTTCTCTGTGGTCAGCAGCCTTCCCACTGCTTCCTAGCCTCAATCTTGGTTCCGCTCGTCCTGAAATATTGGCTTAACCCCGGACTCGAAAGTTACTCGACAAACGAATCGACGTAAGCTTCAAGGGAGAAGAAAAAGGGGGAACGATCCCTGCGGGGTTCGCAAAGGGAAACCTGTAAACTTTCCCGTTCCACTATGTCGTAGAAAAAAACATCTCACTTTCTCTTATCCTCGTGGAGCCTTTTCCGTCGGATCAAAGAGCCTTCTGCTTCGCGCCTGTAAATTCTACTCCCGACGTGCAATTAGCACGACAATCTTCTTCCCTACGGACGAGTTTGCACCGCTGAGAACTCGAAAAACGAGGGAAAGAAGTGTTCTTACATTTCAGAGCACCCCGTCGAAAGTCAATGAAGTAAAGATGCCTTGCGGTCAGAAAGAACGTTCCACCGTGAAACCGTAATTGCTCCGCACTTGTTAGATCGGCTAATTCTCCAACAGATATACTGCGATTGCTGTGAAACACATAAATGAGCTGTTTATTGTGAGAGTGGCTTAAATCCCTGTTTCAAAACAATCAAATTAACGTTTAATACTGACGAAGTCACTTTGCGTAACTATTATAAATATTAACTTAATTCTATTGAAAAATGGACTTAGATCTCTTTCAAAATAAGACTCAAATATGTGTTGCAACAATTTCCTTCATCTACAAACATTTTCCTAGAAATGATCACTATTTGCGAATCGTGTTTTTGTGTAGCTAAAAATCAGCTGTTCATCAAATCCTTTTACTTCCCAGCAAAACTGATGCAATCCACACGAACTTTCTAACCAACTCAATAAAATGCATATTATTTAATATGCAATGGTACCACCGATAACACGCGTCCATTTAACGATTGCTAAATTATGAAAATAATGTTGCAAGCTGTACTTATTAGCCTCGATAAGATCGTTTTCGCGATGTTCTCGCGTGCATTAAAAATGACTTGCTGTCCTTGGATCCAGTTTTTCGACATAAAATCTACGTGACGAAGTGCACACTTGCTTTGAGACTTACGTGACTGGCTATCTCAAGTTCGTTGAATAATTGTGAGACTTCTAAAGGCATATAAAAGTTGGTACGATCGTTAGGGGACGAAACCTAGGTTTTTTTCTCCCCCTCCTTTTTATTCCTAGCACGGTAATACTATTTCGCGTGAATGATCGTCGGGGATTTTTAAACGGAACGCGGCTACATGTAAATCGTGAAATGGATTATGAAATTGAATTTAGCATGCGACGTCATGGAGTAACAGCATGTAAGATGCAAATAAATCAACGGGGGGACGTTAGACAGGCAGCAGTTAGGATTGAACGTGTTCCCGATAAATCCTCACCGCGTACGATTCGTTACACGGCTCAGAAGTACAATGTCCTTGCACGACGTGCATTAGCATTATCCTGAATCGCAGGTTGCAATTCTGACGACACTTCGCTTCTTCCAAAAGCGCATTCCGCGCGTCACGTTTCGCGCATTCAACGAACACTTCCATCGCTTCACTGTCTCCTTGATATCAAATGAAGGTCGTTTGTATGTCAATCGTGTCATCTTGGCAACGCTTCGACCTAGCTAGAAATATACAGCTGGTGTACCATCGAGAATTATTTATTTATTGATTTATTTTATTTATTTCACGGGTGGCATCCTTTCCAGAACTGGGAAGAAATAAATGTAACTGCCAAGTTGAAATTCAATCTTGCAAGTAATAACTGTGCTGCATCACTCGTTGCTTAATTTCATTTCATTAATGTATAATAAGTCGTGTAATTAGATTTGATAAGCACTGAATTTGAATATATCTGGGAACATTGCAACATTGTCCCCGGATAAAAGAGCGCGGTAAAGTAATTCTTGAAAAGGTTTGATCTCCTGATAAAAGGATGGACAATCAGTAAGCTTCTCTTACGAAGAGGTAACACTGCATTGCACAATCGTATCCGCGCTGGATAGAAGCGTATATACAACCGACATTATCACTCTTTCTCTCCTTTGGAACGCACGTTATACGTCTGTTCATTCGTTCGTACGTTGGCATTCTGAATCATTCTCGATTCCCCAGGTTCACCGCAGACGCGTGTTGAGAATGATACATTATTTCCCATGCGAATGTTTCTTTGCTGCGTAATGGGCGATAAATAACATAAATTAATGCCTTATTCCAGACATGTCGGTTATTTATGTCCCGGAATAACTTTATCCCGGCGCGTGATTACCGGCAGGCACGCAGCCCTGCGTTTTACTCGCTCTCCTTCTCTTCCCTTCCCCCTTTCCGCCCCTCCTATCAACATCCTAGGCATGTGCGGATACTTTCCAACTCCGAATTACTTAAACATTGCCATAGTTTTCGTTCGAAATCTTAACACATTGTATGAGAGTTATCGCCGACGATTTGAACAGCGTCGGAGAAGGATTTCCAGGAATCAGTGGAATTACTAACCCTGTGCACTCCAGAGGCCACTCACAGGTGCCGTTTAGTTTATTGCGGTAATCCGTGTGGCGAGTGTGAGGCGACATTAGCATTTAATACAGTTATCGGCGGTTTAAGTAGGGTAAAGGTACCAGTAGTTTATCATTTGTTTATCATTTGAAAAACTGGAGAAGTAAGGTTTTTATAAGTAATGATGGATTGTCCCACTAAAAGAATGGAATGAATGGCGAGTGAAAATCCCCTCCGATTGCAAAGGATTAATATACCGTGATATAAATCTATACATAAATATGCACACATATAAAATATATGCGTGTGTTACGTAAACGGCTGTATAAATAAAGAAATAAGTATATAAAATCCCAAGTTCTTTTTCCTCAAAGATATTTCTTATTCATTTATCATGGTGCATTTTAGTGTTTTACTGTCGTCCCGGCGATAAAGTACGAGAGAAATTGTAATTTATACTATCGGTTATTTCAAGTCGTTCACCATACCATGGAAATATGTAGTTTCACAATTTCAGTAATGATATAAGTGCGAGAGCCCAGGAATATGAAATTTCGCCCCAAGTCTTTTTATTACTCTTTTATGTACACTTATCGCTTCTGAAGGATAAAGTTTCCCAAGTGAATTTATAGCGGCACTAAATCACTGCTATGACTAACCAGAAATCGTAGCTAATGAGTGACTGCGTTTAATTAAATCAATTCAAACCTGACAAAATACTACTAATGTACCAAATGGGAATGCTTGAATTCCAGTACTAAGGAATTTAAAGTGGCCAACTATTAATTAATATAAGCAACAATATGGCTAAATGTGTTACAGGTAGACGACTATTTTTATGAAGCTGGAATAAAATACCGTTACTGCTATTAAGCCGCGTACTCAATTTATTCCAATCAGCGTGGTATTCTCTTAATTAAGAAATCTTGTTATTGTATAAAATATCACTTCGCGTGTTTATTGTTATTTATAAGCTCTCTATTCCGTGTCAAGCAAAGAATCTACTTTCCATATGTTTCGCGTGAAATAATATTTATGAGTTGTTCGAGTAACTAGAATCGTTCTGACTCGTCTTTCATAATTATGGAAAGGAAATCATATCATTTTTAATGACCAATATACTTGTCAGTACGTCAGTGTAATGTGTTAATGAAAACGTTTTATGCCTAGAAAACAGTAGTAGCTTCGTACGTGTCTGACGATTATGATTAATATCACTTCCGAGACTCCTAATAAATTAATCCATTTGCAAGAAATTATAGCCGTCCCAAATTCATTTCAAATGGCTCGAATTTTTAATTGTGCCGTTTATTTTCAAAGTGGCCTAAGTCCATTTTCCAAAAAATCAAGTTAACGTTTATAACAGTTACACAAAGTAAAAATGGCGTATGGAATTCATTAAAACCCGAGGAACGTCGTGAGATTAAACATTGTATAAAATAACTCAACTTGTAGGTATACAGTTGATCTGGTAGGGTTTCGAAAAGACCATTTTTACGGATTGTAAAAAAATAAATTATAAACTGATTATACTACGCGGTTCGTAGCGGATATCTTCAGATGGCGGTAAATACAAATGCAGTTTTCATTGCCGGTAAAACGGCAATCTCCTTCGAGCGGGATCGCTGCATTCGGAAATGTGCAATGTGCATTTTTAGTTGAATAACAGGGTCGTGTAGAATCTGCAGTAAATATTCCACTATTGTACAAAATTGCAAGGTACAAGACCCTACATTCGCATAATGCACTTCAGCCAATGAATGCAACGTTTACTGGTCATGCACGTCATCTTTTATTGGGCCAAATCAGTGGCCGGCATTGCACGGCCTATCAAAGCTCCTTGAATTACCACTTTCAACGGAAACCATTATATTGAGTCATGAAGTCTATCAAAATCACGGTTGGCTCCGCAAGGTTTACCAGCCTGGCACGTGATGATAAGATTCCAATCATATTCCTGTTTTACCAATCTTCAACCCTTTGCACTCGGAGGCGACTCTCGATCGCCATTCAGTTTATTATGACAACACGAATCGTGATTAAGAGACTAAATTAAAATTTACTTCAGCTGTCGATGATTTAAAATTCAAGAACAAAAAATAAGAGGAGTTAATTTTAAAAACGCCACTTAAGCATAAACATTTAATAAAGAAATGGCAAACTGAAGAAAATCATTCGAGAATTTGTCGCCGAAGATGAGCAAAGAAATTGCCGACAGTTTGGACTTTACGATGCAGTGCTAGCAACATTCTCGAAGTCTGAACCTGAATGGAAGAAAGCCATGGAAGGGGTTTACTGGGTGAATTATGGACTCGACGGGGCAACGTGGTCGCCGCAACATTAATTGGTTCTATCGCCCAAACGAACACATGTCGGATTACTCGTCCCGGTCCGTTGGTACATATACATACGTCAGCCGGCAACCCTATGGTAGAAGAAGAGGAAGAGACCAGCGATGAAGTGTACCGGACAAAGACAAGAATAGAAGAAGAGGCTGAAGAGGGATATGAAGAGTCGGACGAAGAAGTAGCAGCAACAAGCAGCATCGGGAAAAGAAGAAGGAGAAATTGACTGAGAAAAAGGAAGAACGAGATCGGAACAAGTCTGTTCTTTCATTAATCAGCGATTAAGCCTCTGGCCTCGGCCTTTATGAATTATTATGATACCACATCTCACGACATCGCCATCAGTCAAGACCCGTCGTGTATCCCGGTAACTATCTCCGGGGCCGCCTCGCAGACGGCTTTACATTTATCACCGTCATCTTTTCAGCATGCTTGATTTATCTTCTCCGCATTATCATCTGGCACTTTGACATTTTGTTTGAATGGATAAGAGCGGCTAATGTCGTTTCGCCTTGGGCCAGATATTTGCGGATTATGTATAAATGTGCCGTGTACTAAAGAAATCGAGAAGTGGCTGCTGAGTATTGATACAACATCAAGTAGCACTAGAAAGTTTCACCTGTCTATTAATAACGCGGAAAACAAATTCTAGTGAATGAACACCTATGGCAATTAATGATTATTAATCCTTTGCAATCGAGCGACATTAAAATTTCCTTCAGTTGTCGGTGATTTAATATATAATAACAAAATAGAACTGGAGAAAATCTTAATGTCAATAAAATAAGTGGCGACTGAGAATCACCTGCGAGTGCAAAACATTAATTATAGTCATAATGGACAATTATTATTATATCTGTTTTTGTCCACGTTTATTATTATTGTTATTCTCACGAACTGTGATTGTTATTAGGTAAACTTAAGATTGATCTTTTCGTTAGGAAGAAGAATATGTTTCGTAACAATATTTGTCTCTTTTCCCCGTAAAAATAACAGCCGAACGAGATTACCATATTTCATTAATTTATTATCATTTATCGGTGAATCTTGTATTCAGGAGAGTCCGGTAATTTCGCGACTATAAATTCTGAGTCCGAAGAAAATTTATATCGTGAAATATCGTTGATAAATGAAGACTAACGTCGAGGGATACTTTTAATATCTGATGTAATTTGCCGGCAAAAGGTTCCGACATCTCGCGCAACATTAAAGTGAATAACTTTTGCGCCATACAATACAGGTAGAGTAAACGAGCTTGTTAGTCATCCATATCCAGAAACAATATGTTCTTCATCCATCACCATCCAGCCGTCAGTACTGTCATTAATCAAGTACGGTGACATCTTGACGCGCCTAGTTATTAATGCTTTTTCTTAGCGCAGTTAATATTGGCTTTCCCAGTGATAACGTCGCTTGCTTTAATGCGAAACGTTAATGGCGATCAGCCACTTCTGATATTCCTAATTACCTCGGAGATTATCAAAATCTTTGATGAACGCGTAGTTTCGTTTTTCCACGAGACACCAAACCTGAATGAATTCCGCTGTCAGACTCTTTTCACTAACACAACTGACAAATGACTTGTAACGAGTTTCGTGTAATTAGCATATTAGAGTGCTTATGTATGCCTGTTCTTGACAAGTGGTTTTAAACAAAGCAACACACTTTCCGGACATCAAACATATATTTTACTTTGTCTCTCCGTTAAGATATTGTTAATTGAGTTTGTCCGTATGACAGTGTCTCTTTAATTTACTTTATTCAGGAATACCATCGGATGAAATATCATATTGTATATTATTTATTGTATTTATGTAACACGTGAGACTCAATAAAGACGGTGGAATCATTGACACTCGGTGTTCAGTTATTCAATCCTGATTCATATTCCACCAGTAATTTATTCGATGGTATGCTACGCGCGTATCTCTTTATTCTGGCAAACAGTGAATATGGAAGATGGAGGAAGATCGATGAAAAGGAAATCCCTAGGAGGGGTGAAGGGGGAATAAAATAGATGTCCTATCCACGATATCCAGTAGTTTCGTTAGGGCACCCACTCTATTCGTTCCTACAGCGTAGCATACCGACGAAGGTATTTTTACGCGCGACATCGGCCTTAATTGAATTTATGTACCATTTTATTCTGCGTTTCAGATTTTCGTGCCAATCTCCGATAAATCTGTCGACATTAATAATCATAAGTGTAAGTTACGGCCGGACCAATGGTCCAATAAAAGCTACGGAGAAGTTAATGCCGAAAGAGTGAGACGATGGAGAGAGAGAGAGAGGGGGGGGGGACAAGAAGAAGAGAAAGAGAGAGTAGGATTAATGCTAATCAAGAATAAATTATAATCGTACTAACACCCTTCCGGACCGCCTCTCTCCCTCTCTCTCTCCCCCCTTGCCCCCATGCCCCCTCCCACTTTCACAAGCCTCCGGGCTTTCGTCGGTATCACTGTGAATGGAAGGGACAAGGGGGAGGGAAGACTTTAATTTATTGGACGGCAGAAAAGACATTGCGCGTAAGCGTATAACTTGTGTTTATCAGGATCCAGCCATTTACTCCTGAAACATATTACCGGTTTATCTGCCGGCCGGATAGCTATTTTATTTTAGGGATGTTTATCGTATGCTGCAACCATAGAATATACACATTTAAAATGCGTATATAAATGCGCTTATAAACGCGTCAGGAGAAACTGCCGGACTCTAAAGCCGTAACGTGGTAACGCGGGAATATCAGAATGGACGTGGTATATTTTATTGTCTATCTTCCCGTATGGTTTCGCAAGCTTGATGCCACGTCGAACGGTTATGTCGCTTGTAAAATTATGTCACATTTCTGTGTAAATCCCACGTGAAGTAATCCAGCCTTTACGACGGCGATCAGCGGATGATGAAGTCCGCGCTTATGCGAGTGGTCTTCTTAGTTTCCCTCCACCTCTTCGTTTCATTTGTTATGAAATGGAAAAGACTTTGCGCTTTTAACGGATTTGTGTCGGATGATTTTCGGCTGAATGTTACAAACAATTTGAGAACAGAGTGTAATGTATCTAAAGACTCACATTTGCGTCATCCGGCGCGAACGTATTAACTTCACCGGTGACATTCAACCGTAAATAATGCCGGGAAAGAAGCACTTAATCAGATTTAGTGGAAGGACATTCCATGTGAAGCACAACATCGTATTTTAGGGTATTCCTCACAATAAGTTTGGCCCCTATTAGTCGACTCGTAGGACCAAATATATTAAAGTATTCCCGTAGGGGAGATATATTAAATTCGAGGGGGGAATGTTTCGAACAATTACTACATAACGGAGAACATGGCGTAGCACATTGAATTTTGGGATAAGAAAACATCAGGTGGGGTAAACGTGAAGGATATGACTCGAGACAGGGATATCACGCGAGGAGCAAATCTTTCATAGCTTTATTAGTTTTTGAAGAAAGTCAAAGGAGAACCAGTATTCCCTGAGGACATTCGTTGATGTACCAGGAAAATTGAATAAGCCAGACAATTCAATCTTCATCGCCCTACGTTTCAAAGCGCCTTGACTCCTGGAATCGGTAGCTTACGGACAAATTGAAATCAGTTCGAAATACAAAGCGTAGAAAGTTTCCGTATATTAAAGCGACCAGCAAGAGTCATTATAAATCCTTCGTGTGAAATGAAAATAAAAAAGGCGCGTCCCATTTATCATGGATTTAACCCCAGAACTACCAAGGAGATCAAGATGACTTGTCTGCCATTCTTAGTTAAATTATTCAAAAATATCACGGCGAATTGTTGGAGATTTGATATACATAACGCGAATAATTGAATCCATGAATTAACGGAGCGAAATTGGCGGCTTTGAAATTTTGACGATTTTTTAAGGTATACACTTCGTCATTATTATTATTATTATTAATTTATTAACCTCAAGTTCGAAATTCAGTCGTATATTACGATGTATATTGAATACAAAAAAATTTGCGACAGACCCCACGCTGTGAACTCGGGGACGTCTTGACCCCGACTGAGGGTAAGGGATGCAGCGGGGAGAGGTATAGGTGTTGCGGTAGGTCAGTAATTCGGCGGCAAGCGCCGCAGTTTAAAGGGCACATAGGTAATGCAACATGGCTGCACTTCCACAGTCGGGGTCGCGACGTCCCCGACTCCACAAGGGGGGAGTGCACGCAAATTTTTTTGTATTATCTACATTTATTTATTTTTTAATATATGATTAAAATTCGGACTTCATATTAATAAATTAATAATAATGGAGTAGCATATCTCCTAACCTTGTTGCAAGTTATATTAATAATATGTTTAGGCATCATCTACCATCGATCTGGACCAGTTAGGATCGAAATTAGAGACTGTGATTTTTTGACAATTTTTGAAGGTATACCCCTTCACATTTTTGCGATTTTGGTCGACCCATTTTAAGCCCAAAAAAATTTTTTAACCGCTTCTTCCAACCCAAAATCGTCCTAGAATATGTTTATACATCCTATACCATCGATTTGGGTCATTTAGAATTGATTTTGGCGACTTTTAATTTTTGACAATTTTTGAAGGTATACCCCTTCACATTTTTGCGATTTTGGGTCGACCCATTTTTTGCTCAGAAAAATTTTTTAACCGCTTCTTCCGACCCAAAATCGTACTAGAATATGTTTATACATCATACACCATCGATTTGGACCATCTAGGAGCGATTTTGGCGACTTTTAATTTTTGAGAATTTTTGAAGGTATACCCCTTCACATTTTTGCGATTTTGGGTCGACCACTTTTTTGCTCAAAAAAATTTTTTAACCGCTTCTTCCGACCCAAAATCGTCCTAGAATATGTTTATACATCATACACCATCGATTTGGACCATCTAGGAGCGATTTTGGCGACTTTTAATTTTTGACAATTTTTGAAGGTATACCCCTTCACATTTTTGCGATTTTGGGTCGACCACTTTTTTGCTCAAAAAAATTTTTTAACCGCTTCTTCCGACCCAAAATCGTCCTAGAATATGTTTATACATCATACACCATCGATTTGGACCATCTAGGAGCGATTTTGGCGACTTTTAATTTTTGACAATTTTTGAAGGTATACCCCTTCACATTTTTGCGATTTTGGGTCGACCACTTTTTTGCTCAAAAAAATTTTTTAACCGCTTCTTCCGACCCAAAATCGTCCTAGAATATGTTTATACATCATATACCATCGATTTGGATCATCTAGGAGCGATTTTGGCGACTTTCATTTTTTGAGAATTTTTGAAGGTATACCCCTTCACATTTTTGCGATTTGGAGTCGACCCATTTTTGGCTCAAAAAAATTTTTTAGCCGCTTCTTCCGACCCAAAATCATCATAGAATATGTTTATACATCATATACCATCGATTTGGACCATCTAGGAGCGATTTTGGAGACTTTCAATTTTTGAGAATTTTTGAAGGTATACCCCTTCACATTTTTGCGATTTTGGGTCGACCCATTTTTTGCTCAAAAAAATTTTTTAACCGCTTCTTCGGGCCCAAAATCATCCTAGAATATGTTTATACATCATTTACCATCGATTTGGGTCATTTAGAATTGATTTTGGCGACTTTTAATTTTTGACAATTTTTGAAGCCCTTCACATTTTTGCGATTTTGGGTCGACAATATAAATAAATGTGTAAGCATAAGTGAGTATATATTCGGTAGTTCTATCATTAATAAGTCTCGTTGCCTTCTTCATCCTGTTCTATGCTTTAATTCTGACGGGTCTCGAATTAATGTTGTTTAAGCAATCGCTAATTGCTTTATGCAACTTCCAATTTGCCTTTAATGATGACGACGCATTTCTGGGGTACGAAATATAAGTGTATAATTACGATGAAGGTGGTGGTCTCCAAAAAAAAACATGGCCGCTGTAAAGGAGTGATTAATCGGTGCTATATCTGTTAATGACCGACTCTCCTTTTAACACCTTGCAGCAAGCAACTTTCATTTCCCTGTTTTATTGAAACACGCGGATACGCCGTTCACGGCGATAATTCACTATTGCGACAGGTGCTCGAGCAATTATTGGATACACTGTTGATTCATGAATCACGCTTTAATTAAGACGTACGAATAAAACATTCGATGTTGCAATTCGCTGACTTGTCATAATAACCTATTTGTACGGAGAAAATGTCGGCCCGGATAATTCAACAACTGTGTCTACTTTATTCAAGGAACACTGTATAAAAATTCAACGTACCATGCTCTACTCTCGGCTGACTCGATATCAACTTATCAATTATGAATGGAAAGCCGGCGTTTCATTAAGTGACATTCGACATCCGTGCACCGCGTCAGCTTAGTTTGCGATATATTTAGAAAACATTATAATCAGAAAATATGATCGTAATTCGATCATTAATCAGAAGATAAAATTTAATCTTTTGCTTAAACCACGTGGAACAAGGAACAATCTTAATCTTTTGGAAAATGGCTGACCAGTAATTTCGACTACTTCAGTACCGCCAGTATTAACGCACTCAAATCACTTAAAATGATAGTTAAGAAAGTAAACGTGTACAGGAACGGAATAGGAAGATGTACTCGGAGCGAATGATCTAAAGGTTCTCGATATGGGAGAAATATTTCAAGAACCCCATGACGTATTCGATGTGAAATGGTGTGGTAGATAAAACCGGCGGATCCGTGGTATAACACTTTAGAAGGGAGAGCAGAGAGGAGAGATGGCGGAGAGCAGAGCTTATTTACTCAAGCCACGAGTTGATGTATGGCTCGCTGCTGGACGTTGTCGGTGCCTTTCATTCGACCGCTTCTTGCAGAGACAAGAGATAACCTCGCCTCTGATCAACGACTCTCTAAAGGCCCTCGCGCTACATGATCCAAGCATGAGTCTGGCATGAATCTCGGAGGCATTCGTGGTGGTACCACTGGGCCTCAGGCGCGGGTCTCCTAATGGAGAACCCAGGAGAACCCAGGAGAACCCAGGAGAACCCAAGAGAACCCAAGAGAACCCAAGAATCCTAGAACCGTACCTCTCCCGTTCCTCAGCCGCCAGATTATTTTCGGCCCGTGCGTTTTAGCCGTACTACACACTAACAAGATGCCGAGGACTTACAAGACAGATTTCACTGGGGTGTTAACGCGACAATTAAGGGAGAATTTCAATGTGAACGTAGGAATGCTTAAGTGTTTCGATAAACAAGATAATTTGTAGACGCTGATTTGCTGTGACGTTCATTCTGGAACTAGCCACTGTCAGATTGGTTGTAATGATGTAATAGGGAATCCAAGAAACCGCTTTATTTACCGCAGTACCATTATAACTTGTTTTAGGGTACGGCTACTCTACGAGTCAGATATCATGGGATACTAAAAGTGTTTTTTTTTCTTTTTTTTCTTTACTTGAGTCGCGTTAATTAGAGTGCTACTGGAATGTAGGGACACTCGGAGTGTCTAGTGAAACAATTTATAGGAGGTGAACCAAATGAACCGCACTCCGCAGATTACGAACGATAGAGTATGATGAATTATTCCTCCTGGATGGGCTCATTAAATGAGAATGATTTACGCTCCCACCGAGGGAATCGAATCACAATGCAATAAGGGTAATGCGCTTGTATACGAAAATCAACCCTCGTCGCAAATTTATGAACATATTTTACACCACTTGTGGTAAACTAGATAAACGTGCTCGTCGCGATCACATCATTCCGAGTTACCGCGATTGCTCTTCAATTGCGCAAAAACATTGGGTATTAATCTACTTTTAACTAGCTAATAATTACCGCTCTTTCAACTATCTACAGACACATTTCCATAACTTGACATCCATTAACACCTGCATAATAAATTCTTACCATATTATCTTAATACAGTAATATCTAAGTAATTTCTTATTTCCGTGTCAAGTGAACATATACGATTGCCAATATTAAATTCGTGTTTTAAAGAGTCCCATCGTCGGTCACCGATGACCACCGCGGTATGTCAACGTTGTTAAAAGGGTCTTATAAATCCGTACCTGGTGGTAGGACTATCGTAGTGTCCGGTGCTCCTCGTATAATACACGCGGTGGTGCCCGCAGGGATATACATGAATTAAGCGACGGTTATTACCCAACGAAACGCACGCTGGAAGTTTATCACTGGCTTCATACACGCACTCGTCCGCTTGTTAACACGCCTGCTTACCGTAAGATTACGCGGAGTATAACACACAAATCCTGCGCGAGTAAAATTACGGTGGTGTACGATGATTTTCACGGCGTTCCTTTATCGTGCCGGGATGTACGATGCCGATTTAACTTGGACGCACCGACACGTGTACGAAGCTCTACCTTTTCGCGGGGAAACATTTTCACGGCTATCATAATGCTGTCACGTGTCCCCTTCGTTGGTCAGTACATTTATGAAACCCTTCGCGAATCCACGCCGCGTTCTTTATTATCATGTACAATATTATTGGTGCAACGTGTCTTTGCGAGATGATCCATTTCCTGGGGTACTGGATTTTATTCTTTGACTGTGAAACGCGTATATATACGCTGTCGTATATCAATGAATATATACGAAAGGCGTATATATATGAGCAGTAAATTTGGTTGGTCTTACTGTTATGTGTTAAATAATAACCGATCGAATAACTGGATCTTAATAATTCCTCGATTTTTCTTGCTTTTGTCCATGCAATTTAATTTCAATTACTTAATGGTTTTTTGTTGGAACTCACTGTAGTCAAAGGGTTAATGGTAGTTAATGAACACCGTGGTTTCATCGCGAGTTTATGTTTTTCCTGTTTTTATATCTTTGTATATCTTGGAATACTTAACTCGCGCTTGTGGATATACATACGTGGATATACATATTAGAATAGAAACGCATGATTAGCATATACTGGGGGAATAATTCATGGGGAACGAGTAGACGGAACGTAAGCTCTCATTGTGCGGTCTAATGTAGGAACGCTAGAAGATCCGATGAACGATTACAAGATGTCGAATATGGCTGTGGTTATGGTTCGCCATACAAATAATGCGAGCAATGCAAACAGGAGAAACTCGAGTGGAGAGTTTGCGAAATACACGCGCGAATCGAATCGAATCTTCCGTACGGAATTCTCGCGGACCGACTACCGATACAGCCAGTAACAATGGAAATGGACTTGCTGGCTATCGAGAGGTCCCCCTCCACACAAGTGGTCGTGCATTCCCTACACTGAATCGGCCGGTGAAGCTCGAAATGTGAAGGTAACATGCAACTGCGGAACGAAGAGCACGAGTGCTGTTTCGCGCCTCGTTTCTCCCATGCAACACATACCGCATTGCTAACAGATCGGCCAATTTCCAACGAGGATATGTTAAGACCCCCTACAATGCGCTACCAACGAATCCTTTGAATAGGATGCTCACCATAGTCTTTTGATTTCGAAACGTTCTGCTAGAGATTTCGGTGCTTCTGATATTCCGATGTGGTTTTCGTGTCAACGCCAAATATCAACTCGACACCATCCTAAATTCTCTTCAAATATTTACTGTACTCGCGAATAAGCGACAGATATTCTTCGGTAAATTCGCATTGACCCTTTATAGGACATTCCTAGGATTATAAGGGTAATCTAGAAACACACTTCGACACTTTAATACGGAGACTCGCTATCGGGAATTCACAAAAGATTGGAATCAGCTAACTTGATATTCGGCCGCACAGGATGGCGACGAATTCTTTTGGCGGCAAATCTTACCTGTACAGAGAAAGAAGAGAAAAGACCGAAACAAGGGGGAGGGGGAGGGGGGGTGGTCGGATGGGGTTCCGATGAACGGGGGGACCGCATTGTTTGTCGCGGAAGGCATTCCCCACTGTCGGCTGTCACCGGAAACATTCATTACGGCGCGTCGCCTGTTAGGAATCACCAATGTATTCGGGAAAAGTGGACCTGAATCTTCCTCCTATTGCTACTTCGAAGGAACCACTGCTTCGCCGAAATCAGAATTCATATGGAATAAAAAAAACAGTTCGCCCGGCTACTGTCCTACAAGGAGATCGTCTGAGAATGCCGACTTTGTCGCTCGATTAAACTAAATTCTTCGTTAACCCTTTACGGGGCTGACTAGTTACCTCGTCATTGGATCTACACTTATCTCGAAGATTACGAATTAAGTTACAAGTCTTTTCGTAATTCGTAATATATCGTACGGATGTATTTTCTTTTTAGATCGAAAGTACCCACGCGATATCATTTTTTGGAAGAAAGCCCCGGTAAAAATCAAGGATGAAATATTGTTCTTGTTCTTTTAGTTAAAAGTTGTTGGAAACTCGATTTCTTTCTCTCGGAATTTATTTCTTTAACATCATGTACGCTTAATATAATTTATCGGATAAGAATACGAGATCGAATGTTTATCCTCGTAAAAGTGGAACCCTTAAGTTTCGGGTCTAACGAGATACGACATAATCAATCTTTTATTACACTGCCAATAATTTTAGCAACTGAACTTATTAGGGTGATAGGCGTCAACTTCGCGTATAATGGGAGGGGAATTCCCGGATAATTTGACAGTGGGCATGGTCCCCCTAATAATTTCTGCTGAAGGGAGGCGGAGCAAGTTATAACGAACTCATCCCAGCATGACTGTTTTATTAAGAATGCTTTCAGAACGATGCAGATTAAATTATTGAGAGAACACGTAATATACTTTAGGGTACAGTTCGCATCAACACATGTATCTCAACAAAAAATTTCATATTAAGTTGGCTGGAAAGTTCGTGCGGTTTGCATAAGTTTTTTGTGGGGAAACGTAAAACTGGATTTTACTGAACATGAAATTACGAAGTTGTCCAAACGATAGGAAAAGAATAGAAATCAAAACAGACAATATATTATCGAATGAAGAAAATAAGGAAAATATAAAGAACAGCCAACCGAATAGTTCCACTTCCGATAATGATAGATGTTTTATGTATTGAATTTTATGGACGCAAAACACTAGATGTACTTGGTTCTCACGTTTTAAGATTATAGTGTCCGGGAAAGTAGAAATTTTGTCACAGTTTTTATGAGAATACTTAGGGTAAGCTTACTGGGAAGAGTAAAAAAAGATGATGGGTTGAAAAACGACCACTTTGAAATGCAGGTCGTGTTCCATATTGTTTTGGTATTTCCTGTTGATTATCGGGTATGAAACGTTCAAGTTTAAGAGCCAATTTCTCAACCCGTTGAAGATCCATCAATTAAGGTACTTATTAAAGCTAATTGAGTTGAATAGGTTTTGGTTTATAGGTTCTTGTAATGTTCTTCATAGAGAAAATTACCGAGTAAAATTCAATGCTCACGTGAAAGTACCGTCATAACCGTCATTTGCTTCGCGAGTAATTGATCATCTGCGAAAGAATACTAAGTATACCCTTCGACAGACTACAAGTCATGATTAGCATATATTTCGTTTCTGTTGGTATTCAATGGCGAAAGAGAAGGTTAATGATGTACTTTCTTACTGCTATGGCGGTTGGTAACCATGTAAAGGAATCGTTTCGTGTATTACATTTACAGTCATATGCTTCTTATATACTTTTACAAGGTTTTGAACACGAAATTAACCGTTTGGCAGATCATATTCACCTTTTTCCACTACAAATTAATCATTTAACCGTTCTAAAAAATGTATTCGAATAAAGAGTGATTATATTGAAAAATATCAATTGTTGTTTGATTCTATCATCTCTTTAACACTAGAACTACCGAACATATACTCAGTTATACTTGCACATTAATTTATATATAAATTATAGCCGAATAATTTAAGTTCACTAATGGATTCAATAATCTGTTTTATGAATATCAAATAAAATTGCATAAAATCTGAAACAATGCATCATGGTATATTCGAATGTCACTAAAAATGGCAGACAAGTAATTTTGACTAGATTGCTAGTTCTAGTGTTAATACCTTGGTACCTTACTTTTTGAAATCAAACATTTGAACCTCACCATTTATAATCGTAAAAAAGAGATATTATAAGAAATGAGTTAAGGGTGTGAGAAAGATGAACAAGTTAAAAAGCAACCAGAGAGGATGGAGGTTTATGGGTTCCTGGAACGGTTCTTCCAGCGGAATGGTAAGTCAAATCGAATACGCGTGAATACCTTCCATAACCGTCACTTTCCTCGTGGCATGTGGATGATGAGAGACGAGAAACAGAAAGTATAGCTTTTGCCATCGATTCGAATGATCGTAGCCGGGCTCTTTGAGTTCAGGAGAGTTTGATAGCACGAGGAAAAAATGTTGGTTGGTCGTAGAAGAATGGTGGCGTAGCTAGCAAGGCTGGTTGTTATCCAGGCGTAAGTATACAGAATCGTGGGACGGGAGGGGTAGTACACACATCGGTACCAACTGTGTAATTTGAGGGTAATTCCGCGAGTCGTATAACCTGTAGGTAATGCCAGCAGGCAGGCAAGCAGCCAGAGAGTGCATCAGTGCGCTGCTCGTTTCGTTTAATTGGTCGTTCCCGGGTTTACGAGGTTTCAACCGAGGCGCTACGACGACGAGAGATGCTATGCGTTTTAAAGGATACCTCAACCTGCCAACCACCAGCTAAAATCTACACTCTCTCAACCCTTTCCCGAAAATACTTCACCTGCCTCGTACAATGTTCGATATCAAAAAGTGTACAACTATGGAGCACAGTCTCACGTCGCAGTCTTGAAGCGTATAATATTTCGGTATCAACCTATCCACTACTACTTTTTATATAAAGCGAATCAGCTTTAAGACTCAATTGGTTTCCATCGCAGTAAAAGTAGTGGAAACATGAGAAAAAGAAACATCACGCTGCCTACATGTCCCGTGCCGCAGTGGACGTGTTAAACGAGTTTCATCAAACACCGACTGTCTTCACGGTATTTTAGGGGATCTGATAGATTGAACCTTTCACAATCGTTTTGGAAGTCAGTAGGCCGACAATTACCATTTCTCAGTGTATTTTCGCGGGCCAATATCTGAGAAGGCTTTGCTTCAAGCTAGGTTGGGGGATTCGAGTAACGTTAGGTACGTACGTAGGAAATGCGAGAGCAGTGGGTTTAATATCACCAGCAGAGATAGAAGCAATAAATGCTTGTCAAGTAAATCAGGATGAAGCGCCATCGAGGAGCGCGTAATGGCCGCATTAAGTGAATAACTCACGGTTGCAGTGTCAGACTCCGGGGCGCAGCGTGAGGTGTGCGTCGGACTGTTAGGAATTGTTAGGGGGTGATAGCGGTGCCATCAAACAACTTTACGGCGCTAAGTGCTGCCGAAATCAACTGCTGACGCATTACCAACCTAATTTCTGCCGAATACTGCCTCTACGAACGTCGTAACCGTATACATTAAATATGGGCTTGATAGATTTTCAACATTAACGGTAACTCATTCCAAACGAAATGGCATCTAAACCGAATCGATGGGACTTCCTTGCGATGCTCGAAAGTGTTGGAACGATATCGTTGTATGTGGGCATGTATTACATCGGTATTCTTTATTATGGTGAATATGGTAATCTATTAAACGGAGCTTGAGTAGGTAATAAATTGTTGGTCACACGTTAATGGCTATCGAAGATTTATATTATAAGATGGTTACCGAAGGAATGGCGAATATTCCAAGGAGCATAAGTGTCAACGCAACGGAAATAATTCTCCGCGGTGGCAAAACTACGTCGTTCACGCCGGGCTCCTTTGTTTCGTGTTATTTCTCAAAGCGCGCTCGGTTTCGCGGTCATTCTTAGAATTAGTGACACGGAAAACATGGGAGTTCGACGACGCGCGGACAGACACCGATATAACAGAAAAACAAGCGTAAGAGCGCAGGAACTGAGGAATATATTTATAGCCGCCTCAAGCTATTAAGATAATTTATCGGGGCCATTACCGAACAAACGAGAGCATTAATCTATTCTAGCTTCATAAAGAGAACTTCGTCGACGATTTTGTAGCCCGCGCGCCAAACGAGCACTTCGGAGTAAATTGATGGATCCCCCTGACCTGGCTGAGGGCCCTCCGTAAATTGCTCGTAAATTTTTATTTATTCCACCGCAAATAAAACCCCGACAGCTAACCGTGGCGAGAGGAAGGGAGAGCAAACGGGGGGGGAAGAGAGAGGCACCGCTTCGATTTCTCTGCGCCCGGCACCGTGCATCGGCGTCATTCGTCGATTCCTAATAGCATCGACGATTTTCCCCGATCGTAATTTTTAATCGACGTCGCCACCACGGCCGAAGATATTTCGTTTTTATAGGCCGCCGATATTTATATTTTCCATTACTCTCCATGGGAATGCCGTTTCTTTTTCCACACACGATGCATGTTAAACGATCGGTCTGTGACAAATGTTTCCTTGCCTGTCTACCTCTTTCGTTTAGATTTCAATCTATACTCCGCATAATAATCGTATCGTTCAACATATAATTAAGTCGTCGATAGCATGCATTCATTTAACGATTGCCAGACGGCGAAAATCATTTGGCAAGCTGTGCTCACTAATATCAATGAGATCACTGTTGCGATGATCTCGCTTGCGTCAGAAATGATGTTCTATGTCTTTGGATCCAGTTTCTCGACGTAAAATCTAACACGTCCGGGTGAGCGCTATTCGCGTGATCAATGTATAAAATGAATCTTGTCTGCGAAGTCGAAATTCTGTAATATGATAGATCCGTGTATAGAAAAGGTTTGCGTTGAATCCCGGTGGCTTGACATGGTGCTTACTGGGTCTGCATTGATCAAAGCGGCAATTAATGTCGTCGTAATATTACTCGGGACGTTACTCAGGACAAGGGCAGGGCTGAGTCAGGGCTGAATCGTTACCACCCCACATCACCAGCAACACCACCATCACCACCATCACCACGACCATCAACATCGCCTCTCATTTCAGCCGTTTAAACGTTACGGGCCGTATAAGCCGCCGGTGTAGCCCGGGTAATGATTTCCCGGAATCGTGTTTGATGTGGCGGGGCGTTATTAGTTTTCTATGGAAGCACCGGCAATTTTTCACGTCGCTCGTTTCTATCCCGCGTTATGATTTGTCGGTCTTGGATTTTACGCCGCTGGTTTGTGCTTGGTGGTATCCTATACTGCTAGTTGTCCTATCCGTATTTCTCTTGTCAGATCCGATATCGTAATATGATTCCATGGAATGGTCGTTTGAAAATAATTTGTTGATACGAGTTCAGTTTGACAAATGCGACAAATACCTGACACTTCCTCGGCGTTCTTTCTTGTAGAAAGTTGTGTTCCTTTTTATGGAAGTACAAATTCCATGTTACTTAAATAGTCGAAAAAAGGGCGGGTGTAGGGCGATGAAATTTGATAGTGTAAAATAGGTAGCGGACTTGTAGGACATCAACATCAAAGCTGCTGACACGAGGCGATAAATTCAACGCACTTTTGACGAGGGATTGCGGGGACAGGGGACGGGGCTTCTAGCTAGTCAATAAACGTCAGAAAAGGGAGAAGGGCGACCTCAGTTACGGTGCGGTTTCGTGAAATTCTTAGTGGGATAAGGTTGAAAGCTGCGTCTAATAATGGCATAGTCGCTCAGGGGTCAAACACGTAAAAACAGGGCGAAGATTTATGGCGCACCACGCTTCGCTCAGCATGATGCTGGATTGGGGCTCCGCCGAGAGTTTTGCTAGAAAGGAAATGGCAGGTCAGCTTAGAGTTCCGTGGACTCACAAAGAGAATAATGCTGCAAAACAAGCGCAATGTGACGGTCGAAAATCGTGCCGCATCCGAGAGGGTCAACAGGTACGAATTGATTTTCGTCCAACTCTTGGCGTCTCCTCGTTTTTCATCCCTTTCCTCCTTTTTCCTAAGCCTTCAAATATATTCAATGCTAAGCTGAAAAACACCGGCGTACTACGTGTCTGAAGGTTACATACACTTCCCCCGGCATAACAAATATTTGTCGGAAGACGTTGTTCCTTGGTTGTACCCGCGTTAAGGAAACATAAATTCTCCTTGTAGATTAAAGCAGATACGGAAACCTATTCTGTCTTTTCTTACTGATCATATCTTAATACACGGCAAAACACACCAGATGCTCGATAAAAATACATGTACAACTTCGGAATACCAAAAGAGCTAACGACTTGAATGCAAATCAATTCATAATTAGTTAAAACATAACAAAGAACGGTACGTAGTGGAATGAAAGTCTTCGTACGATTTTAAAAGTCCCCAGTGTTTGAACTCTGCATAAGTTTAATAAGCATAAGCTACCAAGAACGGTAGACCACCAAGAATGTCTTAATAAATACGTATGCTTATTCAAACTACTCAAACTGTCAGCCTTCACTATCAAACTTTCCTAATGGTGGCCCATAGAATTTACACGGAGGACACTTAACGTGTCTCCATCCCCGGTTTCTTTGACATCGTGTACACCGGAAGGCCGCACTTCTACCACCAGCCGCGAACCCCCCAAAAAAAAACCTTGTCCGATCCATGTGTCCCAAAGAATATCCTTCTCAAAAGTGGATATCGGGCTGGTTCGAGGTCGCAGTTTTGCGCGAACTTTCGTAAAGAAACCCCGTGGCGTGGGTCGGGGTACCTGGTCGAGGAAGTCACGAAAATATGTGGGAGGTCTTTATTCGGCAAAGTAGAGGCATAAAGGAAGATGGCCGAAGAACGAGGAAGAAGAAAGCAGGCGACCTCGTGTGTATTCAACGTTGTAGGATGTGCAAGGCATGCTTCCTTAGCTTCTCAAACGTGTATGGTACACTCTGCACCTATAAAGCGTTAGATAGAAGGGGATGCGCCTCGGTGAAACAGAGGCATAGAACGCGCGAGGATGATGGAAAGAGAGAAGAGATGGTTCCATCTATTTTCGCCTCCCTGTTCCAAGCAGAAGCAAGATGATTTATGTGGAACGAGTGCCGTGTCTCCGCGCCGCGGGAGAATTCTCGCTTTCAGCTCTGCACCCAGCCGTGTCGCCAGGGTGGCGGAGTGTGCCATTGCCTTTGCTTTCCTTCTCTCTTTCTCTCCTACAGTCTACTCGACATTGCCCTGAGCACTACGATGCATCTTTCTTGGATGACGTGCAACTCTACCGACCTTCGTTCCTCCAACTCCACTACTTCTTCTTTTTTCATCCTTCTCTCTTCTCGTTGCTTGCCCCTTGTTCCTCTTCCCAGGAGGGGGGCAAATCATAGCATACAAAAGAGTATCCTAAATTACGCGTATTCTAACCGATGATCTTTTATCATTAAATTTGTTGATCACAGAAATCTTGAAGCTTAAAAGCACATCTTAAAAGCGCACTGAACTCTCTTTCTCGAGCTATGTTGTAAATGTTCATTAAAAAGGTTATTTACATACCGAGTCTACAAGAATCTAATAGTGATTTTTCACCAGCGAGACATAACAAATCAGTTGCACTCACGGCTGAGAGATTGAGAAGATCCCAGAAGCAGTGGTTCGATATACAAAGTGTTTATCACGATAATGGATTGGTCATTTATCGCGTGTCCTAGTCGAATCAAAGTGAAATACGTCGGCATACGGACACGTGAAGGTATAGAAGCCTGCCGAGGGATATTTCCAAAGAGAAACGCTCTAAATTACCTTCGATGAGTAGACCGGCAACAAAGCCACGTGTTTTGCTTCTTCACTCAGGCTTCATTTATCTCCCCAGGCACAATACGGCCCGGATTTGACACATCTATCAGCGCACAATACTCAACCCAACCCTCCCTATTCTTTACTTTCCTCCTCGTTCTTCTTCCTTCCTTCACCTTCTCTTCCACCATCTTCCATCTTCCTTCGTTGCTTGCCTGACAAAGAAGAACCTTCTAACAAGCTGCGATCTTCTCTCAGAAACGCCAGGAAGAGCATGACTGATACTTTAAGAGCAACTTCTGCGAGGTAATTGCTCTTTTTGTACGTTACCCTTCTACCCAGAAGAAAGATCATCCGAACGTGCCAGATTCATGGTCACGGCAAAACTTTTCACCTAACCAACTGGGTTATTCGAGCTAAATGACTCTTGATATTTCTTCGATGCGAGGTGAATGCCATCGAACCCTAACTTCATCGGATTACTAGCTTCAAAGGTGGTAGTTAGTTTGGCGGGAAGAAGGGTGGACAAAGATAAGGGTGTGAAGTGGCCATGTGCACCCCTGACATAGGGATCGCTGATCGTTTGATACTCCTCCATCAGCTGATTTTCACCGAGATAATAGTATTTCTCATAACACATCACGTAATTCCCTGCCAGCCGAAAATATCTGATTTCACTTGTATCGCCATTTCTGTTACCAACGGGATCAAAATACCACGTCTGCCATATTCACGAATATTATTCCAATATACCAGGTCGATTTGTTTGAGACTGTATATACTTCTATTTGATATGCATAACGCATAATATGTGTAAATAAATAAATGTGTAAGCATAACTGAGTATATGTTCAACAGTACCAATGCCTGGTAGAAAGACAGTGTTATTAAATCCATAAGTATAGTTGCCACATTCGCAGGATGTGACGACAATGCCGGATGCCAATGTGATTTAGATGTAGAACGAGAAAAAAGGAGGATGAAAGGGTAAGAGCGAGTTCTTTTTACGATCAGTCTGGCAAGACGATAATTATGAAACGCGTAAAAAGAAGGGGACCTAGGAAAGGCAAGGATTATGGCGATAGCAAAGTCAACATTATCGAAAGAGCACACGCAAGATGCGGCGAAGGGGGGCAGGGGCTGAGGCTGGAAAAGAGGATGCCCCGTAAATTAACGATTGTGGAGGATGCCGTGGGTCAAAGCGAGCCGCTAAGCCGTGGAATCGTCATTATCGCTCTCACGAGTGGTGACGCTGATGGATGCCGGCTCTAAATGATGATGGATGGCTCGTATAACTGTCGCAATATACGGCTACTCGATGAGCTTCGTATCTTGATTTACTGCACGTCGTTTCGCCATTTTGCAATTCCTCGTATACGCAACTATGCCAATTGCCATTATCGCCGCATATTTCTTAATGCTCTGCGAAATGACGGAAATAGATTGAATTACTGCGCGGGCTTGCTTGCCGATGCGCATCAAGGAATCGCAATCTGGACAATGGATGCCATGTTTCATTTATATTGTTTATACGACATCAGTTCGTTCGATGTTTGGTTTCAACCATTGATTTCAAAATGTTACCGGAATAATCTAATACCTTAATCTATACAAAATTATATTATGATATAATATAATGTTAGAGATCGTTTTTAGAGTTTCACAATTAGGACCGTAATTAGTAATTACGAGTCTAACTTTTGATGCAACAAAGTGCATTCGAAAGAGCCGACTTTTCTCTATAAGATAGCTATTGGGCAAAATTATCCCACGATTGGTTCTTCCGTAATAATTAAAAATACGGGGCCTCCTCCGACGGTGGTCATACGCGGGAACAAGGTTGAATGAATGTCCCGAAAAAACGTTAATAACTAAGGAGTCCGTGAATATTTTTTGATGCAACAAAATGCATTCGAAAGAGCGAACTTTTCTCTATAAGATAACTGTTGGGCAAAATTATCCCACGATTCGTTCTTCCGTAATAATTAAAAATACGGGGCCTCCTCCGACGGTCGGTGTTACTCGCGAACAAAGTTGAATGAATGTCCCGTAAAATCGTTAATAACTAAGGAGTCCGTGAATATTTTTTGATGCAACAAAGTGCATTCGAAAGAGCGGACTTTTCTCTATAAGATAACTGTTGGGCAAAATTATCCCACGATTCGTTCTTCCGGAATAAATGAAAATACGGGGCCTCCTCCGACGGTGGGTGTTACTCGCGAACAAAGTTGAATGAATGTCCCGAAAAAACGTTAATAACTAAGGAGTCCGTGAATATTTTTTGATGCAACAAAATGCATTCGAAAGAGCGAACTTTTCTCTATAAGATAACTGTTGGGCAAAATTATCCCACGATTCGTTCTTCCGTAATAATTAAAAATACGGGGCCTCCTCCGACGGTGGTGATACGCGCGAACAAGGTTGAATGAATGTCCCGAAAAAACGTTAATAACTAAGGAGTCCGTGAATATTTTTTGATGCAACAAAATGCATTCGAAAGAGCGAACTTTTCTCTATAAGATAACTGTTGGGCAAAATTATCCCACGATTCGTTCTTCCGTAATAATTAAAAATACGGGGCCTCCTCCGACGGTCGGTGTTACTCGCGAACAAAGTTGAATGAATGTCCCGTAAAATCGTTAATAACTAAGGAGTCCGTGAATATTTTTTGATGCAACAAAGTGCATTCGAAAGAGCGGACTTTTCTCTATAAGATAACTGTTGGGCAAAATTATCCCACGATTCGTTCTTCCGGAATAAATGAAAATACGGGGCCTCCTCCGACGGTGGGTGTTACTCGCGAACAAAGTTGAATGAATGTCCCGAAAAAACGTTAATAACTAAGGAGTCCGTGAATATTTTTTGATGCAACAAAATGCATTCGAAAGAGCGAACTTTTCTCTATAAGATAACTGTTGGGCAAAATTATCCCACGATTCGTTCTTCCGTAATAATTAAAAATACGGGGCCTCCTCCGACGGTGGTGATACGCGCGAACAAGGTTGAATGAATGTCCCGAAAAAACGTTAATAACTAAGGAGTCCGTGAATATTTTTTGATGCAACATAGTGCATTCGAAAGAGCGGACTTTTCTCTATAGAATCATTGACGGGCAAAAAAATCCTACGGTTGGTTCTTCCGGAATTAATTAAAATGCGGGACCTCCTCCGAGCGGTGGGCACACTCGCGAACAAAGTTGAACGAATGTCCCGAAATAACGTTAGTATCTAGGGAGTCCGTGAATATTTTTTGATGCAACAAAGTGCATTCGAAAGAGCGGTCTTTTCTCTATAAGATAACTGTTGGGCAAAATTATCCCACCATTCGTTCGTCCGGAATTAAATGAAATACGGGACCTCCTCCGACGGTGGGTGTTACTCGCGAACAAGGTTGAATGAATGTCCCGAAAAAACGTTAATAACTAAGGAGTCCGTGAATATTTTTTGATGCAACAAAATGCATTCGAAAGAGCGAACTTTTCTCTATAAGATAACTATTGGGCAAAATTATCCCACGATTCGTTCTTCCGTAATAATTAAAAATACGGGGCCTCCTCCGACGGTCGGTGTTACTCGCGAACAAAGTTGAATGAACGTCCCGAAAAAACGTTAATAACTAAGGAGTTCGATTAACACTAGAACTACTAAAACCGTGAAAAAAGACAACGAGTGCGATCTTATCGTCTGACATTTTCCGAGTATATTTTTGCAAAATTCCGTGGCATTTAAACGATTAAGGGTTAGTTTTGATTGAACGCGACTGGGACGCGGGACATCATGCATCAAGCTGATGCATATGCTTCCATGATGGTTGACAGGGAACAACGAGATGACCGTGCCAGCCAACGGACATTGCCTTCTCTCACGAGGCTAAATTAACGCCTCGTCATTAGCAGGTCGTCTCAAACTACCTGATCGTAAACCAGACGAAACTTCCATGTCCTACATGTCGGCATTATGCCGTGCCGCTGTTAGCTGATATTTCTTCGGCACACTCTCTCGTCAGCCAATTATTTCCCGATTATTTACGGGCAACCTTCTCATGCAAATTACAGTCTGCTATTTTATGGATCTCCGGGCAAGTTTTTAAGACCCGAGAATTGAGGAGTTTGGAACACTGACAGCAGATGTGTTTGGAAGTATCATTAATGTTTGAGATAACATTGTTGAAATAGTCGGTGACCTCCGCGTACGAAACGTTGCAAGTTTAAAAATATGTATTTCTTAAAGCGGAAAAATAATATTGTTTCACGTTGGATTAAAGTAATGTATGATACTTGGGAGAAATAAAATTCTCCGATGACATGAAAAACCATAAAACGACAAGCGTTAAATCCCTAGGCACAGTGGGTGTAGGTGGAAGTATTGAAGTGCAAATTGTCGTGGAGAGAAGTGAGAGGAACTGACAGTCATCCTGACACCTTGCAAAGGTTGCAACGTTAATGCAACTTATCTGTATGACTCGTGGACCTAACATTTCCGGGCTGTTACTAGCACTTTACTGATTTATCAGAAGTAATAATTTATTAGTCTACCAGCAAATCAGAAGATGTAATGGTCCAGTGATCGATCGATCTACCAGGATACATCTCCACGAGATTAGCCGGGACATCAAAACGATGTTACCAGCTTTATCTTTGCACACGTTATAACATAACTAATGATCCCCTGCCATGTGACTCTCTCTCTCTCTCATTAACATTACCAAAGTGAACGATTCAAAAATGTAATAGTATAAAATCGAATGTTTGTAATCGTTCTTCGCCCGTCGATAGCCCCATCAAATCGTGATAGGATTTGGTGATAAAGGCTTGCAGAAGTAGCCGAGCGATCTGGCGGAGGGAAGAAAGCGGATATCAAAAAGGGGAACACTAATCACGTTCGACGTCCGTCAGTCATTGAAATTCAGCGATCCCCTTGTGGCTTTCCGCAAATCTAACCGCGGGAGTAGTTAGTCGGCGCGTAGAGGAGAAGGACACTGATCGATAGGTTCCTAACGGACGGGGCTGAGGGGTTGTCGAAGCCTTGACCCTGGTCTTCCGTCGGCAGCTTTTAATGCTGCCGTGCAGTCAGCGGGGGCAGACCACCTCTTTTTTCTTTCCTCTGATTCCCTCTCACTTCTCTCTGTCTCTATGTGTACCCCTCCTCGTCCAGATCAGAGCTCAGCTGTCCGGTCAGATAGGAATCTGGTTGGAGTTTAATGACGGCTCGTGACGGACGGGTATCGAAGCCGGCAGCACTGACCAAGTAGAGGAAGGGTTGGAGGAACGCGGGAGTACGACGTGTCACATCAACGGCGCCGCGAGATCTACGGCCTCAGTTTTACAGAGCGGCTTGGATTCTTTTCGTTTTGATACTCCTTTCTTTCTCGCTCCCCTTGATCTACTCGCATGCTACCAATCCGCCTGAACTGATCTGCCGACCGATCCGGTCATTGCCCGAAAAGAGTTACGATCGCTATATTCGTCAAAGGAATGTCCCTCTTCTAATTTTTCATTCCTGCAGTTTCTAGCTTTTGTATCAGCTCGTCGTATCGTCGAAGAGTATCCTGATCAGTGTTTCACGAACAGCTTTTATCGAGTAGAATCGAAGATTTGGCAATCACTATTATCACTACGGACTATTGAATCTATTATACCAAAAAGTATATGTGATTAAATAATGTACACAGCAGGATGGACCACTTGGAGGACGTTAACATTCGTTAACAGGTTCATTTAATTACACGGGGCACTCATCGTGCTATTAGATGGTCGTTGGTTCCCAATAAGGTTACATCGACACTATCATCAGCTAGGAATGAAAGAAACCCACATGTGCATAGAGGAGGTATAATGAAACCATTAGGCTACTGCATCACGTAAGCCCGTAACTTTCAGTATTTCTCTCTCTCTCTTCCCTTGCTAACAAAAGCACTGACGTATTTACTCGGCACTGTTGCTTATACACCCACCGGTCCGACAGAGTAAAGGGAGAAAGAATGAGAAAGAGGATAAGGTGAGTCGAGTACCGTATATAAATTAACAAGACGAAGAGACGGTAATACGTAGCAGCCTTAAATAGTAAATAGAAAATTCCAGTAGCCAGACGAGAGGTAGAGTGGATCAAAGAACGCCGACCAGGGCTCGAAGCTTCGGTGCAGTCAGCCCTCTTCCTTCGAGAGTCACCAGGGGGAAGGTAATAGATTACGTTTTTCTGACTTTTATTGTACCAGAAAAAGCTTGTCAGATTCAACGTGGGGACCCGGTACTCTCTATTACATACTATGAGAATGGCCGTCGAGGTGGAGACGTCAAGGATGTGGGGCCGGCTCCTACTACGTTAGAAAAGGGCCGGACATGTTAAATGATTCACGAGAATTTACCGTCGACCAAAACGTGTCGATACTGCGTAGGGGCAGGATTTAACGTATACTTTAAAATTGTAACCAGAGAATCTTCACTAAAGCAAGACCTAGTATGAGTGTTTAAATAAATTCGATTGATGATCACCGTGGTACCGTGGACATTATACTTGTAAGACTTGCGGTGATGCGATACGATCTATTGCAGTAGCTGGCTAATTAGTTTGTGCTTTTTATCGTAAACTAAAAACTGAATGTCGTTGCATCCTTCCGTTGAAGGATGCAACGGTCACACATCCCTACCGCGAGTCCTCCTGGGACCAATCGTTGAAGACCGAGCTTAGGATCCCCTGTTTCTTTCCCCTTCAAAGAATCTTCGTCTTACATATTCTCGCTAAACTTTGGTAACGTAATAAGGATAAATATATAATTCAATTTAGCACAACTAAATGAATAGCTACTTATCATTGACACTGTCCATTTTCTAAACTGGTCCAAGTACTTGCTAGTAAATTTGCTAATGGCCTCACACACGATATTTACATATATCCCCTATTACCAATCGTTGCATTCACTCGAAATCGTAGTATTCGATCGAAAACTCGGATGTACGAGAAGATAAAAGTCAGCACGGCATCAGATCCGCGAAAGCAGTGGAAACAATCGGTTGATTGCTGGCTGTCGAACCTGGCGAAACGGAGATTTCAAGATATTCCATAAATGTAAGATCCTGAAATGACTGCGGTTCCGGCTAGCAGTGTCGAGCTGGCAGAGGGTGAAAGAGAAGGCAAGAAAGAAAGAAAGAAGACAGAAAGATACGAAGCACGTAGCACGAGGGCCATCAATCCTTCGGAGACGTAGACGAAGAGCCGTGACCCACAGCAAAGCGGACCGACATCAGTCGTCGTCGTTGTCTTCGTCGTGTTCAGCAATGCGAAAGACGAAGGTCCTCGCCGGGCGAAGACACGTAGACGCACCGGCAGAAGCCGCTACTTAGCAAGCTGGCATGTGTTTTAAACCTGGCTGGATATCTCTCTCTCTCTCTCCCCCCTCGCGTTCCCTTCCATCCACAAACATATCAAAGGGCCGCGTCTCCTTTGGAATTCTCCAGTTGTTAACATTTAACAGTGATGCCTCTTTGCGATTTTTGTCGCACATCTACCAGTTCGAACGCGATCTCCCCTCTTCGTTCAGCTTCTCGGTGGGGTTTTATAAGGATTTAAATTAATGTAGAAAGACACCGTGCTACCTTTTTGCCGATACTTTTTCTGGTTGGTATTACTGGTACGTGGTATTGGACAGAAACTCTCCTGGTAAATTATGTTTTATGCCAACCACTCGGATGAAAAATGAATTCTGCCTAATCGTTACAGTCCCAGATCTGACTTCAGTGATTTATTGCGCATTACAACTATGCACGATTACCATTCATTTGGCGGAGCTTGGACGATCGTACGTCAATATAGAATGAACATATTCGAATTGATCGTGTAGGAACTTGGAACTAATCGATGAATTGATCGTTAACTTGTCAATTCATCTATAGATCATTTTACGATAATCACTTTAAGATTGTTTTCTTTTAACAACGAACTATTTCCATTGACTTGGAGTACCGGGGACCAAGATACTCGTGTATATTCGTTGGTAAGACGCGAGAGAGGAAAGGTAACAAGGTAACTTGTGAATCCTCCGGCACTCGTAATGCTTTCGTGAAGACAGGCAGGAGTTGCGGAGGTGGTCCTGACGTTTTTACGACGAGAATTCGTCTCTATAAAACTGTCTTGGCCTTCCTACGCTACGTAGTATCCCTCTTTTTCTTCATCCTTATTCTCCAGACTACAGACGCCGCTACAAACCTGATACAATGGCCTTGGCGGAAAGCAGGAATAGCTAGGTAGCAAGTGGAGACGTACGATTACTCCGAAACAAGCATCTAGGCGAAGCTATTACCACAACAAAGAGGACTTCTCACGAAACAAATGACGAAACATTCAAAACTTTGATTCTCTGGTCAAAAAGCGCTATCGTTGCCAGCCTGTAGACGAGTTTAGTACCCCTGAAGATTTAAGAACATTTGGTAGCAGTGCATAGACTCTTGGCTGATGAGCGGGTCCATCTTGACAAAGAGTCACGTGCTCTTAAGAAGGGTTTCCAAGATATGGTAACCTGAACATATGTTACATGGCTCCAAGGCCTGTATATTTTTTCTGTTCCTACAGTTTGTATTCCCTTCAGTTTCTTTGACCTAATTCTATCTACGTATACATAATCTTTATTGGACTCTATTTCCATGCCTCGTACCAAGCAATCTTGATCTCCATCAAGAAACATTCAATTTAAAGAACAACTGAAGAGGACTCATTTTCCTGGAAATACAGGAAATTGTTTCCTTCTTGATAAAGTGGATAAGAGAGGACTTGTAAAAAAAAGTTGATGTATACACTCAATGAAGAAAGACCAGAGGTTAGCCACTCGTCGGTGAATAAAGGTAATTGTGATAAAACATACGTATTTCCTTTTAAAACCAGTTGCAATCTCCCCACCTTTCTTGCCATTCAGTACCTTGCCCTTTCCTTTACGGAATCAATGAATCGGTCGAGCGGTTACGCATTAAGATGGATTTACGAGAATTTCGATGGAAGAGACAAGTATCCCCTTAACGTCATTAGCAGCTAGAAATTTCTTTCGACGACTCGTTCGCCAACTGTTTCTCTAACCTGATCGTTCTTTTCCAGCAACGAGAAATCACATCGGCTGATTCGAGACACGCTTGTCTCGTCGTTGGAATGCAAGTTCCTGGGTCGTTCGAATATCAGGAAACATGCGGAAAGAAAAACACTGGCCGTGTTCTCCGGCTGACGTGGAATATTTCCACGAATCGCGAACAACTCTCGGCCCGGTTTCGTCCGTCTACATACAACTGTATCATTACGTATTCTTCATTTTTTCTCGTGCTATTTCGTGATTACTTTAAGCAACACAGTGTCTATTCCCATAATAATCCTAATAATAATTCATGAGGTTCATCAACGACCTTTTACGGAGAGCAAGGATACCCTTTGTTTCATCTCGCGCCTATAATGGCTTGGTATCAATGAAGAGAATAAAATTCAGTAAAGAATAAAACAATTGGAGGACAAGAAACACTACCACTTCACGTGTATACCTTGATGTTCATCTGGGTCGGCTTCCATAAAGCAGCCTGAAATATGGCTGACCATAACCGCATAATCTACTGTAGAAAACATCAGACTGAGACGGTTCAAGTTATAAGAAGGTATCACAAATCAAAGAACTCATAAAGTTTGGCCAAAGAACAGATTCCCGGAGGACAAAAATATGGATGAGTTGCGTTAGAGCTTATCGGTAAATCAATCACGAGTTCCCGGACGTCTAATGATGGTCTGAGTTTCGAAGGAGTGAGGTGGGAAAAGAATGTCAGGTAGGCTCAGGCCTGGACGGCTAGGTGCACGTTAAGCATTCTGCTCCCAAGCTGCACATTGCATGCTAAATATAAAAGCAGCTCGCGGGACACGAGTGCAGCAGAGTGTGTTTGCGCCGTCTGCTTACGCCATCTTGCATGGAAGAGTCATTTGCGTTAGTCCTGCCCACGGAGGGCAACCTGGCTCCGCCTCCGGTTGCCGGTTGTACATAAGCAGAACCATCTTTATTACCCTCAGGCACTAACCGTAAAGGAAGCGAGTCAGGGAGAGTTCTGTTCGTAGTGAAGAGTGAAAGAGGAAAGGAGAAAGAGAAGCAGCGCGAAGAGAGTCGAAAGCAATACAAGTTGTGTGTTAGTACCAAAAGTAGAAAGAAGAAGGGAAGGGTGGACGACAACGTCTCTCGAGCGAGATCGAGTGGCCGTTCCAGGGTTTGGCCTGAAGAATTATGGTATGAAGTGGTGGGGCATGACGGTGCCGTAGGCATAGTTTGTCTTTATAACGTCTGCGCGGCCGCGGCTGAACTTCAAACGAGCCGCTGATGGCTCAAAGTGGCTGACCGGGATATAAATCCACGGCCCACCTCGCTCGTCTGACCATCCGCTTCTATCTTCCTCCATCTTATGCACTCTCCTCTTCGTTCATCCTACGAAACCTGGTCCCCCCATCTCTACTCTCTAGAACTGGATCTCATCCTTCTACCCCTGCTTTGGCGCTTGTCTTCTCCGCTTTTGCTCCGATCTTACTTTTCTCTGCGCCCGGCATCGGCTACGATCGAACTCCTTTTCTTCCACACCGCGATATTTCCTTTCGAAACTGATATTTATTGCATGACCCCTATTGTGTTCAATGCCGCTCTTTCTGATAATGTTTCAATATACCTTGCGCGCGGTAGGTAGCTGCATACACGGCGCAAGTAGTATTAGACTTAACTACTGCAGACTACGAGACTAGGATCGTGCAAATGCTTTTGTGCTCTGTGCTTTGTGAAAGGGTGATCGAAGATCGTGAAACGAGTAGTGGTTCCTGTGAATTGCTATCAATGACACCCAAATTTTCATACACTTTAACAATGAGCCAGTACATGTCTGACTTTATGTCAGCCTGGCTAAGAGTATGTCGAAACTGGTAAAAGAATATTGAAAGACTATACACTTTCTATAACGAGTACACCGATCGAGATGGGATATGTAACCAGAGTCTTATTTGAGGGACCATGTCATCGATACCATGGCAGACAGCAAGAAATTCAAGAAGAAACAAATCGAATCAGTCAGAATTTCATCCGCACGTCAACTCGCAATATAACTCAACATATTCCTATCCCATAGGACTATAAAACAGTTCTCCCTCGGAACATCAAGATTGTTTATCGTCGACTTTAACCAACGCGAAAGATGTTCGACCGAATTTATCCACGTCTTTAAAGTTAAGTTGAGTACTGACAAAAATCATCCATAAATGGAAACAATCTAAAAAGGTCTAAAAGTCCAGCAATACAAATGGGCCAAAATCTAAGTGAACGAGAGCAAGGACATAGGGTCGTTTCCTTGTTCTTTTCCGACGGCAAAAGTAATGCCCATTGAATGCTATCTGGGGGGATGGGAGAACTCTAACTGGCAGTTTCTTTAGTACGTCCAACATGTCGGGCATTATCAGCGGACCGTTAGTTGACAAAGCGCGATCATCATTCAAAAGGACGCAAGGCTGGAGGGCGGCAAGCAGTTTTGTAGCGGAAGACATCGGACAAATGGGGTTGTTCCGTGGACAGGCAGGTTATCTCGGTCAGTCGTCGACTAGCCACCCCACTAAATCACTCAGTTCTCGCCCTCCAACCCGACGACCTCTACACACTTACCGCCCTCAATCTCGATAAAGTCTCAAAACCAACGCGAACTTCGCTCTTCTTGACTCCTTCTACACACGAACACCCATCTGAAACAATAAACAATGAGATGAGAACAAGGCATAAAACCCAGATATTGTATTAGACTTTCTTGTAAAAAGTACATATTTTCATCGACATTCTGCAGTTATTCAAATACAAGCCAGAGTTAATAAAGTACGAACTACTTTATGGGGTTGAATATGAACATCTAAAAGTTACGATACATGGCATTGCAGGTATACCAACGAGGAGACCTTAAAACCCTTATTATAAAATTATTCAGTTATAAAAATGATAAAATTTTCAATCTCCCCAAGCATACACCTTATCAGTTAGATAACTAAGCAATTGAAAATGCAAATATTATTAATTACACAGCATTTTAATTGGCACCAACCTGCCGATTATTAGTCTTGCATATTCATTGAGAGTCGTTGGAATTATTAATAATAAATGTCACAAGTTCTAATAAGACATATAGATAGATATATTGACGCAAGAATTTCATGTTTATTTAATTCCAAAGACGTCGTTAGAAGTAGTTTAAGAAAAATACCGCACCGACTTATCCATTTAGTATCATTATACTAATGGCAGCAATTAGAAAATGACGATGGCAAATGTCAACGGAGGTGAAAGAAGAAAAAAATTAATCAAAAGGTTCTTCTTGGTAGGTTGGTATTAGTAATAAGTGCCGAATGAGGTATGGAGGACAAGTTGAAGATAGTGATGACGCACGGTACCGTTTATTACGTGCTAATGAGTGTACATCATTTTTCTAAAGGCGTATTCTACTAGAATACTTTGGGATTACTCTGGCGAAGCTTCAAAGGGCACATCGGCCATCTTTCCTTTGATAATATATTTAAAGGGCATATCATTAAAGAATCCCAACTTCCAGTAACCATTTTCTTTATTCCTCGCTATAAGAGCCCGCTGATTTCACGGTTGTTACACGCTTGATTTTAACGAGTAAGAACAAAGCCGTTACTTAAATAATTCACCTTCCATTTTTGTTCTTTCTTACCACGTAATCCTTGTTTCTGATTAACGACTCACGACTCATCCAGAAGTGGACTTATCTAAACTATTATAAAGCTATTATGGACTCATACATAACTCACTTATTACATGAATTAGCGGGCGATACTAATTGCATATAATGTTAACATTTCATTGGGTAAATGGCCCTTTGTGAATCTTATGCTTTATTTAGATAATCATGTAATTATTGAGCAAAATAAATTACTAAGCATATTTTAGGAGTTATAGATAATGTAAGTCTATTTAAGTGCCGGGAACTCAAAGTAGTATGAGGCACGATATTCAGCCCTTTTGTGTTAGGTTTCGGTGAATGTTGGATATGTTGAATATTTTAATAAGAACAGCGTTTAAAATACAATTAATGCTTGAATAATATCGTAGACTTGTCTTAAGTATATTAAGAAGCAGTTACTGACAGCCCCTGTTACGAGCTATCTTAATTTATGAGCCATCGCGGGAATGATAAGACCCTAATTTAGTCGCAGTTCAATGATCCTGGTAACGCGAGGAGTACGTGTTTATAGAAGCGGAAGACAAACTGAGAAAAGATAGAACTAAAAGACGGAAACGGATATTTATCGGGGGATTTATTGTTTCGCGATAATGTCACGAGCAAAGAATGTAATGTCGATGATGTAGTGTAGAAAATCCGAGATATTCTTGCGAACGGTACTCACAGTATCCAAGGAATGTAATAAATTCATTTTTAATAAACTTCGACAATAAACGGTGATAACAGTGTTATATTTTCGCGAGTATTCCGAGTTTACTTAACACGCACATATATAACACTGCGACAAGAAACACTGAAGAAATTATCTGGGAATTTATAAATAAATGAGAATACTGAGCGAAGTAAAATATGTACACCTTTGACAAACTTTAGTTGTACTTCACACATTTTTTTAAAGAAACGTGTCCAATAAAAATTATTAATTTGGACTTATTTCATATAAATTATTAAAGTTACCTCTGCCTCTCCTTTAATGCACTGTTTTTTTCAAAGAGTCAAACAACACATTTTTTATTCTTATATATAAACTGTTATTTTTTCAAATGGTGTAAACCCAATTTGTTAGAAGTATGCTAAACGGAGGTGGCTTACAGTATCATCTAACACCTACTTATTTCAGTATCCAAAAAAACCGAGAAAAATACCTGATAATTACTGATAGTTGTAAACCATGAATGGAATCACGTGGTACCAACAGACCCTGAAGAAACCCCGAAGAATGACCTAAGCAGTTTGTACGAAACGCGAGGATAAAAGAAAGCGGATGGAGGTGCAAGAAGATGGTAGGGAAACCGTAATGGCGCTGGTTGAAAGAGGACAGTTTATCAGGTTTTAGTAAAGGAAGGAAAAGGATGTTGGTGAATGTTAGTGTGTGTGTATATATGTGCACGTGAATGTACGTGTAGGATCGAATGAAAGCAGGCAGAAGATAGTAGAAGTCGATGGAAAAGAGAAAGAAAACTGGATGTATAAGAGGAAAGTCTGTGAAGCACACGATGTTTCCGTGGCAGAAGCGGCTTGTTTACCGCAACCGCTATTAGCTCCCCATCCAACTACGAGTCTCGCACAAGACTAAAGACAGGGATATTGCTTCCCTTTGTGCACGAACGCCGTTTCCTTTATTTATTTATCTTTGTCTGCCAGCCGCCGGCGAACGCGAGCTCTCTTGTCTTTTCTCCGGCTTGTTCCGTTATTCCGCCATAGGACACTTTACGTTAATGCTAGGACGATTCGATGGCTTTGGATCTCTTGACTTATACGTCATCGAAATTCTCTTCATTCGACTGTTTTGTTTCCTTCTCATAAAACACTTTCGCACGGTTTATATAAGGAAGAATTTTTAACTTCTACTATCGCGTGTATAACAGTTTACCAAAACTGTAAAAGATGCGATTTAAACAGACCGTATATCTGTGATCTCTTTAAAATTGGAAAACTGTTTTTGTTTTTTAAACGAATTTCTATATAAAATGCAATTTTCTCCCGATTTAAATGCAATCAGTGATAAATCGTTCGATGATCGAAGATATAAGGTGGCGAATATTAATAGTGCAATAATGTCAAGTTCCCCATAAATCGTGGAGGTTGTGGGTGAGTAAGGTCTCGCCCGTAAATGGGGAAAAGGAATAGTGTCACGAAACGTGAAAATACTCGTCTCTCATAAATCGCATCATCGGTGAAATAGAAATTAATCAGGTAGAGTGGCGAGGTACAGGATTATCAGCTTTCACATCAACACTGCGGTTTTACCTGGCCGAGATCCCCGAAGTCCTCACTCACACTCCCCCGTTCGGATCGGGGGTTGGATAGTGTTGGCGCGGGTAGAATGGATTGTTGGCCTCGAGGGTGTAGGTGGATACCGTACGAATTGAGAAAGGGCGGTTACTCTCTCTCTCTATCTAGTTTTCACTCTCCCTTCGCAATCTCACTCTTTCTCTCAATCTCACTATCTGCTCTACTCTTACTCCACCCCTTACCTACCTCGTAAAGTGATCGGGCGTTTATTCGCCACGCTGTCGGGGACAAAGTGGGCTACGCTCCCTGTCGACTACTGCTATTTGTCTTCCGACAAGGAAACCTAAAACTACGATCCTTTTTCAGTGAACAGTATGAAAGGTTAATGCGGATATGCCAAGAGATGTGCCATGTGGCCATATTGCGCTATTCAATGTAAGATTCCAAGTTCCGAGGGATACTATACGAACCCATGTCAGACAATATCTTTTCTGACGTGTAACTATTCTAATGGGAGCATAACATCCATTTGATCATTCGAAGGATGCTTCTCCAAAGTTTATTGAATGATTAATGAAATAAATGATACGACGGTGGAAGTTCGCGGAGGTATTCCAAGTCGGAGAGTGAAACTCGAGAATAAAAGATATTGTGGAAATCGGTAGTTTGACTGGTCTCGAAATGGATGACGAGTATCAGGAGGCGGAACTGTGAGCTCATCGAGCTCAAGGTAGACAAGGAGACAAACGAGCCACCACTAATTGCTGCTATCGTTCGGGTGCGATTCTTCACGAGCATTTATCACCGAAGGAAGCATCTCGGGGTGTGTGTATGTACCTCCAGGCGAAAAGTTGAAAGAAGGGATCACAGAGAGACGAAGCTGCTCGGCTCCTCGAAACTCTCTTTCACTCTGGAAAGAGAGCCCGGATCGGTATCGAAGCGATATATCTCGGGATTGGCTTTGCAGTGGCGGATAGTCTGCATCGAAGCAACGATAGGGGAAAGGGGTGCCACCTTGATAAACGAGGCCATAAATAACAGTAACGTCTCCACCGAAAACTCGGCCGGGTAAATGTATATCCAGAGGCAGGACTGGCAACCCAACGGTAGTGGCGGAACAGCAGCCAGCCAGCAGTTGAAGGAGTCACAGACTCCGGGCGGAGAGGTAATTTAAGATCCTATTGAGATATTTATGGGATCATAAAGCGGAACTGGTTGCTTCTATCGCCGGCAGCCATGCGTGAGTCGAACTGCCGCGAGCCATAGTTGTTTGTATCTTTGTTTATAACCGACTTAGCCCCACTGTCTTTTAATTTATTTCGATACGCGTGATCAACCAAAGTCGAAATCACCACAAGATTTTACCATCCCCTCAGTTTATTGCAATCTTACCAACTTAAACGTAATTCCCCTGTACCAATTCCCGTGCATTCAACTACACCGGAAGTGGAGGTACATTTGTAATTGCTGTACGAGCACACCTTTGAAAACATATCATAAATACCACATAAAAGACTCTGTGATCTTCGTTGAAAGAATACCATCAGAAAGAACAAAATGGAAGAAAATTATCCGGGCAACGTGTCTGTTGTGTAAGAATATCTTTCGTTCCTTTATTGGAGACTGTAGCAGGCATAACATAATTAATAGAATCTTTCATGATATCACGACGAAGTTTATGAACCTACTTCAGTTACTCGAGTTAACTGAACGACTCGAGAAGTATCAGCTTAGGTCGAGTCATTTCCGGATTAGAACCGCGTAAAAGGGGGATAACCAAATTTATTAGAATGTGACTAGTTTAACCGCGTAGGTTTCATATAGTCGCTTTGTTTCACTCGTATTAATTCAACGATAATAGTTTTCATCAGTGTGATACGTAGGCGTTGTTTCTTTGTGTTCAACTATATATCAATAAAAGACTACAAGTGATTCACTGTGCAACTTCGCAGACACGCAATGACGGCAATAAGTCCTAAAGACGATAACGGCAATTTAGACTTTTTTTTCAATTAGTACCGTGTGCCACGCTTCGTTGCTCGCTGTTAAGTAAATGGCAATATTTACCCACGTTGTACGAGTCCAGAATCCATCAACATTATCATAAATTCTGTACTCCAGAAGTAACATAAAGCAGAGTATATCACGCACGGGTAAACAGTGCCTGATAAAAAGCTTAGCACACTGTGAAGGTAACCTATATATTCACATTGCGATAAAGACGAGAAAAGGAGCACGGGAATTGGAAAAAAGAAGGAAGCTATTGAATAGAGAGAAGAAAGAAGAATTCGTGAGGTTTCTGGTTTCGAAGGATACCAACGAAATCTGGGTTTCCTTTTACCCTTTTGCTCGAGGCGCCAAGCCTATCGCATCAAAAGTGCAAGAGGAGCCGAAGAGACGGTTTACGGCGGTAAAGAGTGCTTGTCCGTGTGGGCTTCGTGTTGGTAACGAGCGGATTATACTCTCGGCGTGGTATCAGATGGTCCCGTACCTGGTTCCATGGTTGTTAATTAGGATGGATGCCCACGCCTTGGGCGACTTTTACGAGCGGATACGGCGCGAACCGAAATAGCGCATCCGACGTTAACGCTCCAGCCTTCCTTCGAGGAACCGTGGTGAGCATCTCGATAAGAAGAAAATACTATAAAGAACGGTGTACCCAGCTATTTAGAATTATTTAGATGAGTTCCGAAAATCAGATAACTCTCCACGGCAAGGCAATGCAACCTTTTTGTCGGTACTCGGGACGTTACAATCTCGCCGAGACCCTTGCTATCCGAAGAAGAAATGCTTTACTCAAGATACCATGACTAAAAAGCTTCTTCCTAAAAAAAAACCTTGTAAGATTACGAATCTAATGACACCTTACGACACGAGGTATATAAACGATCTGTTATTAACTCGTGATATCTTTGTTTGGTACCAATGTCGGCATTATCTACGGTATATTTATGCGCATGATTAAGGAACGTAAACGACGCGTAAGTAATATACTCGCTCGTGGAATTGGTGATTTCCAGTAATATTCTAAAAAGCATGAGAAGGTGGAAACTCTGACGAAATACGTCGCAGATAAATAAGATGCATCACTGGACGGAAAGCGTAGAATCAAGCCATGCATAAAGGAAGATCAATGCGACGGCATTGTCGAGCTGGGAATATATAGGAGGGGATTTTCGCGAGTCGCCAGGGAGAAGGCAGGAAACGGGGTAGTAAATCAGCATCAATCGTAATTTTTAATCCTCGAGTAGATCGACGAGCTGATCCCATTCGACAAGATCGAAAAGAGTAACGAGCTTGACGATACCAGCCGTATACCCTCCAATGAAATCGTACGGCTTGCTCGTAGTAAATCAACTGTCCTATTCCAATCTTTGTTGGCGGCATACTGGCAACAGCCCCGAAGCGGCTGGATCTATCGGGTACACGGGAAAGGGAAGTAATCTGGTAAGCCGTAAAACGTGTCAGAATGTCCAACAAACACCTACTCATTAGCCCAGGTAGGCTGGACCGTGGCAGCCAAGATTGCACAAGCACGCATTAACTCCGTGTGGGTAAGTTATGGTCCTCAGAGAGCATAATTCACTCGGAGCCAAGAAAGTGTGGGTTTGCCTCTCTCTTTCTCTCTCTTTCTCTTACTCGCTCTTGGATACGTTCGTGTAAGGGCTTGGCTCCTCGTTATTTTATCGGGTGCCGGGCCGCCTCCAAAGTCTTTCGAGCTAATTGAAATTCACTTTCTTAAATTCGGAAAGACCCGAAAGACCAATGCGCACGGTACACTCCGCGTTCGAGACTTATTGCTGATTTCACCTAACTCGACTTCACGGTAACATTAAGCAGTTATCCGTCATGTGGCAAGATTGAATCTATCGAATACGATTAACTACCCGAATGAGGATTTCGAGGCCGGCATACCGATTTCCTCCGGAGATTTTCAATCAACCGTGATTACCACTCAGTAATCCTTCCTCCTAGTTAATAGGACTTTCCGATGGACAAAAATCTTGACACCAAACGTTTCAGGTCTGTTACTTACTAAATCCACGGAGCATCGAAGCCTACAGCTTTATCGTAAAGTTAGCAAGTATGTTAGATCCCGTGTAGCGAGTCGAAAGATTTGCGTCTGGCTGTAGCCGATATATCTTCAGGATCAGGCTTAGTTGGTGGAGAACAGCAATCACCGTTGGATCGGTTTCCAGGAGGTAGAGGCTTGTCTCTCGTGGGGGCCCCCTCACCAGGACCCCACGAGTGTTCCCTCTATCAGGATTGCAGTTCTCTCTACCTCCACCTCTCATAAGAGTATGTGGTTGTACATATTCAAGTATATCCGTGTAGGTGCAACAGTGCAGGAAGCTGCAACAGCTCGGTGCTGCAGCCGCCTCGTACGAGAGCAGATAGACATCTTCGCCAACTCTCCCGCCGCCGCCGTCTAACTAATTGGCTACTGAATTACTGGGCGACATGACCAGTTATTGCTTCGTACCTCACCTCGGCTGGGTATATCGGATCCTGGATCTTGCGGTTCGAGGAGCACCGATTCCCTCTCTCGCTCTCTCGCTCTCTCGCTCTCTCCCCCTTGTTCTCTCTTCTTCCCTTACTATCACCTATATTCCCTACATGCACGAACCTTTACCCGCGTTAGCTGTTCCTTCAGCGTTATCTCACTTTTCACATTAATGACGACTAGTAATACATTGCCGATCGTGAAATCTCGTGCCGTAATGGACCTGCCGAGTGGTCCGCTTTGGTGCACGGCATACATATTTATCTAGGCGGTGTCTTTTGCTAAAGACTTAAAACGACGATTCCTTGTATCTCCTGCACATTGCCCCGATTACTTTCGCACGGTATTCCACGGTGTATCGGTTACTTTGGAAACTTTCTGCTCGTTTCCTTTTCCTATTCCTTGCTCTGATTGCGTTCCAAGCTGCGACTGGTTTCGGTGCGAACCGATAATCATAGTTTACGGTGACTACGGGCTTAATAAATAATTTCAAATCGAGCTCGTTTCTTTTTCTTTACGACTACTAACTGTTCCGTACCAGTTACATAGTGTGAACTTATCAGGAAGCACAAATATTTCTTACGACATACCATCACCTTATCTAATTGTAATGATAATGTAATTATGTCGGGTGACAGACGTTTTAGTTTCTGACAGCAAAATGTCTTACATTAGCCGCGCTCTTATCGATAAGGCATTAAAACGTATAGAACACACTTGTAACAGAATAACCGTACTCTCATGTACACGCTTTTTTTAACAAGGTAATATAGCTTTCGAATGACGACAGAACCTGTTCGAATCAAATCCTGTAAGCGATTCAGCAATGTTATTAATTATATATTGGTACGCTTCTCAACGATACATTAAATCGTATCAAATACGAGTACCTTGCAACATATGCATGTTTGGAGATACTTATCGAAATCAATATACTTTTTCTAAAAATCAAATCTGGAAGATTTGTCGCTGAAAAATGTCCATATTTTAGTTAAAATGTTCAAAGACCAAAACATCGGCTCAAGATACAAAAAATATATTCAGCCCAGAGCGAGTTATTCTTGAAAAAGGTTTTCAAAAAGACTTTTAAGGGATTAAAAGTGTCAATTTAACAATAGGAAATACTTCCGAGAGATCTAATCCGCGAGTACAGATATTTTCAAGAAGAAGATCCACATCGGCATTGTTGGTTTCATATTCCTCTAACACAGCCGGCGCGATAAAAGTAAAGTGTAAAGAGCATAACTTGAACACACACCTCGTTCCGTTTTAATCTCGTCCCCGTGTTTCAAGGGTGGAAAGGAAAAGTGGCTATTTAAAGTTGGAGGTCGCGATAGACCAAGCAGTACTTAATGTAGAATCGTTGTTTTCTTCGCAGGGGTTTCCGTGCGGCGAGTTAAGGTACCCGTGGTACAAACCGAGGTACCCCTGAGTATAGCCGGGTGATATACGACTTTGTGGGTGCTCGCGCGATACGCCGCCACTAAAAGGCTTAACGAGCATCTTCGTACGCCACAGCAGTCCAGAGTAAACAGGACGTGGCTTATCTTGTCACGAAAAATCTGCAGGGGAACTCCCGCACGCTGACTCTTATTTTTCTGCCCCTCACCCCTCCGCCCGTCCCTTTTTTCCATAATATCACCGTGAACACGTACTCGTTCGTACCAACTTTCAGACCATTTTAAAGCACGTCCTTTTTTCCGGTTATTATGAGGTACCGTTAGGTATCCGAAAGTTAACGTATCATAGAAACGAATAATTAGCGAATATTACTAAAACTCGTGTTATATTACTAAAAACGTGTATAAAACAGAGGTATATAAAGTCTCGAACAACGCGACGTTATATGTTCAAATAATATTATTGAAAATAGCAGACCAATAATTTTGACTGCTGCCGTAGTTCTAGTGTTAAACGATTTTTTGTTAGATGTTATATACACGTTACAAATACGTACCGCGAGGTATCATATAACGCGGATTTCGGTCTGGCAGTTAACGTGTTAATTACTATCCTTGCAAAAGAAACGTGGGCTAAAAGAAGGGAGGGGATATCGAGGAAACGTGAAGGAGAACTTTGATTTTCTTGACATGCATGACATTAGTGCCGGTCGTTGCAAAAAGTAATTATACCCTCGGCGCGAATAAACGCTAATGAAATATGTTCGACATCTTTATTGGGCTCGCGGTTTTTAAACAAATCAGATGTTTAAATTATACCTCTTGCCTATGTCGAGCGTTCGAGTGTGACTTTAATTGCAACGTATGCGCTCGTAAGATTGCCTACATTATACCTCGCAACGTTATGAGCGGCTGGAAGTGAATATCATTCACTTTATACGTCTACGTAGAAGTAGCAGTTAGCAGATCGGTAGTTTATATTCTTCAGGGGAAAAAAAAGCCGTTGCTCACATTCTAAAACGTTTTATGTCGCATTTATCATCGGATAGATGAATGGAAATATATAACCTTCCTACGAGCTCAAAAATTATTACACCCTGTGATATCATAACCGTTTCCACGATACGCATATATCGTAGTCAGAAAGATCAAATTTATTAACTGATGTTTTCACGTAGACGAGTTACAGAGGATTTTACATTAATATTTGATATATTATATTGTACTTCAATTATATATGTACTTATATTTCAAATATAAAATTATATTTTATATTTGATTTATATTAGGGGTACCGGGAAGTAATCAATTCGGGAGTGAAGAATCTTTTTGTAGGGAAACTTGGGAATTTGATTTTTTCAAGAAGGAAATAATGGCATTGGAAGATCATCGGTCAAGGATCATAGATCACGATGCAGAATATATCTCGTGGAAGTTAATTCGTTTATAAACTGATATCAATTATTAATGCCACGGACCTCTCATTAGAACAAAATTGATTGAGCACACATTAATTTTCGAGTTATGATGTATTCGTCGTGGGAAGAAGCTTTACAGTCTTCCAAGTGTAATCAAGTTTCAGTGTAACGTAAATCGTCAATTATAATGTTTGTATATTGATGTTTTCTTTAACTTAGTTACGTTGTACGAAACTATCAATTACTGGAATTGGAAATGTTGAGATTACAGAGTTGGGATGTAATATCGTGCTTAAATCATTGGAACATGGAGTTATTAAGCACGCATCATTACAACGTTCAAAGGTGCAAACCCCCTCAAGGTTTGTGATATCACGAAAGAGATCTTTGAACTTTCCGACGAGTCATTAATTACAGATAATAATTACTCGTAATTAGTTTCTGGAAGTAATTACCACCCGAGATACACGAATCTTTCATTTTAAAGGTCGCAGTACCGATTCGCACCTTTCAACGTCGTGAAATCCAGCTGGGATTAAGAATATAACTCGATGTTTTATCGATGGACGAGCCATTTATTCATTGTACCCTCAATTAACATCGAAATCGTTGAAAGAATCTCCCCCTCCAGCACGATTCTGTCGCGATGTAATTACGGATCGTTACACAATATTATTAATTCGAGCGATTCATTACCTGTTAATGAAGTAACCGGTACTTATAGTCTCGCTAATGGAGATGTCGTGTGATCCAACCCTACTTTATCGTACATGTCATATTCTTGCGTTTAAATATAGCTTCACTTATTTTCGAAAATGGTTATAAACATAGATGGAAGTTAAATAAAATGCTGCCATGTCAATAAAGCAATTTACAGAATTATTAAGGAAACAATGTGAAGTCATGGCACCTAGTTGATTCTTTAAAATACAAACATGTTTATTAGCTGTTTCAGTCTACGGGAAAATTAGAAATGAGTTGACAAAACAGTTACTATAATCGTCTTAAATCGCCTACACTTCTTGATATAATTGTCTACAATTGGAATAACAAGGTTAAGAGCTATGCTACTCCATTATTATTAATTTATTAATTTGAAGTTCGAAATTCAGTCGTATATTACGATTTATAGTGAATACAAAAAAATTTGCGACAGCCCCCACGTTGTGAACTCGGGGACGTCTTGACCCCGACTGAGGGTAAGGGATGCAGCGGGGAGAGGTATAGGTGTTGGGGTAGGTCAGTAATTAGGCGGCTAGCGCCGCAGTTTAAAGGGCACATAGGTAATGCAACATGGCTGCACTTCCACAGTCGGGGTCGCGACGTCCCCGACTCCACAACGGGGGAGTGCACGCAAATTTTTTTGTACTATCTATATTTATTTATTTTTTAATATATGATTAAAATTCGAACTTCATATTAATAAATTAATATTAATGGAGTAGCATATCTCCTAACCTTGTTGCAAGTTATATTAAGAATTTGTTTAGGCATCATCTACCATCGATCTGGACCAGTTAGGATCGAAATTAGAGACTTTGATTTTTTGACAATTTTTGAAGGTATACCCCTTCACATTTTTGCGATTTTGGTCGACCCATTTTTGGCCCAAAAAAATTTTTTAACCGCTTCTTTCGACCAGAAATCGTCCTAGAATATGTTTATACATCATATACAATCGATTTGGGTCGTGTAGAAGTGATTTTGGCGACTTTTAATTTTTGGCAATTTTTGAAGGTATACCCCTTCACATTTTTTCGATTTGGGTTCGACCCATTTTTGACCAATAAAAATTTTTTAACCACTTCTTTCGACCAGAAATCGTCCTAGAATATGTTTATACATCATATACAATCGATTTGGGTCGTGTAGAAGTGATTTTGGCGACTTTTAATTTTTGGCAATTTTTGAAGGTATACCCCTTCACATTTTTTCGATTTGGGTTCGACCCATTTTTGACCAATAAAAATTTTTTAACCACTTCTTTCGACCAGAAATCGTCCTAGAATATGTTTATACATCATATACAATAGATTTGGGTCGTGTAGAAGTGATTTTGGCGACTTTTAATTTTTGGCAATTTTTGAAGGTATACCCCTTCACATTTTTTCGATTTGGGTTCGACCCATTTTTGACCAATAAAAATTTTTTAACCACTTCTTTCGACCAGAAATCGTCCTAGAATATGTTTATACATCATATACAATAGATTTGGGTCGTGTAGAAGTGATTTTGGCGACTTTTAATTTTTGGCAATTTTTGAAGGTATACCCCTTCACATTTTTTCGATTTGGGTTCGACCCATTTTTGACCAATACAAATTTTTTAACCACTTCTTTCGACCCAAAATCATCATAGAATATGTTTATACATCATATACCATCGATTTGGACCATCTAGGAGCGATTTTGGCGACTTTCAATTTTTGACAATTTTTGAAGGTATACCCCTTCACATTTTTGCGATTTTGGGTCGACCCATTTTTGACCAATAAAAATTTTTTAACCGCTTCTTTCGACCAGAAATCGTCCTAGAATATGTTCATACATCACCCACCATCGATTTGGGTCGTGTAGAAGTGATTTTGGCGACTTTTAATTTTTGGCAATTTTTTAAGGTATACCCCTTCACATTTTTTCGATTTGGGTTCGACCCATTTTTGACCCATAAAAATTTTTTAACCACTTCTTTCGACCAGAAATCGTCCTAGAATATGTTTATACATCATATACAATAGATTTGGGTCGTGTAGAAGTGATTTTGGCGACTTTTAATTTTTGGCAATTTTTGAAGGTATACCCCTTCACATTTTTTCGATTTGGGTTCGACCCATTTTTGACCAATAAAAATTTTTTAACCACTTCTTTCGACCAGAAATCGTCCTAGAATATGTTTATACATCATATACAATAGATTTGGGTCGTGTAGAAGTGATTTTGGCGACTTTTAATTTTTGGCAATTTTTGAAGGTATACCCCTTCACATTTTTTCGATTTGGGTTCGACCCATTTTTGACCAATACAAATTTTTTAACCACTTCTTTCGACCCAAAATCATCATAGAATATGTTTATACATCATATACCATCGATTTGGACCATCTAGGAGCGATTTTGGCGACTTTCAATTTTTGACAATTTTTGAAGGTATACCCCTTCACATTTTTGCGATTTTGGGTCGACCCATTTTTGACCAATAAAAATTTTTTAACCGCTTCTTTCGACCAGAAATCGTCCTAGAATATGTTCATACATCACCCACCATCGATTTGGGTCGTGTAGAAGTGATTTTGGCGACTTTTAATTTTTGGCAATTTTTTAAGGTATACCCCTTCACATTTTTTCGATTTGGGTTCGACCCATTTTTGACCCATAAAAATTTTTTAACCACTTCTTTCGACCAGAAATCGTCCTAGAATATGTTTATACATCATATACAATAGATTTGGGTCGTGTAGAAGTGATTTTGGCGACTTTTAATTTTTGGCAATTTTTGAAGGTATACCCCTTCACATTTTTTCGATTTGGGTTCGACCCATTTTTGACCAATAAAAATTTTTTAACCACTTCTTTCGACCAGAAATCGTCCTAGAATATGTTTATACATCATATACAATCGATTTGGGTCGTGTAGAAGTGATTTTGGCGACTTTTAATTTTTGGCAATTTTTGAAGGTATACCCCTTCACATTTTTTCGATTTGGGTTCGACCCATTTTTGACCAATAAAAATTTTTTAACCACTTCTTTCGACCAGAAATCGTCCTAGAATATGTTTATACATCATATACAATAGATTTGGGTCGTGTAGAAGTGATTTTGGCGACTTTTAATTTTTGGCAATTTTTGAAGGTATACCCCTTCACATTTTTTCGATTTGGGTTCGACCCATTTTTGACCAATAAAAATTTTTTAACCACTTCTTTCGACCAGAAATCGTCCTAGAATATGTTTATACATCATATACAATAGATTTGGGTCGTGTAGAAGTGATTTTGGCGACTTTTAATTTTTGGCAATTTTTGAAGGTATACCCCTTCACATTTTTGCGATTTTGGATCGACCCATTTTTGGCCCAGAAAAATTTTTTAAGCGCTTCTTCCGACCCAAAATCGTCCTAGAATATGTTTATACATCATATACCATTGATTTGAAGGTATACACTTCGTCATAACTTCTATGCAGTGGGAGTAACAAAATTAAGAGCTATGCTACTCCATTATTATTATTAATTTATTAATCTCATCTCTCTTTAGAACGGGGGGAGTTTGCGCAAATTTTGTTTATTAACTATACCTCCTAATATACGATTGAATTTCGAACTTGAGATTAATAAATTAATAATAATAATAATAATGGACTAGCATATCTTTTAGCATTGTTGCAAGTTTTATTAAAGCTCTTTTTAAACCATATTATAATGACAAATATGTAGAGGTAATTTCAGGGATAAAACATTCGTTTGGTATCTAATTAATGACTCACTAATCTTCGACATATTATAACAAAATTGTGGGAATAACCCATGATCAAAATATCATAAAATACTTGATAACATTGTGCCTTAAGTAACTCCTTCACTTCTTATTAAGTCTCAACTGATATCATTCGAATCATATATCAGTTTCAACCTACTTTCTCATAGATCGAGAACATAATAAGGCAAAACGTATGGATACATATTAACCTAATGGTTCCATGAATAAATTCTAATCCACGTGATATAAATTATTTTCGAAAATGCCAGTCGAGCAGACAATATATTTGTACCAACAAAAAATGGTGGAACGATAAATTAGTGGTAGCATTATTTGCAAATCGGTTTCGTAGAACGATTTCGGATAAGACACACTGTGTGTTGCGTTGGTGAACAGTTTGTAACATAACCTATGAATTAGCATAGCTATATGTTCCGTGCGTTAAACAACCGCTGAAATTTCTCCGTTTGCAGCCTACTCGTGGAAATTATATGTCGATACGAGTGGGACGTTTACGTAATGCTGAGAAAGTGAATAATGCGAAAAATCAGCTCGATTGTATCGATAAATCGTAATTATCCCTGGTCCTGATCGGGCTTCTTGATATCGTATCGTAAAAGTTCAAAACCACATCTCGTTATAACCGTTACTGGTTATGATTATGATTATCATCATCATCATCGTTCAAGGTTTATCAGATTTACTGTCGCGCCAATTAGTTTCGCCAATGCGATTACACTTACAGAAAATTACCGAGCATTACTTTAGACGTCGTTTTCACGGGTAACCAATAAACCGGTAAAGCGGTAGTTAATTATCGGTTCATATCGAATACGCGGATCAATTAAATTTCGTTTTCCATTGAAATCAACCGCCCGATTAGTTCGACCTTATCTACTGGAGACCAAGTGAATTTCAATTTATTTCGATTTATCAAAAGATAAGGGCATAACTCGCGATTATTTCTTGGATTTGAAAAATACATATATTCCAAGTTAAGTCTGCTTTTCCTAGGAATATTCCTGTCGCAGCACTATCGGATAAGATTTTAGAACAAAAGTACTAAACTTAGTCTTGGCCTACTATATGAATTTACCTAACTTCTTTTCGATATGTTTCTCATTTCTATGAAGGGTTTATGTTTACGAAAAATATATTCACTTTTGTACAAGAATGCCAAACTGGGAACCACCTGAACGTCAAGCCAGGAGTGTCTCCATATTATAAATCTGGCAGATAATGACGACATGTTTATACTCTTGATTTGTATGCTAGACGAAGAACAGTTCGTGGCCATACAACGAAGCCAGTCTGACTGGCTAACTTGCTTGGCTTTGCTCCGGACAGTGGCGTAGAACCATACCTGCTAGTCCTACTATTCAACGAAAATTTATGTATCCTCGCCCGTACACGGTGCATTACAGTTATTCTCACGTAGCCAAGATACCACTACACCTGCCTCACCTACCCCACCACCGGATACCGCTAAGATTCTCAAAATAAGATCATTTATATGTCTGACGTCTCTACTTTTTTCCGGTCCACGGATTTCTGCCATGAAATGTGACATATGTTTACTCAAACCTTTGCTTATCATTTGCATCGTTGTTTCTACACTACAATGTCAGAATTACGGAAACCGGAGCTTGAATAGTTTCGTAATACTTTGGTTACGAGTGAACACTAACTTGACGCTATCGGTGATTTTTCGAAATTCATAAACAATTAGGTTGTATTTTAATAATCATAGATTTGCAATCCTTAGTCACCTGTATTCGGTAACTGTTTCAAGTAAAGCGCATTCGCAGTATTCTGGATTCGTGTCAGCCATTTTCGCGTATCTCGAGGGTACCTTTTTTCCTTTCGCTCTTTTTTTTCGCGCACGTAAATACACGCACGTAACACATACCTACATAGGTGTATGTATGTATGTATCTATATACCAGGGCCATAAAGCACGAGATTCGTGCCTCGGCGTAAAATAGCTTTATTATACAAAATACATGCAAATTATCTTATTTATGGTTATGGCCGCTAATTATATTGCGTGCTTATACACAAAATGTCAACGTGGCCGAAGCCGCGGCGCGGACGTGTAATACGTTTGACTTTTTACGAGGCAGCGCGATGTGCCTCGCATATATACGTACCGGAGGGGCTATATACGTAACGTATACATTACAGGCTTAACGATCGCAAAATACCGACAGTTACGCTCGCTACGTATCGCAATATGCGTACATTACCAAGAACAATATTACCAGGTACTCAGCCAGACGGAAAGAGAGAAAGAACGAGACAAGAGACAGATAGACGAAGGGTAATCGAAAGTTATTACGCGTCTCAGATCGTATGAAGTATGCGTGCGATAAGTAACCAAGCGAATAAGTCCACGACGAGCATAATGTATACCGTGTGAATAATTAACGGCGGAATTTCCAGGTGGACGAGAAAACGTCCAACCAATGATGAAGAAACAAATCATTGTTATACAAGGAAAATTTATTAATCAACATTTTCGTGTAGAAATCACGTTGAGAAACCTGCATTGTACAAGGAAAATTCAGTGTCAAACATTTTTGTGCAGTCCTAGCGGCTTTCCAAAAGATATAATGAAAAATTGAAGATTATAATATATTTAATGTATTTGAAGGTTTTTATGAGATATGCAGTTTAGATTTATTTGTGCAGCTATTATATTTTTAGTTCGACTCTGCTTGAACAGTAGATCCTAAATAATCGTAAAACTGAGTAAGTAAAAAGACATAGTAAAAAGACGAAGTAACTCTGAATTATCGGAGGTATTCGGATCGAAAAAAAAGTATTATTGATGTAACAGTTTAATATACCGACAGCAGCAACGAAATGAAAAGGAACAGTGTGCATGTAATAGCCGCGTGAATAATTAATCCATAAATTAAGGTAAACGTATAATCAGAAAGACTATAAACGTATATTCATATCGACGTTTAATGTGCTGCTCAGGATATTAGCATCGATAATGTATGGCGCGTTTTAGAAGAAAATATTACCCGGCAGAACATTACGAAAGATGACGGACTTGGTAGCTAATTAAAGAGCAGATATCTCTTTCTCTAATTTGAATGTAAAATATTGACGACATAGTTGTAATAACCAGCCGTTTAACGTAATTATGCGACGTTTATAAAGTATCTCGCTGAACGAGACACCAAACGCGCCATCTTTTTTAGACCCATATTTTTGATGGGCGACAGAAAGCAATTTATATATAGTTGTACGTTAAAAAAAAGTATTATATTATATAGCTATAAAACGAGCGCTAACAAGTATTAGTTAAATGTCGCATTATGTATCGCATGAATAATTAATCTGGAATTAAGGCGAACGTATAGAAATGGAGATTCCACAAACGAATACGTTAACGTCGGCGCGTAATCGGCACACGAGTGAATGAATACGTAAAAAGCTTTCAAACCACGGCATAAATATGCAACATACGTATACACGATTGTATACAAAGCTGTAAAGTATTCTTTTAACGATTGTTAAGGCCTGAAATATTATCGCCGAAGACGTAAATACAATAAAAAGAGGAACGTGCCAATAATAAATGAAAAACTGTAGAAATGTTTACGTTGCGTTTAGCGGCAATAATTTATCGGCTGACAACTATTCGCGCAGAATAAACTATCATCTAAGTCGACTGTGCTTCGCGAGGCTATTTAAAAAAGTTAACGCATTAAAGTTAGTTTACTTCAAGTTAACGCGTTTCGAACCGTATTTATCTGGAAACACTAACGATAAAATCTGTAACCCTTTTAGTGACGACCAAAAAATCGAAACTCGAAGGTCTAAGACCAATAAAAATCCGTAAGTGATATAAATCTTGATGATAATCGAGCTGCTATTAAACGATTCATCCAGAATTGATATTATTCTGGTATATAAAAATAACATCGGCTCTGAGATGGCAGATTAAGTAACGATTAGATATAAATATCATTGCATAATTTCCCAGCAAGATATTGTCACTCTTGACCACGCATTATCTCTGACGCATAAACACATTTGTCAAGCTTACCATTGACAACCGGCGTGAATAAGTGGCAACTAACGAGTAAAGAAAAGAGAAAGGAAGAAAAAGAGAAGGAGGGTAAGTCGATCGCGCTATTTAATGGAAGGTGGACTACGGGCTGGTCTGTATTAGTAATTGAATGACTTCGCGCGATTAATAACGCTGTCACGTTGTAATTACATATTCAGACATTCGGAACTGTTTAAAGTCAGCCGAGTTTTCCAATTGAATCGGCCACATTGAAATTATATAGAGAAACACGATTGGGTGCCAGCTTGAATTCACCTTCGTGAAACGATCAATCTTTTCCTTTAATCTCGATAAGCCGAGCTGACTCCGCGCAAATATTCCCGGCCAAGTATTTTCTTTTTCTTTCCGGTGTCAATCATTCCCTACACGTGGCTGATAATCGTGCCCGTGTTTTCCACGAACGATCAAGCACCGTTCTAGTTAATCGAACACCTGTTTACGTCCCTAGATTATTTTATACATTAACCTATATCCCCTTAACACGTTGACTGCCGTGGGAGTCATTGTTGACCAACGATACGAATATTGCTAAAACTCGAATCAAATGTATGGCTAATATTTGGAGGATTTTCAATATTTTTCAAGTTACGATAACGATGTGTTAACTTTTTAAATGAAACGTAAGTAAAGTTACCAATGTCGCGATTCATCAACGCGTATTATAATCATTATCGAGTTGATGCTCCTATAAAATCAGATAAAACATGGTAAAATTGACGGAAACCAGATATAAATAAATATGAGCTAAACCCGAAATGCATTCCAGAACGCGAAACGACGTATTGCGAACCAGTATTCGCATTCTTCGATATGCGCAGAAAAGAATACGGCTGGTCATTAAAGATTCCGAAAATAATAAGTCTAACAGCATGGCACCTTGAAATAAATAAACCAGCCGCGATTTATCTACGGCTAAATTGAATTCGCATAACTTAGGCTGTCAGGTCATCCATATAATTTATAACGTCGTCCGCGTCCATTGGTGCTCTTATCAAAATGGAAATCTATAAAATGTATATGTTTTTCATCTCCTATATATCTCGCATTTAGTTTTATAACGATACTCGTTACACGTTGATCCACTCGGGACACCATGTTATTAAATCATATACAGAATAATTTATGATATTCTTACCAAATTTATTATTCGCTTATATCGTAAGATGTTCTACGTATCTTACGCCATTGCATGGAACAATCCTGATCGGTCATAATTCACACATATTCGAATTTAAATAAACGAAAGCGAAACACGATCCATGCAACACCATTGGAATCCTGAAATATTTTACTTCTCCCCTAAAAAGACTGGAAAAACAAGATCGGTACGCGACTCACGGCACATCCTTTTGTTCAGCAGTGCTATTTAAACAGAACCGCGATCCTACGATCGCAGACCAGTCAGAACGATCGTCCATATTGTCACACAATTTCATTGCGAAACCGTGTCGATACACAATTCTCGAGTGCAGTTCAAAATGAAGTGCATTGTTTCACTGATTCTTTTAACGCTGGTTGCATATTGCGCCGGGCAAACATTGCATCGAGTACAATCCGAATTTCCGAATGGTATCAAGTGGGAAATTAGCAGTGATAGTCTCGCAAGACACAAAGTTGGAGTAGTGGCAGCTAACCCTCACAAACCACATCAAACAGGCACTACAAGGAAGCAGCAAATTCTGCCAACCGTTTATAAAGCACAACCTGGAATTCTATCAGTGCAGAAGAAACAACAAACTCCAGCAATGTTGCACAAGAAGGAACACGGAGGGAGAAACATTCATAGGAAGCAACAAACCATGGTAGAACAACAAGCTAAACCACAAACTACTCGAGGATTTGTTCGACCAAAGGCTATCCCTCTTCTTCCACGACAGAAGACAGTTTCAGGGATGCCAATGCAGGGATCACTTGTACGCAAACTTCCCTCTTATCATTATCAAACCGTACGTCATTAAATCCGTCAGCAAATCTATATTATTACGTTTCATGTAAGATTCTTATTCTGTATGATTATTCGTTATTGAATTCGTGAATTAAAATTGTTATTCAACACTGGAACTACCGAATATGTACATGAAAATACCTCGGAAAGTCCAAGTTATACTTACACATTTATTTGTATGTATATTATGACTGGAGGATTTAAGTTAATTAGCGGATTCAATTATGTGCGTTATGTGCGTTATGTGTGTGCAATAAAAGTCTATGAAATCTCAAGCAATGCGCCGTGGTATATTTGTATAATTTAATTAAAAATGGCAAACTAGTCATTTTGAACCCTTTGGTAGTTCTAATGTTAAAAGTTTCAAATGCGAAGCTATTATGAATGGTTAAAATGAATTCATTGTTAATTGGATTTAACCGCTTTGGAAACTAATAAAATCTATGAAATTTATACGATTGTCGTCTTACAATTTTTCTATGTATTATTCCATCTAGAAATACCTTGGAAAATTTGCATTTTTTGAGACATTTATTAAAATGATCATATCATTGTTATAGAAGTAAAATTCATTAACTACAATTTCGCTATTTTCTTCATCAAATATAATAATTTGACGAACGCAATTTTACTAAACATTACAGCCAGGCTTGCTACATTCAAATATTTTATTTCGTGAATATTGACATTTTTATTCTAAAACAAACACTGAAAATCTCTGTAACTAGTTTACATGAAAATGTTTGTTAATGAATTTTCCCTTCATAACAACGATATTTGCGGTAACTTTAGAGCAGAGGTTTCTTCGGAGGTGCTCTAATCAGCCGTAAACTTTACACCCTTCTTGGAAAACGAAACAATTCGTTACAGATAAGTCACCATTACTTACAAATCGTAAACGATCGCGCGAAGTCACGATCCAAAAATTATCCACAGACATACATTTTGTTTTTTTCTCTTCCCGTAAAATACAAGAGTCATTGATGACTCGTTGAGGTGAAATATGCCATTAAGTTCCTGAAGATTCCATAGGAAAGCACCGTTGCGACGACAATAGATTTTTACAACGAAATCTAACAATATAATGATGGAACTAGCCCGGAAAAACCTGAAGTTAAACAGTAAATCTAATTGCATAATTGCAGTCCTGATTGGGGTGTATTATAGTGGCGGTGTTGTTTGCCTCCACCATAAAAGGCGCGAAAACATTCTGCCCCCAGACACAATAAAAGGTTATTGACAGATATCCCCGATGAGTGTACTCGAACGGCGGCCATTATTCTCGACCCTGTCCGAGTTTCAAGTGCATTTCGGAATTTCCATTTCGCCATGGAAATAAACGAGCAACGTTACCAAGTAATACTGCCTCGACCTCACAGCAATAGAATAAGATTACAAAGAAAAATACCTTCTTTTCTTTTCGGTATTTTCGGTATTAGGGTCTCACTAATGAGAGGAAAGTGCGTTCTCCATAATTAATTCTTCGACGATGTACGAACTCGTTAATATTATGTGTCATAAAATGAACTGCATGGCCTGGGAAACTTCCGTGAAAACAAACCCGTCACCGTGACTCCTATTTATATGTTTATTGATGTTTATCGGTCCTTGAAACCGGTGCAAGGTGTTTCAGTGTGGAGTATATCGTAGGAATATTCGAGTTCATTAATGATAATTATTATGTAAAATATACTTTGGAATTTATTTACAACGACGTAGGTGAGCAGGCTATGGAATATTCATATTTTAATGAAATCATGCATCGTAATATATTAATAAGGTAATTAATGTCGCATCATAAATTTCATTACTCGAACACCTGTTTCGTAACTAATGATAAAATGTTCTTCGATGTGCATTACGTTTTATCTGCATGCGGAATTCGAAACATTAAACGTATATCAATTGTTTTAATGATTAGCATATATTAATGTGCTGTCGTAAAAGAGAATATGGTGGATGCAATAAAAATGGATATTGTGTATTATAATATATAATATATAGCCAGTAGAGGAGTAATAGAATGAAGGCTATGAATGAGTAGGCCGTTCCAAAAGCTTAGTGCTAGGTTCTGTTTGACAACACAGAAAAAAAACTGCGGCCGAGTGCCTGCCTGTGTAAACGCTGCCACAACGTGCCAACTGATGCCAGATTATTTTAACACGATACCACAAGTAATCGATAATGCGAATATTACTAAAACTGGAATAAAATATATTGCTAATATTGCTAATATTTCTAAATTTTCAATATTTTCAATTTTACGATAACGATGTAAAGTAACTAAGGTATCATGGAGAACTTAAACGGTTTTGTTCTTCGATGTTATATACAAGACAAATGCATATTACGAGGTATCGTATAACACGGATTTCGGACCGGCAGTCAACGTGTTAATTACTATCCTTGTAAAAGAAATGTGGGCTAAAAGAAGGGAGGGGATATCGAGGAAACGTGAAGGAGAACTTTGATTTTCTTGACATGCATGACCTCATTAAGCTACCAAAAATAATATAACAGCAAGAGATGTCTAAATTATTATACAAAAATGTGGAATAATATACGTAGCATCTCATTGCGCTCGCAGACAAATTATTTTCATATTAAATAGTGTAATTGCTTAACTCTAGAACTACCGAACATATACTCAGTTATGCTTACGCATTTATTTATATATAAATTATAGCTGGACGATCTAAGATAATTAACGCATTCGACTATTTGCGTTATGTATATAAAACTAAGGTACACACATGCAATCTCAAACAAGCGTCGTAGTATGTTCGCATTAATTAAACAGGCAGACAATTCACATTCACTCTTTCGGTAGTTCTAGTATTAAGTATATCATTAAATTATTGCATTTAGTACAATCTTTGGAAGTCACAAATTCAGAAAGCTCACCGATAATTCACCATGACGTCACGCTACGTAGTATCAACCAGCTCGAACAGAAGACAGCGCGGATCGTGTTATCACTACCTCGATTGCGGCGTCTCTGACCTCGTACTATCTAGAATATTGTAAGATCCGACGTTAGGCGCTGGAAAGTGGAAGGGGAATTTACGTAGGCAACCGTAAAGGTAATTCTTATTTCTATTAACACTTTAATTTACCATTGCGGATACTTTGTATTAAAGACTTTAAGCTTTCACAACCTATATTGCCCATTGAGAATTATATTATTATAAATATTATAATTTTAAGACCGCCAAGGAATCTACAACGTCTACTAATATACCTCGTGATTACAAACCTCGATGTTATATCGCGATTCCGTCATATAAAATATTGTAATCTTAATATTTGGTTATACGAGCACGTATAGCTGACATTATTTAATTATTAGGATTTCATATTTCAAATATTTTAAGTATCATGATTTCAAATTAAACATTTGAAATATTAAATTTTGGAAATATTCCACAATGAATTCAAGACAATTGTGATCACAGAAAATCAACGTAACATAAGATGCACACTATAGAATGGATTATAAAACTTTCAAGTAAAAGCAGGAGAAGAATGGATGATTTAATCAACGAGTATCAAGGTTGGTTCAATCAGGTAAATTAGTAGCGGCAAAGGAGAACACACAGAATGGATTTCTGCGACATGGAAGACACAAAAGGACTGGTCCCCGGTTGGTTTGCTGGTAAGACGATAGACGGGGTGTCCATGTTGGTCGACAATAATCGGTTGTACGGTAAGAGTCGGCGTCCCAAAAGAGAATCACAATGGAGTTAATTAAACATCTCAATAGCAGACGCCTGCCCAAGGGTGATTAGGCATGTCGCTTCCTAACACACGAACACAGCCGATGGCTATTGTACCCCCGCGAATTGTAGGAGACATCCAGTTGGAAAGGGGAACCCCCCCGAGATGAAGAACGAAATACGTATAGAGAAGGATAATACAAATATCCGAGAAAGACACCGAGCACAAATGAATGAGAAAGAATGTCGGATGAAAGGAGACGGATGCTTGGAGTTGCAGAGGAACAGAGACGTCGTAGAGTGTCGCGTAAGGAACCAGATAGAAGGGTGAACAAAGAGGAGCAGTGAATGGAAGGAAGACAACGTAAAGAAGAGAAAGAGAAGATACTGAGGAAACAGAGAGAAAGAGAGAAAGGAGGGATACAATGCAGGTGACAGCTCGCGCAACCCACGAACAGCACTGACTCGTCTCTTTTGTTCGCCGCGTTTCGTCGGCTTTCTTCCCCTCTGACGGCAAGACAAGCGCGGTCGTTGCGGCGTCTCCGCATCGTGTTGTGCTGAAATTGCTCAAATGGAAACGAGTGTGTCATTCTCATTACGTCGCTCTGTCATTCGGTGGTGTGCCTTGCTTTCTCCATCTCCTTCTTTTCGTATCAATCCACATGTCTCTCTTCTTCGTACTCTGAATTCCGCGCGCGCGTTTTTACGTAGCATTATTACAGCATTTAATTGGCATCGCCGAGGAACTCCGTTCCACTTTGAGGAATGGTACGTTACGTTCGGTAATTCATGGATTCTGTTGTTGCGGGAACCGACTTCTTGGAAAATATATTACCAAGCGGAAAGAACTCGGCCCGTTAGGATTTGTGTAAGTCGAAGGAAGTTTTATGACTCGCGGAAGGTGATTCGTATATATTCGTGAGTAACTGGGAAAAGAAAGGATAAGAAATTGAGTAGGCTGGGTGTGGTATCACTGACGTCACTACCGGCCACACTTCGTTCGTGGAGATTCGATCACCGAGGCAAGCAAGTGAAAACGCTCCAGCTAAATTATTGTTAGCTCACGAATGAAAGATAGGAAGGAGTAGAAGGAACGAGGTAACCGTAGATAACTATCGCGTGTCACATTCAGCCCGGCTGAAACAACGCTGGGTGTCAACGTGGTAGGTAGCATGTTATCCGACGATATATACACGCATTCCGTTAGGTTTCTCCTAAAAGACAAATGAGCCTCCTGATTCGTGTCTACTGTCCGTGTAACGTCTTATAATCGTTGGACTTCCGATTTCGCGTGTGATAACGTTTCACCCGGGATGACTACCGGCTCGGAAGATACTGCCAAGTCAATGGGTTTGAAAGATGTTGCATGATAAGTTCTATATCTCCTTATTTCACGGATAGAATACCAAAAATGCTAGAAATGTTCGTAACATCAACATGAAGCTAAATACATTAGAAATCGTACTAAATTCTGATAAGCTATACATGTCCCATATAACGCGAATATCACTCATAAGTTTAATCCAATTTGAATCGAATATATTTGAAGCCTATAAAAGTACATCGATTACATTCGAGGGTTGGAAAAGTACGGAGTTCTAAGTACTGATAAATGTACTTTCAAACCCTGAATATAATGAACTTACATAAATATAATAAAATATAAAAAATTCAACAAAGAAATACACGGATATGTTTGATTACTAACTTCAAAGTTCTCCGATGTTTCCGTATCTTCCGTCACCCTGTTCGAAGGACAAGTGCAACGCTCTCACTTTATCCGTCAATCTGAATCAGGAAGAATCCCATTCGTGATTTAAAACAAAAACATTTTCGAATGGCAACTCGTAGATATACCTTTCACGGCTTCGACGAACTGTTCGGTAGCTGATAAATCATAACTGTCATACAGCAGATGCCATACATATTACGACGAAAACGCGTTTCACGTCGGTCGGCGACGTACCGTCTACTACGTGAAATCCGCTTTTACGCGCATCCCAACGACAAATACAAATTACACGAGATCTCACGAGGCACCCCGTGTTTTACGCCTCGGCAGACGTGATTCGCGGGATTTGCAATGGGGTAGAACTCGCTTGCACACCCCTCCACTCTTTCTCCTTACACCGTCATCGAAGAAGACACACCTGTTTTCAACATGTTGGAAAACATTAACGTTCATCCTGATGTACGTGTTTTCTACCACATAACTCCTATATAGACGCTTATGGTCCTTTGACGCAAGCCTGATTTATATTTGAATCCCTGAGCATGTATTTTCACTTATTCATGCGAAACTCCATTCGCATGCAGTTACTCACAAAAGTATCACTGTATCTCTGTCTCTGCACAATATAAATTGTGCGTATATTAGTTAGAAAGGGTATACGCGGATGTGGTGTTTTAGTGTGTGAGAATTCTGTGTAGTTTGGTCGGTTTGTTTTCCGTTGAAGTTTCTACGTACGGCTGGGAAAGTTGATGGTGCGTTGTGTGAAGATATGTATGCACGGCTCGTCTCTCCTCATCAAAGGAGTACGTTGTGTCGACGCGGCGAGAAGAAACACTCGTGCAAACTTGGCCTATAAACAAAATTTACCCATTGGACAACACACGTGCGTCTGTCGTATTTCAAAAGCCACCACCGTAGCCAAAGCCTGCGGGTGCACGACGTCAGTAATTTCAACGTTGTATCGGCTGCCGACTTTGAAGGCGAGCGATGTAAAAACGCCACGTAAAAAAAAACACCCCTTCGTTAATGCCCTGCTACGTCGAGTTTGTTTTCAGGGAGAAACATTTCGTTAACGCTACGCCATATGATTCAAAAGCCAAGGTGAAAATGCAGAAATCCGACAACTTCCGTTTAGCTGTTTCCACGAAAAAAAAAAAAGGAAATATCGTTGCGACTGTTACGCGTAATTTGTTCGGGGTTTCCGGTGACTCGTCGGGAACGTTTGACGCGTACAAATACAGAACGTAATTTTCGTTTAGTTTTCCTCGGTTTACGATCGCTTTCTTCCTTTTTGTGACACGATGTAAAAATACCACCGAGAGTTACCTGTTCCGGACATTTTCCTATAAAAATCCAGTATTAGAGTGTACTTTGTGCTGGGAGTATTTCAATTTAGCTTCTCTGTTCTTATTCGTTGATGTAATGTCATAGGATTTACAAGAAGCGAAGGAATCTAAGAGTGAGACAAGCACTTCGGTCAATTAATTCGCATAATAAGCGCGTCAAGTTTCTTGTCGGGTGGTAGCGCGAAACAGTTAAGATCGGCTGTCAGGATTGGTTTTCACGTTCCAATGATTTCGTCCATAGAGAGAGCTGACATATTGGTCGAGAGTGCGGGAGGCGACGTCGAGCGTCGGATGAGGGACGGGCGTCGTGTTGAAAGCAGACGGCCGAGTGACGGCACGCCAGGACGACTTCTCCTGGTGCACAAGACGAGACGTCGTCTCCGATTACAACCGACTCTTCCGAAATTCAGAGGGAACTCAGTAGACACGGGTAGACGTATCACCATCGTGTTACCGTGCCGTGTAACGTTATTAACGTGCCATTAATGTGATCAGACAGCTCTTCCAATCCTCACGGACCCGTAAAAATGTAAATCGACTTCGAAAAAGTCAAGCATTTTTTGTATGACGCCCTCGACTGACTACGATACTTGCCCAACAACTCGAAGGTTCTCGGACCGAGACATTGTAGGACAAAAAGCATCAAGTATATTAAAAACGAGACACCTCGTTAAGTAAAGAAATAAATCAAAATGAACGGCATTATTTATTTCAATATTTTACTTAATCCCTTGGTTGGTCTCGAAATGATGTACCGCTCGAACATCGTTGGAATCTACTTCACTCCATGCAGCTGACCGTATGCTTAGAGAAACACATTATCAAGCATCCTATTTTAATAACACGATTTCAGAAGGGGTCGTTCGTTCTCCGAGCACTGTCATTACGCGGTGGCTGCGCGGTCATTTGCTCCGAAATAATTAGCGGTCCCAAGACTTGTCCCAGAAGAGAAGGTTGGGATGTAACGGTAATGGCAGGGTGCCCTCCCTGATAATTCCCGAGCGAGGATATACTGGGATGTAGCGGAGAACGAATTCAACCACAAGTCCAGAGAATTAGTCATAGCCAAGCATTCTAACATCCTTGAAGAAACCCTAAAAGCCTTAAAGGCATCGAACGTACTTACTAACCTCCGTAACGATTCAGGGCGCCAGATAAGTAGAGGGTACCAAGTGCCGCGCTCTTCCGAAATAAAATCACAAAATTGTGGGTACCGGAGCCGCCCTACCTTCTACCTTAATGCCGTCTAACGCGGACTGATTTATCGAAAGCAGCGCTATTACCGTATCCGGAATGGCCCCTGTTGGGACCGGCTAAACTTGCATTCGATTATGGACGGTGTTCCATAAATCGAAACACGGGGAAAGTGTTCGGGAGGGAATTTTACCGTGTGGTTGGATAAACGGCTGAACATCATTTCTCCATGTTTATGGATTCAAAAGCGTAAGGTAGTGCTGTACTTTTCGGGTTGGTTTGGTAAATTTAAACTATAATGTAGAATGAATAAATGATGGAAATAAATTGACCACGCCACGAGGAATCTCGGGGAAAAAATGCAGGCGGTAAAATTAGTAATGGAAATGTAAAAATATCGTGAAATGAATTCGCGAATAATATGGGTACGTCGGTACGAGGGGCTTCCTGGGATTTGAGGGGAACGATTACAAATTTACATGGCGAAGCCGGATGATGGTGTAACGTTACGTACAAGTATGAGGCATTTTTTTTGTTCAGTCCACGTTTTTATCCCCCGTTTTCAAGAAAATCTGTACGCGGATCTGGCCGCGGACATAAAAATGCAGGTCGTGCAAGCCAGCGCGTTGCCTGGGTGACCCGACATGGGTGTTTTATGGTCGACAGCTTTGTGTGTTCCGAGTAGGCATTATTTTTCCTTCTAAACTCCGTTATACCTGGAACAATGGAGAGATTAAAACATAAAATATGATCCCCCGGGTATAGTTGAGTGGTGGGGATAGGTAGGGCAATGGCGGCTTCGTTCTGCCTACAGTAAATTTCGTATACCTGGGGCTCCCTTTTGGCTGACCCTTTTTTTCGTCAGGTGCGACACAGTGGCACTCAACACTAATTTATTACTTCCAAACTTTTAGATATTAAATTTATAGCCTGCAAGCGTATTTCTACTCGCGATTCGGCCCTAACAGCCCTATGAACCTCTAATATGCGGCTTCTTTTAGACCCCATCCAACTCAATGCAGACCTAATCCGGGAAATAATCATTTAGTTTTAAGTATTATATAGCGAGCACTAAAAACTTATTTACGTTGTTTTGTCACTACCTGAGGTTGTCAGTAATATTTCATTGCAACACTTCCTTATTGAATAAGATTAATGAAATTTATTATGCCTCAGCCTTAAATAAATATAAATTATCCTTTCCATCCCAAGAAGGGCTTGGTAACGTAATTGTAAATTACGAATAATTATCTCGTAATTTTGCAACGATTATTACATAGATTAAAGTAACTATTTCCGTACTAATTAATGCGTTTTTTATAGTATCGGCTTAACGTCAAGCGAGCATAATGAGTTGCATATCAACACCTTCAGGTCACCATCAATGAAACCCGACGTAATTAATATTCATCTTAATAGTCCATAAAGAAATTAATGAGTTTCCTTACATGACATTACTGGGTCTGGGACCAATTGTCCGTTTAACTAATTACTCCAATTAGCCACGTGGATCTATTAGGATAATGACAACCACGATTCTTCCGTCCGCATGATCAGTTTTTGTTAAACATAGGTCTCGCGCGTTATGTAAATTCTTGAGCATGTAAGTTTTATTGAATATGCAATCACTGGTTGGCAATGATAAAGCCATATGGCTGCAGGTGTGTACACAGCTGTCGAGGGCATCATGCCGATTGACAACCTGTCACCTTCGCCTTCTATCGTCTCAATTATGTTATTATTCGAGTCAATCAAATATTATATTTATTGCCTCTACCTGTTTGTACACCTTACCACTAATTACGAGTACCAAAGGAAGTTCAACATCGAGATTTTTCTTTACTTTAACAAACCGAGCATTGATTCATCCGGGATATCGATTCTCTTTATTTCCTCTCATTAATCACGCTTCCGCCATGTCGCATGTGATCCACTTATTTCTGTAATATTGCGTGTGCGCTTTACTGGAAATTAATATGCCATCCATCATCTAACGGCTTATTTGCGTTGTAATCTTGACACTCGCAACCATTCTTGTTGTTTTAATACGATGACATTTGCGTTTACTACGTGTGTATACATACATGTACTTTGAATTGTAAATGCTACGTGACAACGTTGCACAAATCCTGGACGTATGATCAATGCTTAAGTGCATTTAATAAAACCGTATATTCCATCATGACATTTCAACTTTACTTGTCATCATTGTGTAATACAATGTTTCAACTCCTTGACACTAGTCATTCTCATGCAATATTCTGCGTCTACTGTACAGTCATCATCCACGACTTTGCACACGTGTTGGCAAGCATGGCGTCCAAAAGAAGCATGTAACTTTCTATTTTATTCGGCAATGTACATTATTTATATAACCTTAATCGGAAACTCGCGTTGGAATCGAAATACCATTATTGACCGATATCCGTTTAGTGAAATGTATCAATAATATATTCAGCGGGGCAAATATAAAGGAAAGAAAACCGGATATCGTAGTCTGTAAAAGAACAATGGAGGATTCAAGAAACGAAATCAAATGACGAAGGCGATAGGATGACCAATACCGACCAGTACGGACCATTGCCGACCCGTTTAAAACGCCACATGAGTGCTTGTATTGTAAAACGCCACACGGGTAGTCGAAGGTTAAAATGCGATCTAGCTATTTGACTGTTTATCGAAGCTTTTGATATGTAAATCATAGATAAAGGTGGTCGTTCGAAAAGAGGAAGGCATCCTATTACGTGATTCGTTTTTACATAAAACCAAATGTCTTTTGGCCGGTACCGATCATAATTTGGCATCGGCTCACGGTTTGCCGGCGGATCAGGGGTCTCGCTCTTGTATTTGTCGAATACGAAGTCACGTATCGAATACATTATCGGCTGGAATACGTTCTATGCATGTGAAGGCTGAAAAGCAGGCAGGTAGTCAAGCAGTCAGGCAGTCAGGCAGTCAGAGAATAAGAGAGATGGAGAGAGAGAGAGAGAGGGAGAGAATGTAGAGACCGAGCTGGCAGGACAGACGAACGGACGAACGAACGGACGGGTGGGTGACTATATTGATTGTGTAGCCGGCTGACAGCGACAGTGACATATGTCACCGAGGCTTCTCGTTATCGCTGATTTAAACATGAGGCAACGAGGGCCTTGCCGAGTCGTCTCTGCTGCACCAGCAGCTTCGTATTTCTGCCTACGTCTCCATGCCCTCCAACCCACCCTACAATATTATTATTGCCGCGCGCATATCTTTTTCCCTCTCTCCAACCAATACTTTTCCCTTTTCCCTTTTCCCTATTCCCAGTGTATAGACTGTCACACTGTCGGAAGCCCGACGACGTGACCTCTTTGATCATCGCGCCATTGACACGTGATGTCAGAAGTAATTATGAGCGTGTCCTGCGGCCTCAACGTCATCGTTCTTCCATCTCGTATTATTATTATCGTGATGCTTGCCCGAGTATTCCCCTGACATTGACGTAAATGGTCATTCGTACGATATTCGACAGTGATTTCGAAGAACGCGGGATATGTCTCCGATATCCGAAGTTTTTCCAGCACGTGACGGAATCATTGGATCTCCTGGTTCGTTAAAAACCGTGTTCATAAATATTCCGCGATTTTCCCCAAAAAGAATGTATGCAAACCGCGCGATCTTTCTAGCCAACCCAATAGATTCCGATGGAAAATAAGTTGTTTTACATTAGCGATGTAAAAAACAGTAAAAGATAGTTATGCTTTTATGCCGGCAGAAAGTGGATACAAAGTAGGTTGTATTAAAAGTCAACGATATGTGTATAAGCACATAGCACCCTCTTGTCATTGTACGCTTAGAGTTTCAGTATAAGGTATAAGAGGGCGAGGTATAGGGAGAGAAAGAAGATTGCTATGATTTATTACCCACCGCAAATTCTGTTTCTCCTCTGTGCACGCCAACTGCGTTTGCGTTCATCCATCTTTTTCCCTTTCACGGCTCACCAACCAGCCTTTCCCCTCTTCTTCGACTCACCCCCTTTGTTCCGCACCATCTCTCAAAGTGACTGACTGCCTCCTTTATTATCCGCTTGTCAGCATTTTTACACTTTTATCCAGCGTTCTAGTATCTATCTTTGTCCCCGAAGCGAATTCGTATGGTCATAATATATATACATACATGCACATTGTACATAATACATGTATATGTGTAGATCTTGAAGGAAGGTCATCGTAAAGTATTATTAAAGCACTGTCGAATGCCGAGGAAAACGGCGATCACGTTCGAAATGTCATTGCGGTTTAATGTCCAATTCAAATACGAAAATGGACTATAAATTATGTGACTAGTAATCGTCTCTTGGATTCACAAGCGACGGGAAACTTCTCAACGGCAGATGTCAACTACGTGGGGAAGCATTTTTGAATAACGACATTCGCACCAATCTTCGAAGGGGAATCGCAATTTAATGATCGATTCAAATCAGAAAATGAATTATGATTTTATTGCCCACCCTCGTCATTGATAAACCGTAACAATGTCATAGAACCTTGACATTAATTGTCAACTACTTCTGATTCCAGACACGTACAACTTTAAATAAAAAATCGTATTATTATTCGTCATAGAAATTAAATTATTATAAATTACTGATGTATAGTGATCAAATCACATTATGATATATAACTATAAAAATAGTAGATCTTGAAATGATTCCTGCGACAAGGTTATTTTTATGGTGAAAGTATGGAAGGGTCTAAAAATGGCACAGCATTGTAGCTATTAATGATCGATTGAAATCAAAAAATGAATTATGACTTTATTCCCCTCTATCATAATTGATCAAGTATAACGGTGTCATGAAACATTGATATAAATTGTCAATCACTTTGAATTCCAGACACGTCCGACTTTAAATGAAATTGCATTATAAATCACTATAAAAATAATAAATCTAGAAATGATTTTTGCGACAAAGATTATTTTTATGAAGACAACGTAGATGGGTCTAAAGATTGTAGAGCATTATAGATATGTACTTCGTTTATTGGCAGACCCACCCGATAGTTTTGCTAATCCACAAAATGACACACCTCGATTACCCTTCGGAATTCATCGAGCTCATTTCCATGTTTCCTACGAAATTCGTAAAAACTTTTACAATGTCCGCCCCTTTTCGGTTGCTTGATACAAGCTAAGGTATGTAACCAGTGTCCTAATCCCGGTCAACAATGGCACAAAACATTATTACCTTGTCACAACAAATTGTGCGGAACGTGATGTGCCGTCCTCGGTCTCTAAAAGGGGGGCCTCGTCGTGTTTATTGTAGCCGCCATTCTTTTGCGAACCTAAGGGATGAAGTACATCACCAACGAATATCGTCAGACGATACTTTTCTAACGTGCTATGCGAGGAATTCTTTGCACTACTTTCGAACACCGCGCATTGTTTGGAAAACGTTAATTGCTCGTGAAGGTTGTAACTCACCGGGCCCCGTTATACCTGATTTTATTGCACCATATAGTTGGGTAGAAAAATGCTTGAAAAGTGATGAATTTAAATCAGTCGCATAAATAAAATCAACGTTAAATTGTACTAAAAATGATGGCTGGATTTTTCGAATGATTTTCGCGCGTAAGAATCTCCGCAAGATAGTTGAAATAGTAGAATAAATAATGTCTGTCAGTTGTTGGAATATTTCAATTACGGGGAATGCATTAAACGTCAGAATTTCACTGGGTAAACATTGTTTATCCGGTACACATGCCAATATCACATCCGCTGGTGAATCTTTGTCGGCCTGGTGGCTGTCATTTTGAAATCTCCGAAACGCGGGACGAAGAAGCGGCGGAGATGAAAGAGAACTACATATATTAGCCGTAAACTCATCCGTCAGCGTCAAAATGTCAAAGACTCGCCGTCGGGGTATTAGCGCTGCCATAACTTCAGAGCGAAAGAGAAAGGGAACATGGAAGTAAAACTCCTAGTGACCTTTTATTTCTTCTGGGAAATATTATAGGATGGATTTAATATTGCCTTTACCGCGAGTACGGCTTTACATTTCAAATATAAATCCGATGAGAATACGCGCGATCGTTTTATTGGCAAGTTTTTATCGGAACCCGAGTCTTTATTAAGGTTCCGTCTTTACCCCGCGCGCCAAGAAACATATTCTATCATACTTTACGGGCAAAGAAATATTACACTTGTAACTGGCTGATATTCGAATACAACTGTTAACACGTACATAAATCTGCATTCTCGCTCGATTGCTTACACGTGTGCAGAAAACGTCGTTGCGTAAAATCCGTCGGGATGATGCATCAAGAATGTAGATCATTAACAATGGCTACGGAATTAACGGTTGGAATTTACGGGAGTAGACTAATCACTAAGCAGCCTTTCGGTTGACCGGTGTGTATAATAACGGCGTCTAATAATCCTAAGAGCATTATGAATTCGTTTGTAAATTACAAGTGACATGGGCAGCGTGCATTTCTCGGATACTCTTCTATTACATTCCTACGTAAAACGCTTGCTGAGCTAATTATTGTTTACCACGGGTATGCGGTTCGCTTACCGCGTATACGTGGATACCGTCATAATTCGTTGTAATTACCTTGTAACATAGTTACTTCATCGATCGCTTTATCTTACTTAAGTCGTACTTAGTGCAATGCCTGTAATCGTCTAACCGGGAACCCTTTGAGTTCCAACCAAGCTGATAGTCAAGTTTTTTTTAATAACCCACTCTCCGTGCCGAGTATCGGGTTTGTACGTGAAGATTCGTCCTGCGCATGAATACCCCCTTGGATTTTACATAAATATTTCTCGTAACTTTATTACACGAGTCAAGCATGACAGTTATGAAAAAGATTATTTCCCTTCTGAATAACGCAACTTCGAGAAATCATGAAATAAACATCGCATTCTTCTAGTAATTTAAGGCTTCAAATACTGACATGTCAAACGCTTCAATCTCAATATTCCTTATTTTATAACGCATTTTCAATTCTGGTCCCAGAATCACCGAAGCTGTGTGTATACAAAATGGCGGACATGTCGCGAGAAGTAAGTGCCAACGTCAACGGGGAATGCAAAACAGTTTTGCGTACATAGAATAAGATTCGAATAGTGGCGAATATCTGGATTCCGTGGATCGCGATGGAATGTTGGACGCCGTAGGTCGTTGAGGAAATGTTATCTTAAAAATAACACGGAAGGGGATGTGATCCGGATCAGTAGCTTGAGAGCATTTAGTATCCGGCGAGTGAATGTGCGCGAAGAAGCAAAGCGAAGGCAGTCGTTGGTGCGGTCGGGGCGATAATTAAAACGCTTTTACAAAACTGTAGGCAAACAGCGCTTAAGTGGCTGTCATTCGTTACCCCCGTTGGGTCCGTGGCAAGTCAGTAAGTCGCTGAGCGAGCAATCAATCACCCGATATTCCCTTCCCCGGCGGGCCATTACATTTCTATTTTGAAAGCTGCTTATTAAGCGGGGCCGACTGGAGAGACAGACAGGTTTCACGGTATAAAATATCGGGTTGCCGTGCTGGCAGGGACAGTGGTTCCGTGTCGTGGTAGCTATGGTAAAGGCAAAGTGTAGAGAAGGGGCACGGGGCAAAATTAGAGGAGCCGAGAGGGGGGGGAAAGGAAAGGGGGGAAGAGTGAAGGGGGAGAGTGGACGGCTGTAAAAGCGGTGAAATATCAAAGCCGGGATGGGAGCTGTCATCGTCGGGCCAACATCATGGGTGGCGTGTTGAATTAGAATGCCTTCCCACACCCCACACAGGGGCCAAACCCCACCGCATTTCTCCCACCATAATCCTGGTTGCCTGTCTCGGTGGGGATGACAGGACAGGACAGGTTATACACCCTGACTTCCCAAAGAAGGAGGGGTACAGTAGAACTTGTCGCCAGACGGCGTTGCCGACGCGTTCCCCCCTTTTGCACGGAGGGGCTTCACCAAGAGCTGCCACTATTTTCCTGGATCTCACTGGGAGTACGTCGACTGAGTTCTATCGTTTTGTGGTGCAGAGGTTGATCGTTGAACGTTGCATTCACCGACACCTCTGAGGAGGACAATTAACAGCTGTTTCGAGGATCCTCGTTTATTTATCTCTTGGATATTCGTGTGGAATATATACATCTGTGATTTAGTGCAGTGATTGACTTAATAAGTGCTAAACCAAATGGTTGTCCTCGAGGAAGGCGGTATGCTGACTACTGGACACAATCAGTATCTACAACCGGATTATCTTTCTCCGCTTCCAACTACGGTTAGTAATTTTCATCGCTGATTTTCTGCCTGTTACTATTTTCCGTGTTTCCAAGATTTAAACTCATACACCGTCTGATAAGGTGAAACTGAATCTGTAATGAAGACAGATTCCCGGAGTACAGAGTCAGGAAATTAATAAATATTAATGTTAACTGGTTATTGTGACGTTAGAATGTAATTATTCGCGGTTTATCTATGGAGATTCAGAAATTTCAGTAGTATAGCCCTTGCATTGGTTCGGCGCGGCGCGCGACTATCCGACGGCGCTCGATTCCCGACGGATAGAGTTTGCCGACGCCACCGGAACTTTAGAATATCTCTTACATTTCTCTCTATTATAGATGCAATATCTTTATCATTTTTGTTTCTTCTATTCAGTTTATCTTGTGCGAATGTTATTACAATAATGTTTTATTCATTTTACAGTTGGATGCGAAGAAGAGCCCTTTAGCTTTACTGGCACAGACATGCAGTCAGATTGGAGCTGATTCCCCAACAAAACCATTAATCTCGCCATTGGATAAATCATCGAAAGGATTGAACGTTGGAACAAACGCGAAATCTCCGCCAGCAGCAAAAATGGAAAGAAACACACGTAGCAGTCCGTCGGACGGCAAGTCTCTGGCATTCAAGCCGTATGAAACCAACGTTGTCACGAAGAAGACTAGCGATGAGAGTAGACCAGCATCCAAAGCTAGCGTTCACAGTGTCAGTGGTCAGGACAGTGTCAGTGCAAGTGATAACAGTCACTCCGAAAAGAAATCTTCTGGAAATCGTACGCCGCTTGGCCGGAAATCCGCTTCACCCGCGAGTCAAGCGACGGCAACTATAACCGCATCGGGCACTCCGTCGGCGGATAGAAAAACACCAGCCGACCGTGAGAGGTCCGATGCATCACCGCGCAACAATAACAACGGTGCCAGTCCAATTATCAGATCCGGAATGGAGATCCTTTCCGGTACACACGTAAAGGATTCGAACTTGGGTGCTTACAAACCAGGACTCCCAGGATTTTCTAGTAATCCACTCTGTTGTCCACCTGGTTTGGCAGAGAATCCAGCCTTTAGGCCACCCTTTGCTGGTGCATCACCATTCTCTCATCATCATGCAGCTGCCGCTGCAGCTCTTCTTGGATATCCTTCTACAACGACGGCCGGCGGAAATCCGTACTTGAGTTATGCTCGCGTGAAAACACCCGCCGGAGGTGAAGCACTCGTGCCGGTTTGCAAGGACCCGTATTGCACTGGTTGCCAATACAGTATGCACAACGCACAGATCATGATGGGTGCTGGAACGTGTCCTAGTGGATGTACACAGTGTGACCATCAGAAGTATGGTTTGGCTATGGCATTGTCGTCATTGGGTCCCATGGCTCCTCCGTCGCTTTCTTACCCGTCCACATTGACCGGCGGAAGACCATACGTTTGCAATTGGATCGCCGGTGAATCTTATTGTGGCAAACGATTCACTACGTCCGAAGAACTTCTTCAACATCTTCGTAGTCACACGAGTTTAACCGGCGGCGATCATGCAACTTCGGCTGCACTTCTCAGCAATCCACATCCACATCCACTTCTCTCGCCGTCGGCAGCACTTCATCGTGCAAGTGGTGGAACTTATCCCACGCCGTCGCTAAGTCCGCTCAGTGCAAGATATCATCCTTATGGGAAACCACCGACTGGACCACTTCCAGCATCACTTGCTGCATCACCATACAGCGCATTCAACACCTTAGGACCGTATTATTCACCATACGCAATTTACGGCCAGAGAATCGGTGCCGCTGTGCATCCTTAAAGAGGACTCTCTACGACGGCGTACGAGAAGTTTCTCACTGTATAAAGGATTCCGAGAGACTGTTGTGTAAATAACCAACCCGTGTACTATAGAAGTTTATTTAAAAGAATTATATATGTATATATATATGTGTGTGTGTATAAATTAAAGATCTATCCCAAGCAAAATCAATGGGGAAGGATATCTTGACAGATTTTACGTCCCGTCGCAAGATCGTTCTTCGCGGATCTTCTATATTACGCGTCTCTTGCAGAAATTCGAGTGTGTCGCATAGGAGACAGCATGTCGGTCGCAAATAAAATACATATCCTCAGCGCGAGAATTAAATCCCTAGGAAGGCCTTTTCATGCCGCACATTAGTGTGTAAGCTATTTCTTAATGTCGGAACAAGAATTAGGGGGGAAAGTCTGTGAATATTTCGTGAAATTCTTGCAACTTGGTGTTGTCCACTTTTAAAGGGAATTACTTTTACCAATCCGTCGCGAGAGTGCTGAAAACGTCTTTTCTTGCATATCTCTCCTTGTCTTGAATATAGCGCATGTGGTCTTAAGATGAAAAAATGTATATTCATGAAAAAGTCTCGAGAATCATGTATCTTTCGAATTTTTTCCTGTCGCTGAACTTCAAAATGGCGAGTTCTAAAGATCAATGCATTCGATATGGCACGAGTCTACCCGACGGACAATCGTGCATGTTCTATGTCCACGATATAACTGTGATATTATACTATTTTTTCGAGGAAACAATTGAAAAAAAGGATATTATTAATAACGAAAGATGTCTAAGCTATTTCTGTGACAAGATGTAACGTCTAATTTATTCGCATATGCATATATATAAGGAGGAACCACTAACCAGAGGCGTGTGAAAGACGGACCGAACAGGTTGATGAATCCGCGAGTTTTTCAAAAAAATTCGATTATTCTAAAGAGAATCTTTAGTCTTAATATTAAACATTGTCTAATGAGTTATCCCCGATAAACGGGATGACATAGAATTGTATGATACACATTATTTGCACTGTAAATATCTCTTGTAAATATCGTTGAGTTTCCATACTGCTTTAATAAAAACAATGTTTGTGGAATCACTAATTATTTGTACGTTTATTGTGAATTCCACGGGCGATCCCAATCATTACTTTCCCATAAACTCCTTTGATTTCATCATTCGCAATACCAACTTCCTAAATTGTCAATATCTAGTAACCTGATCTCGTTGATCACGAAGCCACAATTTGCTCGAACTAGTATCAATATGGAAGACTCTTAAAATCTGCCATAAACGGCTTACTCTAATGCTTCTTCATTAGCTACAAAAGTTTCTTCCCAGAAATTAGTTCCACTATTAAATTCCACCATCAATCGAAATCATCGGATCCGTTTCGATAAAAGATTTGTCGTGTGTCAGGGATTTCACGCTAGAGCGTTTGCCATCGAATAAAACGCACACTGTACTCACAGGAATGCGAAAAATGGGGGAAAGAAGAGTAGACAAGTAGATGAGAAGTAACCAGAAGGAAATACTGGGATGGTTTTCCACGTATCTGGTTCCTTCCTCTCTATATTGGGGGTGCTCTTTTATTCGTGTGTGAGAGCAAACGGCGAGTCTCAATCCCCAGGGTAGCCAGGAAAGTAAATTTATTTCTTTCATTACGGGCCGAGCAGGTCGTGAGTTCTCGGATATCAGCGCTGCAAGGCGGGGCGCATAAATCTGCAGCCTAGTGTCGGAAGAAGAGGAAGAAGAAGAAGAAGAAGAAATGAAGGAGAGAGTGAGAGAAATTGAAGGAAGAAAGCGGCAAAGAGGAAAGAGACAGAGTGGGTGGTTGAAGGTTTTCAGGCCGATAAGGGTAGGAACGGGAAGAGGAGGGTCAGGAAGGCTTACTTTACCCTCTGTGAATGTCGTTTCCATCGCCAGGGTGCCACGACAGCCAGTGGCAGGCTCAGCTGGCTCAGCAAAGTGAAATATTCGGTGATTTTAACCGTCGAGATGAATAGCCTGCTCGTATTTCGCCTTTCCCGGCTCGTTCCACGGATTGGAATTCATGTTATTTCGGTGTCATTATGTGCATCACTGAATCTCAATTAGCGGGGCTCGTTTCCTCTAACTAGAGTGTTTACGCGTCCGTTTTCGGACGACGGGTGGCACATCGAGCTACCGTGATTTCGATGAGCTACGGGACGACTCAAAGTATCGGGTTGTTCCATAAGTCGTGCGGTTTTGTTGAATATGATAAATTATCTTTTTTAAATATTTCATACTTAATAATCACATAAAAGAATAGGAGCTATCGGACCGACAATCTACCTGCCTATAAGACATCTACCTGCATTTAGGATACCTTAGTCCCATCGATATAAAAACGAGGAGAAAACTGGAGAACGACATAGCTAATTGTCAGTCGCATGAAATTGTATAATATATTTCAAGCAGTAATTTATAACTTTCACCGATCCTCGATCTTCTGACACGGACCATTACTTTGACATTAACGCGGCGAAGTAAAGTGCGGGCGTTAATGACTACCAACGAAAGCGTGAATTCATTCCCAGTCATTTTCCGCATAGAACTCTGCTCGTTCGTCTTTCATGGCGACCTCACGTTCTTCCTATGCAGATCATCTCTCTTTGTACGTCCAGATGTCTATCGGACGTCCCGTCCCGTTCTTTCAACCGAAACGGGATCGTTTGTTACGCGGAATAAGATAAAGAAACTAACTTATTGCCGGAGATAAGATAACCGCGATGAATTATAAAAACCTCTCCCTTGGAACCTCCAAGAAAGAACTGGTTTTCTAATAATACTTTTAAAAAATGCTAACGTTTATTCTCTACACTCAGAGTTTTTATATAATTATGAATAATATTTTACTAATATTTACGACGGTTCCAGGTTCCTTTACAAATTCTTTATCATTCTCATTAGTGTATTATTACTATTTATTATCAAATTGACGATTCTCCCTAACACTTGGAAAATTCTTCTCAGACTTAAAGATGTTTAACACCAAAACTACCGAACATATACTCGGTTGTATTTATATATTTATTTATTCATAATTATGTGCGTTATGTACATAAAATATAGATATCAAAAATCTCAAAGGACGCGCTCTTGTATATTCGAATAATTTAATAAAAAATCGCGGACCAGTCATTTAGACGGGTTTGGTAGTTTTAGCGTTAAAAATGCAGGACATGGAGGAAGAATGTTACAGTTTGAACAACTATTGGAGAGAAAACTCTTACAAGTAGCACGGGTTTTTAATGATTACGAAGGTCGAATTAACGGTTAACCGTGATTAACAGACTTATCCACACCCAGGACTTAACAGCTGTATCACTTAAGGAACTTAAGTCTCGGTCCTTATTAATCTTCTTTGGATTTAGCTTACACCAGCGAGAGCATTTAACTAGGAGGTTTACGACAACCGACGTTAATTCCTGATCATAATGTGTCAAGTTTAATGTTCCCACGGACCGTATAAATTCGCATCGACTATTTTCCGGAACACCAACGTCAGTTATGCTTCGTGTCAATCTCGACCGAAGCCGGTTGATATTTTCGACAGTTAGATGTGCCAAATTGCCGTGTTTCACAGTTGCTTTTACATAGATATACACGAAGATAAAAATATTGTAGCAACCGACGTAAAGGAATTGGCTGATCAATGATTAATTTATAGCGATTAGTATTTCAACATCTTTCGTATCATTACTTTATCGCAAAATATGGAATAAATACGGTCTATTGTAAATGTAACTAATAGAATTCAATATTAAATAACTTTTTCCGTATCATTTCTCACGATACTGTTGCACAACTAACATTCTTCTAAATAATGATCCTCGGTATACTGATTGGACGTAGATAGTTCAATAAAATACGTCGAATAACAGAAATTACGAGAATCGACAAGCTGTCGATCTGTCTGCCGCTTCTCCGGTGTTCAGTCTGTTTACCGGAGATGCTTTCACAAATCCGAAATAATCCATTAGTTTATTTGTAGCTTAAAGTAGTAACTCGACGGGTTGAGAAATTGTAAGGTTTTCACGTCCGTTGCATTAAAAATGAATGTTGCAATTTCTATTGTCTCGGATATGTAACGTTCAACATATTTTCCAGGATCAATGTGTACGTCATGTGATCAAAATTAATTTTCAATTTTATATCGAATAATCAGTGTCTGCCTTTTTTCGGATAACTTGCCTTTTAACATTTCTCTCGTCAGACGAGTCTCGGTGAGTTCATTTTTAAATAGCCGTCGTCGCGTCGTCGTGTGTTTTATCCAGGCTCCCTGTCACTTTGGAATTACGACATAAACTGCCAGTAAATGTTGGTACGAGTCGTGTCATTTATTATTATCGATGCTCACACATTTCCTTCCCACTAACACGTCGCGTATCCGGACATTACAACTTTCCCCCGGCAGCAACTACCAAGTTTATTAGTATTCGCTTTTAAAAAACTGCCAGGCGTACATCATCTTGTCACTTATCGCTGATTTGTCGCCACGTACTTGTCGCGATTAAAATAATCTTTCATTCCATTGTCATCCAATCAGATCCCTTTTGTCTGCTAACTCGAAATTATATCACAAATAAAACTGACCAATTTCTTGCTCCACATACATTTTCGTCCTTATCAGACTACGTTGAATAATCGTGCAATTCAACTGCCGTGTAAATCGGGGAGTAAACTGTATTCGATAAGATATTCCTGGAATTTGTTTAACCACTTATTTTAGCGTAGGTTACATTTGTCGATTGTTTCACCTGGCTTTTCAAGCAGTCCACTGTGAAAGACTAGTACGAGGAGAAACTAATTCGTTTGTTATCGCGGAACGGGTCGAAAGGTTGGTGAATGAGAAGTAAAAAGTGCGGTGTGTTGAAGTAGATCTTTTTGTCGCCTAGAGACGCCTATCAACGATATCCTGGGCAGTCTTGCGAGTGGTAGCAGAGAATTTAACACATCAATAACAGGCCGCAGATAAAAGCAGCTCATACATCGTGGCTGACGTATCGTTTGTAATAAAACACAAAGGGGGTCTAGCCGCCAGAGGCATCTGTGTAGCCGTGCAGCCCGGTCGTTCGTTCATTCTTGCTGTTATTAACAGGCCGTACATCGTGGATGTTTTCTACCTAACATCTCCCGCCGAGTCATACATCACCGTTGAATTCACGACAGCAAAGAGCAACTGTAATTCATCTATAAGCTACACTCGATCCCTCTCGGCAGGAATTGTGGAGGAACGAAATCGATAGGTCAAAACCATCGCTGAAGGTACTATGACGTACGCGCTTCGGAAACCGTCAAATTGAATTTTTTACACTTCCTCTTTGCCAAAGGGAATAGTTACCGCAATCCGTTTCTTTATGTATGTACAGGGTTTGTCCGGAAAGTTTGTACCGATTTTCAGTTGTTTTTTCAAAGGAAAACTTGAGAAGTTCTGAGATGATGGAGAAAAATGGAGAAAGGTTGTCGGACAAAATGGTCCATAAATAATGAAATAAATATATATGCAGATATAGAAAAATTGCCTTGGAATTATCCTTAAAAATTAGCATAAACTTTGAGGACAACCCAATGGATTGTATATTATTATACACTTAGAATATGGGAAACATATCCAGTCACGTTTACTGGTAACTTTATAATATATACTTTAATGACACCAGAAAAACATATTTATGTGCCAAGTTTCCTGTAGTTTTACTTCGCGCGTAGTCTTCTTGACTACTATTTCGAGCTACTTCAAAAGACATTATTCATTGCTCGCGTTGTGCTTCGCTATTAAAAGTATACCGTGGCGCATTAAGTAGGAATAATGTCCATAAGATAATTGAGACATATTATGATACTGAACACGTTGTCCATCGTACAGTTCACGAAGGCCGACGAGAAAACGTTTCATCCGCTATATAATATTCAAACCAGCCTGTACTGACGTGTATCATATTTCTGCAACTTATTACGTATTCTTCTTAAGGTTGAGTAAGTAACACGTCGCTGTCGTTACGGTTTCAGAAACTACTTAAACATTCTCCGTTTAGAATCTTCAGAAATGTATTCGGAATATCGTGTTTTAAGGACTGCTTTGTTTCATTTTTTAATGGCAATCATAATTCCAACGCATTTATCTAGCTTCGTCAGATTCGCGTTTAACCATTGCGACTGTTGGCAATCTTTAATAATAACATCGTAGACTTTTATAAAAATGAGATTGTAAAATCTGTTTCACTTTGGGAAAGGATCATAGAACATCAAGAAAAATATTTATCATTTTAAAAATGGTTAAATCGGCATAAAAATTCGTCTTGTTTTTGAACAACAAAAACCGCACGAACTTTCTTGGGTATCTAACAGTTTGACGTTGTGCGATTTCTTTTAGACACGAACAAAAATTGGGTTGTAGAAGGTTAATGAATTTTACTTCCGCAACAATGATATAAGCTGGCTATATCATCGGTTTCGTTTCCACACCGCCGTCATCTCCCGCTGCGTGATTGTACCGGTGAACGTGCTGCACGTAAAAATCAACTTCGAAACGGTGATGCATTGTGGCTTCTTGTTACTTCCATTTACACCCAGCATGACTGCCAGCCACCGTTTCAGTACGAGGGCATTTCATTCGGATGCTGCGACGTAGCCCCAGGTGGCTCTTTTCAAAGGGTTTCTTCGTACGTCGTGTAGCGAATCAATTCGTGATTCCCAGTTAAACGCGTACACGTGATTCCCGGGAAATCCAACTCCCACGCATCTTGTGAACTTGCGATTCTAATTTTTCCTACTCTATGTCACACCCAATTCTTGAACGCGTTCGATGACTGCCAGGCAAGATCGAATATTATCACTTTAATGGCGACCGACGCCATATTGGTATCACTCTAATCGCGCAAGTAGTTTTTACATGGAAAATGCGCGACGAGGGAAGTCGTATTATTATTCTTTAATTCATACGTGAGTTAAAGTCTTGCAATTAAACTCCGTCTACATCTTGTAGTTTAATTGGCGTGTTTTTCATTGGTATCGGTTATTTAATAAATGATTATTTCGTGGAAGATGAGATATTACGAAGACAATAAATGTTGTAAGTCATGTTCACGAAGCTTTTTTAATTAGCCCTGTTACGTGTACCATTATAAGATGAATGTTCGTGGCATTCATCCACTCATCCTTCTTAGTTCCCCATTTCGAAGAGCAGCATGGCCAACTACTACATTATTTCCATCGATCACGTCGTGTCAAGTATACAACGATGGCGATGAAATATTGCATCGAAGTAGTTTAAGACATTCCGCGATTTACAGCGAAAAAAGTGTTTACTTCTAATTTTGATTAGTGTTCCATATATATTAATTTCTCACGATACGACAATGTTGGGATTACCAGGATTGAAATGATCAGGAAACCGTTCCAGTGTCAATGAATTCCTGCTCGCCACAATGTCATATTCGTTTAATGATTCATTCAAGAATATCCCGAACTAATCATCTCTCAAAAGTCCAATCAGGTTTGTTCGTGGATCACTTTTACACGGAGCAACCACGAACGTAAGACCAGACGCCGATCGGTTGGTATCATCGATCACGATGTGTCAAGATGACAGCGTTAACGATGCCGATCCCAATGACGTTTCCTCAAAGTGATAGAACGACAGAGTCGAGAGAGAACGTCTTCCTTGTCTTTCAACGACTGTCACGAAGCAAACAGTTAAACTGGGTGACACGTGGAAAGGAGAGAAGCCGCGAAAGCTGGCCGATGGGAGAAAGAAGGGGGGTTGGCAGCAATGGAAAGAAGTGAGAAAAGCAAGTGAATGTACGTGTCGGAGTAAGATGGAACATGGTGGAAAAGAAGGATGAAGTGAACGCGACGGAGCGGATGATGAATTAGCCGAGGTGACCTCTCGCGCGAAATCTCTCCTGCTAGCTCTCGCGGTAGGCAGCTCCTGTGATGTCGGACCCCGAGATGATGGATCGCCTCGCGTCACGGAGCCATTCATCACCTCCATCTATCAGCCACCCCTTCACCTTGCTTTAGAAAGCGAGCATTCGACGGCTATCTACTCGCTTTGGATAGTGATTAATGTTGATCGGAGCACACCCTGTTATTCGACCTCACTTCCATCTCTATCTCGACCCTTCTCTCTTCCTGTTCTTCATCTTTTCCACCGTCACACTTATTATCTTCCATCTTCCACCTTCCTTCGGCTGTTCCTCTTTCCCCTTCGTTTCTAGTACTCTCCATCCTCGACCAACTGTATATCCAACACTTCCTTCATCCTGATTCACTATCAGATACGTGACTTCAATTTTCAGATGAATCACCGAAAATCAGGTCTGAGAGCATTCGGGAGGATGCTGATTTTTATACGCTGTATTATTCTCTCGTGGAATATTTATCCTAGGATCATTAGGTTCGTTGATCAAATGATTTCAATGATGTCTGAGCAGCACTGTATGCGTTAAGTCTAACTCGTAAGTTGTTCAATTTTGAAAGTCACGTATGCAGCATCACTTCGATAACCTCTCTTAGTGTATCCGTCGATTTACCTGCGTTTCCGCATCCAAAGCGTCATTCATGTCAGAATTCAAGGTGGTAGTGTCGATATACAATGATCGCCAGGGAATTCTATAAGGAAGACACCGCCGGGGATCTCTCTTCTCTGCGTATGGAAGTTAACGTACGCGAATAACTAATTGTGGGGTCAACCGATGTCAAGAATTTACATAATACGACAGCGGCATAGCGATCAGCTGAGTAGCAGTGGAAGCGAGAAAGAGAAAGATTCAGTGGCACGGGATGAGAGGCAGCCATTCCACGGGAAAGGCTGATAATGTTGCACAAGTCGTATATCGCAGCTTTCTTAATGGCCGGGTATTAACCTTTTTTTTATGTGGGGGTCCTTCTACGATGAACTTAACTTCTGCGTGCCTTCCACGGGCACTCGATAAATAGCCGTGAATGTAATGAATAATGATAATTAATGGTTGCTTTTGGATCTGCGTTTTATTCCAATCCCAAGATGGCGGGTTGGTAACCACCATACTTGTTCCCGGCGACGAAAACTACTTATTGTTTTTCACACTTTCGTATAATGTACGGCAATGATAATTAAACGAACAGCACATCTGAATTTTAATGGTCCTTTAAATTTCTTCCACAAACAACCTATGGTCAGAGTGAATGATTAACTGAAAATTACTTAAACTTCCATTAAACAGTTTAAGACTGAAATCTCTTTAGGTGGACGTTATTAAATTGTCTTCTTTAAAGTGTCCTTTGAAAAGAGTTATTCGTATGATGTCCATACTGAATCGCAGGTTTCGTATGAAATATTTGTTCACAAAGGTATAATTTATTTGAGAGTCAATCAAGCAATGCCTTAAAGAGGCAACTTCAAAATATTGTTTTCAATGTGTTTGGCTTCATCATGGCTGCAATATTGTACCCTCCCGCATGCCACGCTCGTAATTACGTTAAATTATTGGATCGAACATGAAGGAGCGAGTTATCTCTCAATCTAGTCGACTACAAAGGGGCCGACGGAGTAATTGTGATTGGTGTAACGAAGCCGACTTCACTCACGTCTCTCTGTGTGCGTCGGACATTCAACGTCCATCTGTGAACCAGTCTGATATCAAATATGTGCAGGGTATTAAAAAGATATCCTGGACTTCAAGAAGATACAGTCAGTCTAACTGAAAAGTTAATGTAAGCAAAATTTTAATGGCACCAATTTTATTTGAAAGAGGTGTCTTTTTTGAGTAAGACCACCCGCGGACGTAAAAATCGTACGATTGAATTTTTTATAATTAACAAAAATGTAAGACATATGCAAATCAATGGGTGATGCTTCTGAGCGAGGTGGAATAAACATGCCCAAAACTTTGTTCATAACTTTCGATCCCGTGAATATTTTTTAATGGAACCAATTTTAATCGAAAGAGGAGTCTTTTCTGAGTAAGATCACCCACGGACGTAAAAATCTTACAATTGGAATTACTATAATTAACAATAATGTTAGACATATGCAAATCAATGGGTGATGCTTCTGAGCGAGGTGGAATAAACATGCCCAAAACTTTGTTCATAACTTTCGATCCCGTGAATATTTTTTAATGGCACAAATTTTAATCGAAAGAGGAGTCTTTTTTTTAGTAAGATCACCCACGGACGTAAAAATCTTACAATTGGAATTACTATAATTAACAATAATGTTAGACATATGCAAATCAATGGGTGATGCTTCTGAGCGAGGTGGAATAAACGTGCCCAAAACATTGTTCATAACTTTCGATCCTGTGAATATTTTTTAATGGAACCAATTTGAATCGAAATAGGAGTCTTTTCTGAGTAAGATCACCCACGGACGTAAAAATCTTACAATTGGAATTACTATAATTAACAATAATGTTAGACATATGCAAATCAATGGGTGATGCTTCTGAGCGAGGTGGAATAAACGTGCCCAAAACTTTGTTCATAACTTTCGATCCCGTGAATATTTTTTAATGGCACAAATTTTATTCGAAAGGGGAGTCTTTTCTGTGTAAGACCACCCACGGACGTAAAAATCGTACGACTGAAATTACTATAATTCAAAAAAATGTAAGACATGTGCAAATCAATGGGTGATGCTTCTGACCGAGGTGAAATAAACATGCCCAAAACATTGTTCATAACTTTCGATCCCGTGAATATTTTTTAATGGCACAAATTTTAATCGAAAGAGGAGTCTTTTTTTTAGCAAGATCACCCACGGACGTAAAAATCTTACAATTGGAATTACTATAATTAACAATAATGTTAGACATATGCAAATCAATGGGTGATGCTTCTGAGCGAGGTGGAATAAACGTGCCCAAAACTTTGTTCATTACTTTCGATCCTGTGAATATTTTTTAATGGAACCAATTTTAATCGAAATAGGAGTCTTTTCTGAGTAAGATCACCCACGGACGTAAAAATCTTACGATTGGAATTACTATAATTAACAATAATGTTAGACATATGCAAATCAATGGGTGATGCTTCTGAGCGAGGTGGAATAAACGTGCCCAAAACTTTGTTCATAACTTTCGATCCCGTGAATATTTTTTAATGGCACAAATTTTATTCGAAAGGGGAGTCTTTTCTGTGTAAGACCACCCACGGACGTAAAAATCGTACGACTGAAATTACTATAATTCAAAAAAATGTAAGACATGTGCAAATCAATGGGTGATGCTTCTGACCGAGGTGAAATAAACATGCCCAAAACATTGTTCATAACTTTCGATCCCGTGAATATTTTTTAATGGCACAAATTTTAATCGAAAGAGGAGTCTTTTTTTTAGTAAGATCACCCACGGACGTAAAAATCTTACAATTGGAATTACTATAATTAACAATAATGTTAGACATATGCAAATCAATGGGTGATGCTTCTGAGCGAGGTGGAATAAACGTGCCCAAAACTTTGTTCATTACTTTCGATCCTGTGAATATTTTTTAATGGAACCAATTTTAATCGAAATAGGAGTCTTTTCTGAGTAAGATCACCCACGGACGTAAAAATCTTACGATTGGAATTACTATAATTAACAATAATGTTAGACATATGCAAATCAATGGGTGATGCTTCTGAGCGAGGTGGAATAAACGTGCCCAAAACTTTGTTCATAACTTTCGATCCCGTGAATATTTTTTAATGGCACAAATTTTATTCGAAAGGGGAGTCTTTTCTGTGTAAGACCACCCACGGACGTAAAAATCGTACGACTGAAATTACTATAATTCAAAAAAATGTAAGACATGTGCAAATCAATGGGTGATGCTTCTGACCGAGGTGAAATAAACATGCCCAAAACATTGTTCATAACTTTCGATCCCGTGAATATTTTTTAATGGCACAAATTTTAATCGAAAGAGGAGTCTTTTTTTTAGTAAGATCACCCACGGACGTAAAAATCTTACAATTGGAATTACTATAATTAACAATAATGTTAGACATATGCAAATCAATGGGTGATGCTTCTGAGCGAGGTGGAATAAACGTGCCCAAAACTTTGTTCATAACTTTCGATCCTGTGAATATTTTTTAATGGAACCAATTTTAATCGAAATAGGAGTCTTTTCTGTGTAAGACCACCCACGGACGTAAAAATCGTACGACTGAAATTACTATAATTCAAAAAAATGTAAGACATGTGCAAATCAATGGGTGATGCTTCTGACCGAGGTGAAATAAACATGCCCAAAACATTGTTCATAACTTTCGATCCCGTGAATATTTTTTAATGGCACAAATTTTAATCGAAAGAGGAGTCTTTTTTTTAGTAAGATCACCCACGGACGTAAAAATCTTACAATTGGAATTACTATAATTAACAATAATGTTAGACATATGCAAATCAATGGGTGATGCTTCTGAGCGAGGTGGAATAAACGTGCCCAAAACATTGTTCATAACTTTCGATCCTGTGAATATTTTTTAATGGAACCAATTTTAATCGAAATAGGAGTCTTTTCTGAGTAAGATCACCCACGGACGTAAAAATCTTACGATTGGAATTACTATAATTAACAATAATGTTAGACATATGCAAATCAATGGGTGATGCTTCTGAGCGAGGTGGAATAAACGTGCCCAAAAGTTTGTTCATAACTTTCGATCCCGTGAATATTTTTTAATGGCACAAATTTTATTCGAAAGGGGAGTCTTTTCTGTGTAAGACCACCCACGGACGTAAAAATCGTACGACTGAAATTACTATAATTCAAAAAAATGTAAGACATGTGCAAATCAATGGGTGATGCTTCTGACCGAGGTGAAATAAACATGCCCAAAACATTGTTCATAACTTTCGATCCCGTGAATATTTTTTAATGGCACAAATTTTAATCGAAAGAGGAGTCTTTTTTTTAGTAAGACCACCCACGGATGTAAAAATCTTATGATTGGAATTTCTATAATTAATAATAATGTTAGACATATGCAAATCAATAGGTGATGCTTCTGAGCGAGGTGGAATAAACATGCCCAAAACTTTGTTCATAACTTTCGATCCCGTGAATATTTTTTAATGGAACCAATTTTAATCGAAAGAGGAGTCTTTTCTGAGTAGGATCACCCACGGACGTAAAAATCTTACGATTGGAATTACTATAATTAACAATAATGTTAGACATATGCAAATCAATGGGTGATGCTTCTGAGCGAGGTGGAATAAACGTGCCCAAAACTTTGTTCATAACTTTCGATCCCGTGAATATTTTTTAATGGCACAAATTTTATTCGAAAGGGGAGTCTTTTCTGTGTAAGACCACCCACGGACGTAAAAATCGTACGACTGAAATTTCTATAATTAACAAAAATGTAAGACATAAAAGAAAGAAAAGAATGTGGATCTCCCAACGAAAATTTGCTATGTGATGCAAGTATTAAATTGTTGATGGTTGTATTTTTTTATTATTACAATAAAAAGCCGTGAATATAGTTAACAATTAACTTTGCGTAATCCAGTTTTGTAAGCTTCAGTAATTATTGGAGGAATATCAGATTAATATCAGAATCAGATTGATTCAGATTAATAAATATATCGAATACAATTAAATTAGATTCTTTATTAAATTAAACCTTAATTTAATAATTAATGCTTATTTATGTTTGCTTGCTTATTTATCGCCATCGCCGGGAAGTTTTTAATCCGAGTATCCGAGATTTCGTGACATTAATCGAGGAGAATAATGGAGTCCGGGAGTGGGTTGTTCGGACTCGCGTTCTTGACTCGCCGATCATTTTGATTAATGTTACATTAACATGGTTTCTGACGTCAGATGCATTTATATTAAATCTTCGGTTTGCATCTTATCGTTTCGTGTCACGCAGATCAACCGTTGTGCGCCATTTTACGAGCAATCAATAAAGATATCCTGCACGTAAACTTGACGAATCCCGCGAGGAGTTAATTGGAACGATAAAATCCCACGAATTCTTTACGAATAACTTATACCCGTGAGAACGAAAATTCGTACTCTACTGATACGCAATGTGTTCATTAATTAGCGGTAAGAACGACCCAAATTACGTATGCAAATAAAACAGGTTTCGAGTTAATTCCTTTCCGAGGCTGTTTTTAAAATAATTCATTTCAGTGGCATTTCATCGTTGGAAGATTATTAAATGTATTCACATAAATTGGTAGTTCATTATCTTCCAACCAATACAGGTTTGATGGCTTCATAAAAAGCAGTATGGAAGAAGGATATTTCATGCAGAACAATATGGAAGATTCATATTTCATTGTATATCATAAATCATGATAAGTTTCAACGAGGTCTGGAATTAAGAGAATATGATTTGCAAACGAATGCATTTCCTTCGATAATTTTGTGTACCTGAGGTTAATAAGAATGTCAGCGTATCGATGAATAGAATTTTTCCATGCTATAGAGAGGTCGTGAAAAGAGTTTCTTTGTTAGGTATAAATCACGGTATCGTAATTTCCAAGTAAAATGTTGGCGACAAAAGCCGTATAACGAGGCACTCGAGAGGAGGCAGGAAGTCGGAGACGCCAGGTTGGATGGGACATTGATGAGGAAACTTCGGTTGGTTATGGGCCGGGTTGGTGATAAGGAGAGTGAAGGAGTTCCTAAGTAAGAGGAGGTATAGCGGTGGTTGCCGAGGGGTTAAACCCAAGCTATCTCTTGCTTCACGTTATCCTACCAGCCTGTATATATCCGTATATATCCGTATATATCCGTATATATTCGTATATATTCGTATATATCCGTATATATCCGGCCAAGGCTCGAGGGTAGATATACCTTTAACTCGAAGGCGGTTCCTCGCTCCTTATCGCGCCGTTTTACAATCTAAATACAAGGAATCAGGAAGGATCAGCCGCAGCCACGTCTTAATGAACTGCAATGTCTTTCGGTGGACTTGTTGGAACAACAACTGAAACTCTCGATCGATACTTCGCAAATACGGTAAACTCTCCTATAACGCGAGATCTTACAACGAGATTTCCTATAATGCGAAATCTTACAACGCGAATTCCTGCCACACGATTTTCTACAACGCGAGTTCCTACAACGCATTTAAGATATCGCGACGCCTTGTTTATATAACGCGATTCTCGTAGAACGCGCTATATAATAAAATCCAGGAAGATCCCGTTTACTTTAGTCGAACATAGCACAGCTAGTTATCTCCAATTTCCAAAACCGTATTATATTAACCGCGTTATACGGGAGTCTACTATAAATTCAAGTCCTACCGCGATTTGACTTGAATAAAGTTCAAAGGCTACATAGAATATTATGAAACGAAATGGATATGTTATTATTGGCTAGCGTTTTACGTTTCTTTGAATACGCAAGGCTTATATTATCACTTGGCCTTAATGAATTATCAGGGCCAAATGCACTTCCGTCGTAAGGATATTATTATATTTTAATCAGTCTGTGAGACTTTCACCTTTGACCTCTTATTCCGCATTATCCGGTCTTTATAATCCCGAACGATCATGGTTGAATGTCCATCACGCTTTTAATAGAATTATACACGCTGTTTGTGTGGGGGAACTGGATTGCCGTGTGCGTGCGCCTTAAGTGATTCCGAGTACGGCGATTCAATTGATGCCACAAACGAATTCTAAGTACAGAAGTGGACTTGGCGATCTACGAAAATGATATTGCGCACGTGTCCCGTTGCATATCCGATTGCATACATTTCCCCTCTACTTTTACCGCATTCACTGTCTTATTTCTACACATATCATTGACATACGCGACACGTATCATTCGTAATCAAAGCAGAGCGGTTTCGAATCCTAAAACCTACTCCTCGATAATTGAAGTATAATTGATATACTTCCGATGAGAATTCTCACGGATCGGCAGATCAAATACGCAGCATCCCCTCGATAATCGTGGAAATCAACCAATTATACAAACGAGAAACGCGTGGCAGCGAGTTGCGCGCTATCATTTGTGAAATAGAAAAACAAAGCAGCGGTTCTTTGTAATCGTCTGAAACGGACGTTCATTTGAAATTCATACTGAATCCTCGGATGGCACACCGTTGCTCGCGTGTCGGTGTGCAGTGAGCAAGAGAAAGTCAGTGAATTACTGTCATAATTCACGGAGAATAATGAGGGCTTAATTAGCCACGTGATGCAATGCAGGCACGGTGGAAACGAAAGGAAAAGACACATCGTGCTGTGTACCGCTCGTAAACCCGGCTATTCTTACGATTAATATGAACATTGTATCTGGTCTACTATGTTTATGAAGTGATTAGCCAGTGGGAACGAAGGCGCGCCTATTAAAACTGCCCGATTAACGACTCTACGTTTTCGATCTTTAATGGCTCCCGCTCCCGGCTCATTCTTTTCCCGTTGTTTTTTACGATTCGCTAGAATGATTTACTACCGGCATTCCTTTACTTCGGAGCCAGATTTATGACCACTTATTCATTATTATTACTTCCTTTATATCTCTTGCATTAAACGATGTCACGACCTGATAACAGAAATTCAATGTACGCTTCTTAGATTAATAACCGTGTTTTAATTCGAGTAATAATTCGACCGTAACTGCAATTATTGAGTTACTTCATAAGTCCGTGCGGTTTTGTCGAATATGAAATGAAGATCGCGCGGAACTTATGGACCAACCCAATAGTTGGATGAGACCGGATAAAAAGCGTGACCAGCTGCGCAGTGGCGCGATCCGCGACGACAGGCCGGGGCTAAGTATAAAAATAATAGGGCCTCCAGTGAAATAAATTGAGTTATTAACGTGACAGTATCACAATAAATTATGATGAAGCGGCTCTAGGGGCAAAAAGGAACGGTCAGATGGCGGTTGGCGAAAGGTCGGACGGGGCTAACAGCGGTTGATTGCCGGTCGCTCGTTTGTCTCCATGTAGCCTGACAGGAACTGTCCTGGCTGGAGTAACGTCAGCCAACCCTGCCAGCCCAAGCCAGGCCTGCCAACGTGCTTCACACTCTGCTTCGCTCTACTTCAACGTGGAAGCCCGCCCGGTGAACCAAGAGCCCGTTACTCGATGCTCTTCGTAATTAGCTCTGTCCATAGATTGAAACAAATGGCAGAATGAGAGGCGAAACAGGCTTCCAACACTGCGAGTGCACTGCGTTTCCTGCGTCGGTGTGCCTTCTTTTCGTTCTCCATCTTCGTCACTGAATCCTTCTGCTTTGGGACCAAAGTCAAGAGGGGGAACCCTGACGATGAGCTTTAACCCTTCTCACGCCTTTTTTTCTCTCTCTCCTTTTCTTCCTTTGACGTCACTGCCCTCCAACGTGTCTATGATGATTATTCGCGCGAATAATACTCGCGATACATACTCGTTACGTGCCGGCGATTATATTTAAAACACCGTTGATTTATTGCGACCACGTAGGAATGCTTTAATACACCTAAAGTGATTTACGAGCCACGTTCTTCTGGCGATACCAGGCGTGAATGAGATTCATTGAAATATGAACGGTTTTTTGTGTAATATGATTGCTAGCGTAAATGTGCCGGTGGGACTTCTTTCGTTGGTTTTTTGATTTCGGAGATGTCAGTGAACTCGATCCACGGCGATTGGAGTACTGAATATTCATCAGTGTCTAGGACATTTCTAATGAACACAAATCAGTCCGCAAATGAACCTGACGGACATTGATTGAAAAGTCTGCGCCAGATTCTGAACGGTAACAAGATGCACGTGATTGCCTTCGATATATTGGATCCTTCGAAAAATCTCGAAAGCGTCAAAAAATAATCTTCCACGAGTCACAGTCCAGGAACTGGCGAAGCAATAACTTAACACTGAACTCGTTGGAGGTGACTTTGATCTGTGAAAGGGTGACTTTGATCTGCAAAATGATTAATTACGAGTACAAAAAAGTGAATATGATCCTCAAAAGGATTAATTCAGTGTGCAAAGCCTGTATTAATAAGTTTGATGTTATCTTTTGTCGCTTTAGCTGGCAGTACAATCCTTGCTTCTGAATGCTAAAGATAGTGGCGGAGTTTCGATGTAATTTAAGATCGGAGGTTGTTCTCCTCTCTGAAAGCTGGCACTATAGTCATGCGGTGCCATTAATTACCTTTATTGAGCTTCTGTGCCGGTTTCGGTCGTACTTGTCGAACGGCTCTATCACTGCCAATCAATCTGAAACGCGCAACAGCGGTGCGGCTTCGTCAAACGTCCCGACGAAATCAGCCAATCTACCGCGGGACAATGGACCAGCATGATTTGATCGTATGTCGTCGGCTTTGCATCAACGGACCATTCCCGCCTCCTTTCTTTCCTGGCTACGTCTATACCATGTTCCAAGAATGCTTATTCCATTCCTTGGCTTCGTCTTTTTTCTTTTTTCTTTTCTCTTTTTTTTTACTACTACCATCGACAGAAACGATGAATCTCCGATGTTACGGCTGTCCATGCTGCGACGAGCATTCAATGAAAATGATCGTGTACACCCTTTCAGACATTACAGGATGTACGATGAATAGCTGATTCACTAACACACCGACGGACACTCATCCAGATTATATTAGGGGTACCCGAAAGTAATCAATTGTTTTGTAACAATTAATTCGATTGTTCTTTATGGAACACTTACACGTGGTGTAACCTTGTATTGTATATGTATGACTTAAGGTTTATTTAACTCTTTGACTGTGGCGTGTTCTAAAAATCCATGAATGTCGTAAGGTGCGATATTCAGGGGACGGTAAAAATAAGAAAAATCTATGTTAACGATAGCCGTGAAATTAATCAAGGTTTCTGTATTTTGTATCGGCAATAGGTGCCATTCGATTTTGAAGAGCTATGATTGATCCTTGGATGTCTGACACTTGCTCGATAACGGCTGTCAGTGAGAATGGTAGTTAGTCGACGTGGATCACCTAAGTAATTGCCATTACGTTATTTAGCGAGTCCTGGATAACAGGGATCTCAATAAGCAGTTAACGAAGTATGATACGTCGTTAATACTGTCAGTGGATTTAAGTTGATCTCAATGGCTGCCGACAACAATACTAGGATCGACTTGATCATTTATCCTTCCTAATATGGAATTCATTGGAACACAGAATTTTTTCTTCCCCGCTTCTCGGAGAAGACATTCCAACGTACTCCGAGGATACCCTCTTCGTTTATGATTGATGTTTTTACGAAGAACCTTCGATTAGTTAATCCATGGGTATCGAACGACCGACAAAACTTTGTAGAAAAAAGCTCGACTGATTAATGCACGAATAAGTGCAAATCATTGACCCCATCTAAACTGAAACCCCGATTATTCCTGGCTTTTGAATAAATAAATATTCATCCTCGATGACGAAATGGAAGTCTGACTTGAAGCGTGTCAAGGTGCAGAAATATTTTAGTGGTTTCAGGAAATGTCGTAAAATACCTGGGAGATTGTTTTTTGGAAAATAGAATCCTATCATTAAATCGAGTAATTGTGGAAGTAATTTGTGACTTGAAAGGAATAACCAATTTCGAATAAATAAGTGTTCATCGTCGACGAAGAAATACTAGTCTTACTTATAGTCAGTCTGTCAAGGAACAGAAGTGTTTTAATGGTTTCAGGAAAAATTGTAAAATACCATGATAATTTGCAATGCTTGTAACGCGAGATTGTTCTTTAGAAAAAACGGGAATCCTATCGCTAAATCGAGTAATTGTGGAAGTAATTGGTGACTTGAAAGGAAAGACCTATTTTTTACGTATTACTTCTCGGCAGGCCGTCTCGACGGTGCGAGTATATGACATCTGAATAGGTAGGCGTCACGTTTTCAATTTTCTACTCACCGGTTCGGCTAGCCGTCCTTACTCGTTAAGTGCACTGACAGCATCACCGTTCTGCTCCCCTTAGATAAATTAAAATATCGATCGGGACACGCCAATTATAATTTTGACGTTCTACTAATATCAACCACGTCACCGTGCCTCCGAAGGTTATATAAGACCACTGAGAATATTGCAATATGCTGTTAAACTGATCTATTAGAACGCTTCAGTAGCTTTCATTCCGAGACCCGTATCAGATTAGATTATACTGATCTATCACCTTTCGAAGGATACCGATATGTTCCTTTCAACTATTATAATAATAAGCGTTTCGAATTAAATCAAACGATCGGGTTTAATTATCCTATTCACCAAATATTTGTTCAGGCAATCGGGCATTTTGAAACTGTGGAATTATTTCGTAACATAATCTTCAAATTAACCCTGAATGGCTTACGGTTCAAATTGATGGGTGAAAATTGACCTCACTTGAATTTTGCTTTAATTATTTTAAGCAAAGTCGCGACTGGTAACACTAATTTTCTGAGTGTTTATGATAGCTTTTAAGGGTTAACTAATTCCAACAAGACAGAATCTTCAAAGTCGTTAAACGCCGCAAGAAAATAAATCTTGCTTGCAGTCATGGGTCCATGAAACGAGCAAGACTACTTCTGCCTCAGGTAACATAATGCGGAATTAATATCGACAAGTCAGGCCATTGATTCTGCGGTTTCGCGGTAAGCAGTCCTATAGCGGTTTCCATAGATTTGTTTCACCTTTCAATGGGGTTAATAGACTGCTGGTCATGGTACGTCAACAACACGCATCCGCGAAACCTTTTTTTCCCCTCTTCTTCGTTCATTTATTTATTATTCCTCCCTTTTTCGCGCATTACTCGGAGAGAAGGGGTGGAGGGTGGCGGAGGGTGAATTCTGACAATCGTGGACAACAATATCGGGCCCCTGGCAGACTTTCAGGCAGGTAGATAGTACGCAGACACGTTGACTAGAGTCGGCCGGGGTGGTTGTGCATTTAGCGAGCTGTCGCCCCCAACCAGTTCGCCGTGTCAGGCCACTGACAGTTTTCATTCCGTGCATACTTGACGTGCAACCGGCTCCTCTTCTCTCGATCCTCTTCTCTACGAGGCGTACACGTTGCCGACAGCCACCGATCGTCGAGATTAATTATTTCGTCGGCTCACTTTTTTCCTTCGCCCTGCCAACCGTATCGGTCCACGAATCCTGGATTAATATCTCCTCTAATCGGTTGCGCAGAGTGCGTCTTTGGTTTTTCTTCTCCTCGTACTCTTCGTGTAATAAAAAGAAGCAGCTTGGATTTGATGCGGTGAATTATATCATCGTCATTTCATTTTAAAGCCTTGCATCTTCCAATAAAATCAGGTCTGCGCGGTCTAATACTACTTAAACTAAGTTTATGATATTTAGTTTATTGGAAATGAAAATCAGATGTCCTCAAGTTTCGTTTATTTCCTCGTCAGATGTCAAGATATCGTAGAGATGTGGTTTCCCGATCAGACGTCCTTTCGCTCTGTCTTTATTGCATCTGTTTTAGAGGCGCATATTAATTATTTTTGATCGATCGACATCTGTTACACGTTAAATCTTTGCCAGCTTGGAATAAGCCGGCGTAACGCGAAAAGAATGTTTCGCCGACGGGATTATGATATTTACGATCGAGGAGATAGAATCGTCAAATGAGTTAATTCGATTTGCATTAATTAGAGAGCGAGAAAGGCAGCGCGATGAAGAGGTAGACTGGAAAAGAGCCTCGCAGAAACATATTTAATATCACGGCGAATGTCGGTGGATCGATCAACCTACGAAGATTGAATTGCAATTAAACAGACATTTTCATTTGCCATACGGTTAATTAATGCTACTATTAATTTAATAACATCTGGCATCCGCTAAAATTCATTTAGAATTTTCAGAATTAAAATAAACACTAGTGTTCACTAATTAAGATACTCCACGTAGTGCTAAATTAGCTTCATTAATAAATTCCAAATTTAATAGCGCATAAACTATGCGCTGCTTTGAAATCATTTTCGAAGCCTTAATCTACTGCGATGATGATTTAATTAGATTTCGATGGCGGTTATGAATTATTCGCAAAACAGGAAGACTCGATCATTTGATTTCATGTACTTAATCATTTTTAATATAAAATTTATAAGTGTGGTAGTATAAATATGATTGATAAGAATGTCGGGAATAATTCCATTAATACTGTTCACTTATCACGATGTCAGTAATCATGATTACACCGGCCATGATTGATCACATTGATAGCTGTATTTTTAGACCGCTATCAATTACTTAATAATTTAGGGTAATTCCGTAATATTAAACTGTGCGTAATCATAATATCAATGCCATTTCTGGCACAGCTCAACTGAATTCGGTTGCATAATTGATTAATTGATCCGGTGGCTCGCTAATTAATTACAAACGCTTGGTAGGCTTCAATTAAGGTCGTGTAATGTACAGCATAGTGGCCCTTCATTTTCAACCTCCGAATTTTCATCGCGATTTCTCTTCAACTTGTTTCAAGAGAAAATAATGTCGACAAAGTTTAAGCTGAATCAGAGACTTTCTCGTTGCTTTTTTCTTTTGGGAATCCAATTATCTTATAAAAAAATGTCTTCAAATAATCACAACAGAAATGTACATAGATCTACTGGAAGTGCTCAAACAAATTTCATGGCGCATAATCTATCAGAAATGTTTAACACCTTTTGCAATGCCGCCATACTTTTTACGATATACGTAGCTCGAATATCAAAGGGAACAGGGTGAGTTGAGTTAGCAGTAACCAATTAAAGATAAACATCGAGTGCGAGGAATCAGGAAACGATGAAAAGTGGGTTTACAGAGATCGAGCTTGTTAGATGATCAGAGAGGGATGAGGTTGAAGGAGATCGGTCCAGGGCGAAGGGAAGAAGAAACGAAAGAAGAAGAGTAGAAGAGGAGGGCAGAGGTTTGGTGGAAGTTCGATTCGGGGCGAAAGGAAAGGATTAATGGTGCAGGCGGGACACACCGCGGCCATAAATCGCCGTACAGCCAGGAATTACCGGCTCGCAACTTGCGAAATATGACGGTCTCATAAATCCGAGTCCACTAGCCCGCGCGCCTCCATCGACTATGTCGACTAGTCCCGCTTCCAGTCCCGCTTCCAGTCCCGCTTATAGTCACTGCCTCTGTCCATCTCACTCTAACTCCCTTAAACCTCAAACCCTTCCTCTAACTTGCTCTCTTTCCGTCTCGCGACCGACCGGGTCCCGGAGAATACACCGTGTATACGTTTCAGCTTGGTGTGCAATGGCCATTTATAACTTGCGCGCCTGGAAAACCGAGGTCCATAACCTAATGCGTTCGTTCCGCCCGAATCTCGCTGCCGTTGAGGGATGAGTTCAACAAAGAATGGTTGCGCAACCATTTTGAAAATTCTTGATAAACCGATGAAGATACTATAATTACAATCTCGAACTTATATTGTCATTTATTGTCTGGAAATGATTCTTTAACTTCTTCGACACTGGAACTACAAGTATCGGTTCGGTAGTCAGTGTTAATGGTATCCGGCATATTATAGTCAATAAAATAAAGTACTCGCAATGTGTTTGATTAAAAAAGAAAGGCTCTGGTGGTTCCATTTAACGACGAGAACTTTTGGAATTCATTTCGTGATTACGTGATATATTCGTTTACATGTAACATATTATGCATATGAAAAGGCAGGCTTATGCGAAGTACAATAGTTTAGGCACTTTCCGAGCACGATAATGCCGCGGCTTGAATTATTCCGTAATTTTCATGAAATTGTCTCTCAATATGATTTGTAGAGTTATTAAGATTTCGAGAGATTAGGGAAGCGCCCATCTCTGGAAATACCGGTGTTATAAAGGCAGATTAAATACTATACTGTACTTAAGCATTGTATATGTAACTAGGTGCCCGATATGTTAATTCGAGCGAGCAAATCCACCGGAATAAATTATTATTTAGCTAGTAGCAAATTCCTAGCCGTAAGTACCTTTTTAAAATATTCCCTGTCACGTGGATTGCTCGGGCCAACAGAAAAGTCAACAGCAAAGTCAACAGAGTCACCGACAATCGGTTAATTCAAAATAATAACACAGAAATCTGAACAAAAATTGGGTTGCAAATAGAAATTAAATGTATGGAACTCACCAGTATCTTCAACATGGTGGAAACAATAATTACCTGCCACATACAAGACGAAGAATAACATGAGTAAAATGTGCAAAATATTATAATATTATTTGTAATAAAATACTAAGACAATCTGCGAAAATTATTATCAAAATGACACGTAAAGAAATGATTATAATCAAATGAGAATTAGTCTTGAAAATTTGACATTAAAATCGAGAATTGAATAGAGAATAGCGGTGTGCTTTGACGATTCCAATAATCCAATGAAACTTTTGCGTTCGTCGTTTTCAGAGTTGTACTCGGCTGACAAATAAATAATAGATAATTCGATTCTGCTCGCACTTCGTGAAAATAAACATACATTTACAGTCATTAAAACACGCGGTATAATTGTGGGGTATTGCGAGGGAGATTACGGTAGAGAATTGCAGGAGTGAAATATTCCTATTAGGTATACGTTTCCACGATTATCCACGGAAATCGAATTTATGGCTGCTCCACGAGCTATTAAGTAATAATAATTTGTTCCGGTCAGCATTCGTTTATTGATTTTATGTACTCTGTCATGCGAGCTGTAATAAACGGTTATTTCAAACGTCGTTCGTTTATTATTTGCATATTACGTGTATGCACGCGGTAGCCCGATGGTACAGAATTAATCGTTCCACGATTTTATAGCACTTTTAGAAATTTACATTTTGTATCCCCGATCATTTTTTTGTCCGCCAATCGAGGCGTATAATATTCACCTCTGCTCAAGTTTTACTTAATTATTTCAACATGAATATTATTTGATCTCCACGGAGAATTCACCTCTCATTATATCACCGCAATTAAATTTGTCGCATGATTATATGATATCAGAATATTAAATACACATCGAGGACATCGGATCAGGACGTTCGTCGCTCGTTAAATGCAGAGGTAATCAAATAAACTGGAATAATAAAATGAAATACGGTACGAGATGATCGTATCTGTAATTATCAACTTTCCTTGAGTCATCTCGTTCCTTTAAAAGTGTCTCATTTCGTGCATCAAAAATCTCCATACTAAAAAGTAATGCCGATCTCAAGATTTACGGTCAATCGTTAAATTTACGGCGTAACAAAGGGGCTATCGAAATTCATAAAGTTATAATAATAAAATCTCGATGCCCCCTTCGGTTTCGCTGTGCGTCGCGCCGCGATAAACACGTGAATTGCACGGAAAATTTATAGCGGCATAACATTGGGTTTCATTAGTTTCCATTCGATTAAAACAACGTCGAAAGAGGAATGCGTTCACGAACACGTCTCATATTCTGATATACAGGGTGTACCTTAACAGGTGGTACCCTTGTTGGTTACAAATATGAGCGGCTCAATATCCAAAGTGACAAACTCCATCCAACAAAAATAAGACAAATTTTATATAAACAATGTCTTGTTTCTCTCACTCAAGACATATTATATTTTGTGCTTATTCTTAAAAATATAATAAAATATAAACGTAGCTTTAATATCTATTTTCAAGTAGTTCAATGCACTCAGTTCTACTTATTCAGGGTATCACAGGAATCATATAATAGTATATAAAAATGATATTAATTATGGACAAGTTTTATAGTATAGATTTGTACGATCATTTTCTACAATATTTTATATTTGAAGTATCCAACCTGAAGTGAGTCTCATCTGGCACATGTTAAGGTACACCCTATATATTACTTGCATTTGTGTGTGCATTGGTGGCATCTGTGGGTAATATATACACCGTGGAAGGCGGGCACACAGCTCGTTACCATTCATAACGTTATCTCGAATTATAAAGTATCTCGCATTTCATATCTTCGGCTCTTTCTCGTATCTCCTTAACGGCTGCCCGACAGGCTTAATCGACCGTTAATCGAAGCCGAGCAACAGGCAAGTAACCTTACCAGGAACGAGAGTTACAACCTGACAGGTATACCTTTACTATGTTATCTGTATTTCTAGGAGATTCGAAAGGCACCCACACACCTTGGTCAGTTTAGTAGTCGATTCGTAAAGTATCAAGCTGTGGTGCGTGATACCTCGAAAGATGTTGCTGAGATATACGATCGGCGAACGATATATTGCGCGTCTCTTTTTTTTCTGATACCCGTCAACGTATTTCACTCCTCCATTTTGCAAAGTGTCTTGAGCCAGCCAAGAAAGCACGTAGTTAAGAAAGAGAAAAAGAGAGAGGGAATGAGACGTAATCTATGTCCCCTGATATTTGATAGCGCGTTGAGTAGGGCACATTGATACTGGATTACTTTCATATGACATAATTATGCCGTCGGTTAATTGATCGGCTGATAATATCGAAACCACTAGGAAGTCGTGTAATTAAAGGTGTCTCATGAATAATTTAGATGAATATCTTAACGGACGGATATTCTTTATTCCGTGGTCGGGGGGACATCGGGATTACAAATTTGAAGAAGAATCGAGAATGATAATAATTGATAGGCGTGCATGATATACAAGGTATTTAGTCGAACGTTTTTAACGGTTAAACGATACTACTCCCGCCGGGAATTTCAAAGCGGAGAGTTTTACGAGATTTACGATCACGATAACCCCGATGAAATACGGTTAAAGTATCACATATTTCATATCTGTTACTTCTTCTCGAATCTCCTTAACTGCTGTCCGACGGGCCTAATTGGCCGTTAATCGAGTAGGTAACAGGCAACTAGGCTTAAAGGAATGAGACTTGCAACCTGACGTACCGTAATTCTTCACGATAATAGTGAAAAGGAGGATCCAGTCGTGCCTTAAACCCACCAGTGACAGCACCACTAATTGACGGGTTGCCAGTTGCAACCACCAGACGTGAAAGTCTTCGTCCGCTTCGTACCGCTGTCGCCGTCAGACTGTCTCTCTTTGATCTCGACACAATAATTAATCTGTTGCTTGTTTCGATAACCATAACCTTCATTGATTGTCTCTGATCATCGTTCAAATTTCATCATACCGACGTTCACTATTTACATTGAATTAAACGGGATTCGTTCCATTTGGAACCTGATAAATCAGACATTTCAGCAAAAACAAGATCGTACTCTCACCGGAGAATTCGGTGGCAAGTGAAAGTGAAATAGCGCATGCTTAGACGAGCGTTTACTATAATGCGTTTCGAATTAGTAGACTGAATCATGTGTTTTATAACTCAGCCAGTTTCGGATTAAGCGCGGAGCGATGTCCGCGAAGACATCACCGGACAATTCATTATTCTCATAAACGAACATCGTCTGTTTACGGAGAAGCAGAAACAGTTAGAGATCTGCTCTCCTCCAACTCTATGTAAATCTACCAGGTAATTCAATACGAATTTCGTGTAGGATTAAGCCCCGAGTTTCATCGTGTAGATTACCGGGTACACCGAGTTTTCTGCACGCTGGCTGCTATTTTCGTACGTCGACCAGCAACCGGATGGTCGATGACTCGCTTTGAGCGAGATATCGTGATGTTGACCGCATAAATCGACGGTAGATATGGCGGTTAGCTGTTCTACGTGTAGGACACACTATCAAGCAGGAAAATGTGTACACCCACACAATTTCAATTTGAACACAACACGGCTTTGCTGGAGAAGTGTGCGTTACATTCGTATGTATTGAAAATAATCTACTGTCGGATTACTTTGATGGCGTAGCCAGCTTAAGCGGATCAAAGAGACTCTACCCCCCTTTCTTCTGTCCTTCTCGTACCCACCACTCATCTTACCCAACCATTCTTCCCTTATCCTTCTTTTTTCTTTACCATCATTCGATTTGTTTCACTCCCTCCTCTACTTTGTTGGGTTTCACCGTGCAGGAAGAGATGTGTCTAATGCGGTGTTCGCATTAAAACCAACCGATTCTACGCACTCGAGTCTGGCCTTTCATCTCACGCTGATTTAACCGTGTTGTAAAAAGAATTTACTGGAGATCGTATATATCCAGTGGCTTGACACCTACTATCTTCACGGGGGTAAAACTGAAGAAGGAAGGAGTTATGCCAGCCAACAGTGATACTAACAAAAATAGACGCTGAAAGGTTTGTCACATTGGTACGTGCTCGATCTTTCTTCTGCTTGATCTTCCAGGAGGTTCCTTGTCTCTTCCCTTCCGACCACCGCGTAGTGCAACTCAACGAACATGACGACACATCGATGGTTTGTCGAGTGACTCACATGTTTTAGGGAACAAAATCTCTGACACGCTCTTCTGGGTCTCTCTCTCTCTCTCCCCCTCCTGGACTTCCTTTCCAGAATGCATTTCTGTTATTGGATGCCTTTGTTTTTCAGCTGTTCTTTATGTTCTCGTCCCCAGCACGATTTTCCAACGGTTTTATGTGTCACAGGTGCTGGCTCTTACGGCGAAATTGTTTCCAGCGAATATTTCATTCCAAGTGCTGTATCATGTGTGCGAAACACGAAAATTATTTTCATAACTAATCACCGGGGAAATGGAATCTAAGAGATCCCTGAGGTTTCCTCGCGGTATACATATTTTTTCGATTAGTCATGAAACGAATTTCTGAAACCATCCAATGCTTCCGTGCAGCTGCAAAACCGTTGTCTCCTGCGCAATATTTTGACTTACTATTATGATATATTGTACGATTTTTAGGAAATAAATAAAAAGAATCCTTTAAGTGCACCAATTTGTCGAAGCAGGATCACTGTGATATTTGTAAAGAATGGTCGATAACCCCGTATACCAAAAGCAATAGACTTTTTTCCTTAAGGTATACCCCTTCACATTTTATTTTATTATTATTATTAATTTAAAGTTCGAAATTCAATCGTATATTACGATGTATAGTGAATACAAAAAAATTTGCGACAGCCCCCACGTTGTGAACTCGGGGACGTCTTGACCCCGACTGAGGGTAAGGGATGCAGCGGGGAGAGGTATAGGTGTTGGGGTAGGTCAGTAATTAGGCGGCTAGTGCCGCAGTTTAAAGGGACATAGGTAATGCAACATGGCTGCACTTCCACAGTCGGGGTCGCGACGTCCCCGACTCCACAACGGGGGAGTGCACGCAAATTTTTTTGTACTATCTATATATTTATTTATTTTTTAATATATGATTAAAATTCGAACTTCATATTAATAAATTAATAATAATGGAGTAGCATATCTCCTAACCTTGTTGCAAGTTATATTAAAAATATGTTTAGGCATCATCTACCATCGATCTGGACCAGTTAGGATCGAAATTAGAGACTCTGATTTTTTGACAATTTTTGAAGGTATACCTCTTCACATTTTTGCGATTTTGGATCGACCCATTTTTTGGCCGAACAAATTTTTTAACCACTTCTTCCGACCCAAAATCATCATAGAATATGTTTATACATCATATACCATCGATTTGGACCATCTAGGAGCGATTTTGGCGACTTTTAATTTTTGAGAATTTTTGAAGGTATACCCCTTCACATTTTTGTGATTTTGGGCGACCCATTTTTTGCTCAAAAAAATTTTTTAACTGCTTCTTCCGACCCAAAATCATCATAGAATATGTTTATACATCATATACCATCGATTTGGACCATCTAGGAGCGATTTTGGCGACTTTTAATTTTTGACAATTTTTGAAGGTATACCCCTTCACATTTTTGCGATTTTGGGTCGACCCATTTTTGGCCCAAAAAAATTTTTTAACCACTTCTTCCGACCCAAAATCATCATAGAATATGTTTATACATCATATACCATCGATTTGGACCATCTAGGAGCGATTTTGGCGACTTTTAATTTTTGAGAATTTTTGAAGGTATACCCCTTCACATTTTTGTGATTTTGGGCGACCCATTTTTTGCTCAAAAAAATTTTTTAACTGCTTCTTCCGACCCAAAATCATCATAGAATATGTTTATACATCATATACCATCGATTTGGACCATCTAGGAGCGATTTTGGCGACTTTTAATTTTTGAGAATTTTTGAAGGTATACCCCTTCACATTTTTGTGATTTTGGGCGACCCATTTTTTGCTAAAAAAAATTTTTTAACTGCTTCTTCCGACCCAAAATCATTATAGAATATGTTTATACATCATATACCATCGATTTGGACCATCTAGGAGCGATTTTGGCGACTTTCAATTTTTTACAATTTTTGAAGGTATACCCCTTCACATTTTTGCGATTTTGGGTCGACCCATTTTTGGCCCAAAAAAATTTTTTAACCACTTCTTCCGACCCAAAATCATCATAGAATATGTTTATACATCATATACCATCGATTTGGACCATCTAGGAGCGATTTTGGCGACTTTCAATTTTTGAGAATTTTTGAAGGTATACCCCTTCACATTTTTGTGATTTTGGGCGACCCATTTTTTGCTCAAAAAAATTTTTTAACTGCTTCTTCCGACCCAAAATCATCATAGAATATGTTTATACATCATTTACCATCGATTTGGACCATCTAGGAGCGATTTTGGCGACTTTTAATTTTTGAGAATTTTTGAAGGTATACCCCTTCACATTTTTGCGATTTTGGGTCGACCCATTTTTGGCCCAAAAAAATTTTTTAACCACTTCTTCCGACCCAAAATCATCATAGAATATGTTTATACATCATCTACCATCGATTTGGACCATCTAGGAGCGATTTTGGCGACTTTCAATTTTTTAGAATTTTTGAAGGTATACCCCTTCACATTTTTGCGATTTTGGGTCGACCCATTTTTTGCTCAGAAAATTTTTTTAACCACTTCTTCCGACCCAAAATCATCATAGATTATGTTTATACATCATCTACCATCGATTTGGACCATCTAGGAGCGATTTTGGCGACTTTGATTTTTTAACAATTTTTCGGATTCGGATCTTTTATTCAGCTAAACGTGCATATTTACGTTCGTGGGATCGTATATCCAGAGTAGTATACCTGGTTTCATAAAGCGAAACAGTGTTTTATCTCGATCGAAAAGGTGATAACCCCGGCGAAGGTTGGCGAAGGCGGTAAACGGTACCGGCAGCAGCAACCACAAGAAAGAAGACAGCTGCGGTTGGAGAGGTTAAAAGCAGGGCTCTCGTTGTAGCATAATTGTACTTGTGCTATGAAGCGCAAGTCCGGAGGGGGTGAGATGCAACATATTGGCCCGTAGGTGACTCTTATCGACTAGGGGCAGACAGCCGGCCTGGTAGGAAGGTTGGCTGGCTCTCTGGATGCTGGGCAGATTTACGAGGACCGCTCGGATAGCGAATGATAAACGCGAGTCGAGATAGCTTTATTTATTCGCGCCGTGCCTATCCTCCGTTGCTTCGCAACACTCTCTTCTTCTCTCTTTTACTTCCTTCTGTATGCTGATTGTCAGTACCGCATCTCTCCACCAATGCCATTCCGTGCCGACTAGAATGTTTCTTCGAGTAATCACATCGTATTACATCTCCCGATACTTTGAACGACATATTTCATGTAACCCTTTGTGGTCCGCGATACTTTCGTCATTTCATTCCAGCCGATCCCCCGCCGAATCGATTAGTATCGTTTAGTTTACCGTTATTACAATATTTTAGCAGCTTACTAACGCAACGATATACTTATGAATGGATATATGTATTTATATGTTTTTTAATATCAATCAAGTATATTTATAATTTATATCGAATTAACTCGATATAAGACCCGTGGGAAATGCGACCAAGAGATTTCATAAAAAACAATAGACAGGGAGTATTCTTAAATTTGTTAAATCCAATTGTTCATATCTATATACGCCCATTGTATCAACTATACATTTTATCGCCTTTTTATATGACACTAGAATGGAACTGATTTATAACCCGTGTTTCACGCACGTTGTAAATCACCGTTATACACCGAATAATTTCTCGTTAATGAGTCATATTGCAGTAATGTTAAATGATAATCTGCGTTACCGATCTGCCAAGTTTTCCCAACGTATATTGCAAAACAAGCGTTTCCCATTGCGCTGAATTTTTCCCTATTCATTAGGGGCGGCAGGGGGGGGGGAGGGAGAGGCAGAGACTGTTTTAAATTGCAATCCGTAATGAAGTTTATAACGGCGTTAAGTAATTATAGTGGTCCGAGTACAATCGCGCGACCGTTAACTATAAAACACCAATTCGTTCGTCCCCCCGTTCCAACCGTTATGAGAGTATAATTGCTCGCAGGAACGCAAACTGGTGATACCCGAAGATAATCAACACTGTGGACCACATATGTGATCTTTCTAACTGTAAACCCTCTACAACGCCATGTAACTTTGAAGTCGCACACTCATCTATCCGTATCTTTCGTTTCGTTTCATTTTCTCGTAGCAATAATAATTATAAAAGTACATTTTTAGTTAAATTACTTGAATATACCACGGCGAATTGTTTGCGATTTTATATACTTTTATTTTATATACACAACGCGAATAATTGGATCCATTAATTAACTTAAATCCTTCGGCCGTAATTTACATGTAAATAAATGTGTAAGCATAAATTGAATTTTGATCGCAGTTTCTTCTTATTTTCTGTATTAAATTTGTATTATTATTTATTGTTCCAAACACAGCATCGTGTCTTATCAACGTAAAAAACTGGTAGTATTAATTACTGCAAGGATAGTAATAACTTAGGAAAACATTGCTCCAAAGACTTTGATGTAAGTACATACTAAACTATGACTGGGTTTCTTGTTATAAATAATTAACAAGATTCTATGTTCGGTGGTTCGATATCGATCGATGAAAAACAGGTTTAGCATTAATCGATCAGTCCTACCATTGCCGATTTATCTTTCGTTAATAAATGAAACGAGACTGGCCGGTCTGACGTGCGATCAATTGCCGCTACCTCTTACAATTAATCGTCGGCGAGATTCAATTTCTTTCGAACGTGTCCTATTAGTTATCGAAATGATTCGTAGCACTCGGCCACCTAATTCGTTGTAATTAAATATGCAGAATCATTTGCATCATAGTTCCATAGATATCAGAATGCAAATATTAAAATCCCGATTTTTCTTCGGCACATAATGGCTGCCGTGCTGTCTTCGAGATTAGAGTTTCTGCATATTTCAAGAAGCGCTAGAATATTTATTTCTCGAGGCATTCTTGGGGCAAATAACTTTCACCAATAAAGTGTTCTTTCGTGTTCCTCGGGGACTAAGGAAGAAAAATGTAATTTCTCTTAACACGTTGACTGCCGGACTGAAATCCGTGTTGTATAGCTGGATATATCGCCGGTGGTTCTAGTGTTAATCATCTCTGAGATTCAATTATTTGGTACGCGGTAAATTGCGTATGACTAAGTCAATCGCAACTTTATTTATTTGATAACTATATAAAAGAAGCGTGTATATTCATTAGAGCTGCACGCGATTTCCGCATAAATTATTGGACTGCCGTGCACCGAGGTAGTCGATAACGAGTGTTTCAATCGAATGACGGACTTTTCTATAATTAGCGATATAAATCTTCGGCTCGCTCGACCGAAATATACGGAACTTAATGAACACCCGTAAGCCACTTTAACTCGCCTCGCGGCTCACTAAATGTACATTGTTGATTGTTAGCCGGAGAATTTATTCCCTCCGTCAGTTTGAATTACGAGTAGAAAGTCGATAAGACACATCGAACTTAAACCACAAGAATAACCCGCTATATTTATGATATTCCTTTCAATTTTATCTAATCACATGCAGAACCATTAATTATTACCGGTCGTAAACAATTATATTTCGCGCATTACTTCCGGTAAACTTTCTAACACACGTCTCCTTTTATTCCCACCTTTAATAATAGGTTTACGGCTATTTTTTATGTACCTATCTCCAGAGAATTTCAAATTTCGAAATTTCGCTTAGAAGAAAGTGAATTTACATATATATTCTTCTCATTAAATAGATAAAAGTCAAATGCGTCAAAATGACGCGTTCCGCGAACCTAGTGTTAAATATCGCATTAAACAATTATCAATTATCACCGGTATTTTTCTCTTGACATTATTCAGTAACCAAATACTTATTCCATTTCTGATGGATTTCAAGTAGCAGTCGAATTTGAATTGTAAATTGCCCATACGTTTTTTGTGCAAAGGTTAAACCGTGGAATAATCTTATCGCTTAGGTTACACTTTCAATGTATGGATATATTTGTAATATGGACAGCTTGGGAGAAGCAGAAAAATGTGACACGGAAAAGTAAACTTATTACCGTTAGTTTGGGGATTGACTGGTTTCTACAATGTTCAGCTGACAAGACGAAGATACGAAGGGCAAGTAGCAGTTGGATGTATTTATTTAGGACAGTACGATCTAACGAAAAGGGTCTGGTGAAATGGATTGCTATAAAACCGATGCTTGACGTTGACATATTTCAAGCTGCCCACCGATGTTTTCCTAGACTTCTGAAAAATTGGCCGATATAATATCGGATTACCCCACCAGCCAGCCTATTTGTTCAGTTACCATTGCCAATTTCCATATTATGTCTCAGATTAATTATAGAGTAGCCACTTTCGAAAATATTATATTTATTAGGGCTACCGGAAAGTAATCAATCACTTTCTGCACATTTTATAAAACCCGATTTATTTGTACATATTAAATATTAATCTATTATATAATTGGCATCGTTATCTATGATCCTACACCGACGATCTTTCAATGCCATCATTTCTGATATAATAAATTCATTGATAATTTATGTCCATTTGAGAAAATAACAAATTATTCGGTGTATAAAATAACAGATCATTCGACGTAGTACATCGAAAAAGATAGTTTGCCGATTTTTTAGGAGCATATTGGTCGAAATTGAGCATTCTCATCATGATAAAGAGACGTAAAAGGTTGCAAGGAAAAGAGAATGGAGAATGAGAAAGTAGGTAACAGCTTACATAAATTTGAGCGTGTATACCGATGAGTACAGGGTTGGTAACCGTGTTCCATGGAAGCCTTTCTTTGAAACGATTCTCATAAGCTCGACATAAAATAACTCCATTTCAGGGTGGCATTGCAACGCTTAGCACCTGGAGTGGAAGTCACGGGATGCAAGCGGCCCCTAGGAAAATACACGTAGACGATGCTTCGTTTATGGAAATGCGTTTAGCTTATCTCATATTCGCTAAGCGAACTGAAACTTCACTGTCCCAGCCTTTCCGTTTGCCGAAGGAATTGCAGGGAAAACGAGCGTTTACTTGTCATCCTGTTATTTATAATAGATGGACGCAATTTTCACTCAAAAAGAGATCCTTTCTTTTCATTACGCCACGTCTTCCCTCGCAAATGTTTCAAGGAAATGTGAGTAACTCGAAGCTCGTTAAAACTTGTTACAATTATTCTCAAAATAAATACAAATCATGTAAAATGTCTACAAATAATATGACTGATGTATGCATAAAGAAGATTTATCAAAAAATTACTCTCAAGATTGAATGACTTAAAGCAGTGATTTTGAACCTTTCTATCTCACGACATACATAAACTGATTACTAAAAATTCTACGGCACGTTAAAAGGTATATTATCTGTTTTGGTTGATCTGACAAAAATGTATACTGTTTTGACTGATTTAAAAAATTATTGTATCGTCCACGTTTGTGTGAAAGTGGTAATAGAATAATTATTTGTCTCGCTGTAAAGGAAATGACATTGAATGATATTCGCTGAGTCTGCCTTCAGACTGCAAACCATTCGTCCGCTCCGACTATACATTCCCGATCTCCGATCCACGATCTTCGCCGACTAAATCAAAATAATTTTCGTGCACAAACGCCAGGATGAAGAATGAGAGCCACTGACCCCTGATGGGTTCTTTCACAGCAAGCAAATGAAAAGTTAAGAAGGTGCTCGCGGTGCCTTGTCGTACCGCTTCGCCTGGCATAATGATTAGCAGGGGTCCCGACGTGGCTACACACAGACACGTCCGGGACAAGAGAAAGATCGACGAAGACGTGGTCGATTGCAGGGGACAGAGACGCAGCAAGGTGCTTACACGAAGAAGAAAGATGAAGAGAGGCACATGGTCTAAAAAGACGCTGCCAAGGGGAAGTAAGAGAGGAAGAAGAAAACGCCGAAGAGCATGATGATGATGAACAGAAGAAGATGAAGAAGAAGAAGCTACGGAGGATGGAAGGTATGGAAGAGGAGGAGGAATTACGGTGGGGAAGAATGATAAAAGAGGTAAGACAGATTCGCCTGTCCCGTCTGTCTATCCCGTTTGTCCGTACACTGTCGGCGGCATGCTTCATGTCGAGCTGACAGCTCGTATCTACATTCTGCCCGCGAGAATCTTTATAAGCGTTCGTGGGCGACTGACGAGCTTGATGACTGGCGGGCGTGACGCCTGGTGCCTCGCCTGACTTTGCCTGACTGCTTTCCTTCGTACCTCGTTACGGAGAACCACATTCGAACCAAAGGGGAAAGGAGTTACGACGCCATGCCTAGCTATTGCACGGGACAAGCCTTCGATCTGACAGTCATGAGTTTCCGTTGGCTTTCATCGTCCTTTCCGTCAGTTCTCTACTAAGGAACGCTCCATTATTTCTCGATCGCCTTGTTTTACATGCTGTCTATATTTCCGTTCACCTATTCCTTTCTTCTTCTACTTCCTTTCTCTTGCCGCCAGCTGTCTTCTATTATTTGAAATTATTCCGTTGTTGAGGTACACCGACCAGATTAGATTACGAAACTGAAAGATTGAAACTCCTCCGAGACGTTCTATCTTATCAGTTTCTCGACGTTTTCTGGTTTCGTATTCGACTATTATGATAACTATGACTGTCTCTTGAACGCCAACGCGTGCCATTATTGCATTGTGCGTTTCGGATGAATGGAACTTTCGGGACTTATTTATGAAGCATTGTCGGCTTTGTAAACGTGACTTCACTTCCGTCGGAATAGACCGGCGTGAAATTCTTGTTAAGGAAATGTATTGTGGTTGTCGACCCTTTTTTTGGTGGAACGAATAGGATTTCCAAAACAGTATTTATGCCATGCCACATTCGTTTCAGGTTTAGTAACAACTGCTGTATTAATATTACTATCATCATTTGCAAGTTAAAGTATACCACTTTTAAATCACACTAAATTAAAAAGCACGGGAATGGGTCACATTTAAATTTTTTACCGCATTCATTTGATTTATTTTAGTTCCCCCATTTTGGTATCAACGAATGCAAATATATATGCATATACTTGCCGCATCCCTTTGCTAGAATTCCACGAGAGTTTATTCGATAACGAAGGGAATTGCGCGAGGGATATTCGTAATAAATTGTGTAAACGTAGAAACTTATAATTGGTAAAGTGGATTAAATATAAATTTATATTAACAGTACACGACGTCCGTGGACCAAGTGGAAATATTTAATATACGACCGTAAGATATTTATTGAAACGTTTCGTCGAATCTCGCGACTCGTTTCACTTAAGTCCGAATGCCAAGTAAAACTTACCTACACATTAACATCGTGCGGTAAGCGTGTTTGAACTATTAAGGGGAGCCAAAAACTAGTCGTGGATCCTGATGCATTATTCCGTTAAGTGGTTCTCACAAATTCGACCTTAATTGTGGGGATGACAAATGGCACGGCTGTATCCGGCATGTTTTGTTTCTTCTTGGAAGTCAGCGACATTGCAAAGCGTTCCACAACGTTGCCAACGGACGTACCATATTTGAGAACTAGGAAGGAGACTTAATTAAGGGACACGTCAGAGTGTCGGCGCCGTTGCATGCCTTTGATTTTGAAACGTGTCCATTAGCACGCTCCGATGTTTGTCATTTATCTTTTCCTCCTCGTTACGAAAACGGTCTGGTTCATCGGACATCGAATTAAGATAGAAATATCATTCCTTGTACACCTTCATTAAAATCGGACTCGCATAATTGCTACCAACAGATCACTCTTATTCCCCTCGAATACCTGGCATCGTGGTTACAGAAATAGTTAGCATACCACGGGTCTCATAAAAAGCATCATAAACACGTAAGAAATAGAATCTATTTGTAAAACATTAACTACTGTTTTTCATATGCCCTCTCCAGTTTACTGAAATGAAATTGTCCCGTGGAAAAAAACTAACGGTAGCCTTGAAAGGTTTCGGTCAAAGGTGAAGGAGAATTGAATTCAGAAGTCTGGGTGACTTTGACATTTTTCTACGGCGGAAACAAACGCCGACTGAGAAAGGGAGAGTAATGTTTGTGTGCGATTGTAGCCGGCTCGAAATTAAGTTGAGAAAACGCGCTTAAGTGCAGGGCAGACACGTGAAAGATCAAAGAGGCCGCAAACTGAGTGACGGAAACCAGCTGTTAGAAGATGTTCCTGACCGTCCAGATTTATACACCCATTTTCTTCCTTTCTGATGCACCACAAAGTACACTTTCTTTTTCCATCTCCCTTCCTACCGCGGCTTATTTACTTAATGACATTCAGCACATGTCTCGGTGTCTATGGGGGATCCTCTTTATGGCGACGCTTCTATCATAAATAAGGACACTGTGAAGAGACTAGGTTTATTTGTTACACTTAGGAAGGAAGAATATCCTTCTGTCCACCAGACACATCCTACGTGCTCTTAAAAATATCCAGCTGGCCACTATAAATAATGACACGATGCAGAGCAATTTGCAGCAGACATCCGTCCATTAAAGAAGGACCACGAATAAATTAAAATTAGAAAAACACATTCAGTCAAACCAAGAAATTCCGGTATTCCAATGAGGATGACACTCGAAATCACTTTGGTTCAGGTTTTCAATAGGAAACTAATAAGCCCGCTTCGTTCCGCTTTGACTTCTCGCATTGGGAAATATGTCTTTGAGTCTTTTAAAGTGCCGCATCATTTGACAATAGTTTGATGGCCTCTGAATGGACATACAAATTGAGTGAATTCTTATGGGAATGAAAGAAAATGCCTTCTGGTAAGATGGGACCTCAGGCCTCGAAAGCCAACAGCATTGATTGGACCGTTTCCACGCCTTTACAAAGGGATTTCCGGAGGTCAAAATTGTGGATCCCTCGAGAGCAATTTTCGGTGACATTCTTCGACCGCACAATCACGCGGGTTTTTCCGAAGTGTCCTTAAAGGTGTCCGAAAAAAGTTCTTCCGAAAGAAGAAGAAAGGACTCGAACGATTTCGTGTTTGCTTGTAGAACAACCCTCGAAGAAGATAAACCTACTACTTTTAAGGCTATGCTAGTTTGCATTTCAAGTGGATTACCAAAACCGTTGAAAGCCCTTGTATACACTTTGACCATTCAACATGAAACTTTTAAAAATCCTACAAGAAAACACTGCAAATAATTCTTTTCCCACAGCATTCTTCTTGTTCCATAAATTCCCGTTTAATATTGTTGTTACCGAAATCAAATTCATTAACTATCGTTCTCACATACAAATCACGGCTGCAATAAGTGCAAGAGAATAGTTTTGAAAAAGATGTAGTCAATGAATTTTACTTCTAAAACGACGATACATTCTAGTAGAGCAAGACTGACGAATGAACGCAGAATAAACAAATAAAATAAGACAGAACAGTAGCAGTTACGAAACAATAGTGACTCCAGTACTTTGTACAGCTTATTATAAAAAGTAGAGAAAGGACTTAGGGTCAGTTATGTGAATCATTGTACACCATTGGAACGTATAGACGGTTGTTTAGGATTACAACACGGAGAGATAACCAGCAGCATGAGATACATAATGCAGCAGGTATTGTGAGCCGTACTGCGTCCTCCTGCATACAAGACGTTCTACCGATGCATTCTATTGCTGTTTGGAATAAACTCTGTCGGCCCACCACCTCCCTGGGCTGCTATATAATCTCCATGCACATAATACATACTGTATTCATGGCTCTCGTTTTGACTGCCACTTTACTCGGCCATATTTGACAGAGGACTTTTCGGAATGACTGCGTTAACGTTATCCACCTTCTATCGAGCTGTCTGTTACAAGCACCTCACCCAAATTTATCCTCGGATATGTTAATGTCAGAAAAAAGTTCTTCCCACGAAAAAACATGCACTTGGTCATGAGTTTGGATATAATTTATAAAGACTGCTAGACTGACGATTTATGCTTCTTATAGTTGGTTACAGTCGCGGCAGTTTATTTGTTTACAGACTGAATGTGGTCTCAATAATTGTTCTCATTGAAATCATTATTCTCTCCGCAATTTCTAAGTAGATGTTCATTTCAGCTGCTTTTGGAAATAGTATTTTAAGCTTCTAAAGGTGGTTGGGATCATCGGAAAATAGTTCCGACGGAGAGATTAATTTTCACTGTTCTTTTGGAGTATGAATATCCGAAGATTTTAAAGAGGTCTGTATACCATTCATCCAGATCAGCGAATAATCCTTTTCGTATTTCCGAGATCGTTAAGAAATGTCAGTGGATAAAGTACTCCGTTGGTGGCGATCGAACAGCTGGATTTCATACTGGGAGGTTCTTAGCTAGCAGGTAAGCGGCGGTATGTTTCTCACCTGACAGCTTAAAGTAAGGGTTGGAGGGTGACATGGATCATGACAGCCGGAAATGACAGGCAGTGTATAATATTTGAAATCTGGCCCCAGGGTATAAACTCTAGTTCATCGTAGCAAGTAAGTACCCCTCGGAGAGATGTAATCCGGGATGAGCTACGATTTGTTTGGCTTGTCGTTAGCGTCCAGGGTATTTGCTAATCACTAGGCACATTGGTAATGGATCTTCAACGTGCTGTCTACTTGCGTTGATTGATAGGTTGATTCTTTCGGAACTTCATGACGGTGTGTCAATTAGGATTTAAGGTTTAAAAGCCTCTGGGTTAATGCCGTTGACGTTTGTAACCGAGTCTAAATGACGTGATGCTTAAGGTGGGACATATCGCTAAGTACCTTCATAAATTATACTTTACCAAATTTCCCTAGCGTGGAAGCATGTTTTTGAATACGCTTCAAATGTGTAATGTACTCATAAAGTATCTTAATTATATTACAAGCTGACTGTAATCTAAAAGACATGTCGAGCAGCGATATAGATTCACCTGTTTCAACCGCCACCTGATGATAGTATCATCGAGTACCCCCGAGCATGATATCACGTGCGATAAAGTCAAACAGAGGAAAGTGTCACGCGATGTCGTATTCACGTCGCGTATAGGAAACTAACTAAAACGAGCATTCCGGATGTTGTCGTTCCAAGTCTGTCGTTTCCTAGTTCGTTTGGACGTTTATACCACCGCGCGCGTCACTCTGACTATTTCAAATTGAACTATATTTCCAAAGAATTCCGAGCAATCTTCCTCTGGTATTCATCCGACACTCTCGTTACTCGGGTAACCAACTAAATGGAACGAAATGGAACGCAATGGAGGAAGAAAGACAGAAGTACAGATAGAAAAGGTGTTGAACTCTTGTTAAAGGATTGTATACGAGCTAAAAGCATAGTCAAAGTACGTAGCCGAGGAACTTGTAAGATTTGCGATGGGCCAGAACGCGAGCATCTTACGTCACGGAAACGGAGTGTATCGCGGCGTGGCTTTTTGCTATGGCGTGGCCGTGACTCGAAGTAGCTCGATGTAACATCGGGTCCATGCTTATGCGGTCCCTCCGTTCCTCAGTTCCCGCGTAGCGTTATTTATCACGGTCACCATAGGCTCGCAGGCGGCAACTTTGTGCCATGCCAGGCCGCTCGTAGCCAGAATCGCGATACAGCCGACCAGATATAATTTTATTATACCTGCGGAGTGAGAGTGGAGGGTAGTTTATCAACAGCTGAGTGAACTGACTCTACTTCTTTCTTCCTCTTTTACGCTTATCTCCGTTACACTCGTTATGCGTATGCTTTCGCATTTCACCCTTCCCACTCGATCTTCTAGGTTCTTTCATTTCTCGTCCTTCCTCCTCTTGCGTCCCCTATTCGAGTCCCATCTTGGTCCCTCGTATGTTTATTCCGCGTGGTTCTACACGGTGCCACGCCATGCCACACCATGCCACGCCATGCCACGCCACGGCGCGTCAGGCAATAATATAGTGCCGGCGGGCTATAACGGCGGTAATGTATGGCCGACACTCCGTGCAAAAGGGGTACGCCAGCCCAGAGGACGCCAAGGGTGAACAGGCCGAGCCACTCTGTCACGCAGTTTTCACTGAACGCCTCTTCTTCTTCCTGCTCTTCCTCCTTCACTCATCCTTCCCTTCGTCCTCCACCTCTTTCGTGTCAAGAGATTACCGCCTCCGATAATTACGACGTTTGCACCCACCGGCGCCGATTTGTCTTTCAGGTTCGCGGAGAGGTTGCGATTCGATGTCGAGCGCCACGTCCGCTGACGTTCTTCGATGTTTCTTCCTTCCTTCCTTCCTTCCTTCCTTTGGTGGCCGTGCCATCGCCATGTTAAATATTAGAGAGAGGGAAAACACGGAATAGTCCTTTTCTTTGCCAGGAAATTGATCGAGGTGTTCAATCATGTAAAATTTGTCGTTACTCTGATTAAATCAGATTTATGAATTTAACTGTTATAATTGCGGAAAGGAAGCTGTTGTGGAAGACAAACTGCGGACACTCGATGCAATAAAATTATGGTTTCTTGCACACTCTATGTATACAAGCTATTCCCGGCAGCACTAGAAGAACGCGTTAATTTAAATGCTTATCTACACCTTGCACACCAGACCACGCTTCAATCTTACGGTATAATTAATTTCATAATATTCCTTGGGTTTGCCTCGCTTAATTACTCACAATTAGCTTCGAAGCAACTGAGCTGGCGGTACCAAGTCTGATAGAAAAAGATGATAAGAGAGAGAGAGAGGAAGAGGGTGAGGGAGATATAGAGAATGGGAAAATCTAGAGTCGAAGAGGGTGGAAGAAGGAGGAGGAGTAGAAGCAGACCTGCGTAGGCGAAAAGCAGTTAGCAGCCTCTCGGGTTCCGCTAAGCGTTTAGCGGTAAAATTAATTACCGCTTGAGTTTCAGCGAATGCACTGACTGTATAATGGACGCGATTGATATGAAACGTATACGCAATCTATACACACACAAGGACCAACTAATGCGCGTATAATTGGCGATGCATGTAAAACGTATACATCGCAACGAGTTCTCTACCTAAATGAAGTTCCTGATCCTTGAACACCGTATCAAGCGTCTGTACGCTTTCACCAGAATAAAAAAAAAGAGTGGCGCGGGGGAAAAGAGAAAGAATCACGGCGGATCGTGTTCGTAATTAAACTGACGCGAATGAGGCTAATAAATTTGTGAGAGAGCATAAAACGAGTCTTGTAACTCTATCGAGGTAATTGCGGCGACCACGCCTCGTTGCCGTGGGCTGCGGTTGGCTCTCTTACACCTTTTCGCATACCGCAGTCTGATATGCTATACTGCGGACCGCTGTAATATCTACCGTGTACCTTGTCAAAGCGTCAGCCCATGCCAGCACCGGTGTCAGAAGTTAGACAAGGAACGGGAACAAACAATTAACGAGCAACCCGTTAACCCATAACGTGTCTATTCAATGCGAATGACGTACTAATGAAAGATAAATCTAATGCCCTGCCTATCGAGACGTACGACTTCCACCATGTATTATTCTCCTTTCTTCTATAAAATGCTGTTTCTTTTCTCACACTCTGCGTACTAATTTTCCTTCATTCTTTCAAGTGTCTGATATAAATAAGCCGACCCGTGATGTCCGATTGCAGTGGATTAAAAACTTAATACAGTCATTAAACATGAAATGAACATTCAGTGAATATGTCTTTAGAGGAGTCGCAAAACGATCGGTGTACGGCCGCGGCAAATCCTGGTGACAAGATTTAAAAATTCATTCCCCCAGACAGGCGTGCGTGGTAACATAACGACGTTATTAAACAGTACAAAGGAACTCGCACCACACGGCCATTAACGTCGAGTAGACTCGAAGAGACTTCCGAGGGCGCGACGATCAACGATCTTGCCATACTGTGTTCACCGGGAGTTTATGTGTGTCCGTAAAACGCACCGCGTAGAATATATGCCAGCTAAAAGCCAGAGAAGCTAACCGGTTCCTGGAGCCAAGATGGCCGCTATGAAAGTAGAAAGGTAAAGGCGAAGAGAAGAAGAAGACGATGATAAAGAAGAAGAAGAAGAAGAAGAAGAAGAAGAAGGGAGGCAGCCAGTGAGGCAGCCAGCCGAGCAGGCAGGGTGGGCACAGACCGATCATAACTCAGGTGGCCGCGGACAAGCAGCGCTTGTTCCGTGCATTCGGAACACGGAACACACACGAGTTCGCCGACGTTGTGCACGATGTGCCTTCCATGGGCGCCCGGAACAACACTCTTTCTCTTTTCCTCTACCACTCTGCCTTTTAGCCTTCATCCCTTTCTTTCTGCTTACTCTTCTCCCTTACACTTTCGTTTCTTCTCCTCGTGAAGCATTTGGACGTTCGTTGCGCGGACGGTGGCAGCCACGGCACGCCGCACAATCCGAAGGATCTCTGTCGTGTATAGTCTTCACCAAGAGTTCCTAGATCCTTGAATAATACACATCCTTCTTCTGACTACTTGGATTATCATTAATTTTCATCTACAATTATGCTGCTGCGTTATGAACCGAGTCCTCTTGTACCACTAAATCACATCTTGAAACGATGTTCTTTTATTACGATACTTGTTACGTACTAGATTACAGACTTAATACAAGGAAAGTGTGTGTGCGATTTTTGTCATTGCAGAAATTGCATGGAAAATTAAAGACAGAAATAGGTTTACACGGTATTATTAATGATACGACTTGTCATCAATTAGGGATAAGTAAAGAGGCCACAGTAGAAAAGGAGCGCCATTAGTCAGACATGCCAGTAGTAATAAGGTAATTTGAACGACATGAGATATGCGGTAGCCTCCGTCTAGTAAAGTGTAGCGCTTATTACGAGGGTAATAATTCTCGTAAAATTTCACATAATTATCCGTCAGATTCCCCGTAATACCAAACTTGTATAATTGGCAGAAATCGAAATTTTATCGGAAAACGACGGGCACACGTATGCACATATAATAGCCGATAAATATTCCATGCTTTCGATCTTCCCTTACATAGCACGGCTTTATAAAGTTTCTAGAAACTAGAGTTTACTCAGTGACATGTGGTCGGCCGAGGTCTTGCCCGTTGAAAATTTTATCTTATCGATTCATACACGGCTTTTAACAACTTCGCATCAATCCTTTTAGAACTTCGGACATCAAGTTTCCTGACTGACAATCACATTGTCCTACGTTGTCATTGCGAAGACTTTTTCATCGTACTTCTTACAAGAGCTTAATCCTTTTGATATAATTTACATGACGCTTGCGTTGCCGTCAGGCATCTACAGACTACGCGACAGACTTGAAACAACAATTTTAACGGTCGATTCAGTAGTTTCTGATTGAAATCAGAATGGAATTTTATGAAAGAAAATATGGAACCGAAATTCACTAGAATCGAAATTAGAGATGCTATATGTACAACAAAGTTATGCGTGGATTTGATAAAGCATGTTGCAACTTTTGCTAAGGAATGTACCACGAGAGTATACCGTCGCCCGAAGAAGAACCGGCTACGTGGTCGCCAACTCGTATCCGTCCATCCGTCGCGCTACAAATGAAGACTTTAAATAATTTAGTGACCGGCTGTAAATCCCATCGGGAAGCGACGTTAATCGATACACGCCGCTGTGTACTGCGCCGTTATACAGCCCTAGAACATTTATGAATGCGTGCTATTAATCACGAGATAATAATATCGCGTGTGTGTAAGTCCACGGCACTCGTGTGCACGCGCAATGCACTTAGATTATAGTCTCGCCTTAATGTGCGTATTGTGCAAGCCAATTCCTTTGTTACAATTATATATGCTCGACGTTTTTTATTAAACCTCGCGGGCATTCGCGTGGTAACAGTTTGCCATACGTTTTTATGATGTCTCTGGTAACGCTTTGTTTTTCGGCGGAGTGTTGACGTCGAATACGATAACCGTGTCCACAGGAGTATTGTTTATCACGAGGAATTTAGAGCTCAGGAAATGCATACAGGCGAGAAACGATTGCTATAGCTATCCTAAATTACCATGGCATCCACCGGATATTTTGTAGCCCCGCAAATGTATTCCGTATGTGAGAGGCAGTGGATTGTGCATTTTGATACCAGACGCGGCACGGTTTGCCATATCATTATGGCCTCCGACGTTTACAGGTTAATACTTAAGTAGTTTACGTTTACTCGTTATTATCCCCTTCTGATATTCGTAGTGCCATAAATGACAGAAGCACGGACTTAATACGCGCACTAAAGCGATTTATAATTCGCCGGTTATCATTTATAATATGGTGTCCGAGGGCTTATAATAAACTAGGAAGGAATGGAATTGTTCAAACGAGCCGGATCAAGTCAACATCGAAACTTGCAAGGATAATGCATATATCCTTAATACCGCATACTTCGAATTCCCTCTGAACATGGCCGATCTTTATTTATGTACTACTCCCCCTGCGATATTTTATCTGGATTTTCAATGAGGATATTTATGGTGTCCCCATAAAGAGACCAACTAATTCCATCTCATATCGTATTTATTTAATAGCCTCATTACCGGTGATCTTCTGGTTATCCGATGAGCCATTTTCAGACTGGCGCGTACGGATCAATTTATACCCCAGAATCGTTGCTAATAAATTACGATAATAGCATTAAGATAGATGGACGGATAGCCGCGTAGGCGTGGAGACGCGAGGGCGGACAATATTTTAGCGTGCAGTAGCTTTATGACCAGAGGTTACGAGCCAGGAAGAGCCATAACGCCTCGTATCTCGTTGCCTCGTTGCCTCGTACCCTCGGCTCGTTCCTTGCATTTGCGGGAAAGCTCAGCACGGGTGCCAATTCCTAGGAGCGTATCGGACCATAAACTGACTACGTGATGTATGTTACCTTATACCCTCTTCTTCTGCAATCCTTCCACCATTGCTTTCGACCCTGAGTCACCCTCTGCTCATCCAATACGTCCACACCACAATTTTCCTTACTCCCCGTATCTCTACCCATCAAATTTCGTGCAATCGGTTTCGTGACAAACACCAAGATCTGTTTCCCATCTTATTTCCGGTAAATCCTCTTGCTTATGTTTCATCACTGAAAACATTGCCTAATCAATATTCTAGCATACTGAATATCTAAGTCTGCTTGATTGCCGTATATCACTTAAAATTCAAAGTTCACATAAATGGGATACAGTTCTTTCTTTACTTGTCTGAATTTACCCCCATTAAACTACTAATCCAGTAACAAGCGGTTATAAAGGCTTGACGTACAATTAGTAAGTTGTTTCGAGTGAAGTAACGACACGACTCATTATTGTCAAGCGTGTGTCGTCGGAGGGCTTTTATTCACCCAGTAAAGTGGAACACTGGCGCGGTAGAAAAGCGAGCCACCAATATGAATAAATTAAACTATCCCGCCGGTTGTATATCGTAAGCGCGAGCCGTAACACTCAAAGGCTCAGTAACGAGAGTAAATCACGGATTTATCGCCGTCCGTCGGAGATTATACGGTAAACACGTGTGCAGTTTATCGCCGGTAACTGCATTCGGCCGTCGTAAAGGCGTGCGCTCGTACTCCCCGCAACAGAACCGTACGTGACGGCCCATATTTTTCGTCACCTATATGCCGAACGGTGAAATTTCAACACCGATATAAGATTACTATACTATTCTTGCCTGAACATTTTTCTGGCGCGACATTCGCGAACGCGAAGCGGAAAATTAACGTCCGCGTCACATTTTTCTGCGAAGCTTTCCTTCCCGATAAAAGCAACGATTTCAATGGCCAACATTCAACTCCGTCATTTAAGAGACGTACAACTTCAATTTACATAAGTTTGGCACAATATATTTAATTAGGGTTAATATTAAAGTCATTCAAAGTATGAATGGATCAATGACTTTTTATTAAATCTAGTGATACCTTAACGACTTTGTCAACTCTGTTTAATAATTCCATAGGAATTCGTAGGAAATGTTGAAATGATCTGTTTTAATTTTTAATTTTAATTTTTATTTCATGTTATTTCGAATCCTTCTTAAATCCCTGATCCCTAAGTATTGAAGAGATTCATGTCGTTCGGATGTGGATCGGTTTATTAGATATTCACAAGTTGTAGCGGGGAAAGAATATGAGGAACTACTAGAAAAACTATAAGAGACCAGTAAAGAGATATTCGAAGAATTCCTCCGAAATAAGAGATAAAAGGGAACCTTTCCTGAAAGTGCCGGCACTGCCACTGTCGGAGTTCTTCCTATTCCCGACGGGCGTTCGTACACGCCTATGGACTTGGATGCGGCTATAAATTAGGTTTTATGAGAGAGATAAAATGCGCGTTATTATCTAAACGGCGACGCCTTTACAGAGAGATCGTGGCCCACGCTATTCTTTAGGCACTTGCGTGTCTACGTGCGCATACATAGATTTCCAAGTATGTTAAATGTGTAAGGCATTCACCCTCGAATTCGTTCCGTCGAACCGTCGAACCGTCGAACCCTTCGTAATACGCATAGATTGACTGTCAAGTTCAGGGAATGAATAGGAAATTGGATGGCAAAGTATGATAGCCCAACACGAAAGATAGTATTTATCACCTAATGTTTCCGTATTCGTTGACCATTTTTGAAAATCCCTTACGTGAAAATGTGCCGTTCCACGATAGGGATACGACATTTTTGTTACCGATATACAGCTTGGAAACGATATGAGATTACTTTGATCCTAACTTACTATGCTCGCAAAAGTCTACAAGGATATTAAAGTTCTTCTTTCAGATCAATTATAGGTGACATTAATATTACACGTTCATATTTCATGCCCATGTCGTAGACTGTTATCTATGATACTAATCACAAAGTATATTACGTTTCCCCGCCATTAGTTCAGTTAATCGTATCAGTGAAAAGAGATTATAGCATTTGATGTCTCCAGTCATAAACGGGGAGAATTTATTGTCTCTCATAAGTAGGTTCGGAATCGATATGAAGCCGTTACGTTGGCTGCAAATTAATCTTTGATCTCGAATACTACCGAGAAGGGGTTCGGGAAGGGAGTCTGTTTATGCATCCTGAAAGACGAAACGCACTCGGAACGACGTACCACATAATTTATAACAATGGCGTTCACAAGAAGAGCAGCTAGAAATGACCACCCAGTGGCAGAGTAAAGGATGTTCAGTCATAACATCTGATGAAGCGAAACATTAACGAGGCGATATATCAGTCGGCTCTTATAGACGATGCGTGGGCTGCATCTTGGACATCACCCAGAAGAACGAGTACGAAATGAAATGTGAAAGAAGTAATTCCTCGGGACTTTCCGTTCCTCTGTTCACTGGAGTGCTAACAGACTCTTTGGCTTATTCACGACTGGCATTAAATTGTTTGGATGATGGAGCATCGTTGAAAGTATAAAATCAATAATCATATTCCGGAGAGGATGTGCATTGCTAGGGGTATTGTTGATGTAACGCTTCGTAATTCAGTGGAATCTGCATAATCCGAACTAATTAAATCACGCGGATGTTTGGTCCGGTGAAACAATTGTATTTACTTTTTCGCACTTAATCAGGTCTCTGTATGTAAGGGAAAATGTGACTACATAGTAACAACGAATTTTATAGAGTAATTGTGTCTGTAAATAGACATTAAAAGTGAACGAGATAAAAGACTGTTTAAGTCTGGTTGTAAATAGCCATGAAGTCGTATTTGGAATGGAGAAAAGAAAGTAATTCTGGAACTTTATAAGACAGGGTATTTAATGAAGTTGGCAGATCCTAGTAGCACATATGTAACGTCAGATAATAAAAATACTGCGGCATGCAGTAATGTCATGATCCAAGAATGGAAATATCATAGCCGCATTGGTATCTACGTAACACAGATAACAAAGTATCCCCTTCTTTCGATACAAGTCATGTTATTAACGAGTAGTAAAGCAATAAATTCCCGAAAGTAATATAAATGTCTAGCGACGTTGACACTGTATAAAAACCAGATGTCCTCTACTCAAATAAGCATTAATCAGCCGACAAAAAATATTCAATCCCGACCGATGCATATCAAATTTTATTGCGCAATATCTGGTGAAGAAGCTATTATATTAATCCACTCAATAATTCACTTTACTACCACCAAATTGAGTCTCCTTCATTACGAGGCATAGACGCTCGGCAGTGTAACCAAAAAGAAAGCGACATCCCGATAAAAATTCAACGGTGCTTCCCCGAATGGAACTCGAGTTTTGTGCGAGAGCAACCAATAAAGGAAGACAATAAATCGTCGGTGGAAAGATATGAGAAGGCTAAGCAGGAACATAGTGGCCCGGCCCATTATTCATTGGCTTAAGCCGGACTCGTAGCAGCTAATGAGGTCGGCATACCGGCGAGTCCGCGGCTATCATAGCCGATGGACAAGCATAATAATCCAGCAACGATTGCCGATCGGCAAAACGTTCGACGGCGTGCCACGGTAGCCACAGATGGACCGTCGATAGGCCTCGCCGACTGCGTGTCGAGAACCGAGTGAGAAACCATTCTTGGAAGCCGTTAACTATGTCGCGTCGTGTCGTGACGCGTGTTCGAACCCCTGTACTCGCTTCTGTGTTAGCTCCCGCAATCGCTTATGATCAATAGCTTTTTAATCTGCTCCCTAACTAACCATTTTTCACTCATTATCTTCGCCGTTTCTCACAGCCCCCGGGAAATTAGATGCTACATAATGCAACGTTAGTTATGACCCCATGCGCTACTCGAAATCGCCGTGCAACGATGTTTTGCTTAGAAACTAAAACATAAGGTATAAAGTAATTGTTCATTTCGTTAGAAATCATTCTCGTTGTTTATAAGCGTTGTGTATAAGAATTCGTTATCGCACGATTTTAATGAACCGTAGCATACAATGACGTTGCGGTTCCCGATTATTGTATGACAAGCGGAATGATTATACCGTTGTCTATTTACCGATAACGATAGATGAATTACAAACGGATGCCAGTCGGATGATATTCATGCGCCAGTCAAGTATGGAGATCTTTCAATTAGTCAGATTATTATAAACTGCATCATTCTTTGAGAATCCCTGTGTGGAAAGAAAATATAATGTCACTCACCTTGTAATGTTTCAAAATAAATGATAAATGTCAGTTAGAAGTGACGAAAGGAAACGGGAATCGCGCGACGAGGAAACTTTCCTATCATATTTCTTCGGGGAATTCCCGAGGAAGGGAAACCGAGATGATTCTACACTGTTCGAAGTGATCAGTTTTATTTTCCCAACGTGTTTTAACATCTTTGGATACTTACTATTCTCGATGCCAGGAAGACTTCGGTTTCATGCATAGACTCCCATCGTTACGACTTTCTGCATCGAATACACGAAACCTTGTATCAGGTTTCTTTACGTTATAACGCCAACTCACTATTACTTAATCACTTTTATGAAACACTCAAACTTATGCATTCACGATATAACCTTTGGCCGGCTTTGTAGTAAAAGACCGCTTAAGTCGTCTTACGTTTTCGAAATAACAAAAGGTATTCGGTAAAATATTAAAACTTGTTGTCGTAGCTTGATATTAACTTAACCTTTTTAGTGTCGAACAACAATGCACGTATCGTCCGGTGCACTTGCGAAAATGATCGACTGCGATATTCGAGATATTCGAGAATCGATATGCGCATGCGCACAGTTGAAACTTTCAGGCCTCTCCTTGTTCGTAGTGAATAGTGATACAGAAGTTGTGACAGTGACGAAGAATTATTATTTTCTCCAAGATTTCGGTGGCAGAATTGCAGATATTGATGACAATAATGATGGAAATGACGAGGACTATTTCAATAATCTTCAGGACATCACTGTATGTAATGTTAATCAATATAATCGTCGTTCATTATTCTCGGCAACCTGTGGTGCAAAGCATGCCGCCAAAAAATTCAGAACCAATACAATATTTCAATTTATTGTTCACGAATGCATTTTCTGATAATTTGCAAATTGAAACTAACCGCTATGCAATATATTTTCGCATAAAATGGTTCGGGGGTTTTCTGCAGGTTATATTTTTCGTTCGGCAATAAAGAGGTTAAGTAATGTGCATCTAGGTTACGCCGTTAAAGAAGTCTTGCTACAGATTGTTATGAATTTCATTTATACTTTGTTTACCGATTTATTGTGTCGCGGTTTTTATTGCACGATTCTGCAATAAGCGAACGATCGAAAGATAAGTTAGTGCGAAATTGATCTCTTGGCACCTCACCGTGTGTGATACGATCACACAACACTTCGTCGTTTTGTGTTATGCCCCAAGTCGCGCCGATTTATTTTACATTCTCATGTAGGCTGAGCAACTTGAATGATATAAAATGACAGTGGTACAAGTTTCTTTCTCCTTTTACACGGTACACACATCGATCGTGTCACGAGATACGTTCGGCTACTTTAGGAAACCAGCTCGACTTTCTCATAACTTAACGATTTTTGATCATCTTAAAAGATGAATGGACCATATAACACGTGTCAATGATTATCGCGAACGGCAATGTTATCAGCATCTCCATTTTTAAGATGCTGTATGAATTTAAGTTAATGACGATTATAATTCTTAATATTATTGTAAATAAAGACTCACATGATTTTAATGTAAATGTGTATGTATTATGCATGTATTATTATACTATTTATTTAGTTCTGAACACTGTAATTTAACAGTATAGAAAACAGTTAGCTTTAAACGAAATTTGTAACGAAATGATTTATGTCAAGTTATTGGGTGGGCCATCAAATTTGGGCGCGTTGCGTCTGTTTTTGTCTGAGAAATCGAGAGGGGGTTTTTATAAACACGGAGTTACGAAACTGTTTCAAAACATAGGAACAGGTTATAAGACAAAACAGGCAATATATTACAGAATAATGAAAATAAAAAAATATACGTATGATTTAATAAATAAAATCAATCGTGAGGAAAGCAAAAGACACGTCTGCATCGTTTGCCAGATGCCGGACAGTTGTTTCTTTCGGTTTCGTTGAAGGACAGAAATGTTTCTAACGTTTCTAAGGATAAAGAGGAATGTCCCACGGAGGTTCTCATTAGTGGACCTCAGTGGGGTGTCCTAAAAGACCTCCCTCACTTTCCCGTTCACCTGAATTCCGCGTAAATATCTCGGTGAAAAATACGCCAGGTGTTGGACCATGTCAAGGGACTTCAGCGACCCGCCTACGCCAACGCCTACCAACTAATCTTTGCATTCATTCGCACAAAGGTCATGACTAATGACCTTGGTATACGAGCACAATAAGATTTACTTCCTTCTACGATGTCCCTAGTGCCTGACTGCTCCCACACAGAGAGCTGAATAACCCTACTAATTTCTTGAGCGAGTTTGTCGCCCACTGAAAAGGATCGGTGCTTATCATATTGGCCGCCTTTCAACTTGCCTTTTATTCGAAAGCAATGCGATTGGGAATTTAAAATTCAATATTCTTTGGTGTGAACATCGGTTATTTATGCGAGTGAATAAGAACGTTTGACAGAGTTTAAGATGATGTTATTCCTTCGGGAGAAAGAAATGTGCAGAGGGTGTCTAGGAATAATTATGTTAACTAACAGTGTTTTATCTCTTATAGAAGAGATAAAACAATGCGGAAAGACCTCATCATTGAAGACTTCGAAACGATGGAATTGCAAGTTGGAATGCAACATTGAAAACATTATTAATTCGAAGAGCAAGCAGCCGATAGAGAAGCGTTTTTGTTTAGTTTCTTTACACACGAATTGTGTCTTCGTAGCCATTTACCATTTGGTTTTCACGAGTCATATCTACGGTTTGATCTGCCGTATAGAAAGTTGTTTCTTACAACGAATTATGAGACACTTTGTGACCGGTGCTGATTAGCATCTTGTCGAACTGCCACCGACATCCGACTGGGAAGAATTTATTTCTTTCTCGGCCGTCCTTCCTGCCATGTCTCCAGCTGAATAACGCTACTAATTTCTTCCCCGCCTTTGTCGTCCGTCGAAAAGGAAACGAAGCGTGCTGGACAGACTTTACTTTCCGTCGATGATTGCTGGGCGGGCTGCTCGGACAGGTCATAAATTTCTCTGCTGGAAATTGTAATGTATTCCGCAGAACCCTGATGTCTTTTATTGTACACCAATGTTGTGGCTGACATTTTTCATTCGACATTCGGGACAAGTAATACCCATAATTTAGCACGTCTCCATTCCATTCCTCGTTAAGTGTATTCCAATGGATGTTACCAAAATTGGCTATAAAAGTGGCTTTCCTATTTTCAAAACAAATATGAAAAGGTTCTATCAACGGTCGATTTAAACTTCCACCGGCCACTTTAATAATATATTATCGGATAAAGAAAATTGCAAGAATATACGAAATTGAATAAAAATCGCGTTCCATTTGTATCTTAAAACTCGGACGAAGTTTTTGGCCAACATATTATTGTGTATAATTGTTGGGAAGCGGCATCCAGTTAAAAGTAATTACATGAGCGTGTAACAGTAACGAATGACTAACATTCAAGTTTTCGTTGAGTCGTTTGAGTTCTTTGGGTGGAGAAACGTGAAAGAACGGTTGTAACTGGGGAGGTAGGTTGGGTGCAAAAGCAAAGTAGTACAATCTGCGGGACTGCCACTTGGCCGTAACAGATACGCCAGGAAATAAATGTCTGTATAAAGGAGTTGGCAAGTTTCTCGGATGATATCAAGATGCCGCCGGCTAATACAGTTCGCCTGGGTAGTTCGAGACAAGGGTGAGGAAGCATTTCACCAAGGAACCCTTTTGTCCCCCGCCTTTCTTTCTCTACGCGATGTATCTCGATGTCAAAAGAATTTTGGCTTTATCTCCACGCTTTTATTTGCCAGGGAAAACGGCTTACTGTATCCAATAAAGAGAAATTATATTCTGCCTAAACTGGGCCTTCTGCCCGGCTACTAGAATATCGCGGAGGACATTTTTCTTCGAGCACGTTTCTGCCCCGAACTTACAACTTACGCTTTATTACATTTTCTTACCCACCTTTTATTCCACATCTGCAATATTCTCGAATATTAACAGCCGCATATTACACACACTCTTTAGCTACGGTTTTTATTAAATATAAAACAAGTACGTACAGTAGTTATTATTATTATTATTAATTTATTAATCTCAAGTTCGAAATTCAGTCGTATATTACGATGTATAGTGAATACAAAAAAATTTGCGACAGCCCCCACGTTGTGAACTCGGGGACGTCTTGACCCCGACTGAGGGTAAGGGATGCAGCGGGGAGAGGTATAGGTGTTGCGGTAGGTCAGTAATTAGGCGGCAAGCGCCGCAGTTTAAAGGGCACATAGGTAATGCAACATGGCTGCACTTCCACAGTCGGGGTCGCGACGTCCCCGACTCCACAAGGGGGGAGGGCACGCAAATTTTTTTGTACCATATATATATTTATTTATTTGTTAATATATGATTAAAATTCGAACTTCATATTAATAAATTAATAATAATGGAGTAGCATATCTCCTGCAATCTCCTGCAACTACTTGTTGCAAGTTATATTAAGAATATGTTTAGGCATCATCTACCATCGATTTGGACCATCTAGGAGCGATTTTGGCGACTTTTAATTTTTGAGAATTTTTGAAGGTATACCCCTTCACATTTTTGCGATCTTGGGTTGCCCATTTTTTGCTCAAAAAAATTTTTTAACCGCTTCTTCCGACCCAAAATCGTCCTAGAATATGTTTATACATCATTTACCATCGATTTGGGTCATTTAGAATTGATTTTGGCGACTTTTAATTTTTGCCAATTTTTGAAGGTATACCCCTTCACATTTTTGCGATTTTGGGTCGACCCATTTTTTGCTCAGAAACATTTTTTAATCTCTTCTTCCGACCCAAAATCGTCCTAGAATATGTTTATACATCATTTACCGTCGATTTGGGTCATTTAGAATTGATTTTGGCGACTTTTAATTTTTGACAATTTTTGAAGGTATACCCCTTCACATTTTTGCGATTTCGGGGCGACCCATTTTTACCTCAAAAAAATTTTTTAACCCCTTCTTCCGACCCAAAATCGTCCTAGAATATGTTTATACATCATATACCATCGATTTGGACCATCTAGGAGCGATTTTGGCGACTTTCAATTTTTGAGAATTTTTGAAGGTATACCCCTTCACATTTTTGCGATCTTGGGTTGCCCATTTTTTGCTCAAAAAAATTTTTTAACCGCTTCTTCCGACCCAAAATCGTCCTAGAATATGTTTATACATCATTTACCATCGATTTGGGTCATTTAGAATTGATTTTGGCGACTTTTAATTTTTGCCAATTTTTGAAGGTATACCCCTTAACATTTTTGCGATTTGGAAATGACCCATTTTTGGCTCAAAAAAATTTTTTAACCACTTCTTTCGACCAGAAATCACCATAGAATATGTTTATACATCATATACCATCGATTTGGATGGTCTAGAATTTATTTTGGCGACTTTCAATTTTTGAGAATTTTTGAAGGTATACCCCTTCACATTTTTGCGATTTGGAAATGACCCATTTTTGACCCATAAAAATTTTTTAACCACTTCTTTCGACAAGAAATCGACCTAGAATATGTTTATACATCATATACCATCGATTTGGATGGTCTAGAATTTATTTTGGCGACTTTCAATTTTTGAGAATTTTTGAAGGTATACCCCTTCACATTTTTGCGATTTGGGTTCGACCCATTTTTGACCAATAACAATTTTTTAAGCACTTCTTCCGACCCAAAATCGTCCTAGAATATGTTTATACATCATTTACCATCGATTTGGGTCATTTAGAATTGATTTTGGCGACTTTTAATTTTTGGCAATTTTTGAAGGTATACCCCTTCACATTTTTGCGATTTGGAAATGACCCATTTTTGGCTCAAAAAAATTTTTTAACCACTTCTTTCGACCAGAAATCACCATAGAATATGTTTATACATCATATACCATCGATTTGGATGGTCTAGAATTTATTTTGGCGACTTTCAATTTTTGAGAATTTTTGAAGGTATACCCCTTCACATTTTTGCGATTTCGGGGCGACCCATTTTTACCTCAAAAAAATTTTTTAACCCCTTCTTCCGACCCAAAATCGTCCTAGAATATGTTTATACATCATATACCATCGATTTGGACCATCTAGGAGCGATTTTGGCGACTTTCAATTTTTGAGAATTTTTGAAGGTATACCCCTTCACATTTTTGCGATCTTGGGTTGCCCATTTTTTGCTCAAAAAAATTTTTTAACCGCTTCTTCCGACCCAAAATCGTCCTAGAATATGTTTATACATCATTTACCATCGATTTGGGTCATTTAGAATTGATTTTGGCGACTTTTAATTTTTGCCAATTTTTGAAGGTATACCCCTTAACATTTTTGCGATTTGGAAATGACCCATTTTTGGCTCAAAAAAATTTTTTAACCACTTCTTTCGACCAGAAATCACCATAGAATATGTTTATACATCATATACCATCGATTTGGATGGTCTAGAATTTATTTTGGCGACTTTCAATTTTTGAGAATTTTTGAAGGTATACCCCTTCACATTTTTGCGATTTGGAAATGACCCATTTTTGACCCATAAAAATTTTTTAACCACTTCTTTCGACAAGAAATCGACCTAGAATATGTTTATACATCATATACCATCGATTTGGATGGTCTAGAATTTATTTTGGCGACTTTCAATTTTTGAGAATTTTTGAAGGTATACCCCTTCACATTTTTGCGATTTGGGTTCGACCCATTTTTGACCAATAACAATTTTTTAAGCACTTCTTCCGACCCAAAATCGTCCTAGAATATGTTTATACATCATTTACCATCGATTTGGGTCATTTAGAATTGATTTTGGCGACTTTTAATTTTTGGCAATTTTTGAAGGTATACCCCTTCACATTTTTGCGATTTGGAAATGACCCATTTTTGGCTCAAAAAAATTTTTTAACCACTTCTTTCGACCAGAAATCACCATAGAATATGTTTATACATCATATACCATCGATTTGGATGGTCTAGAATTTATTTTGGCGACTTTCAATTTTTGAGAATTTTTGAAGGTATACCCCTTCACATTTTTGCGATTTCGGGGCGACCCATTTTTACCTCAAAAAAATTTTTTAACCCCTTCTTCCGACCCAAAATCGTCCTAGAATATGTTTATACATCATATACCATCGATTTGGACCATCTAGGAGCGATTTTGGCGACTTTCAATTTTTGAGAATTTTTGAAGGTATACCCCTTCACATTTTTGCGATTTCGGGGCGACCCATTTTTTGCTCAAAAAAATTTTTTAACCCCTTCTTCCGACCCAAAATCGTCCTAGAATATGTTTATACATCATATACCATCGATTTGGACCATCTAGGAGCGATTTTGGAGACTTTTAATTTTTGAGAATTTTTGAAGGTATACCCCTTCACATTTTTGCGATCTTGGGTTGCCCATTTTTTGCTCAAAAAAATTTTTTAACCGCTTCTTCCGACCCAAAATCGTCCTAGAATATGTTTATACATCATTTACCGTCGATTTGGGTCATTTAGAATTGATTTTGGCGACTTTTAATTTTTGAGAATTTTTGAAGGTATACCCCTTCACATTTTTGCGATTTCGGGGCGACCCATTTTTTGCTCAAAAAAATTTTTTAACCGCTTCTTCCGACCCAAAATCGTCCTTGAATATGTTTATACATCATATACCATCGATTTGGGTCATTTAGAATTGATTTTGGCGACTTTTAATTTTTGAGAATTTTTGAAGGTATACCCCTTCACATTTTTGCGATTTCGGGGCGACCCATTTTTTGCTCAAAAAAATTTTTTAACCGCTTCTTCCGACCCAAAATCGTCCTAGAATATGTTTATACATCATTTACCGTCGATTTGGGTCATTTAGAATTGATTTTGGCGACTTTTAATTTTTGAGAATTTTTGAAGGTATACCCCTTCACATTTTTGCGATCTTGGGTTGCCCATTTTTTGCTCAAAAAAATTTTTTAACCGCTTCTTCCGACCCAAAATCGTCCTAGAATATGTTTATACATCATTTACCGTCGATTTGGGTCATTTAGAATTGATTTTGGCGACTTTTAATTTTTGAGAATTTTTGAAGGTATACCCCTTCACATTTTTGCGATTTCGGGGCGACCCATTTTTTGCTCAAAAAAATTTTTTAACCGCTTCTTCCGACCCAAAATCGTCCTTGAATATGTTTATACATCATATACCATCGATTTGGACGGTCTACGAGCGATTTTAATTATTGCATATATTAAGCTTTAAATTAAATAAGAAGAACAAGTTAACTTAAAATCAGAAAACTAAAGGTGCGTGAATTATAACAAAATTGCCACATACATAGAAAATTTGGTTGCTTATTAAATTTGGCACACGTACCATCGTTCCAGGACGATCGGTTTATAGAATGGATTTTTGTAAAGAACTGAGCAAATTGCGCCGAGTAATGTGTTAGTATAAATAGTGTCATCGTTGTATTGGTACTTCGGGTTATCTGTTTACGATGCCCGCAGCAGTTCGCCTACATATTTTCCCCACCCTTTGTTTCCGCTAGTCTTTTATTCTCCTCGATGTGGTAGCTTTACCGTAATGTATAAAGTTTGTCTTTTCTTACGAGCCGTATAGTTGGCTGGTTCACACTGACATAAAGCTGTAAGAATACTAAGCATTTTCCAAGATATTGAAAGTTTCAGTCTTAAAAAGCTCTTGTGTATCTAACAAAAAGATGTATGTTTTCTTTTCACTAACTGACGGAGCTTCTGCTTGAATTTCAAATTAAGCCCGATTGTTAAGAAATTAGGAAGGAATAATATAGTGGGATAAATTGACGACGGTGGCGTTTGTTTTTAAGGGTGTTTTAACTTATATATGTAGACGCCTTTTTCGAATAGTTCAAGAAAGAAGGTAGTTCTTGATGGTGAACTGTATTTTCTTGGAGAACTACCTGATGCTCATTTAGCTTCCTCTAATTGTTTGGCAGAGCGTGTGAGGGAAACCGAGTCTACCGACGGGATGTTCATGATTCGTGACCACCTGTCCTCGATGAACTTCCCTCCTAATATATGCTTGTAGTGGTAGGATCTATGGTTCGAAACCCTGCGGGTAGTACGCTATTTGTTAATGCCTCGTATGATCATCGTGTGGCCTCTGTACAAACATGTCAACTTGTCGAGGCGTAGTGACTCCGTTCCCCGGCTAGGAACAGTTGGCCGCACATTCACCGTTGCGTGTCATGCCATTGTCACTATTTAGCCTGCCATCAGAAGCGTCTTTTATGCCACTCACGTGACACGTGCATTAACAACACCTGCACTGTCCAGTTACGACGTCTGCCCATTTCGGTCACATTTCACTTGCGCAATGTCGAGTTATTTTAATCCGTTCGCGCGATGAACGAATAAGGATCATTAGAATCACTCTCACGTCCATAGAAATGGGACGACCTAAGTATATTCTGTGGTTCGGTACATTTACTGCAAACGGTTAGGACTTCCTATACAGGCTTCGCTAGCTCTACATAATGATATACGTAGTTGAAATGTAAAACTTAAGTTATTCCACGATACAATCTGTTTGTGTACGTTAGGTTTCTAGCAATGAATAGGAGGAAATTGACTCTTTTAATACGGGAAGACTACTTATCGATAAATCTATGTGACGATCGGTTTATTAATATTCCGGATTGAGATGACCTGTCATGATTCATGGTACTAGGCTTTTGGGCTCACACTGAAGGAGAGTCCTCGGGACACTTATGGCATAAATAACGATATCTCCCTTGGTCCGTATTCAGCTGCCGCACCCTAACCAATGGATGCTGCCTCCTATCACCGAAAGTGACTGACAACCACTCCATCAGCATCATATTTCGTAAACATAACGAGATTAGGTCGCATTGTGACGGGGCTACGGGCTAATTTACATTCTAATCCCTACACGCTTGCTCCCGCATCGTCTTCCTTCTATCACTGTCACTCTTACACCCTCCATTCTACCGAAAACGAAAATATACGAAAATGCTACCGAATTAATCTCACATCTGGCTCTCCTTATGGATGTTCGTAGACAATATTCTGACGTGTGCATTTCGCTCGCATAATTTAACGGTACTTTGTCCAAAACTGTATTCATAATATTCAACTAACTCCCATGCTGGCAGAAGAATGAAATATTCATATTGGATTCTTAGATCGTCGACGATTACGTTGCAATAAATACGCATATCATGCTCGGATAGATAAATATTCAAATATTCTACGAGACATCTATTACATTTTAAATAAAACATACTCTCGCGCCGAAGTAAAACACGGACGAAACACACGTGTTATTTCTTCGTTTTAAAATAGCTACTCGTAGATGTAATTTAAATAGTGAATCATTACACAGTGCAAAAAACACTGCGGAACATACGAAAGGTAGACAGCGACTGAAAAGAATATTCTTGTCATGGTGGTGATAAATTTATTGAGAATTTTGCATTCCCACTTCGGCAATGGGACTCTTTCACGTGAACGTGTCACATGTTTCTCCACACTGACGGAGAACAATGTGAACACGAGGGAGGAGGATATGAACGAAGGCAAACGAAAGAGCGCGTCAGATGGAATTAGGCATGCCTCGACAGATTAACGGGTTTTGTCCTGACATGTTACTAGAGAGTAACAGCTTCGACTACGATCGAGTTGCATTAGATGAACGGAACCAGAATTTGCCAAGCGTACCAATCTAATATTATTCTGCCGCTACTTTAGGCTTGATTCCGACGAGTCATTATTTTCAAGTTATCATTTTCATGACTCTCTTTTATCGTTCGGTCTATGATTTCATTTTGACCACGTATAAACGGAATACCTTTCTGCCATTTAACATAACGAATGGCAGATTTTCAAGTTCGGTGCTACGTGCCACTGTCATCACCGAGGAAGGTTGTAGCAGGGGCTTCATTGTAGGTTGGCATACCGACAGCGAGGACACACGAATATCAATGTAAAGCCAGTCGAGGGTTGAGGACTAGGAGCAATCTCGACAGTGGATCGGCCAGAGGATGACAGGTATCGACCTGGATCAACATCGTTTTCCTGTGAAGTGCCACCAATCCTGTCCCCGTTCCACACCAAGTCATGTCCTCGGTTCAGGCCGCTCCTTCCTGTCCGTTCACTGCACATCTCTTCCTAGTCTATAACCCAGCCATCCTGCATCTACCTATGTACATGTTATATACATGTGTGCCTGTGTTTGTGCATGCTCGCACGGACAACAGAGAGACTTATTATCCGGCCACTCTACTCCGCTACCTACAGTGTTTCTTGATTACTATCGGCGCAGCTGCGCCCACAATTTGTGTTTCCCGTCAACCGTGCGTAAGAGAGCCGTCCGTCAACGTCCTGACCATAACGATACCTTAGCACCCTCCGCTAAGACGCCGTTGATAGCTGAATATAGCCGCTTATTCGTCATAGTCTTTACTGGGATTCCTTTGTCTATGGATTTATCATCCGACAATAAAGATTTGTCATGCTTGATGCACGCCTGATGCTTTTCTGAGATACTCCCTTTAGAGTTCAGCTTCCCTCAGCGTGTAGAATGTTAGACACTAATATTCCACGATTTTAGTCATCGATCAATTCATTACATATCGTCGTATATGTCGAATAATAACTTAATCGATTCCTTTCCGTTATTGAATGATGCATTTCATTAGAAACCTTTGACTTAAGTGGAATGTGTAATTCGACTTTTATTCATATCTTTGGTATTACAATTTCATAGGGTTACACTGGAGTCGACATCGAATCGAACGAAATGGTAATATTATGCTAGGATTCCCCGGAATAACACTTAACATCAATACCTTGTGCAACTCGCGATATTGGGATTCTTGTTACCGTTTATAGAAATGTCATATTCCAAAGCCAAGGGTGGGGTAAAAATGTCGTAGGTGTTATTGAGGAAAACGTCGATTTTTAGAAATCTCCTAAGAAACAGTTATTACTATTCCGAGTTCTACGAGATACCGAACTATCGAGGACTTTTAAGCTCAAAGTATAACATCGCTATACTTGATTTCACGATATATAATACTTATATTTTATGAACACGTTTCTTACTGGAATAATATGAAAGTATTAGGACAGTGAATACAAGGCGGATACCTTGTAACGTTTCATCTATATTTAATAATATTTCATAAAAATATCTTGGCAACAAGATCAGAGCAAGACAAAAATCATCCTGCTATAATATAAATTCACTTAACACGAGTATTTATTGTACGATTTGTTAAAAGGGAAAATATAACGTTATCAATTCAGAACACTATATAACGATCTACGAAATCCGTGACTAAAGTCTATGGCAACCTGGCTTCCGTTTTCAGCTAGTACCGCGAAGTTGCGTAAGTAAGATTAACTAAGGTTATATTACACGGCTACCAATATGTTACACGGCGAACTTAAGCTTCTTTGCGATGTAATACCGTTTTAGCGAACATATCCGCGTCACAGTCGCGATTACATCTTTCTTCTGGCGCTTTTAGGCGCGGCAAATTGTTCGCTGACATGTAATAGCGTGATTAACTCGAATTAGATTTTGTCGATCGCTGAAGAGTTATCTGTAAACCGTTTTGCGTCGAGCAGAAATACACGTTTAACTAGTTTGACGTAACCATAATTGACACTCCGCCGCGAAGGTAGAACGATCGGAGTTACAGGAGATTAAGTAACGCCATTCATACAATTCATAGCCACGGGATTTGGTCAGATCGGATAGCATAAATGTTGACCAACACTCGGAAATTTATGGCGATCAAAGTGTCGTATTAGTAAGAGGGCACGAAGTGTGTGAGGATTTATATTTGTATGGAAGAAGGGAAAAGAAAGGTGGACCATCGTATGGCTGAAAATTGACCGAGGACGGATAGAGGAGTGGTCGGAGCTATGGCGGACTGTCAGCTGTTTTTCGAATTCTGTCAATTCTTGTCAGTTGCACCGAGCAGTTTAGCATAAAAATGTTGTTACGGTAGATGGTCGGCTTTCGAAGGCTTTTGCCCGACACGGTACAAACGTATCGTATATCAAAGCAGGCGGTCATGGCCAGGGGAAAATAAGAAAGTTTTTGTTCTTTTTATGACGCTACGGTCGCCCTGAGCGGTTTCTGATATACGATCGGACTTCAGCATTTTGTTGACGAAAAAGCTACTGCTTTAGCTCAGATTTTATCCTGGCAACACGAGTAGCTTAAATATTAAACCTTTTGCGAGTTCCCTGGAGATACGGACTCTGATGAAAGCAAGAAATAGTCGCCAGGAGCATTATCCCTTCTCCTTACCGAACTATTATGGACAAAGCTTTTCGTACTTAAATTTAAATAACTCTAACATCCAAGATCATCACAGTTATAATATTGTCAGAAATCATACTCAAAAGTTATCAACTTGTTAGTATCACGTGAATGACGTACATAATCTCACAAAGTTGTCAGTAAAATCCACCTAGAAATGTCTTTCAACTGAACTGCCTGCAGTGTGGGAATAAAATGAAAGAGGATGCGAACGATCCACTCAGTGCACGTTTCTCAAGGACCCCAATTGAACGGGTTATTAAATAAAATCGTGAAAATTCATTAAATGCTCTTGAAATCGATACTCCTCGAAGTGCAGTCGTAGAAATTCCTTGGTATACGAGTTTCGGCCTATTCCCTGGATGCCTACTTAACTACAGTAGTTAACGTAATATGACATCCGCCACGACAAGCGATTACGGAGAACACGCGATGCAAATTTACGGTATTATCGTAATAAACAGGTTATAAAGGCTGATAGCTTCCTCGTGTATTGAAATTACACCGCTGCGGTACCAGCTTCTGAATATATGTAGCTGGCATATCTGTATATACGCATACACCCCCTACTTCGTAACGCGTATGTTTTATATCTTCACGTATGATCTACATCCCCTCTCTTTTTCTCGCCGAGCGACATGCCGTCTCTCTTTCTCTCTCTTAGATGGGTGTGTACAATTTCTATATGTACGTTTACCTCGTACATATCTGTATACACAGACGAGTGCGTTATTAAGAATGTTAACGTATGCTCATGACGGCCTGTCAGGAACCCCCTTATCCGGCTTTGAGCTCGCCTCGGCTGGCAGATATAAATATGCAATAGCGCTTGTCATGTGCAGCGCCTAATAATTGAATGTATAATAAAGAAGGCGTCGCTCGGTGTCATGCTGACAGACAGACTACAGAGAGAACGAGAGAGGGGCAGTGAACGAGGGAGACAGAAACGAGGTAGACATACGTCTGCTGTCAATTTTATTTGCTTCTTCTACTTCGATGCTCCTTCCATCCTCCTCACCTTCCTACCACCAGGACATCTTTCGCAGATTGATTCTGACGATCCGCGCACATGGAAATCGATTTTATCGTGAAACAATAGACGTCATGTGTTGCGTTTATACGCCTTAATGTCTTCATCATCGTTTCGCTCGATCCGCGTGTAATCGCGTTGCGCAATCTTCGAAGGTAAAGATCTTCTGCGCACCATTAATAGTGTTGTACTGTTGCGGAGTAACGTGGACTTCAGTTATGTCAGGGTTTCGTTTTAAAGTATCAATGTATGGCAAAATTATAGCGACTTGTATGGTCGGATTCAATTATTGTGAAACTGTCAGCTAAAAAGGCGAATGCCATCCTCAGCGCCATTTTGTTCTCTCAGAATCACTGCGGAGGACTGTGTTGCTTAGGGAACTACAAACCTGTATTTCATTGAATGGTTATTTATGCAAAAGAGACAAGCGACTGACATTAATCTTGTTCTTGTCCTGGCTCTCCTTTAATATCTAATTATACGACACGGTATTTTTATCTCCCTTAAAATGTAGTTTAATTAACGTTATCTCTGTCCCATATTTCTAAAACATGATTACTATGATTGATATTGTATATTCTCATAAGTCTATTATTTATGCATACAATGTCAGGAGCAGAATTCTTCCAATACGAAAGTAAGCATGTATTTTTAAGAAGTTAATGGATGCGTGTTATGAGTGATCTTATTAGATCCAATTAATCGTGTGTGCAGATTTTAAACACATTGTTGACCGACAATTTTATACAAAAAACAACGCTTGACACCGGTCATCCAATACTAAAATTGCGATTAAAAAGCTAAATATCCCAACAAATAATTAATTAGATATCCCTAATACATTAAGATTGATTAATTGTACAAACACGAGTAAATTCGTTAGCGATCAACAATGTGTTAACACAGTAGCTACTGTTTTCATGAATGATGGTGGGCCATTGATAAAAATATTGGAATGGCAAATGTAAGCAATGCTGGTGAAGAGAAAGAGGGTTGTAAATGGTCGATTCGATATCCATTCGAGACTGTGAGTGCCCCCACTTCCATGACAGCTACGCAAACATTGGTCTGACGTTTAGAATAGGTTTTGTTTATTCTAACCTGTTTATTTAGGCTGCCGGGATCGTATTACCTGAGAGGCTTTGAGTGGCGGCACGGAAGACTACCGTTGTCAGCGCTGAACGCATTGTGACGCGTCAGACCATTCGGTCTTAAAATATCAACATATGGAGCCACGTATGAATACCGGTTCATTGTTACTTCATTCAAAAATAATGTTACACCCATTGCCCCCTTTTTTTGTTACAAACCTTAGCTATGATATTTCATCTTCTTTCATCCTTATTCTTTACATCACTTATGAAAGACACACGTGTTTACATTTACCTTCGACGAAGGTGGTCTGATTATTAAACTTGCTCGACTACATCTACTGCTAGTTAGAATTTTAAGTAGATGTGATTTTCATTCGTACAGAATAATGATATTCAAAGGACAGTGATACATATTTATAAGTAATTCCTTGTGTTATGAGTTATCTCGAGACTCCTCCGATTAGTATAAAAATATTTTAAATAAAGTTTCCAGGTCCTAGTCGTTACCTTCGAGTTATAAAGAAAATGATTATTAATTTGTTTATTCTGTTTTTATTTGTGTCCTCGGAATTTAATAAAAATGTTCAATCGTGATTTTTCGCGATTCACCTTGCACAATCGACATAAATAAATTTATTAATTTGTTTAAAAATAATTTAAGTGTGCAGTTTAAAAGCAAATCCGAATAATTCTGAGCTGAAGTATATGCATGCATATACTGCACGCAGCGTTGACATATTGTGTAGACATTTGTTGCATATTTGGATACGTTTTAGCGGCATAAATTATCGCAGTTTATGAGTCATAACGATGTGTGCGTTATTATGTTCTTTATACCACATTCGTCTTTATGGTTAATATAAGTGGCTTGGTATTATCGAACGGGCATACTGTCATCAGCTGAGTGCATTTGTAAGGATAATGAGATTATCTTGCGAAACTGGATGTATCGTGTAATATAATATACTTATTGCGTGTAACCCGCAGGCACCTCACAGTCCGTTCTCGGGATGTTGAATATATAATATCACGTAAATGATTATAAATATTCATACAGTGTATATTATGGCTCCAGTGCACAACAGTTGCGGTGGTATGCAACATGCATCGCGATAATGGTACATTTTACGATAAAGTATAGTTACGATAAATATCTCGAACGTTTTACATACTGCTTGAACTTACAATAGAAACTATGCACATAACTAATATTTCCAGAGTTCACATTATCAGACTCTTATATTACATTTTTGTGTCGAGTGTCGTTTTAAATTTTGAAAATATGTATTCCCCATGGTATATGGTCTCGTTACTTCTGCATATAGATTTTTTAGTATTTAGAGAATCGTTAAAGTCACCTGTGTTAACAATGAACGAAAGTACATTACGTGAAAATAGTAACGAAATTATTACTTAAATGCACCGAAAAGGTGACGATCGTTGCGCGTACTTTTATAATTATTAATACGGCGAATAAAATTGAATGAAATGAAAAATACGGTTAGCCGATATGACTTCAAAGTTACGTGGAGCTATGGAGGGTTAAAAAAATTATTAAGCGTGGATGTAAGAGGCATTTTGCAATATCCAGGAGTAAATATTTTCCGAGCACCCGGTGTACTGGATAGGAACTGAAGGCGCGTAATGTATTATAGCAGACAAGCAGGTATATTACAGAGAGCCGCAGTTATGCCCGACGGGATATGATTGATGACAAGTCGTTGGCTGTTATGAATATAATATCGATCAATCACGCTATTTACCGGACGAATGCATAGGCCTGCTCTATCATCCTTCTATGCTTGGCTATCCAACCTATCTATATCTCTTCCGACTTGACCCGTTTTCATCCAAACCCATTTTTAATCGACCGCATCTAACGAATACCCTCGAAACTTGTAACTCTTTATGTTACTAGTAATCGTTTTTTGGACGATACTCGAAAATCCGCGTCGACTTTCATATCGAGATGATAATATATTGAATAGGAGAGAAAAATGGTGGTTTTAATTATGATATTAATATGATTTAGTTATTCGTGGTGGTACAGATCTCTTAACAGAAAAGGTGAAATAGGAAAGCTCATGTGGATATTATGGATTTAATAGGAGTTTATTGGCTTTATCGAATATTACTGTATCACGAATTCCATTATATCTGTGTGCATTAACTTGCTAACGAATTCTCGCGGACAAGCGGAAGTAATGTGATTCATGAACCAGGAATTCAGTACTTTACGGAACACAAAGCATACGCAGAAAGGAAACAGTGTATTTCAACAGTGGTGAGCAGTATGAATTTACGCAACTGTGTTAATTACTTGCCATTTAAATGTAAATCTGTGCTGGGGGCTGGGAAATATGGATGTGACTATGAAAGAGGAATGCATATGAAGAGGAATGATGAATGATTCAAGGAACATCGACTATAATTAATGAATTTCATCAACCACTTATAAGATCAACAATGTTTTGTAATAACAGTAGAATGATAATTATCAATAACGTTGGTTTTACTTTTCACCCGACGAGGGAACGAAACTGGATTCATTAAGGAAACTGTAGAAAGCAAAATGCACATTTTTCCCGGCAATTCTCTCCGCCGACTTTGAGTATTGTCGAACAAGTCGCCGTATAAACGGCACTCAATAATAAGCGGAACCTCGTTAAATTCTTGATAATAGGGTGATTATTTCTTGCTTCTTGGATCTTTCGAGAACGGTTCGCTTCATCCGAAGTACCTTTCAGTTCTTTGTGGAGAACGAACGATGTGTTTGAACGGAAAAGGAGGCAGCTCGTCGAAGGAGGCGTGGCTCAGAACTGTGCTAACGACTCTCGCAAAAGCGTTCCTCTGTGCTCATCTCAGAGGCTACCATCTTGAAGACTCAACGTGACATTAAACGAACGTTTCTCCAAGGAACTCCGAAATGAGAAGGTAACGACGACGTCCACCAAGTACGAATCATTTATCAGCTGACGCACTTAAAGTACCAGTCAACAGCAAGTGAATTTCGGAATACTCTCGCCAGGGATTCGTGCAAACGCAAATTAATTTCAAGATCTTTAAGTCGCAGCCATTCTTAGTTTCTTTCAACAAATTGTATGGAACGATAAAGGACGTTGAAATATTTTTCGACCACCGTAAGTGGCAAACATTGCTATTTGTCCATTTACGAGGTGATAAAAGGATACTCGGAATGTCAGCGAGGTTTCGATGCATAATTAATGGCCGGGTGCACAAGACTGAATTGTGTGTAAGAAATCTCGAAGTCTAATGTCGGGTGGTGCTTATCGCTCGTAGCCCATCACGAATTCTTGATGTCATTGAACCCAACCATAATTCCTATTTCCAATAGCCTTATTCTTGTATCAGCGTCCGCAAAGAGACAAAAGGATCAAGGTGGGGAGGTAAGATGGTGGTGTTCTTTGTAAGGGAAACGGTTTAAAGCAGGATATTTAAGAAGGTACCTTCGACCGTGCGATATCTGATCATTGCTTCCGCGCGGTGTCTCCTTCACCGGGACAGTACTCGAGTATATCGGGAGCTTATATACATTTTTTGTCGGTAACAAAAGATCGTTAAAAATCCGTTAGATACGGGTGTCAGATAGGCGCGGCTCTAGTGCGGTTATGGAAGAAGCTCTCAAGTTTGAGCTCTTTGTGCGTGATTTGAATGCAATCGGTGAGATGACTAGGGTATGGTTTGTTGAAGCACTGAAGAGGCGGAGGGTAAAAGTAGGGGATTTTGTTGAGGGGTGAGGTTGCTGGCGCTAATCTCTGATCAGTGTCGAGAGCGTAACACGATCCGACACGACGTGACGTGATCCAGACTCGATAGTCAACGAACACAACCCTGCACCAGCCTGTGCATGTTTGCCGAGAAGGGTAGAGCTTCCGAGGCTTTACAAACCATACTGCACTCCAACAATAAGATCGACACCGACAGGTCTACGTGACGTATCTCACCAAATTGAACTACTTATGCCAATGTTAACTTCTTTCTAACTAGTCCATGATAACAATGATAAACAAGTAATCAAACGTCCCCTGCAAAGCTTGGCTAACCAAACGCGTGCCATTTACCTCGCAAGAGAAATGGTTATTTCAATTTGAGCAATTAGAAGATCACATCAACTAGGCATCTCTATTCTGCCACGTCTATTGTATTTGGACCATTCTACCAACTATTTGTATAAAGTGGTTACTGAAATACCATTATTACAATTAATATCATCAGATATTATTATACCTTGACTGGCAACAGATTTAGCGATACAAACCAGAGGCACATATAACAGTAAAGTCCAACGATTTGTACCCGATTAGAAAACAATTTGTCTAATCGGGATATGAAATGAAATGATAGGTCAATATCGGGAGATATGATTCTATTCGTTCAACATAAAAGTTGTAAGAAGGGGAATTGTTGATCAAGATTTCGGAAATGCGCATACTGTGAGCGTCGTACTTGCAGCGTCAAGAGTCTCGCCACCCTTGCGTGCAGCCAAGCGCTTGTAATACAAACTCCAATATAGTATGTAGTACTCACACGATGCTGTCACAAGTGCTCGCACGTCATTGTGACATTGTGAGCGGCCACGGGAGTGTGAGGAACCAGTTGTAGAGAGCAACAGCTGCTCGACCCGTAACCCACATACATCACCGCACGTCATTGTTCGCCGCGTGCATTGTTCGGAACAGGTATGGGGACGCACCTTGGAATTACGTCACTAGAAGACACTGTACTAGCTAATGGGCATACGTCACCATGCGATCTGGGAATAGCTTGGGACTTAGCTAGAGTTCTATGTTACTTACTTAAACTCTTATTACTTAAACACGTGCCGCGTCAACCCAGTGGTAAAGGATTAAAAATGAAAAGAAGGAAGGAAAATTTCATTAGGCAATCAAATTGCAGACTGTAATGTTCGGTTGACAGGCTGTCGTCAAGGCGATAGATAAAACGCGTTTCTATTTTCTGGCGGAGGCAACGGTGTCTCGTGCAATTTCAATATGAAACCGTGAATAATGCATGCCGGGATATCTTGAGCCTCCGACATCGTCACGCAGCTCACATCCTACTCCGCGATGTAAAACTGAGATAGATGGAACGCGGTAAGTTTGAATAATGAGGACTCGTAACGATGATATGTCGACTACTCCTCTGGAACGTCTTGTGGTGGTAGTGGCACGTTGTGTCTACTTGTTCAATGGAAAATTCGAGTCTGTGTCGTTCTAGAAGTCAGTCTAGCCAGCTCATTAACAGTCCACCGTAGCTCATTTATCATTCAAAACTAGCTGAAGTACCATTTTGCGACGATACATTGTACCTACTACCTTATTCTTCGAACAGTAGTCATTTAAAATGTATGTTTTAAAGACACTGAATCATTTATTTCTTCGCCGAGGACGTAACATAAATGCCCGAGGATTCACACATTTTTACGGATTAGTAACATTTCGATTATTCAACCGTGTCTTTTTCGTGCCTAATAGAGGTCACACTTTCTCTGAATAGCTGAAACGTAAGTCTTCGGAAGAGGAATCCAGTACTCGGCTACTTGAATTGAACAGCCATTCATTATTCATGAGACTAGAACCACCGTTTTATAGCTTCTAACAAAGATCATTTTTTACTAGGATACCCGCTTGACGTTGCTTGACATTTTCCGCGATAACCGTGTTAAGTTATCAGAAAGTTTCGGAATGACGTATTGCCAATATCATTGCAAACGATCTGAAGTACCGTGTACTTCATCGTGAAACAAAGAACCCTTATTAACATTATACAGAGGGAATAGCTTTCTTGAATTTTGCAAGAGTCTTCCATGTTATTTAACCGCTACATACCAATATAAAATAGCCACATACCAATGTAGTGAGGTATTTAGTGGAAGGAAATGAAGTTTCATAAATCAGTAAACACGTACTCCGCAAAACCTGAAACCCAGGGGATCTTGAGAATGAATATTCCTTGCATCGTTTCTCGGGATAGCGAGCCCAGCTGTACTAAATATTAGGAGGACAATCAAGAAAGAGAGACGAACCAAGCACAATGGGTTCGCGCCTTCCTAATCCTACGAAATCTCCTGGTCATATGTAAGGATTACGTTGGCCGGACTCAACATGGTCGCGTTGTCGCATTAAAGCCGCGGACCAGCCATTAGCCACTGGCGCTTACTGGGTAGCCAGGTCCACAAGCTTAGAGACGCTATCAGCAATGGCTTAGTTGGCTTTCTTTCTATCTCATCCCGTGATCCGACTAGGTGGTACTCGGTCCTCGTTACAACACGCTTGCCACGCTGCTCGAAAGATGTAACGAGCTGATAGTTATCTTCATCGCACTAAGGTTCAAAGTGATAGGACACTTCCGAAAGAGGATACCTAAGGTAGACTACACTCTGCTAAGGTACGAACGTATTTGAGAAGAACTCCTAATAGCGCACTCTCCGCACGACTCTATATTGCTTATGAAAAAGGCGGATTCTCAGTTTACCGAGTGGAAGTAGTTATTCTCTCGAGAAGGGTTCAGTTATCCCTTTCTTAGATATACATATGTAAGTGGACAATTCGGCTGATGTTTGTGGAAGTTGAAAAATTCATACATATAAAACCAGCTGACCTAAATGGACAAGTAACTTATCGAACTCTGACGGCAGAGAATATAAGACCAATAATCTGTTGAATGGAAAATTCCAATAATACTGTCAGCTGTCAGACACTGTCAAACAAATTCATCCAATTAGATTTCACGAAATGCAATTTACGAATACGTCTAGTGCGAATTTATTGGGCATCTGAAAGCTATTACGAGTCGGTTGGTCGGCATCGAGTTCTTTTACTGTCCCGTTCGTTGAAGGATAGGTTGGCATACGCCCGAAACGTGGATCGTCGAGTAGCTCGACGGTGTCAGAAAGCGAAACGTTACGTGCGTTAATTTGGTTTTCTTCGATGCATTTCGGAGCTGCCACCACCCTGAAGGGTTGGTGTTACACCACTCTGGGCTGGTTCGAGGTTCGAGGTCGCGACGTCGAGTTCTATGTGTCTGCGGAAGACGGGGATCGGGCAATTTATCAATCCACGAGCGAGAGAAACGACTCCTGGCCGGGCGGGTAATTTAACAAGATTGATGCGAAGCCGACATGCCACAGTTTCGCAGTTCGCGAGCAAGAGAGAAGGGTTTAACAGTGGTGTTGGTAGATGTTGCCAGCATTGAACAGACTGGAAGAGGAACAAGGAAAGGGGTAGAAAGTAGACCTGTGAGCGACTGGTTATTAGGAAGCCTCATCACGCAGACCAAGCACAGAATCACGCAGGGCATTAAAACAACGCCAGGAGTGATGGAGTTTGCTAACATCACCGCGTCTGCCAGTTTCGCCACCGTATCACATCTATTCTGACAAATGTTACTACCATCACTTCCTTCGAACCCATTCAATTACATTAAACTCTACTATTTCATCATCTCTCCTTTTTTGACGATAATTCTTCTTGAACGTGTACCTACAGCAACTTACATTCATTCGAAAATGAAATAAATCTCGAGGCTGGCGACGTTTACTACGCCATTCGACCGTATGAATTTGTGCCAATGAAATTACAGTTAGGGGAGCTTTGTCTACTAAAGTCTCTTTAAGGAAAGAAGCTGAAAACTCGTGCTCCACTTTTAACAAATAATCAAATATATCCCTCATATTTTCGCTTCGGCAGTCAATTTATTAAAGAACCCAGTACCATATATATTCATACCGTGAAAAAGCTCATAGGAGATATTATAATAATAGCTGATGTGTAGGCACGAGTGGCAGCATTGTTGAATATAAAACGGGTCGCCTATTACTCATCGACACAATCATCTATCATTATGTTCCACGTTCCATATGTGAGATTATATGCGAAATCATAGCGCTGGATATATCTACAGCGAGTGCCCATATATTACAACCAGGAGCCGGTAAATATCGAGGGTGGGAACAAACAGTGTGAAAATGGAGGGTGAGTTTGCTCGTTGATTATTTCCTCCACGCTTTAAGGGGCGAAACTTTTCAAAAGAATAGCAAATGTAGCGATCTATACAGCTTACCAGGTAGAATGATATTTATTAAGAGATTGTACCATTAACTATAATCTACCGAGCTGTCTATCTACTTCGAATGTTCAGCCCACTAATTCGCTGACCCGATGCCGTGTCACGCGCAATAATTCTCATGAATTATTAAAGAAAACACGATTAAATCATTCCGTCGAGGAAATGCATCTATTCGTTCCTCTAATCTTTACTTACCACTCGCACACAGGCACTCATTATTACAGATATATTATAAGTAATGACATTAAATAATGATAAAATCATTATTTCATTGAGTATAACTATTATAGTATATTATTTTATTGCATGTTTAAGTAAAATATTACTTTAAACACTAAGATTTCGTGGCACGAAATTGTTTTCTCTTAGCACACCTCGAAAAACAATGCAATAAATTAAAGACAATATAACTGAATTATAAATATATTCAGTTCAGTATAAATCCACTGTAAAAGAAGTTTGATGAACACGAAGATATTCGTGGATCATTTCATAATAACCAACGGATTATTCTATTATTATATTTCTATATCGCTATTAATCTGTGGCTGCATTATTATTAACAATAGTTCATCCTTGACGCTCGACCATTTCGATCATAATCACTTACAAGACTATGGAATATTCATTAAATTAATTATAGATACGGTTACGATGCATTATCACTAACTATTTGAGGAAAATCTTCATCCACGCGGTTGAAACAACGTAATAAAATGAAGACAGAAATATTCGGAATACGAAAATGATACGAAAATACCTTTAAGTGAATCGGAGACAGGCCAGTGTTGCTAAGCGTCCTAGCAGTACAAACAGTATCGGAGCACTGACTCTGAAGGTGAATTTTATAAACATCTTCGAATTAGTGACAAGTGAACGAGCACGAATGAGGAGAATAACACCGGCAACGAATACCTACTACGATACGATTTGTTTATCCTGGCTGTCACAGTCGAGCGTACGTGACTTGTAAATCGTCTCCAAGTTTAATGAAGAAATGCGGGTTTCATTGTGCACCATTTTGTGATGTAAGTGAGACGTTTCCTGCGAATACGGTGTTCGGAGTGCAATACGACGTAAGAAGGTAAATTGAATTTATAATTGTGTAATATCAGATATTGTTTCAAGGGAGTCACAGAGGTTATTGTATTTGTCTTATTATTAAAACTTCAATTTTCACGAGAGGAAACACGTGAATATGGCAAGACATTTATATGTCCTGCCTGTACTGTATCGTAAAATAGTGTTTGTTAAATTATTATATTTGAAGGAGAAATGGCAAAATTATAGTTAATGAATTTTACTTCTGTGACCACGATATGTTGAGGTTCGTGTTCGAATAAAGACTTATATTGTGCCAGGCTTTATAATTGTGATATTATTCACTAAAGTGTACTCTAATGGCGCAGTCACTGCTGCATAAGATTACTATAAAATACAAATGGTTTTATCGATAATATATTATTCATTTTGATCGAGAATTTATACTTAATGGATGTCTTCTCTTTGATAGAAGAAAGTTAAGTAGCTCTTTTGTATCTCTTATATGTATAAGATTGAATTTCATTTTATTTAGTAATTATATATTTACGTATGCGTGGATTTATCGATATGTCAGGTAATAATTGGTACTCACCGATTGTTTATTGGGATAAAATGTGTGTGGCAAATTTCTGAGTTATGATTTACATTATCCGCAAGAAACTCAGGAAATGGAACGTTATAAAATTGATGAATTTTATTATATACCACGGACTTGTCAATTTTACTGTTTCCACAGTGTTTTAGCTTTAAAGTCTTATCAGTGTTCTTAGTCGGCTAACCTTCTACAACCTAATTTCTTCGTAAAAGAAATTCGTATAACGCGAATCTAACGAAGCCATATTACGAGAAAATAGTAAGAAAATGATTATTTAAACTCATCGAAAAGGTGATCATTTTACACGTGCCTTTATAATTATTATTACAACGAAAAATGCAACGAAACAAAAGATACGGATGGAAGAGTATGTGACATTAAAGTTACATGACGTTAAAGAGGGTTAACTATTAAAAAATGGTTGTACAACCATACGGTGAGTTAGAGAATGTTAAACACGTTTGCTGAGGTCGAACAGTCTTCCAGTATCCATTCCTGTGCAACCACAACCGGTAATGGTGGTTAACCGCGATCCTTCGTCCTGGCGACGGTTCTGTAATTATTTACCTGCGCACAAGGATGATCCTGGAAGGCGTTAAGACCAGTCGCAAGTACAAGGAGGGTTTCACTATTAATTGGCTCGTTTATTGCGACGTGAGCCCCTGCTTTCTCCGTCAACTTTCCATTCGAGGGTGGTTAGTGCGTTGTAAGGGTTGCGGAGGTAATCTGGCGCATGATTTGCCGCAATAAATCACTCTTACCCGCCTAGCCTGCATTACCTGATTCTCTTTTCAACCCTCCCACCCTTCTCGCATTATTTGCGTTAAGAGTTCTCTTGCTTATTTTCTCAATGCTTCCTGTCGTAATCTTTGATCTCGTAACTCCGATTTCGATTTGGTAAGTTCCAAAAATCAGTACCTCAGTACCTCATTTATTAATCTTTTTAACAGTAGAACTACCAAAGAGGTCGAAATACCTTGTCTGTCATTTTTAATTAAATTATTCGATTTGATTCAGATTTGATACACTTTTACTTTGTATACATAACGCGAATAATTGAATCCATTAATTCACTTAAATCCTCCAGCCACAATTTACATATAAATAAAATAAATTAAATCATTTAAAGATGACAAACGATATTAACACTGATATAACCCAAGTGTGTATATTAAGATAGACGACAATCTTCTAATAACTAAATAAATAACAGTTTCGTCGGACATCATTCCGAAGTGTTTTACAAGAAGGACATGCTAGAATTAATGGCGGAATATATTTCGAAGTTTATTTCTCCCGGTGTTTTATTCAGCGTGAACTTTCTCTAGATAGAGTTCGCGAAGTAGCACATAAAGAAACCTTGGTGTAGCGGTTTGCTACCGTAGCAACATCTTATAAGCGTATTCAGGAAATTGGCCGCGATATCGGCCCCAATTTATCGGCGTGGAATACTCGAAAGGTGCGGCAATGCCCGTCCGCGGGATGACTTCGTGAACGCGTCTCTTCTGTCGTCGCCCGGGTAACGGCGAACCACTTGCAACCATGAACATTTGAATAATTCGGTCGTTTGCAAGCGAACTTACAACTCCGTGCACATACACTTGGATCATGGTTGCTACTTACCGAGCCGTACCCCCGGTCCACAGGCCAGTTTCCGAGACCGTTTTCGTGTACCCGTGAAAGTGGACATGTTTTTGAGCCACGTTTCTTCCCTGAAGGGGGATCTCCTTTATGAGGATCGCGCACGCAGCAAATGGTGTAGAAACGGAATCAATTGTAACCGTTCGGTGAACCCTCGAGATTGAAATATGATAGAGCCGGAATGGCTGTCGCGTATCCCTCTTACATGAATTACGAGTTATACACTTCTTTTCCTATCTTCCTTTTTCACGGAACTTTATTAGCTGCCCCGAAAAGATGTGTCTCTACTCCTAGCAATGGAGTATCATCGTCAGCAAATTTTATGTCGAAGCTGTTGGTGTGTACTTATTTTCTGGTACTCTTAATAAGAATGATATACATTTGGAGAAATGTTAGATTATTAACCAACAGAAAATCTCTGCAACGAGATGAATGTTGAGAGCCGGAGGGTAAATAGAGCAGAACCGCGGACCAAAAGTATTTATCTTATGCAAATGATGTACACTGGCGTAGAATCTAAAGCATGAAAGATACCGAACTAACATTCTAGTCCGGGAAATAAAGTTTTGTCGACGACTGTAACTGGCACAGTTTTGTCACGATGAATTTGCATTCAGATGGTGCTATCTAATCCGCAGTAAGTTAAAAAATTTACGACTTTCTGTAAATCACGGCTCAAGCCTGCTTACCCCCGCAAGCGAATTGTCCCGTGCGACTGAATTATTTATGATTCTGCCATAAAACAATGATATGAGAGATTATAACTCAGCGAGTAGTGAAGTTTCTTGTGCACGAGACAGTGCTTGTACCAGCTCGTATAAAAAAGAACGATGATACTCCTATTCGACGCGATTTCACTCCGAATATATCTACGATTTTATTCATTTTGAGGGATATTTTTATCATTTTAAATGTGGATGGGAATTTTTATATAAATCTTCTTTCTCCTACTATTTAAAGTAAAAGATACAATTTCGAATTAGTTCATCCATCACATCTGATTAACAAGCTCATCGTAGATATACCAGTAAAAATTCGAATATAATTTATGTCATTTCAGTATATGGTTTGACACGTACGAATGATATATATTTATTCAGTAGCGTTAATAAAACACAGGATCAGTAGGTTTATAGATGTCGCCATAACGTTTGTATATCCATAAATGATGGCTGCCAATATGAAGGATATTCAATTTCCTGTATCGCAACCAATATTATATCGGGAGATTTACATCATTTCGAGTGTAAATAGCCATTCAGACAATAGACATGTCTTTGATATTTTTATAGTTACATTCGCACTTCAAAAACATGTATCTCTCTTGATACCTGTACTTTTTTAAAAATATGCTCATTTTGAGATACATATACAACAAAAATATTAACACTGACTGCCGTGGGAATCACTACAATCTATACAATTTTATGTAATCTTGCTTCGTAAAGACCTGTTATACAATATCATTATCCGACATATTTTATTCGTCGGATTTCCTACGTAAAATCGCGAGATATTTTCAAAGAAGTTTTCAAAGAGTTGGACATCAGCTTGAAAAGTCTCGAAGGCATGAATGCCTTTAGACACACGTAAAACGAACGTTCTTTCTTTCCAACGTTGTTACGCCACTGAGTCGTAATTTACCTGGAGCGTTTATGGCATTGTTGTGAAGCAGTGCTTGGCGTCGTCTTATAAAACCAATTTCGCGGGTATTATGCAAGCTGTCAGTCCCATAGGTGAGTTATGGCAAACGTAGCCCGCAGCACAAACATGTATTACAGTCTACCAGCCTTCTTTATATTTACATCAACAATACCCGCGTTATAACTTGAAATTAGTACCCTTGTCTCCGCTTAAACATATCTTATCAAATTTCCTTTCTCGAGAGTCCCCTCGATTCAAACCAAACTGGTTCCTTTATCATGTTGACTTTATTTATTCTTCCTGCGGTATCGTAACACCTGTTCCGTCAACTTTTTTCAATGCTTTACACTAAGTAATTGTTGGCATATTTTCGCTGGATTATGTAATTTTCATAACGGTACAAGAATATTGATATATCGCCTTTCATTCATAATTATACATTGAAGTAGTATTTATTAATCCTTCATTAGCAGTTTGTGTAGTCGCAGTTTATTGTATTCCATGCAAGAATGTTTACAACAGTTTATCATATCTCTCAAGTTATTTCTCGGAAAACCCACACAGCCGAGATACATCTAAGGTACTAAAAGGGTTAATAATAGTTCTTCGAATTTCATATTCTTGAGATAAATCCAACCTGTGCAGCCAAATTATTTAACATGTTCCACGATTACATTTAATTAAAATGAAACTTACTGGATTATATTGCGATTAAGTTCGCGAATTGCTCGAGCGATCGACTTGTTAGGGGATGACCTCATTTACGGTGCAAGTTGTAAGAATGATGTAATAGCTGTTATCCTGGAACACATCCGTATTCGAAGGAATAGTTGCTGCACGATAGGTCGTTTGATGTCTGTGCATTCATAAGCGTGCATAAACTAGATCCGGCGTAAGAACAACACCATTCTTCAGATCTATTGGTCAATAAAGTAACGTGTACACTCTTCATGGCGGCTAGTAGGAAACCAGTATCTGAACGTTGTGTTTAACTCCATTGGAATATACGACCCTATATCCAGAATTTCGTTCCAGACCGTTAAGACACTAGATTCCACTTTATCGGCACTGTAATGGTTATATAGCTGTTAAAGTTGCCCCTCATACAACTTTTCCAATCTTATCTTCACGTATGGCTTCTCCCACCCTGATCGTTTCCCTCTGTACCACTCTCTCTCTCTCTCCCTCACCCTTTCTCTCTTTCCTTCTTTTTAACTCCGTAGATACGTGTGTATGTTCCGTCCATCCGTTGTCGAGGAAAAGCGGAAAGGATTTAGTTAAATTGGACTGCAGGCGAGGAGTTGTCGGTAAGATTTGTTCAGGAATCAGAGAGCGCTGACCGTTATAAAAGCGCTCGTACAGGGTTTAGTAGAAAAGAAGAAATCGAGGGACTATAGAAGAGGTAAACGTCTTTCTCCTTTCTTTCTATTTGGGGTTGCCATTGAACGCGTCGGTGACCAGGTTGTCGATACGTGCTTGGCATGCTATCCCGTCCTATTCTACTGTTACAACTTCAAATTGTTCGGCATTTTCTACTGAATCCCTGGAATCTACCTAACGCGATCACTTCTTGGTCACCTTGTTTTATAACAGATCTTTGATTCCTATCACTTATCGATACTCCGGTATTCACTGAGATCGATTATCGCTCAGTGAACTTTTATATCATAATAACATCACCGAGTTTCTAAATGCAATGCATTACGTGCTTCAGTCCTCGGAGATTGCGTTGAAAACTTTAAACTCTGATATTCCACGATTATTTCGAAGAGTAAGCGACGCAATTATTCAATGTAAATATATTTCAATACGTAACTTGTCGAAGTTTTGGGCTCAGCAGCCAACTGCAATATGGCTGGGCCTTCGAACATACCGTAGGAGACTTAATTTGACAATGATATCTATGTTATTTCAAGGAAAATTTCAATTTACAGTGTCGCTTTGGATAATATTGTAAAGAGGAAATGTAGTTGAATTCGCGCATTAAAATCGAGCATTGGATCGTTTGCAAATTAGTTCTCTTGCCAAATGACACTCGCAGCTGTTGGTTGGATCTTATAATGTTGGCAGCGATTCCGTTGGTTTGATGAGAACTAGTCGTCGCTTTTAAACGCCTGTCCTATCATCATTTGATGAGTTGACTGTTACGTATTGCGAAGACTAATCGCGAGTCTAAGCTATTCTTCAATTATCGCGTACTTGTATCATTATACAGAGCAGTTTGATTTGCGGGTATAAATAATAATGATGTAAACGTGAACGGCGCGAAAACGGAGAATACCTCGAAGGGTGCAGGAAAAGCGATCGAGTTATTAGAATACATAGTTGTAATTCAAAGAAGTAATTAAACGGGACAGTATCGAACAAGGAAAAACTTGTAAGAGAAATCATCGAGTATTCAAAGCGCCATTCGTTATGGTTAGTAATTTGTAAAGGCAATTAAATCAGATTGGAATACGTTGTAGCTTATCGTACGATCCTGCATTCGTAATCCCTTATAAATATTACATTAAGATACGCGTGAAAGGTTAACGATAGAAATCAATCAATTTCTTACACGTCGAATGCGATTTCTCTTTCGCTAAACACGAGATCGCGACTCGATTACCGTTACCACTACGTTGTCCTAACCGTATCGTCATTCCTGGAATCTGATTAACGTTGGATTAACTGGGAAAATATGTTTCCGTGCTCACCGAGGATCGTTTTCACACTTGCAAAATGAATTACGCATTTACAAGTCTCGCGGACCAAGGTGCAGCACATTCTACTTGACCTTTATTACACGAACGTTGGATGTCTTTAAGGCCATCTGGCTGCCTTTTATTGGCTGAATCAAAATCTGCGGAGAGGTCAGATTCAATATTAACTCTGCTTCATAGAAATTAATACAACCTGAATCTTCTCGACCTTCTAGATTTCATTGTAATTTCCTTTTTTTGTATTATTGTCATTTATACCCTCGGTAGAAACTTAATAGAATTCCGATTCCTATAGTAAATGATTTCCAATAACCAGCACCAGCTAATGTAATGAAAATCGCAATTTCTCGCCTGTCCACCCCCATTTTGCATTTTATTCAATCTCGTACTTAATCCAGCGATAATAAGGACACAGAGATTGAATTACTATTATTACATCGCGCGATTATCTCTGCCATTACTCATGAGTCTGATTATCGGGATATAACTTTCTCGCGAAAGCTTATTAACCAATGCATTTAGAAAGTAGGATTGGCATTGAGATGTCCGTGCTTAGTCTTCATCCCTTGGCTATTTTTCTCATCACGTGTGAACTTTCGACGGCTACTAAACTTGTAAAATGTTCATTAAAAAAGGTCTGCATTCGTTAGAAGCAAATAAGTTAGTCTTTGGAGTATGTTTTCTCGGGAAGCATAGCTTTAGTATGCCGGATTGAATTAGATTCCGTCATTCCTTGAGTATGTTATGAACGGAGTGATATCGGATCTCAGAAGTTGTAGAGTCAAGGGAGAATAAGAATGTTTTGGATGCTGCGAGGGAATGCATTCCGAGTTAATGGGGTGAAAATCACTTAACCCTTGGTCAGTTTGGGTCGAACGAGCGTTATTGAATTCGCGCTTAAGCCAACGATAATAACATCAGCCGGCGGGCGCGAAGTCGAGGGCTGACGTTGTGCCGAAGATTTACGGTTACGGGTCGGGGCATGCATCCTGTATGAATGTCGGGGCAGCCTGTAATAATTCAACTCCGCGGCCACACCTCGGCCACTTCCCGTCTGCAGTCTGGCAGGGCACGACCACCGAGCGGACTGCTGCTCCCTTGCGGAGGGGTTTCCGGTAACTGCGCGCTCGACATCATCTCTTCTCTCTTTTCGTCTCTACTGCTTACTACCAACCCTCTTTATCTCGGGATATCAGTGCTTCCCTCTTTCACTTTTAGCATCCCTCTCTCTATCCCAAAGACTGTCTCGCTTCGAGTCTCTTTCTCTTCTCTACGTCCACGCCCTCCCCGCGCCCCCAAAAGCTACCCTTTATCCGAGTGAGCTCGAGCGAGTCGAGAGCGAGGAACCCTGATATATCGGTCGCACACATTGCACTGGATGGAACGCAATATGTCCGCCGAGAAAGGCAATAACCATTAGGTCCCGAGAAAACTGCCCCATTTCAAACGACACGAACGGTCGAATATCAGGAAATTTATATCTGGTATCCTAACCCACCCTCGCCACCCTTCTTCTGCTTCTTCTTCGTCGTCCCATTCGTCGAAACCGAGCGCGCGGAGTCATAGAGGAGATCGGGTCGAGACATATCGTGCAGAGTGGAAGTGGTTATAAACGTGCAGGGCAACTCGCTTGGGGGAGGTTCGGTGAAACTTTTCCTGAGGATCTAGCGGAAGAAGGAGAGAAATAGTAAAGAAACCGGTAGCCACGTTCGCGTTTCGTTTTATACGATCGCACATAAAGTGGTGGTCACGCGCCTTTTGGCCACCCACTGATGTTACTTTTACCTATTCGGTTACACCAATTTCTCCAGCTATACTACGGACACTTCCGTTCTAGCTACTTTATTTACTTCAAAGCAAGTCCGTCTACTAAACCGTCGATTTATTGCTAATTTCTTAAGAATTCTCCGAGCTCATTCTTTTCATCTAACAGCGCTATCATTTGTTTCTTAGAATTTATATTTCTACGTTTCCGTCGGACATTATTCTTGATAGTTTACTCTGGTTCCCACGTTACGATCCGATTGCGGTTTACGATTTGTAATGAAATATCTACGAGAACGGAAGACTCCTATTACTTTCAGCATTGATGATGCAAGCTTCGTTTGCAAGATCTGAATATTTATATTGCCGATAAAAGATAAACACATTATCTGTATGGTATAAACGTTGGATTTATAGCCCGAGCCAAAGCGTAGGCGTCGTACCGTCGACTGCAGGAGAAATATTACACATTGCTCTTTCCGCACAACGACGCTCGAGAGCTGTCGCGTAACAAATGCTCGTGCCCGACACTCGTAAACTAGACTCACACTAAAAGCCTTCGTCGTCCTTCTACGCCCTTTCTTTTTCTCACTTTAAAAATCTCTTACCATTTCACATGTCATCGTGCCCCAAGTCTGAACCATACATTTAAATATCATGACATTAATCGCATTTAGAAGGACATAATACACTCGTTTGCTTCATTAAAAGACGACATACCTAATAGGTTCTCATTTCGAAGTTTACCGTTGAGTAGATCTTCTTTTAGAAACGGCAATGTCCTAATAGCGATCGTAATTTATCCGAAGAAGAAATTACTGGAAATATTAGAGTTTCCTTTAAGAAGTGAGAATCGACAGTATCCGCGGTATGTCGTAACCAACGTCTTTGCACGAAGCACTCTGGCAAGAGGCGGCTACAGCATGGGTTCGCAGACAGAAATTGCCTTTCCCCTATAAGGCGCCATTATCACGCACCATCTTGTTCGAATGGCTCCGTAAAATGCCAAACTGGGAACTCGGTATTGCTGTGTCCAGCGCTGCGGTCAGCTTTGACCGCCGCAAAAAAAAGCTCCCACCCTCTTTCCAATCCTTCGTCCTGGTTTCCTCTTCTTCCACGGAAGCACGATTGTGCGGCAAATTGTGGTTGCTCTTTCTCTCCCCCTCTTGTCATCTTTACATGCTGTCCACGCGCTCACCAACCTACCTTCTCTTAGGTCTCCTCTTTTTTTTTTCTTTTCTTTTCCCTGACGTAGCGCAGAAGCAGTTTTCTTTTTGAGGGTGTCGGTGTGTATGGCGGATATCGTCTGCTGAAAAGAGGACAAGCCAGTTTTCGGGGGTCGGGGGTTGGTCGGGAATAGTAAGAGCAAGCGGATATCTCGACGCAATATCACCAGACAACGTTACACACGTCGGCCAAACGTAACGGCGCAACTTTTGCCAAATGATGCCATTCGTTTAATTTCTTGGAGCGACTTAGACATCGTTTTCCGGGCGAAATATTAATAACGTACCATGCCCTCGAACCCGCGCAAGGAATCTTTGAATTCTCATGTTCTCAAACTTCCTTCTCCATTTAAACATCCATTATACTTAAACCAGTCAAAGGATCATCCGCTGGAAACAGTTCCGTTGAACTATATCATCCTCATTATTACTATTGAGCGAAGATAAAATATTACACCTCTTGGTCCGCAAACAAGAGGGACGAATAAAAATACAGAAATAGTTTAAAAATAGTTTCACAGAAATTCCTCGTAATACACATTTATCAACGACATCGTGCCACTTCTTCAAAGTAATAAATTTCACGGATTCAAGTTTTATTAAGATAATTCCTTTTCGCTGTAGAAACAGTCATCTCTCTCTCTTTCTCTCTCGCCGCATAAATTCCAGAATTAATGATAAATAACGCACGCAAACGAAAGGATCCTATTAATGCACGGGAAATGAGATTACGCGCGAGAAAACACAAATATTAGTTTTTTCCGAGGGATAGCTCGTGATATACGCACAATATAAATCCATTCGTCTTTCCAGCTGTGCTCCACGGATTCCGGCAAGCCGTCGTCATTGCGGGAGATGCATTCAATACATATCGCCTTTCACCCCGCGTCAAGACTTGTCTGACTAAAATTAATTACCCGTCCAGTAGGTCCGCCGTTGTTATACGAAACCCACGTTCCACAGCTATATTTATAGACTTCTCTTCCTTTCTACAGCCGATCCGTTGGTTACGACACTCTCGCGCTACGTGATTTCTAAAAGCCCACCCTTATTGTTACTCCATGAAGACTTTATCGTGGATGGCCGAGGAATATTTATTGATATCTGTATTTAACTTGTATCCAGATGCTATGTTACTTTACTCATCAAATAATATCTCCCTTTTCAAGTAAATATTTCTTTAAAATAATACCATTGAAATAATAATAATGTAACATTAAGACACGCAGCACTCAGTGTGACGATTAAATATCTTGGTGTTGTATTAAGGATTAAGTTTATTAGCAGTCGTGTTTATACAGTCTGACGTCGTTTGATTATGTTAGATAATTAATAGAGTGATAATAATTCGATGTTGATGCTGGGAGATTTTTCTAGGATTGGTCATCGATATTTTAGTCTTTTACATCATTCTATGAGACATGAAATAAATTCCTGGTTATTTGTGGTATACTGACCAGGAATAGGGGGAGGGTGAAATTTATAGTTGTAACCAGAAGCAGTTTAAACTTCTCTTTTCCGAGTCCCCTTTATAGTTAACCTATTTCCGGAAGATAGCAAATACATTTTTCCCTCCGTGACGTATCACGCCAAGAAGCAATATCGTCTACGATGGTGTATGAAACGAAATCGAAAAACTTTCAATCCTCGAAGGAGCTATTGTAAAAAACATTGCCAATAAACGCCGCGTATGACGCTTGACGTGGTATCGCGATACAAACAAACCCCCTGAGATGTTTAACCATAGGGTGTTAACACATCGACATGGCTGTACTTGTATTTCCTGTTAACAAGTAACTTCCGACATATTATACCGGATACCGGAAAGTAATCAATTGTTTCGTAACACTTAACACGATTATCCGTTACGAAACAATTATGTACAGTGCTCGAAATCTTACGTTCTATTCATAACTTAGACTTTTTTAAATTCTGTGTAATTTTTAACTCATTCGATAAAAATAAATCGAGTATCATAAAACCAACAAAAAATAATTGATTATTTTCCGGTAGCCCTAATAATAAGAAGTATCCTAAAACTCTTCGATCAATGGTAGAACATAGTTGTTCACTTATAATAGTCCCCCGTGATGTAACCACATAGAACCCTTGCATTGAAGTTTCTCTGTGGTTCAAAGAGTACCCTAAAAAGCTCTATCGAGGATCATTAAAATCTACCACCCGACTGGAAGAGTATCGTTAGGGTAATGCGATATCACGGGAGTCCGATGACAGGGCCCATAAATGATTAAACGGTACGTGTTACGTGGCAGTAAAGTAGAGCATTGCTCAGAGGGTGGTTGGAAAGATGGAAGTGCTCAGCATGAATATTGAGACGTTCATTAGCCGCGGCTACGCTCTCAGCATGAGTCGGTAGGCACTATAGCGTTATGTGTGGTCAGGAACAGAAAGGGCTGAAGAAGCGGCACTGACGAGTGATGAAGAGTCGTTCTCTGCGGCACCCTTTACCGTGTAACATGTAATACATGAATGCGCACTGCACTACCACAGTTGTTCGCCATGAGAGTTTATTAGTTCTTCAGAAACTTGAACAGTGGATGTTTCATCGAGACACATATGGTTCGATGAGAAATTCGACATAGAAATTTTTGGCAACGGAAAGGGTGTCCATGCACGGCGAATGCCAGGGTTAGGAATAAGAGAGAATTTTGCTGAACTGCATTGAGGGGTGAGTTAGAGGCTTAAGATTTAAAATCCGAAAGTTATGTCAGTCTTTGGCTGAAGTTAAAAAATGTTTGAAGCACATTAGTTCAAGATCTTTTAGATCTTAAGTATTAGTGGCTCCCATTGGTTCCTCTTTGATTGCACGATTCATTCGATCATCTTTTATACTCGGAGATACTCGGGATTTAATTATGTCATACTCGTTTCACTTGTCTACTTTCGGACGCTTCAGCCGATCGACTATTCATCGTGTCTCCGATTATCCATCTTATGACAAAGGCGCATTGTCTTAGATTCGTTGATTTAGCAAATCACTGGCCTCGCTTGAAGATCCATCTTCGTCCAGGTAAGCCGTGTCTCTTTTTACAGTACGAATGTGTTCGTTCTTGCTAGTTGGTTCTGTTCTCTCGCTCCACATACCGGCGTCGCGGCATCATTAGCCGGCATTGTACTCGCAACACGCATACCCAGTCCAGGCAAGAGTTACACTGCGACACCCGCTGCGCCACCGAGATCTGCGATAGAGTTAATGATACCGGGACCGCGGCGATTTAACAATAAGCCGCATTATTTACAGTCAGCCCTCAGCTCCATTACCACCGGTTGTCCGCCTGACCTGGTGGCATGCACCTTTCTTTTTCCCCTCTTATTCTTTTGTCTTTCTCTCATCATTTTCTCTCTCTTCGTTCTTACGCTCTTTCTAGTCCAAGATTTACATTCTTCTTCTTCGTCGTCTTCTTAGCCGTGCAATCTCGTAAGTTTCGCACGGCTTACATTACTCCGCCGCAAATGCCTGGCCAGTGATATTAAACCTTTATAATCAGTCGGCACCTACGTCGTGGAAGTGTATTTACGGTAGTATTCCTACGTGTCTGCATCACTAGGAGTTCATACAGTATATTGTGACACTTATGTGGTCCTTATGCTGGGAGTGGTGACAGTGAATAATGTGGGTATTGTTGAACTCGCTTATATCGTGTCAGGTTTAAATGGATATCTCCTTGATGGTTTGATTGTTATATGATCCGTGTTGATGGAATGAAGTTATATTTGCTTAGAGAAATATATTCCTTTTGATGCACGCAAGCATAATTGAGGAGTGTTCGTTGCTTCTGACAATGCTAATTTCTGCTGTCTAACTAATTCCATTCGGTTTTCATGAAGAAGTAAATTACTTATGGATGGGACGGTAATAATTATGAAAAACTGTCAGACTTCCCTCGCTTCATTAATTGATCATTAGAATCGCTGGGCGGGGCATTCGTTAGAGCGGCAACCTTTAGGGGTCCAAGAAGTTTTGAATGAGGGGTGCGTCAAATTTTTCAAGAGGGGCGTGAATCTTATTAGTCCAGTCTTCCCTTTCTCTTGGCAAACTTACTCAATCTCTTCACCCTATTAATATAATCTTCGGTAATCGTGCTGAGAAGATTTAAGGCCTACAGTTTATAATAAACCGCGGCAAATCTTCATCTACCCTGAAATAATTGCGATAAAAGAATTGTGAAGCATTTTACAAGATGGTAGCCATTATCAAGAGACTACACACCTATCACGTGAACTTGTAAGAGGAATAGCTAGATAATAACTTCGGGGGTTTCAAGTTCCGCGAGGTTTAATTTTGGGCAAAGCTTGATAGTCGCCATGGGACACTGCTCGTTAGATCACCTGTAAACTGGTGGCCAAAGTGGTACACGAGACAACACACTTGGGAAATATGTGCCGGTGTTTCAATCACAGTTGTAATCCTAAGGATTCCTGATTTTATTGCATCAGTACTGTTTGAATCTTTTTCCTGTTCCCATATTTTCATAAATTTAAATTTCATTAACTGCTATGTATATAAATACATAAATACACAGAGTCCATTTCGTATACAATATATTTGGAAAATATTAAAGTTACACCGGTTGTCCAAAGTGTTAGCTTATATCGAATGATCCATCAGAGAAGAAAAGAAAAGACAGGATTCAGGTTGAAATAAAGGTGGAGATTAATAGTCTGTACATGTTGAATTTGATTTGACGGTGAGGAAAATACGATGATTGGATCGTGTTAACCGTGTGAATTTTTTCTTGAGAAAGTAAGAGTAGGATGGTGGAACGGTGAGCAGCTGTCTCTGATAAAAAGCATGCGGTATTACTCTGCCAGAAACAGCACCCGGTCCTAACCGGACCTAAACTTGTCTGTTAGCATTGGTATTTAAGATGAATCCATTTAAAGCGGTGTCCAGAAGTATGCCATAAATCCCAATTAATTGCCAGCGGTCTCTCGTAAACACATCACCAACGATCAAAAACACCGCGGACTTCCCGTCGAACTTCACAGAGGATCCCGACGGGATAGGCAAAGAACACCACTATGAAACCCTGCCTGAATCCTTCGTGTAAAAATAAATATACTCTTCACCGAAATTCAGACCATCCTATTAGACGTTCCATACCTAATATGGTCAGCTAACTTTTTAGTTAAATTCTATCATCCAGACATTAACGACATTCTACCTCGAAACGCTTTAGATACTTGCTATGAACCCCTGATCATTTTCGAGATCTCTTAATGCATTCAGACAATGTTCGAAGTTAAATCGAAGGATGGAAGAACGTCTTAGAGTCATCACGCAGCAACGGAAAGATTTGTAAATAGACAAACGTACGTGTCACCGGAAAGATTAAAATACGGCCATTTGCTGGCGTCGAATTCGATTTAATAAATACGTCGCATCTGTCCCGTCCCTTAATGAATTTCTGATTTATCATCCATTAAGGTGTCAGGACGCGCTCGGGTTTCGTTGCTACGCCGGGACTGGCGGAAATTTATGTGGATAGGTGTGATTAATGCGATGTTCGCGGAAACACACGGACATCTGTGTTAATGGTGACGGATGGTTGCGCTAATGGTGTCAGCCAGAGCGTCAGCCGTCCTCGTCGCGTTCTCCTCCGTTGACTATGGACTCCTGACCAAGTCTTTCGCTAGATTGAAACCGTATATATATGTACTGCAAATGGCCCTTTTCAGAGGGTATACTTTCAACGGAATGAAAGGATCGCATGGGTTGATTTAGACACAGATTGTATTACTTTGAGTGTTCGCGTAAATGGTCTTCCCAAGGGGGTGGCATTTTTTCAATGTGACTTCAAGAAATCGGTTGTGTATTACTTTCGGCGGTGCATCCAAGGGGGTTGCTGGACCACTTACAACAAGTAGAAATACTTTACCGATTCACTATGCATGGCATGGTACTAGCGTCTACCATTTTTTCTAAGATACACGATTACGAACGAACTGACGGAAATTACTCGCGCTCCAGGATGGTCTTCGAAACAGAAAGGGAAGGAAAGCTGCGGAACGCGTTGGGTAGGCAGGTAGGCAGGCAGGCAGGCAGATATTGAGCTCTATATTTCCATAAGCTGATATTTACGCGGCAATATACGAGGCCGTGCCCGCTACTTTATGGGCCTCGTAAATATAGCGGGCCGCCGGGAATTGGCTGGCAAGGCGGTCGCATACACTCTCATTCTACTCACTCTCTCTTTCTCCCTTTTCCACTCCCTCTCTCTCTTTCTCTGTCTCTGGGTCTCTCTTTCTCACCCTTATTCTTCTCTACATCCCTCTTCCATTCACCCTCTTTCTCTATCTACATTCCCCATGGCTGCTTGCCTGCCCTCATCCGGCGCGGAGACATAAATCGCCGCCAATTGTAAATAATACGCGACGTATGCTGATCTCCGTTCCTTGCTGCACTGTTCCTACGTGCGCAATGTACGTTTCCGCGTCTATATGCGTATAGTCGCACCAAGAACTCACTGAACTTCGGCAAGTTCTTCGTGCTTCCTGAGCCAGATGAGGATTATTTATCTGACCCATACTACTTGTATTTCATGATAGTCCAAGTTATTAATTCATTTCCCTTCTTATATCTACAATCCTGAAGTATATAAGGGGGTTAAGCCTCGTTGGGTCTTAATCAGAACTTTATTGGACACTATCCTAGATAGGTAGAGTCTCATTCACTTTATTATCCAATCTTGAATGTTACAAAGCAGTTAGACGTGTGCACGAGAATAACATGTATTATATCATAGTTCCCAGTGATACATACACGTTAGAACTACTTCAGTTCAGTTATTCCAAGAGAGAAAGAACGAGGTAGCAAAAGCGTTTCAGAATCAGTGAACAGGTTACATTGAAAATATGGGGATGTTCAGTGACTCTACATACGGCAGGATAGAAATCGGTGCAAGTATACGTGTCACACACGTAAAACACTCGGCGAATGTAAAACTTGACGTTACCGTGACGTCAACCGTGAAATTTTTCCACCCGTAACCCACTTACGACTACCGGATGACTTATACCTTCGAGTTACCGCAAGGGATGCAACCACTTGGATTTCATATATTTTCACGGCACACACCCTGCTTCTGCGATACCAAGAGCGTAATGTTGGTACGGCCAAGGATAGACTTTCCGAGAGTGATGGATGATTTTGCATCTTCATCGCTGGGCCCATCATTCCCGAGTATTAATATGCTTCAGGGATGGAATACACTTAAAGAGCATTATTTTTAGTCTTCGTTTATGACATCACGGATATTCATCATCATAAATTACATTCGCCAATACTTTTTATGTACTTGGTCTCTATTTGTTGCCAGTGTGTTAGGGTTAAACTTAGTACCTTTGTTTCCTTATTCAGGGTAAGAAAGCATGATATTCAGGTTTCTTTATTCCGCGGTTGTCGCGGTTCAAAGTCAAAGAATTCCTTTTACATTTTATATTTAAAATTCTGCATTGACTTCGAGAACTATATTCCTTGAAATATGTATATGAAGTTGGAGGACGAATTAAGCCTGAAATTGTACAGTGAAAAGTATCATTGACCTCTGCCACTTACTATGCCTAGGAAGTGAAATACATTTAGAATGTATTATTCTTAGCCTACTCATACGGATTCCTTTGCTGTCACTCTAAAGTATCACACTTTACGAGCCATATAACACACCGGTGGCAACTAACTTGGCGATACTTAAGACAAACTGCATTCTTTATTTTCACTTCCCACGTAAGAATAAGCCGTGGTATATTAAAAATGTGAATCACTAAATATCAGATTGTTCAAACTAGTTAATCGCGTAGTTTCATATTGACGCAAACCGTAGGAACTTCCAGGCCATTTTCGTGATTGCAATTATTGTATGGATGTCGCTGGAGGTATTTTCTATGATGGTATTACGAGCGTGTATGAGTGAACGTTAACTTCTCAAATTGATGGAAGCCAAGTCAGATCATCCGACAAGATCTTACTTGTAGTTCGACTTTGGTTGGCAGCCGCTGATTATCCGCGAAGTGGAGGGGCCTTGATAGATGGGTTCGTATCCCGTCGATATTCTCCACCGCACGCTGCTACTTTATCATCCCTTGGCACCGCTCGTCAATCATTCACAATCACTTCCTTGCGCATTTACTTTCACAGAGGCTCGCCGATCAATCCAAATTTCGTTACGCAGCACATCTTTCAACTTGCATTCATTTTTCAATAATTTTATTCAAACTTCGAACTCTAAAGAATTATTCACCGAACTTCGACAGAGAAGGATACGATATAATGTTCCACGTGGTTTGATTTATTTCAAGTGTTCTATATCGTCTTTAATTTACACCATGCATTTTGTATCGTTAGTTTAATATCAGGTGTAACGGAAAGTAATCAATTATTTTTCACACACTTTATCATACACCATCGGGATGCGCATTTTTAATTTGAATATAACATCTAAAAACGAAGTAGTTTAATGTTCTATGATAGTTAATAATTGTACGTTGTTATCGTAACTTTAAAACTATTACAGAACTTTGCAAATATCAGCGATATATTTGATTCGAGTTTTAGTAATATTCGCATCGTCGGTGACTAATGACTCCACGGCAGTTAACGTATTAATAAGTTCCAACACAAAATGTCCGCGGCATTTAACGTTTCACCTGTTTTCTATGAACGGAAATTATTAGTGACACCGGCCAAGTTTTCGCGAGTGGAGAATAACAACGGTAACCTGGATGAAGCTACTGATTACCGTTGCATTTACCACGCGAAAATTCACCCCTCGTAATGATGAAACGATTAATGCACTTGTGGTGTGCCAGAATCTCATTCGGCGCACCCGCAAAGTGCCGCGTAAATTTTCATTGTATCGCCAATCGCCAATCTTCGCATTAATTCGATTATGTCAACATAAAGCGAGTCTAAAAAATATTCGTAGAGCAGCGATTTTTAAGAAAAACACCACGTAGAATTTTCTTTCAGCACGAAAGAAATTATAAATATTTTCATAAAGATACGAATAAATAATATTGTTTTGTATGGAATTTATTGCGAAGATCTATAAGAATATTTACGTATCATTTCTTTCTTGAAAATGTTTAAAATAAACAAAGTTCTACGAGGCTTTTTATATACACCGATGATTTCTTTGGTTCGTGTAATTATGTCATGGTTAATTCCGATCGAATTTGACTTTGGATCAATATATTTGTAATATTAATATAGATGCTATAATATAGATAATCATTCTTTACAAGACTTATATCATTGATTTCACAATGATTGCAAGTTGATACGTAATTAAAAGTCATTTCTATGTTAATAGAACTTGTTTAATTTGTAAAAACTAACAGATATACGAGTGTCTCTATAAAGACGTCTACAAGATTCTTTAAGTAAATCCACAAAAAGGTTGATGTTAAAGGAATGCGTATCTCTGCAGGGTATGATTTATAGTTGCACTTAGTGTCATTCCACGGTACTAATGTAGATGCATAAAAAGAATTAATCGAGGCATCTACATTGATCGGTGATCACGCGATAGCAATTTTCATACTAAATATCGTGATTATCATTTTTTATTGAAAACAACTTTGGACGTCGTACAATTAGCAGAAATCAATTTGCATTGAATTACATTTCCGAGGAGACCCGAAGTTCTCGGAATTCCAGCGCGGTGACTTCTAAAAGCCAGTTTCAATCAACATAAAGTCTACTTTTTACGCGGTTATTACACCCGCGTGAAATTTCTTGCGAAACACGGACTGTAATTTCAGTGGTGTTTCAGCGTTTTTACATTCACGATTAATGTCTCCGAAGGTATAATTGATCGTTGGAAAGCGTCATTTCCCATATTCCGTGGCAATTGGACGGCTATATTTTATCCAGCATTATCACATCGAATGATCTTGATTGCAGCAATATTATCGCACATAGAAACTGACGTTATAAGTGGATCATATAATCACGTATCTTCCACTTACTCCAATAAGCGTTCCTCATCCTGAGCTGTGGTTCGAAGTGTTGATTAAAATGAAAATTTATGACTTGTTACGTAAATTTTAATACGCGAGTCAACAAGATAATTAAATAGATTTAATCTAAATATTAATTTACATTTATTGTTTTACGTACGCCGTGTTCTACAAATAATAATGATCATCATAAAGCGAGGTGAATAAATCAAGGTAGTAGCTAAATCTACATAATGAATTAACATTTTTCTGAGGCTCGTTACATTCTACTTTTATACACGAAATTTTCTGTACAGCCTTACTATTGTTTAATCAATATATCAACTATGTTGTTCAATGAAAGTTAACGTACTACTTCTTATTTTTGACTGTAATATATTGTTCTTTATTTTCGTAGATCGTAGCGAAAATAGACTTTTCCAAATCCCCTAATACTTAACATTTATTTACTCGTATGTTTGTGGACATTTCCAAGTGATACAAAAACAGGTAGAAGGAATACGAAAGGAGTTGCTTATGCAACAAAGGCGAGATCATAATTTGCGTGTTTCCAGTAAAAATATTTCGGCGGTGTTCGGTAAAAGGTGGCGTTCCTCTGGAAACGCGAGACTATTTATCTGCCGGTTTCTTGTCTTCTTTCTACTCCATTTACCGTTACGTCCGGAACATTAATTTCCCCTTAAAACCGGGAAGAGTCGTGTTTATCATTAGTTCCTCGCCACTTAGCTCCCGGGGAAATATATATCTATATATATGTGTAAGGTTTTATCCGACAGCAGGTTATGCCTACATCTTGTACATAAAGTCCGTGTGGTACATAATAATTTTCAAGAGTGAAAACCAAATGATCGAAAAAACCACGCAGCTGCTCGCCATAACTTCTTCGAATAAGTATCTTCAAACGTTGTAATAACTGTCAGAAGGGGAGCTGCTGGAAAGCCTGATATAAGGGGAACGGCTGTTTGGATTTGTTCAGAAAATCTCTCATTCTTAGAAACAGCCCTAAACGTATTTAGGCCTTCTTCATTTTCATTGTACACTCTTTTTCAAGCTTTATCTGTTACTACCACTAACCGGGGTTTTTTTGGATCCGGTAGACGAGCATTCGTGCTCAGACAGAGATTCGGAAATTATTCAGGAATTAGGACTTCATATCTCATGAAAAATTTGAATGCATAAATGAAAATATACCAAAAAGAAAATGCACTATTCTAAACACCAGTAATAATAACTTGTGCAAGTCTGAAGTTAATAAAATGTCACCTTTCCAGATTGTGTCACGAAGACGTACTTTCAATGAAATATAAGATGTCTTTTATTAATTTCATTTCTCAGTATTTCGAAATTTAGCTCGGAGACAGGGTATTTTTTACAATCACACTCGCATAATAAACACGGTTATACTTTATAATCGTATAATGCGACACTGTACAACTGGTTTAAGACAACATCGTTTGCTTATATATGACCTTAAAATTAGCAAGAAATATAAAACTTGATTTGCGTTTATAGCTTCGACTATCCGCGAGACACGAGTCGGATAAGTTAATTATGAATATCTTAAGTAACGTCTTATTCGGTTATTCCCCGCGCGGTTTTCGATCTCGTTCCAACACCGTACTCGTATTACCGCGATATTACTATCATGTTGAAACCGTGCTCTTCAACGCAGCTCTTTGGAAGCAGTTTAATATCACATTCTCGCAAGACTTGTACCATACAATTATATCAACGTAATATTTATGTCTGGAAGTTAAAGGTAACAATTTATATGCATTATATACGTATGTAAATTGATTATCGTTTTTATATGATCATTGCGTGAGTTACATGTTGTACATCTTAAAACATGCTTCCTACCTGGCCATGTATTTCTCTTTCCCACTCTTTTCTACGCTCCTTGATACATGCGTAGCCTCATAGTGTATTAACGGTACTAAATAAATTCCACGATATAATCTACGGCAAGTTAAAGTTAATAACCCAAAGAATTTACGATGAAGTACATCGTTAGCTTAATTTTATTCGCTTGTAAGTAACGATGCGTGACTAGTTGATGGTTAGAACCTAGTATTCAGTTGACACAGAAACATCGGTGTACTAAAGTTTTATCGTTTTACATCATTCACGTCGGTAGGTTCACGTTTTGTCCTTTTTCCCTTCTCTAATAACGATGTCAACGGTGAATTCGAATTAATCTACACTCGTAGAATATACGCGGAACCACGTGGATACACTTTTCTATCCGATGTAACCGTTCCCCCTTACGCGATTACTCATACTTTATGACTACCCGTATTTTAATATTAAATTCAACGGGCTTACCGAGTAATGCAAACTTTATGACATCTGCCGCTTAACTTTTAATGATACCTTCCCTGAATTCTTCTTTTTTTTCCCCTTGAAAAAGTATTAGTTATTCGCTCTCTACGAAAATACTGTGGCTAAAGGCCGAGGAATCTAAGAAATGATTTATGAAAAAAATGTAGGATATAAAGTTATTTTTCCAAAGATGCATTAATTTTGTCGGATTGTCGATTCTTGTTTCTACTAGACGTGGATGCAATAAAACTATTTTAGATCATGCGTGTGTAATGGAACAGATGACATTGCATTACGTTTCATGATTACGCGTCAGTTGCTGGCAGCCAAAGAGTTAACAGCTGACAATCCCACTGACGAAATAGTGTTTATGCATCGTATGCCATGAATACCTCATTAAAAATGGTAATAATCTAAGTTATGCTGCAAAAAATCTAAATTTCTAGTGTCATCCATTTTATTACTTTGTTCCATGATTAATGAATAAAGATGGGGACCGCCTTTATGACATTCATCGTGACGTTCGCAGTCGACTTGACGACGATATTCATTAACTTCCTGGAAGCTATTAAACATTTGCATTTTATTGAATACTTAGTGTTCAGTATTGCCGATAGATTCCATCTTTTTGTCGATGTTTGTGAACAAGTTTGTTGCGATGCAAATGTCCCAGTCAATCAGTCAATCAAACATCTGTTTCTGCTTCTTTAGCTTACGATACTTTTGTGAAACTTCTTTAATGCATGTCAAAGCTGTGGTGTTTTATGAGTTTATTACACGCGCTAAACTTGTCCGAAACAATTGGCAAGGCGAACATTTACATCGCAACAAAGTTCTCTTCTCAGAAGGGAGATTGTTAGGATGCAGCATCCGCGGAGCACTTTTCGTCGCGGTCTCAGAGTATTTTGGTGGTACTCTAACGACGTGTCACAAGATCTACGAGGCTGTTTGTCGGTGCGCACAAAAATAGGCCTCACTCGGCACTCACTCGATCACTCAACCACCAACTGGTAACAGCAATGTGCTTCCCCTTCTTTATTCTGATGTTGGACGATTGGTTGGCTGAAAATCCTGGCGACTTGCTGTACGTGACATTAGCTGAAGCGTCGCGACGCCATCCTCGGATTAACCTTAGCCCTGGACTACGTATGTTCTTCCAAGCATTGGGGTTTCAACGGAGCCATGCATTTTAAAGATTTTATGGTGCCACGACGTTGATGGCTTTTAGCATCTCGCCAGGGAAGAGTGCTTGAGATCTCCGGAATGTTTGAAGCTGAATAGATACCTTTCGTGTTCCTTCTTCGCGTAGCACAACTATTCAAATGGTGGACTTACTGGAATAATTATGACTCAAGGATTGGATAAGCTAGATTACTTCGTGAACGAAGAGTAGTCTGAAACGAAGCTGAGCTTCTTAGGAAGACTTAACGTTTGTGTAGTCTTCCGAAGAAGATGTTTAGAAATAAAGACGCGAGACTTTGCATTTGCTTTCTTGATGCTTGGATTGGAAGTGAACTCTCTCTTCACTTAGCAAATGGAATTTAACACTTGTGACTAGGAATGATTAAATGACCCTATTGCTAAAGGTAGAAAGGATCATTGACGAATATCTAACTTTCCAAGTAATAAATTCGCAAAGTAGTAGCGAGAGTGATGTTAATGATCCTTGCTTTAAGATACAGTGGACAAGTGTGTTAACGTTGGGATGCCTGACGAGAAGAGGAACATTCTATAAGCGACGTTGAACGCATTCCCGAAGTAAATACAGTGGCCTCGTCGAAATGTTTCCAGGCACCCTATAAATTCTAATTTAAAATCAGTGTCGCAACAAAAGGTCCTCGGGAGCGGCCAACCATTTCTCAGTGTGTTCCTCGCATAGCTCATTCGTTTTATCGTCCTGAACGGCACGAGCGTCTCTCCGACACCGTGATAAACAGCCGTTTCTGTCGTAAGTCAAGTCACCGTAAAATCTTGAGCATTACTTGTCGCGGCATTTTACTAAGTCAGGATGACTTGACAAGGGGGAATATAGTTAGCGCTTGATCTTTCCCGTCTCGGCTACGCTTATTCGGTATCCGACGACATTTATCATCGTTCCTCTGGCTAGCTTCAGAAGATTGAATAATTGGGACACTTATACGTGCGATTTAACAAATCTCACCCACCTCGATATAGACACGTTTCAGGGATTGGCTAGAATGAATTAAAGCACACTGTACAAACACCGATAGAAAACGATGTAGATATTATTAGAACGATGTTTGATAACACCAGCATCTCGATTGATGTTAGAAGATGTTGTTAGATATTTAAAAAATAACACTGTGTTCCTTTGATTTCGTAAGTCATGAAACACGTTCGATGAAATATTAAAGGGAATTTTGTTTTACTAAGGACAGATATTGAATGGAAACATAAGTTTACGATTCTTTTCGGGCAGCGTCTGTAATCAAGTCGTTCGATTTACGATACGACTGAGAGCATTATTTTTGCAACGAGGATATCACTCAACGATAATACAACGATCGGGACAATTGGCAGCCGGCTGGCAACGATTTAGGTCGTGAAAATTTCAGTGATGCGGCACATTAGGAGCATTCAAATCATTCAGATCATTCGCCGGTGTCTTTTAAGTTTCGCATCAATCTATTCGTCCCGCATAGTCGCGAGAGGGTCTATGAAAAGACAGATGCTTACGCCGATAGATTCCTCTGGCTTCCGGCCAAACTATGGCCACTACGTTTATTCCGGCCAAGTGGTTTGTTTTCTGTCACAATGTATAACGCATTCGAGTTTCTATCATTTTACTTCAACAAAGGTTATTGCAATGATTTTGTCTATGGTTGACGAGTTAACTCGTCATCCCTGGTTAACAGGTTAAAGTGCATTTCACGTCGTTGATGGCTCACCTTGAACATCGCAATATTTCTTCCTTCGTTCTTATCAAAACGTCATTTAACGTGATCTTTATACTTCAAGATCAAGGATAATTTCTGCCAACAGGCTACCCCGAGTCTCATATACTCAAAAAACCTGGTATCGTGGTCGCGATAAATTTTTCCACGCGATACAACACATCGCCCACCGCGCGTATCTTCTTTCACAAAATTGCACGGCTGCTCGTAAAGATAAGTACTTAATTCCCAGTTTTGCCGGAAATTGTTTTTCAGCGTAAAGGAGTCCATTTCGCTTTATGAATCGCTTCGTGAACTTTATGAGAGGGCGTAAAGCTTGGCCTAGCCACGAAGGGCTCCGTCCTTTGCGAATACCCGGTTTCGTTATTTCCTGATAAATTTATGATTTCCCCCATGTTACGCCTTATAAAAATCTACCCTCACTTTTTTTCCTTGCCTTTCCTGTTACGTTGACGCGAATACGCTCATAACCGTTCATCAAGTGCATTTCTTGACAGTCTTTTAAAAATATTCTTGGCCAATGTACATAAACATTGCATAAACGATTGCTGGTAAAACTTAATATTTCATAATTAATTGAAACGCAATGCGTGATGAGTAATTTGGTATTTAAAAAAATATAAGAAAATATAAAATATAAATAAGAACATATTCCATATTTTTTAATAACATTTTGTCTGTCAGCAATCCTAAGTTCTCTTTCGCCACCAACAAACATCGAGTTCACTTACATCCTTCAATCATCCATCACAGGTTACCCAATAAATCACAAACGTAATCACGCCTTATATTTCAATCAATTACCTATAACCAATCGAACGTTAATTATCAAGGAGTTATCATTATTAAGTATGATTAGATGTCTAAGAAACAGGTTTATCATTCGCAGCCGACTATGTAGTAGCATATCGATGGATGCTTCATCAGGTAAGATGTCTGCAAACATGTCCGCAAGCATTTCCTCAAACATAACTTCTCTCCACGATGGAAGATCTTTTTCCCATAAAATTGGTGATCGGACAGTAACTAATATCATGGTCGGCCATAAGTGGAGAATCCACAGCAATTTGACGGGAATGTGCATAGGTATAAAGTGTCGATCGGTAGGACGGTTGGCGTTGCGCGGTGACGTTAATAGCATTTAAGTGCGGAGTATTTTATTGCTGGTAACCTTTTGGTACACGCAATCATGCAGTTGTGCAGTTCTGGCAACCGTTACTAGTACGAAGGTCTACAATTCCAACCGGGAGAAACGTCAGGCATCGAATACTTAATGAGAGAGCCTCCCCTCCCCCCGATATCGCGGCGTCTTAATGCACCACGATTGAAGCAGTTAATTATTATTCCCGTTGCATATATCGAATAAACGTTTGATGCTGCTGTAGGCCTCGTTCGAATTACCCGATACATTTCATTGATTCCATTGGCGTGTTACTTCGGCATTCGTGCCTTATTTCACAGGAAATAACGTTACCTTCATTAGCGGGAACGCGTAATAATCATGGGGCTTGTAAATTGACGAAGTACTACATAAACAAGTAGTTTCGATCGTTTTCATACACGATACTTTAGTTTCTCTTAAATTGTTCTCCGGCATGTATTCCGGTGAAAGTCGATCTTATTCTTTCAGGTTGGTGCACCTTAGTTCATTATAACCGAGATCAAATTTATTAACCAACATTTTCATGTAAGCGAGTTACAGAGGTTTATATATTTCTATAATTAAAATTGCAGTAACCACGAAATAAAATATTTTAATATAGCAAGCCATTTATATATCCTGCCTGAACAGTCTAAAAAGCATTGACTTTGGTAAATTATTATTATTGAGTCAGAAAATGGCGAAATTGTAGTTAGTGAATTTTACCTCTACAACATCAAATTATAATAATCAAGAAAGGGGTTCAATAATCTTTGCTGAAATTCTTTTTGTTACCGTTTGATTATACAGTCTTTTTATTGTACGATGTCCTTTTTACATTGCAAATCATGTGTCATTTACATCACGAATCAAATTCGAGGAATCGAATGAAAGATTTCGTGTACACTAATTAGGATGAGATAGTTTGGCGAGATTCCGAGAAAGGAAAAAAAATGTGCGTCCTTGAAGGATGAATCACATGTAATTATTTTCGCGTTAACCGTATCCTGTTGCGGACTGGAGATCGTGGCATATTATGGAGAATAATGCTAGAGTTAAATATAGGGGTCAGTTTAATATATCACTATCGTTACGAAGTAACAATTACGACGATGCCAGGCAATTAGCAGGATATTCGCTCGATTAAAATAATAATAATTTATATTGGCTTCTGCACGCACGGATCGGAAGCACGAGGATATCGTTACTCGGCGCATAGAAGCGTTACGGGACAATAATTGTGTGCAAGCCACGTACTGCTGAATCCAAAATGATCTTACTTCTTATTATTTATACTTTCTTGCCATTTAAGATATAGTCTGATAGAAATTTCAGCAAAAAGTTAATAAGTTTTTACTAAAAGATATTTCCACAGAATCCACTGTTCGATGAAGGTTCACGAATTGAATTTATTATTAATTTATTCTTCTCGATTATTGTAAGTCTTTGTAAAATCGAATATTTCTTGGTTTCCATATTTGTGTAGCATACAATTAGGACATACGTTACCGCGAAGTATGAACTTCTGTGAATTAGGTTTTCATTGAATGTTAGAATCAAGATTGTTAGTTCTCCTATTTCTTTTCCACGCCGTCAGTAAATCATTGCAAGTTTACACTAAAGATCGCGATAAGAAGTAGAAATACATTTCGAAATAACCAGTTGTTAGATACTATTAATCAAAGGCTTCTGCGCCGTCGATCCGCTGATATGCTTCCCGCGATTGCGCGATAAAATAGTCGAAAGTAATACCAAGAAATAGAAACACCACTCAATTATTGTATATTTCATTATGTTCATATACATGGGATTCATAATTCTCACTATTATCCGTAGATGAGAAGAATTAATAAGATAATTACAAGTTGCACTTACAGATTGAAAAACTGTAAAAGTCGCGCGAGTGGAGTGAAGCGAAACAGAGCAGAACGAAGGAAGACGTAAGTAGAAACAGTGTCTGACTGTGAATGGCGGATGTTGACTGACGAGTGGAGTCCTATTCTACGTCAACCGTGATTTGTGACAGCCGATTGCGTTCGAACAGTAACGCAATCACGTTTCATAGAAAATAAATTGCCGATTGCACATCAACCATTTCGAATCTCTTAACGATCTTATCTCGGCCAAGTATCTGTTGTTGCTTCTGGATGTTAATTAGAAAAGAAATCCTACGGAAATCGTGTACCACGTTTTTAGATTCGATATTAGATATGTTCTTCGATAAACTTGAAGATAGCCATTGCAGGATGGTTTTAAAATTATGGATCCAAAGTATCTACTTTCTAAGATGGACGACGTAATTCCTCTAATTTTAAACTGCTGTTAACACCTTCGAATGGATCGTGTTCTTGGAATGGATTTGTATAAATCAAATATTCTTAGTGGTTTGCTGCTTAACACAGCATAACAGGACACCGTACGTGTTTCGTAGCATAAGCTGGAGATTATCATGCGCATGAAGTTAGCGTTTAACTTCGGGAAACAACTAATCCACTGCCAGAGGAAATATCCCTGGTTTGGACCGCTAGCAGCATCTCCCACGAAACAGGCGTAGATAGAAGATTTAATTGGGTTTCTATGGAAATGTAATAGTAAATTAATATTCTTTTTGATTTCCATTTGATGTCCATAACCAATTACATAATAACAGATAATAATGAAAATTTAATAAAATTGAAAAGGAACCTTCATTCAAAATTTAATTCATAATCAAAAATAGAATCGTGATACCATTTTCGGGTGGTCTTATGATTGGAAGAAACTTTACGTATCGCTCGTAGCACTAATCGGCCGAGATATTATATTTTGCGTGATAATGTAATGACATTTTTCAGGGGAATATCTCCTCGCTGGCATGTAATTATGTTTGTCAACGATGATATATTACAGAAAGTCCATTAACGTGGAAACGTCACAAAGAGATTTATCGTACGTTATTTACCATCATCGGTTGATAAACTTGTCGTGCACAGATAGCGTCGACGGTATCGGGACGAAAAACTCTAGCCCTAGTTCCATCATTCATTTCGGGTGATGCATCATACCTGTTACAAAACTCTTCACAAACATTTACCCTTCTAGCCTGACAGTTTTTCCCAATCGACGGATTTATGAAATTTTATACAAACATATCATAACTGACCGCTTTTGGTCGAACTTAAACAATATACACGTAAAAACAACGTCCAAACAAGAATTATATTTATCAAATTTTCCGTGATCCTACAATAAAAAATGCAAATGCTTTCGAATGCACTTTGAGGCCCCGTATTTTTATTTATTCCGGAAGAACGAATCGTGGGATAATTTTGTGGGATTTAATAGAATTAACTGACTCGCCAGAGATAATAAATAAACCGAATAAAAAATGGAAATTGATTAGCTCTTCGCATACATAGGAGCTTTTTTCTTTCTTCTATCCTCCAATCTATTTTCTTAAGACGTCCATCTGTATTAGAAATAGCCAGTATATCTTGATTCACGTATATAATGAACTACCTACAACGAGAAGATATATCGCGAATGACATCAACGCGAAAAACTGGTTGATGTTAGTCCTACTTTCATTCCGACTTGTCTTCTAATAAATTAATGAGCCGGTCAGCATTGTACTCATACAAAGCCACCCCAGTCATACGTGGCGAAATGGTATCACGTGATTTGTCTTCTCATTATAAATGTTGAACCACGGACCATCTCTCTTTCTCTCTCATCCGGTCTCTCGGGTGCATCATGACAGTCGGCTGAAAATAAATTGCCGTGCGTTACGTTTGTACTTTCATTTTATATTTAAAATGACTACCACCGGTGGAGTCCAGGAGTACCTCGCGCCGCCCGGAGACAAATTGCCTATTTGCATAATGCTGCTATTTATTAATGATCACGATACGGGTACTCCTGATGCTACATAAATACCCACCTGCGGCGTCAGCCAATCGACAACCTTCTAATTCGATATCCGACCGGCCCGTTACGCGTTACCCATGGAATTTATATTGACTTTACCGTCCCAACGTTGTCCTTCCAGCCTCTTTAAAACCAGCGTATTATCAGCCGGTTAATGGCCATCACTGGTGGAGAAAAATCTTGTTAACCATTCGCGTATTTCGGATTTACGATCTTGCCCATCGTATTTATGGTTTACTTCAGCATTCTCATACGGGATCCAAGTCTAAATTATACCTCGTGCGACTCCGTATTTTTTTCCTGCTTCCATTCGTTGCTTAATACGCCGTTGAAGGTGATGTTAAAATTAATATCGTTCTTTCGCGGATGAAGAATATTTATCGTCAGTCGTGTCTACATCCACGGACAATATTAATTAATATATTTATGAGACTATCAGACGTTTCATTTGAATAACATCGATCTTGGTAATCGATTATTGATATCGACTTATGTACTGGGCTATTAATATTAACAGGAGTCTTTCTAATTGAATCAAAGAAGAACTCGGTGGAAGAATGTTGCGAGCAATCGTGTCGTTCGAATTTACGAGCTATGTGGTATACCGTATTTCTATTTCACTTTGATGAATGGGATTCCAGGTAAATTATGATCCCACAAAGTAGCTTTCCCTTCTTCGTCGCGTTACCTATTTCGCCTGTAAGATTTACTGGTTTTAGTATACAAATTCGAGACTTAGCACCTTCGTTATGAATCGTTAAATCTGTATTTTTCTGTCTTTCTACGGTTTCGTAACGTTATTCGTTTTCCGGGAAATAAATATTATGTTAAAATCAAATTTATTCGTCAATAAAATTAACTACAATGGTGTTCAATCCAATATGTATTCGTCGTCATTATTAATAACTTCTTGCCATTTTCGAAGCAATATCGTAGAAATCTAGAAATGTAGATGTAGCGTCTGTCCATTTTTGGAGGGCGTTAGGGTAAGATGAAGAAGTATCTAGTTTCCCAACCGGAACTTACTGGGAAGCCTAAATCAAATCAGAGGCATCAGGCTGAGGAGAAGCGGAATATAAAATATCGCTCGCGAAGGAAAGCTGGAAAGAGAGATGAACGTGCGAAATTACTCATACGAGGACGGCATAGAGTTCGTACGCGACTTGCTGGCGTAACCAAGATATACGAGCACTTTTCCCCAAAAAAGTGTTAAGGAATTATGCCTCGCAGAGTAAATGAGATGTGTCTGCGCCGGGACATAGATCACCGGGACGCTATCCATTCTCACCACCGTGGAAATAAATACGATCTTCTCCCGTGAAAGAGGAGCGCGTGTTACAGCAAGAGGAAGAAGAAGAAGTGGAAGACATCGTTTGCTGAAGCGAGATGCAAGTATCGTCAAAGAGGGTTACGATGAGGGTGAAAGAAGGAAGGAAGTACTGTTTGGATGAAACGGGGAAGATGTTCTTGGTTAGAAAGAGTGGCTAGTGGCGAATAAGGAACGTGTTAGAAAAGGTAGGAAGAGGAAAGGTAGTGTTGGATGGTGAATGGAGAAAGATGTCGGTAGTTAGAGAAGGAGGATAATATGAGAAGGATGGTATGCCTGAGAGGGGTAGGAAAATCGTCGGGTAGAACGGCCCGCATCCCGCAGCACATCTTTCTACCCGATACTCCGGGGGATCCAAGGTAGCCATTTCTCTGGGCTGTTATATAGGTATATATACGTATCTACTACCCCCGGGGTAGGTAAGGTACAGCCAGCAAATAAATTGATCCATTACTCAAGCGAGCAGTCATCTTCCTTCCTTCCTTCCTTCAGGCTCCTCTGTTCTTTCCCTCACTTCACTCTTTCCGGCGCGTCCTTCCGCGAGGCTTTTTCTTCGAGATTTTTCCGGGAGTTTTGCCAGAGATTCGGTAAAGCCCCCTTTCACGCCCTGTTGCGGAGACGATGATACGCCGCGATTTACTCACCTAAGTCCGTGTATCCGGCGATCCAGGAAACCTACGAAATTGATGGCGTCTCCGAAAGATTCGTTGCACTTCATCTTGATGTACGCGTCTACCACCAAAATCTCGGCACTTCACTTTTCGATAGCAGACTTCACGGTAATCACATTCGGAAATAAACAGGACTTTCATGCACGCGAAGTCGTACAGTTTTTCTGCAGATAGGAAAAGGTTCTAACTGAAGACGAACAATACATCATCGAATACGGAACATTTTAGAAATGTACACAATTTAATACAAATCGCCTTCTGTTCACGTGTTAACGCCGTACGAAATTATTGGCCAACCTAATGTAATAAAGAGCCTTTTCACAGATGGTTGGTGAGAAATATGAGTGAATTGTCGGAAGCAGGAGGGGTCAGAGGTCATCAAGCACGAGTAGTAATAACGCTTTGAAACCTGGCGTGCCATTAGGGTTCTTTTCCCTCGAAAGAATTCCTCCTCGGATTCTATGCATGATATTCTCACCCTGGTCATCCTCTGAAAACATAGAAAGGCGACATCTTATTTAACGGCATGTCGCGTACCTACGAGTTAGAAAGACAGGAACAGAATGAGAAGGGGGGAAAAAGGCAGAAGATGGCCGAGGTGGACACTTTTACGGCGTGAATACTCGTCAAAGGGGCTTTCTCTGTCTCCGAAGGGGAAGAGAATGGCCGATGCTTTGTAACGCGACGCGAGATATAAAAGAAAATGGATAGCGTCATTAGTCGACGTGAGTTCCGGTTCCACGTTTCTTTTTTTCTTTCCTCTGACATTTGTCAATGGTTATCACAACGTCTTCGTCAACGTCCCACTTGGCGAGGGTCAATTTGTCACCTATTTGCTTTCGAGTTCTACGCAATCAACATCCGGATCATGGCTTGATCACTTCTTTGCGTGGGTAATTCAGTTTCGTTCCACCGACATTCTTTGCGCGCCTCGTTTCATTCACGGATGACGTATTATCTTCCTTCACAATTATTCCTCCACGCTGCTTGATTAATTAGATGGAAGATTAGTTCTCATGTTTAGGCTCATTTCGAGGCTCCTAATGCGCTGCCATTTATTATCTGCATTCTTCTTTTTGATGTTGGAATTGTTTGAAGTCGTTTGATTACATCTTTCATTACAAGCTTCACCGAGTGATTAGCCATTGTGCTTAACTTCCTTTGCCTGTTTGTAACATGATCTTTTTATTACGTGTTTCATTCCTTTTCGTGAACTCTTAAGTCTGCACACATATTTCTTTGACAAACGTTCGAATACAATATATTTTTCCAAGTTTCATGACATTTGTTTCATTGACGTGCAACGGCAAAATCATTACCGAAAAGTTGATGGTTTACGTGGAAGGGCATCAGACTAAATTAACAGAGACAGAAAATCGTGGGGAAGATTTTTTCGGCGGGTGGACAGGTTGGATATTTTTTTTATCAGACCAGTGCCAAACGATTAAACCCACAGTTGTTTGCATATCCGGTTTATGTTTCAATCTGGTTCCATCAATATGAATAAACACCGGTACGTGAGGTAGCACGCCGCACGCATTAATATGTATTGGCAATAAATCGATATCGATAATTAAAATCTGTGCCTGCTGGCAGGGGCCCACGGGCGCAAGCCCGTTTATATAAAACTTCAATTTGTTATATGTAACTGCACGAGATGACTATAAATATTGCGTTACCCTTTTTAACCGTGGATCGTAAATCCATGTGATTTATGCCACCGGCCCTCTGTAAGAGTAGAAATGCTGCTCGATACGTGTCACGTATCGTTTAACTACCTCGTACGATTTTCATTTCGATTGCCTAGACGAAAGTCCATTTCCTTTGTTATCGGACACGTGTACGTGCTGCCATTCCTTCAAGCCAATTAAACCGGTATTAAGTATTCGATCTAGAACTCGCTTATGATTATGATTATGAGACATGCCAAGGGTTCCATTCCCAAAGGACTATATCCTGGAAATTATCCAAGAAACCATTCGCAACCTGCAAGACACGGGTGTCCTGAAGAATGAAGGATGAAATATAAAAAAGAAATCCATAAATAACCACAGAGTAACTATATCTGGATTCTATTAGCTGGAAGATCTCAAGAGGAGTCAGAAAGAAGTGATCGCCAGATCACCAACGACGTCAGTCGCATCTGGAATGAATTTTTCGGCGGATACCACCGTTGCACATCACGTGTGTCTAATGGCAACTAAGCACGTGTAGATCGGAAAAATGTTTTCGCGGACCGAAAATATTCGTCGCGGTTGTAACGAGGCAAGCAGTTGGAGAGTTGGACCAAAGGACGAAGGAAAAAAACAACAACGGAAGATTAAAAGAAAAGCTGGTGGGTGAAACGCCAAAAAAGTTGGAAGAGATGGGTCGCTTGGAACGAGTGGGTCGAACGAGTGAATGACAGATAGACAGCAACCAGACAGGAGACTGACAGCACGCCGGAGAGCTGACAGCTTGCCACTCTGCCGAGTGCTCGCAACATCAAGTATGTATTACCGGCTACCGTACGTGTTGATCCTCGTCCCATTCATCGACAAAAACCGAACGAACCAGCGATTTTGTTCTATCGCGGACTGACAGCTGATCGCTGCTCATTTTCAACGTAACCACCGCCGGTTCGGTTTTACCACTCCTTTTTGGCCCGCGGTAATGATCCTCGAACAGATTATACTGCCTCTTGTCAAAAGGCACAACTATTTGGAGCACCGATCGCACTTTAGAAATTCCTTGTTCTATTTAATCATCTCGGTTGATGTTTTAATCGTAAGTGGAAAGTAAACCAACGCAAGGTGTACTTAGTATGACATTATTATAATATTACTATGCCACTTATATATTACTATAAGATTATTTATTTATTATCATATGTGACTATAATATATGATATAGTAGATCAGAAAAATCGTATAAAATCAGGAAATCGTGGAGACGAGTCATTATCTCGTATAGAAGCGAGTCGTGGATTTCTAGTGGTATATATAAGACGGTGTTACACCTTAAACAGGATAAATTCTCAAGACAATAATAAATGTCAGTGCGAAAGAAATGATGGTATTTTGGTGCTGGCGGCGATGGGGTTAGTGACGGTAGTTCTGAGAATATGCGGATTATTGTCGAAAGTAAACCAACGTAAGGTGTACTTATAACTACAAATTAAGTATTATTCCGAGGGTCGTAACAACGTAAGAACGGCGTGCCGCATAATTATTCGACATAATCACCAGGATCCTGAAGCGTTATACTGCCTTCTGAAATTGCAGTTAAATTACAGTCATGCGCCGTTTGACGAATATCATTCGCGTGTACGTGGTAAGTGCGCCACTCACGATCGCGATCTTCTCGACATCGATAACAGACTGATATAAAGTTACAACTTCCGGAAACGAGGCAAGGGAACATTTTTCAAGGCAGTGCTTATTAATCTTGAAGCAAACAAATATGCTTGAAATATTATACTTGAGGCTTGGTTACAGAAAATATTATATAGATTTTTTATAAGTTCTATAAGATAAATATTTAATACCAGAGAAAGTAGTGTGTGCTGATCTGAAACATTTATAATGTGTTATAAAAATGATAAGTACGTTAATGTCAATGAATTTCTGAGCTTCCTTAATTTTGAAAAACATTTTAGCTATAGTTATTCAAAACGTAATACCTTGTATACACTTTTTAGGACAGAAATTTTCAGTTGAAACTATTCTTCTCATGTTTTGACTTTTATGTGCCAATATAAATATAGCTCTCGTGAGAAATGACAAAAGTAATGATTGAAGACTAGTGTGATGTGCAGTAAATCGTGAAATTATTTCGAAGTAGTACTGTTTCGTGGACTTGCAATTTTCCTCCGTAGTTCCAGCTATAAATTACACTAATTTGTTGCATGCAATTACAAGAGACTCTTAATGGCCACATATTTCAAAGAGAAGGAAGAATGATGTGAAGATGTTTGAATAATTATCTTCCGTGAGGCATCTCCGTGAAGATGCATATAATAATACGTGCGGAGTAGAATTAATCAACACTCATTAAGTACTTGTTAGATAATTATATTCGGCGAGAACGTAACACGGCTTATCCAGTGCATGCCACTACTAGTTAGGGGAACTGTGAGGAAACGGAAGTGCTAGGAACTCGTAAAGAATGGGAAGATGCACAAATAAATTTCTAAGTTAAAAATGTTGACATTTTTGTGCTGAGAAACTTTCAGAATTGATTTTTACAAAAGATATGCTGATTTGAATAAATATCTTAAGAAACTAATATTATGTGAGACATATCTAGACGGTACGTGAAAAAATGGTAAGATACTAAAAGGCTTAAAGAAAAATTGTTTTAGCGGAGATGAAAGGAAGCAGCGGAAATTAGGTTAATGGTTTTCCTTAAAAATGAAATACAGAAGTAGAGAGAGGTTAAGTGGTTGTCTTTCTTCGAAGTAACTATCTCCTTCGGCTCCTCTGTTGTTCCTTACTTCTCCTTTCCGTCGGGCAGGTGAACATTATGAGTCCATGGCGCGGGTTACCATTATGTCTACAACCTTGAATTAAAATGCCATATAATGACACAGCTAGGCAGCCTATGTAATTTATGTCCATAAAAATAAAATCATAATTACAGAGGCGCGGACTGCGAAAAGGCGGTAATAATATAGTTGGCCATTGTGCTCGTTGCGTGATCCATGCATATATATCATGCCCAGTTGTTGCTGTGTTTTTGCGAGCAACCCGTTGTTGTATTCCTCGTTTGTTGTTTTATGTGCCATTGTTCTTGTCGTTGTATTGCCAACGGTGATGACGTGCGATCTATGCGTTTTAATATTTATGTAAATCACCGAACACATCGACCTGAGAGCTTATCTTCTGCTTGTAAATTCTTTTGACCAGAAATCGTCCTAGAATATGTTTATACATCATATACCATCGATTTGGACCATCTAGGAGCGATTTTGGCGACTTTCAATTTTTGAGAATTTTTGAAGGTATACCCCTTCACATTTTTGCGATTTTGGGTCGACCCATTTTTTGCTCAAACAAATTTTTTAACCGCTTCTTTGGACCCAAAATCGTCCTAGAATATGTTTATACATCATTTACCATCGATTTGGGTCGTTTAGAAGCGATTTTGGAGACTTTCAATTTTTGAGAATTTTTGAAGGTGTACCCCTTTACATTTTTTCGACTTGGTTTCGACCCATTTTTGTCTAATAAAAATTTTTTAACCACTTCTTTCGACCAGAAATCGTTCTAGAATATGTTTATACATCATTTACCATCGATTTGGGTCGTTTAGAAGCGATTTTGGAGACTTTCAATTTTTGAGAATTTTTGAAGGTGTACCCCTTCACATTTTTGCGATTTTGGGTCGACCCATTTTTTGCTCAAACAAATTTTTTAACCACTTCTTTCGACCAGAAATCGTCCTAGAATATGTTTATACATCATTTACCATCGATTTGGGTCGTTTAGAAGCGATTTTGGCGACTTTTAATTTTTGACAATTTTTGAAGGTGTACCCCTTTACATTTTTGCGACTTGGTTTCGACCCATTTTTGTCCAATAAAAATTTTTTAACCGCTTCTTTCGACCAGAAATCGTTCTAGAATATGTTTATACATCATTTACCATCGATTTGGGTCGTTTAGAAGCGATTTTGGAGACTTTCAATTTTTGAGAATTTTTGAAGGTGTACCCCTTTACATTTTTTCGACTTGGTTTCGACCCATTTTTGACCAATAAAAATTTTTTAACCGCTTCTTTTGACCAGAAATCGTCCTAGAATATATTTATACATCATATACCATCGATTTGGACCATCTAGGAGCGATTTTGGCGACTTTCAATTTTTGAGAATTTTTGAAGGTATACCCCTTCACATTTTTGCGATTTTGGGTCGACCCATTTTTTGCTCAAACAAATTTTTTAACCGCTTCTTTGGACCCAAAATCGTCCTAGAATATGTTTATACATCATTTACCATCGATTTGGGTCGTTTAGAAGCGATTTTGGAGACTTTCAATTTTTGAGAATTTTTGAAGGTGTACCCCTTTACATTTTTTCGACTTGGTTTCGACCCATTTTTGTCTAATAAAAATTTTTTAACCGCTTCTTTTGACCAGAAATCGTCCTAGAATATATTTATACATCATATACCATCGATTTGGACCATCTAGGAGCGATTTTGGCGACTTTCAATTTTTGAGAATTTTTGAAGGTGTACCCCTTTACATTTTTTCGACTTGGTTTCGACCCATTTTTGTCTAATAAAAATTTTTTAACCACTTCTTTCGACCAGAAATCGTTCTAGAATATGTTTATACATCATTTACCATCGATTTGGGTCGTTTAGAAGCGATTTTGGAGACTTTCAATTTTTGAGAATTTTTGAAGGTGTACCCCTTCACATTTTTGCGATTTTGGGTCGACCCATTTTTTGCTCAAACAAATTTTTTAACCGCTTCTTTGGACCCAAAATCGTCCTAGAATATGTTTATACATCATTTACCATCGATTTGGGTCGTTTAGAAGCGATTTTGGCGACTTTTAATTTTTGACAATTTTTGAAGGTGTACCCCTTTACATTTTTGCGACTTGGTTTCGACCCATTTTTGTCCAATAAAAATTTTTTAACCGCTTCTTTCGACCAGAAATCGTTCTAGAATATGTTTATACATCATTTACCATCGATTTGGGTCGTTTAGAAGCGATTTTGGAGACTTTCAATTTTTGAGAATTTTTGAAGGTGTACCCCTTTACATTTTTTCGACTTGGTTTCGACCCATTTTTGACCAATACAAATTTTTTAACCGCTTCTTTTGACCAGAAATCGTCCTAGAATATATTTATACATCATATACCATCGATTTGGACCATCTAGGAGCGATTTTGGCGACTTTCAATTTTTGAGAATTTTTGAAGGTATACCCCTTCACATTTTTGCGATTTTGGGTCGACCCATTTTTTGCTCAAACAAATTTTTTAACCGCTTCTTTGGACCCAAAATCGTCCTAGAATATGTTTATACATCATTTACCATCGATTTGGGTCGTTTAGAAGCGATTTTGGCGACTTTTAATTTTTGACAATTTTTGAAGGTATACCCCTTCACATTTTTGCGATTTTGGTTCGACCCATTTTCGGCCAATAAAAATTTTTTAACCGATTCTTTCGACCCAAAATCGTCCTAGAATATGTTTATACATCATTTACCATCGATTTGGGTCGTTTAGAAGCGATTTTGGAGACTTTCAATTTTTGAGAATTTTTGAAGGTATACCCCTTCACATTTTTGCGATTTTGGGTCGACCCATTTTTTGCTCAAACAAATTTTTTAACCGCTTCTTTGGACCCAAAATCGTCCTAGAATATGTTTATACATCATTTACCATCGATTTGGGTCGTTTAGAAGCGATTTTGGCGACTTTTAATTTTTGACAATTTTTGAAGGTGTACCCCTTTACATTTTTTCGACTTGGTTTCGACCCATTTTTGTCTAATAAAAATTTTTTAACCACTTCTTTGTCGATTTCTTCTGCGTATTGAACTTGAAATAATTTCAATTGTTGTAAAAAATTGTCCAATAATAGTTGCAATTCTTTGCGCATGCATTCCTTGTTAACTAATAATAGTCATTTAACAAAATGTGCATGTTCCGTGACTGCCACTTTCGTGCATATAATTTGCGAGCGCGATACGTTGAATTATATGCAGTCGGATAACTTTTCTCAGATCAGAGTTTGAATCAGAATTTCTCATAATTCACTTTTTAATGAATGTATTCAAGATTTGTATAAAACTACTTCATAGGAAACTTAAGAGAAATATTACTTGTGGACTAGGGTGACAAAGATTTCTCCTTGGGGTCGTAAAGATCCAAGGATATCTTGGGCGGGTGAAATCAAAATGAGGAAAAAGGCAAAAGGCCGTCAGCTAAACGTCAAAAATCTGTAAGTCGGGGGTCGAGGACCCGGCGGTAAGGAAAATTAATAAATGTTCCGGAAGAATGGATGGCGCCGAAAACTGGAGTTCGCTGACATTAATCTTAGGTAACAAAGTGGCAACGAGTTTTCCGTGACGGTAGGGAGAAAAGAAATCGTTTTAGCTCCGTTTCTCACCGTCCGTTCATAGTGCAAATCGTCATGAGACTCTGAAACGCGAACGGAAAGGCGATGTGAGATCGCGTTGATGAATGCCCCCATTCCACGAACACCGCTAGTTACTCCTCGGAGATAAACCGCCTTCATTACTCACTTTCTGCCGTGACCTTATTCCCCTCCAACGTTTCTCCCTCCTCCTTCACGGCATCTCTCCCCCCCCCTCCCCCTTCCTCTTTTCCGTTGTACCTATTAAACTAATGCGAATTAATAACGTCGGGTTTTTCTACTCAACAGCCACTTTCTTGCAACAATACCGGCGTTTTAGTACATAATAAATTTCGAGCTGGGAAAATATATAACTGTGACGTGAAAGTGCGCGCACACCTCCTGGCTTACGACGGGTACCAAAGGGGAGAATGAAACAGACTCTTAACAGATTGGATCGTTTATCTTCGAACTCGAAACTACATTATGTTAGATGTGTATTAATGCGACAATGCAATTATCGGGGACGGGTAGAGACTGTTCCGAGGTGGTTCTTGCTTTACGTTCCCTTTTGACGTCTCGTCATTTTTCATCTCTGATTTATGAAATGATTGTTCTGAAAACTATGGGTTCATTAGTATTCGTTAACCGGGGTGTCTGCGTACAGATGGACATCGAACTGGTCGGCTATTGGTACAACGAAGACTTTGGATTCTAGGGAAAAATGGAAGTTTAGAATTCAACGAATGTTGATTTTAATATTATCATTTTTTTCCAATAATAAGACCCTTCCAAAAATAAGACCATCGTCTTCCTTTTGATTATGAATTTGATCTTGAGTTCAGATTCCTTTTTAAATTTTTGTCTGATATTTTTATTATTATCTATCGGTCCAAAATACGACCTGATTTTATTCTTGAAAAGATTCTTGTAGATTCAAAAGGTTAAAATGTAACAAGGCAGATAATTGTACGCCATTTATAACAGGAAACGATGGATTGGTTGAAACCCAACGGAAATGATTTGAGTAATAGTGCGTTTAGCATTATTTATCGCGTGTTTTCTAACCCCGCAGACATTTGTCAATATCGCTAAAATAAATATCAGGCAATTACATTTAATAGGTCACGCTACGCGTTTAATGGGACCGGTACACCCTTAATTGGATATTAAATTAACGAGCGGTACGTGCGAATCAAACAAAACAATGTAAATCCGGTTAAAAGGGAAATGATAATTTATGTTGTCTTTACAGTACTCCTTACCGGACAACTCATTATTTCATAATACACCAGAGAACATTTTTTAGATTTTCAATTGGCAATTACTCCTCAAAGTACATAGAAAGTCTGCACGTTTCTATTATCTCGAATATTTTCAACATTTTGTTTTCAAATATTTCTCGTCGCAAATGGATGAAATTCTATTTAGAAAAATATTAAACTTCTAAGATTAAATTGCAGCAGATAAAAGGCTTCCCGTAATTCGTCCGAAATCATGAATGCAGGGGAACATAAATTGTTTTATTAATATATTCGTGAATATTTCATTCTTACATATATAATAAGAGTAAATCATATACAGGGTGTTCAAGAAGAAAACTAGTAGTCGATATACATTTCAGTGTATGCTATTTTATATGTATATCTACTGACATGTTTTACTGATATCGGGATACAAACGAATCACTCACGTTTCCTGTAAATTGCGGATTCATGGATTATCGACATACGGTCGAAATGTTTTACTGCACAGCGATCTGCGATAACGCCATGCTGACAGTAAAATGTTTCAGGCAAAATGAAACCAGCTAGAATCCAGTGGACACATATGCGCGAATTGTATTCTCTTGTTTTATCTTGCAATAATGTAAAAATAAAAAAAGCCTCTACGCTAATTAACGGAAAGTCTTTGTCAACCGCTTGTTCAGTTATTGATACAGTTATTTGTTATGTACAGTAATTTGTAGTCGGTTGGAAATATTCTGCAATTATTCGGAAATAATGACTTCTATAATAAATTAAACACCCTTCGTTCTATGACAGACTATATGTCATATAAGAGGGATCATTGACAGTAGAACATTATTTCTTGACATAACTACAATAGTCATTTCTGGGGTGCGTAACTGGAGACACGGTTATGTTTCACACGTGCACACGTGTCTGCACGATGAGCGACAAGTAGCACTATTGCAACCACCCCCAAATGCATTCTCGTGAAACGTGGGTTTCTAGTAGCCATTTCGGTAGGGCTTCACTCAATTACTATGCCGCTTAATGCACTTGCATGTTCATAAAGGTCCGGATTCTAGGCTGCAATGATAACATAGCTCTGATATCTAAATATGTCACCTGAAGCTTTGAAACATGAATTTTCCAGTGACACCTTTCTTGTCATTCCACCCTTCTGAACCGGATTTTTTAAAATTATTATTTTTTGAAAATAATAGGATAAAAGAAACAAAATTAATTGACTGGGACATACGTGTCCCAATAATATCAACAGGATTAATTCGATCATAGTTTTATAATAACGAATTAGTCAAATACAGCATTGGAGGATTATTAATAGAGGTAAATAAAAGCTCCATGGTCAGAATAAATATTCATTAGGTGTTGTAACGCGTGGTGAACATCCGCCGTATGTAATGGATAGGTTCTTTAATGATGTCTCGTTATGACAATGCATTCACAGTTACATTAACTGCGTCCACTAAGCCTCGGATAACTATTAACTGACGTTTCCTGGTGCAACAGTGGGTAATAATTAATCACTTGAGTTCTAATCATTTCCACAATTTCGCTGACACTACTCGAACTAATTACTTAATGACTATACTTGGTGTTTGTGATATCTTCGGAATCTACGGGTAAATCGACGTTGTTATTTCTTTCGATTTAACGAGGTATGAACTAATTATTCCGGCTGAGAATGTTAAGCCCAGCTCAGCATAACGTGATCTTCAAAAATAATTCTTAAAGCTGACAGCTGTAATATTAGGTTTTTGATTTTATTGCGTGAATAGAAAGTGATGTTTGCTTAACTTCGTATATTATTTCAATTTTCTTCATTCAATAACATATTGTTCGATTTTGGCTTATAATCTTTTTCTATCATTCGGACAGCTTCATTAAAACCCTCGATTTCCTCGCAGACAACTGATGTAAGCCGCAGGAACTTTTTGGCCTAAACAATATATCAAAATGTAAATTATCGAGAGATAGAAGAAACGATAATATTTAGTGGTGGGTGGGGTACGTGTTGTAAGAAGTAGAACGGGGCAAACACCGTAAAAGACTTATCGAGCAATCCAACGTAATCACTTTCCCGGGGGGTTGGAAGTTCGCAGTGGGCTGTCGGCCGCAGGGTTTCGGGGTGGACGGGGAAGTAAATCAAACTTGAATTACCGGCTGCTTAGCATACGGACTAAAGTCTCGTAGGAACAAGAAGGGGGGAAAAAGGCAGTAGTAGTAGAGTCGGCGACGAGCGTGGAAGGCGACCAGAAATAATATCGCCATGAATACAAGAGTGAGCGCCATTACACGTAATTGTGATCTATAGGTGTCATATATTACGGCGTCGACGACGTATAAAGGGCGTTCAGGCATGCACGCGTAAATCCCCGTACTCTCCTTCGCCGCACATTTTCCCCTCTTCGTAGACCCCTCCACCTCGTAACCTCGTTCAACCCCGCTCCGAGAATCATCCCCGGTGAAATATTCACGTGCATAATCAGCCCATATACAATAAAGTATAACCCCACCCTTCATGGCCAACTTTCGCCTCGTCATAGATGCTTTATGCTTTCCGCGTATTATGGAAAACGATGATTGTGTTTTCATGCCTGGGAAAATAGAGGATGGGGAGAAATTTATTGACAGCGAGCAAGATGTCTGGATGATTAATTCGACTATTTAGTTTTGCCTCGTGCATTATCCTTTCGCATACCTCCCTCTAAACTAACATTGAAATTGAAATCTGCTTAGAACAATAATTATTTCTATTTCAAATTAAATTCAGATTATTCGTTTGCACGATATCTTTTGCACAGAACTCTTTTACTTCTACTTGGCACTAATGCATTATTCTTCTCGCTGGCAATAAGACATTCCATTTTCATTAACACCAAGGTAGTGTCTAAAGGATTCTGTATATGCATGACAACGCTACTTGCATAGGAAAGATATAAATCACAAGAACACAATGCCGGCGAAAGAATCTATCTTCCTTCACGCTTCATGGTTTCCTGTTGGCGTAGCGTGGCAAGAGTATTTTCAGGGTTTAGAGAAGGCTCGCGTGGAAAGATCGATTGACATTGTTCGAGGATGGTTGAACGATCGGACGATGGTCGTCGTGTCCAACCAGGACAGCTCTCTTCTGCTTCTCTACTGGTCTGTCCCATCGTAAAAGGGCCGAAGGGGCAATATTACATATCGCGGTGATGTATCGTCCCCAGTGTTCAGGGTGCGTCACGGTACGTTACACTCGGACCGCTCACCGCGAATAAAATCATTGTTGGTAAGTGATTAATGATTGTGTTATAGGGGCCCCCAGTTGTAAGCAAGTTCCCTGCCACGAGGATGTCGTAAACTTCGCGACACTTTCCGTTGATCGATAAGTTCTAGCAAAGAGTATGTGGTAATCTGAAATGTCGTAGGGCTCCCCGTTCCTTTTTGACATATTCCTGATTTACGTGCGGGCAAATCATTTATCGAATATATCACTGGACGGTTATTTATCTGTTTCTTCCAAGTAAGTGTTCTCGCGAAACTTGTTTCTGGATATACTTCAACGTGTTCCTTAGAGAGAAATAAGTACCTTCAGAAAAGGGAATATCTACGAGGGTGAAGTGTTAATACTGGTTGATATGGCCATGCAATTGTTAACGCGAATATTAAAGCAAATATGGAAGAATTATTACGATCGTGTTGGGAGAAACAGCATTAATGATTGAATCGTAGAAGGCTCGCCGATCGTATCTCAGCAACAGCGACTCCAATCTACACAATTTATCAACGGGGTACCGGCTCACCCCGTGCTTCTTTCAGATTGATGTTACTATAACAACACGTCAGTTATTCATTGTGTGCCCGGCAGTGCATTAATCAAGCCGTCGCTCTGACATCAAATACAAATGATATTTTATAGCGTCATAAATCTTCGCCGACTGTCACCGTTCGTGGGCGTTTGCTACGAACACGTCTCTTGGGGCTTCCCCCTACTCTTCTTGTCCTTCGTCCTGGCTTGTCCTGTCAAGCGTGGTAATCCTAGTTAGCCGTATGACTCTTGCCACTTCGACTTCTACTAATGATTTCTCTCGCAAGCTTCTTTGGTTGAAACAATCACTCAATTTGAAAAATATTGCTGCGAGTATGTCCTGATTGAAATCGAACATGGCTGGTAATCATTTTTGTAGCCGTATCAATGATTCCAATTGAAACATGAAATTAACATTTAAAGGTTCTTTTGCGTGTTACATTTACAAGCTGCTTACAAAGATATTAATGTTTGAAATGCTTCGGGTTTACATGATCCCGCCATCTCTGGTATCACGGTGCAGACCTTGGTGTGTTTTACCGGTAGCTAAAACACCAGGTTCTCCGAGTGTTTATTCATTGAAATAAATAAACGATGTTGCATACTTTTATCATACATATTTTACTATATTCTCAACGCTTATTACGAAATTCAAAACTGATCATTAAGTTGCTACTAAAACATTAATCTCCGGGATACTCGAAACACTGCGAGGTCTAAATTGTTGCAACCCGGAAATATTATAAATGTCAATCAGAAAACAATATAAGCTGGCAGTGTAATTATAGACTATGATAAGATCGCAGGTACGGAATTTGAATGGAATCGCGTGGTTGGTTCAAAGAAGAATCCCTTGATCATCTAATAGGTTTAGCTCGACTTAGCAAGAGGCGACCGGACAAAAAAGTTATGCGGCGGATAGTAGAGTACTTCGTGAATGAAATAAGCCGCGAGCAAATTCGAGAGAGAGAGAGAGAGAGAAGGAGAGAGTGAGCACATAAGTAAGCAAGCAAGCAAGCGTACAGAAAGACGAGCACCTGGCTTGGACATCAAATGGGAATCGTGGTGAAGTGGAGAAGGTATGGTCCCGTTGATGGGGTTTGCTAGGTGGGGAAAAGCAGAGATAAGGTGCTCGAGGCCATGTCCGTCATGTCAGCCGCGGTAATAAGTTTGAAATCCACATCAAGCGATTAATAATGCTCGAGCGATTCACAAAAAGTTGCTGCATCGTTGGTAAGAGAGAACTTGTGGTAAACTAGCCTCAGGCAACCGAGGTGGAGGCCATGTTTCCTGTCAGTAACAACCCTCCCGCATTGCTCGATTCACCGCTTGTTTATGTAGTGGTCGTATATATATATTTATTTATTTACACGTACATGTATGTGTACATGAGTGCATGCATACCTATTCCAAATAATAATCGTGTGTTTTTCTCTTCCTACCACACTTGCTTTGTACACGGACACCGTTGATAGGCGCACCGTCGGAAAACCAACCAATTAATTTATTGACAGGGTCCTCCATCGGGTAGAATTTAATTTCATTCTTGACCGTTGGATCTTGTACGAGCTATCAACACCGGTTAATTACCGTGTTGCCAGTGCTTTCACGTGGATTGACTGACAAATTAATCGGAGTTTGCTTCAGCACTCTCCGAGTTAGGTAATATTGGAGTAAGAAGCAGCATTATCGCCGCAAATATGTAATCAACGGTATGATTACTAATTAAACGAAGTTACTTCATACTTCACTGTCAGAATCGCTAAGTCGATGCGAAGATGATGCGGTTGGTGACAGGTTGAAGTACACCTAGTAAAACGAGATGAGAAATGAGCGTTTTTATCATTGACATAGTCTTATTGTCAGGCAAATTACTGTTGTTCTAACTCAATAAATTAGGACTGGTAGCTAATAGAGCTAAATAAATGATCGTTCCAGAAATATTCACCGTTATTCTGATTAGCAGAGACATTGTGAGAAACCTGGTTTCCAGTGAATAAGAAGCAGAACGATTTGTTCCTAGGTATACGTTCCGCTGAACTCCAGCTAGACTTAACAAAATATAAATCACTAAACTGACTTTAACGAATGTGTACGAAAGGTACCACGTGATCCCATTCAAGTTAAACGTTTGCCGATAATGACGAAGATACGGCGAGAAGATTTATTAGCAGTCAAATGTGCCTGTGTATTTGACATGGTGGTGTGTTAGTCGGTGTGCTTGTTCCGACTATGTGTGTGCGTTGGAAGGAAACGAAAGCTCGTTAGTCAGGTTTGAGTTAGGTAGTCGATATGGACGTCAGGCGCAATTCGTTTCGTTGCCTAATTATAAAGGCTGAAGCCCTCGAGGCCTGAAGCGGCGTCGTTTCAACTTCCGAGCCATAGTCGGCAGACCCCCGCGCAGATTTTATAAATTATTCAGGTCGCCGATGTCGGGACCGACGGCGTGGAGCGTTAGCAAAAAATTAAATTTGCCGGATAGTACCTGTCGTTGCCGAACGTTATTGTTATTAATGTCCTCGCATTAATTATCGGCAAAAAAAACCTGACGCTGAAACCTTCTCGTCGATACTTTTCTTTTCGCTTTCTCAGAAACATACGTATACTTATAGAACACGGTATACGCACCTTTTATTTAACACTGTCATGTTATCAGATGCATCATCGAGAATGAAGGGTTGGAAATTAATTAATAAACCAGGTGCATCGGAAAGTCAAGGATGAAGGACGTAGTACATAAATCTAAGTCCATGCAACAAATTCTCACGTGATAAAGTTTGCTCCTGGGGTTAGGAGTACTTGGTGTGAGCCTCTGACTAGTATGTATAGTGACAAGGCAGGCGATAGCGATCGTAATTTATACTCGGGCCGCGTGTTCAGCATTTCCAATCTAAATGAATGAGCAGCTATAGATAAGGAGAAGCTAATAAACGGTACTGCACTAAATCCTTTGCTAAAGTGTTCCATCGGCCTGACGTGATATTGCAGAGGCTACGTTGTATCCTGCTGAATTTTATTAGTTAAGGAACGTCGGTTAATGTTTATCGTTCTTACATTCATTGCTTCGTTTTTTATTTACACTCTAAGAATCAACCCTTAATACAATTTCTTTTATACTTGCATTATATTTGTGATAAGTTTACTGAATTAGAATTATATTCATATTATTCTAACTGGAAAAGCAATGGCTCGTAAAAGTCCGCAAAGTAATCCGATTTGAATGAAATAATTCGTAACTTTTCGTGATAACTGAAATGAAATGATTCATGATTAAAATGAAATGAAACAATTGAACGAAATAATTATTTCTAGTAATCTCAATGAAATCATTTTATGCCCGATTAGTTACAAAGATGTAAATCTTTTAGAGTGCAGGAAGAGAGTGTTGGAATAAGTGTTGCCGTTCGCACGACAGACCAAGTGTTAAACTACATCCAGCACTAAACATTGGAAGGTTACGAGATTCTAGATTCTGATCACGCCATGCTCGTTAAAAAAGCGCAATAGCGTATAAATCTTAGCCGCGTTGTTTACTATATTTATGGAGAAATGTTTGAAGTGGTTTCCGTCATCTATTAGTTGGAACTTATCTACGACCGTGCGGCTCGTTCGTTTCGATTGGAAATATCGAACACGCCGACCCAACATAAATTACGATTTCTATCTTTCTCCTAGGCACCATCCATACCACTCAACTGTCGGTTCAGAATCCCGCTAAAGCTGGGAGTTGTTATCGCTAACCTGGTTATATTTTGCGTTTCAACTTCCAGTTTCCTTTAGGATTCTATAGAGTGGAGTTAGAGTGGTGGCGGCCATTTTGAAAGGCATCGTATCATTATCAGTTGGTTTTCACCGTTGATAAACATACATAAAAAACCACTTTAATTATGTTAACGTGTAGGCACCAGAATACCTTTCTACTTTAACTTATCATAACCATAGTTCAAGGATCTATTCCGATAAACATGCAAATTTTTCAACCACTCTTGTGTTCCTCGATTGTTTGACGCTTATCGCTGATATAATAATTCATGATTAAGTATACGCCACTACAAAAGTTCCATAAGTGCAACTTCCTTTTCAACAAACCGCTGGAATCAAACGCGGGCCTATAATTTATCCCACACTACCCTGGGACTGCTCTATGGTACTTCGGTCACGGTAAACATATGGTAACCAGCCGATTTGACTCATCAAGGCTCAGCTTTGTAAATGGCACGGATGTCCTCGGTAATTTATGTGATGCACGCCGTGTAAGTGCGACTGGCGAACAACCGAGCACTCACCTCGAACGCACTATCATTAAATTCAATGAGAGTGCCAGTTAACTTTTTCAGTCTACATTCGTGTACGAGCTCGTCACGTAAAAAGACGTTAATTCTTTGTCGGAGGTCAGAGAAAATAAGAGAAATCAGTGAGTAAAAGAACGACGTTGAATTCCGACGAAGAACATTTTGGGGTCGTCAAATATATTACTTTGTTGAGTAAACAAATTGTTAGATAGCACTTTAAGTTTGAATCCTTACAAACGTTATAATGATATCATGTTAAACAAAATGTGATATATTCGATTATTGACAGACAGAAGTATTATATTAATTAGGGCCAGGAATATATTGATTTCATCATAAAATCGAGTGGAACCTATGAACTTTCCGTGTCATCGGCTAATGCATTATGAATGTAAACTCGGGACTATATCATGTTAATAATGCAATGATTAAGTAACTATGTTATGTTAATACAGCAATTGCTATTGATAGTCGGTAATAACGTACATTAATCTCAGAGACGAGATAATTGAGGGGTTATAAATATGTAAAAACATAGAATGCTAACGTCATTAATATTGATGTTATGTTAATAAGCCAAGTAATGGATAGTGAATATGTGATACATGTTATCACTGTCACTGAAAACCACAAAAACACATCACATTATGTGTAGATAAGATGAATACCATTAGCGTTTTTAAAAAATGTTATCGATTTATACCTGAGACTTACATATTCATATTACTTGCTGGAAGAAGTAAATTCAGTGTCTGTGCAACTTTTAAGGGGATACTTAAATGTTAAATAAATAGTGCAGGGAATTAACAGATATTTACAAAATAAAATAAAATTGCTTTCTAATTATATGTTAAAAATCGCAACAAGTTTTTGGCGAACTTAATATTTTGTAATGATATTGTTTATCTATTTCCGGTATAAAGGGTTATGTAAAACAATTTATCCTTATTTACAGAAGGTAGAATTATAGAACAATGTGTTCGTAGTAGATAAGGTCGAACTCTTCAGCCTCAATGCGGCAGTCGCTAGTGTCTGTTTCCCTCGGCGGAATCGACTTATGCTACTAGGGCATATACTACTTAAACGTATACTACTTATTCTTATGCTGATACTACTTATCTTGCTTTCGCTGCATATTAAACATGAGCTTTCTTATATCCATAAATCATAAATGAATACATTAGTTAATTAGTATATCTTTGCAATTACATGTTGGCGGTAGTCAACCGAAAATCGGTCTGGCAGGGAACGTCTTAAGCTACTTAGGCTCTACGCGGCTCTTCATCCTCGAATTGTTTTTTTAATTTGCAAATTGTTGTTAAAATCTACACGAATACGGTTTCAACTTCATGTTACAAATGCGTATCTATTGTTACAACAAATTTGGAAAACAAGTTTCAAGTATTCTTGTAAATATTACTGATAATTTCGAAATACTTATACGGATCTAAACATATCTTACTAGGTTTTAATCCTTTTTATAATGTACTTGATCTCATTTCTGATGGTATCCTTTCTAATTCGTGCAACCTTCGCACGAAGATCAAGTTGACGTGTTTTAAACAAAAAAGATATTGCGGTTTAATGTTGCAACGATCGAGATTCAAATCCACGAAAGCATTCACTTTCGATATCAAGTTGAAAATTAATCAGTGAATCATTTTCCGAAACTTAGACCTAAATCAACATTTTTAGGGGAACGTAAACAATTTTATAAATAAATAATGCATTTTACTTAGATGATGCTCAATCAGATTCAGCAAGTAAATACTTGTGAATGCGTTTCGTCGAACTCCATATGATTGAAACTTGAAATGGCAACATCGTGTTTCGTTCTAAAAGTTTTGCTGACACCGTTCGTTTTTACGATAGATTTCGATTACTGGATATCTTTTGACAGGTCTGTGTACTTTTTAAACTGCTGAACCATGGCATGATCATGTTTCTGTTCCGTGTCTATCTGTTGAGATTTCCAGATCTACGTGATCAGCCTGGAAATGTTTGGTTCCTGCGGGAAACGCCGAACCATATTCTGAGATCGTTTCGTGTATACGTCACACCTAAATGCAGTTAATGTTCCGAGGATAAATTTCGTTTAGTTATTTATGTTTCTTGGACAAGAACAAATCTTTTTCAATATTCTGCCGTCTACTTATCGTGTATTATATATACAGGTAATTTTCGTGCAACACGGATTCGATATAACGAGGTTTATTATTTTTATAATATTTTTATAAGACGGTCTTTGCTTGTTGCAACCAAACTCCATGTTTCATGACCTTTGAAAAGTTTTTCTGGTTACAAGTTTATCTACTAAAAAGGTAATTTTATGTAGTTAATTTTTTACTCTTTCTGAAATTTAAAATGTTTACCTGGAACTATCAGATGCATTTTTAGTAGACTCAAGTTTTTAATTATCGTGGCAGCAGTGATTTGATTGGTTGGGTGTATCAGGGGTAACGGAAAGTAATCAATCATTTTTTCCATATTTTATAGAACTCGATTTATTTCTTCATATTAAACATTACTTATTAGATAATTGCCATCGTTATCTATGATCCCTGAACGACCCCCAATACTTTATAATTCTGATCACATATTTTAGATTTATGGAAGTGCGTCAATGTTTTTTGTAGAGCAGCGGCCGCCATTGCAATTTATAGGAAAATCATTAGCCCAGTTGCTCCACTGTTACAAGATCAAAAAAGTCGGTAGAAAAAGATTTATATTAGCGGTTTGGCAATCACAGAGTAATCAACTATATAATATAATAGTCGACTGCAACTAGAAATCAAAGTATTGTTTGATTGACTTTTAATCACATTTAGTTTCATTGACTTAATTTGCGGATGATTGCCATGAAGTTAACTGATATCAAAGTGCAGACTTTAAAATAACATTGTATCATAAAGAATAATGGAACACGTTCACAATCAGCGAGATCAGGAATATTAATCTAGAGATTCCGCATTAATTCTGTAAAGAACGATATTCTCGAATACCTGGTTTATTTCTCTGCTGAGAATTGACGTGAAACTCGTTCTCCAATCGCGATTTACCCAGAATAATTTCTACCACTAGAAATACATTTAAATGACGATTTACTTCGTTAGGAAATGTCCGACCGTCTTCAACAGGGTACTAAAAGCGAGTACCATTTTCGAGTGTCGGAATAAAAAATTAAGGACTCTACTCTTGTTTACTGAAATACTCTAGTTTATTGAAAAATGACGGTATGCATAGAGCGATGTTGATTAGCGGTCTACTTGTTTACTTCCATTCGCCGCAGCCACAATCACGTTTGCTGCGGGGACTAACAATCGGACAGCCGTTAATAAAAATCAATGCCAATACCATATCGTTCCTTGCAAATTTGCTAAATATTTATTGCGCGATATAGCCCGACAGTGGATTCGCGACTTGATAAAAAATTCATAAACGACTGCATTCATTCCCCCGTACAATCATATAGACGAAATGGTTCGATGTTCCGAGCTATGTTTCCTGTCGGCGGTTGTTGTTATCGTCGGTAGTTAGCTTTTCACGGCGATACGCGTTTTACGCAGCTTGCAAAATTCAACGGCTGATTGTTACACGTTTTATAGCTCGCGCAAAGCGTTCGGTAAAATTTAGAAAAACGTTGGTCGTCTGTTTCCAACACGAAATTAGCCATCAATTATGAAACGTTCCAATCTCAACTTTTACTAATATTAACGTGTAATCACTTCAACTCGCGCATAACACTGTGATTATATTCCTATGAATTCCGCGTTATATTCAGAGCCACTGAAAAATGAAATGAAATGTGCGATATTAAAAATTCATATTTTGCAAGGTACTTTTCAATGTCACGTAATACATTTTTAAAGTATTAGAAGAGTTGCAATTTTTCTATTTACAGTAGTTGCCAGATACGAGTACATATGATATAGCGATATTAACTGAGCGCGTGATTTTTTTGAAATGTAATATCTACCAATATGTATTTCCAAATCTGTATGGATTTTTTCTATGGCAAATATACTTTCTTTGGGATCACGATAAATCGATACGGGTAATGCCAAATTGGAATCCACAGCAGAAGCTTTTATACGGAACAGCCAATATATGATAACACCACTGGTAAAAATTCCGGTTGCGTTTCCGGCTGACTGAATTTTCACATAAACTCCTGAAGATTATAATAGGAGTGTTCTCGACTGCGGTTATGATCCGAGTGCAACATAAATTTTTCCATGTTAAACTTCTAACAACGAAATAACATGGCAAAGTGAATAGCTTGTCAAAAATACATATCTCCTTGAATATTTTCTCAAAAATCGCGTGCGTTATAATACACACCAATCATTCGATTAATTATGAAACAGGCTACCATTACGATAAATCAAGTCGCGAAATTGATTACATTGTTCGTGTCGACGAGTAGTTAATTAAATGAATGAATAGATGATCGATCGAGTTTAATAATGATTGATGAACAACTAGTTCATTTAATATACGAATCACAATGATCGTTCACCCTACTAGTTTAATTACTAAAATTATGATCATAATTTCATAATTATTTCTATGTACATAAAAATTGGAATCATAAGAATTCAATGGAATTAGATGTATCACGATTCTAACTCTTTATCATTTTCTCGAAAATCCCTGAATATTTTCAGTTATATTAGAAATCATATTAAATCATGAAAATATGAGTTTTCCTTTCGAGGAACCGAACCAAGCCACGAATATAATATATTTCAAAATATATTGGAGTATTCAAATCAATCCGTGAGAGCTCGGTCCGAGGAGTTGTCCGAAAAGCATAAAACCGGTATTCCAAGGAAATCCTTTCCGGGATTGTCAAGCACTTGTAACAAAGGGTTCTTCTCGATAAACCATGGAAAGGTGAGGGGTGAAGGTGGGGTAGGGGTGTAAAAGGGGATAGGCAGAACACGTTGGATAGACTTACGGATACGGGGTTACGGCATTACTATCCCGATAATGGAGTAGCGGTCAATGGAGCGATAGATCGCGCTTTGGGGACGTTCCTGGAACACGCGGGAGCCGAGCAAGCTCCCTGGGGAGCTACTCTTGCCCCTTTCGCCTGCCAGTTTCACTCTGCCTTACACTACACATACTAACTCACGAAAGTAACTGGACAGTCTTAAGAAGAAAATTCAGAGTGCCAATTCCTAGAAAAATATTTGACGTAATCGTTGTTGTAGTCCTCTAAAGAATGAAATTAATTACTAATCGATCACTACCATCGTTGGTAAGTCTCTAAGTTTCTTCGTGTCGAAAAAAATGTAGTTATATTATCTTAATTAAAATGTTAGTGAAGATAAGTGAAGCGGAATAAATAAGCAATGGAATATGTTTGGCAAATATAGCAAAAGTGATTAAGAAAATGGTGGCTTGGAATGGTAACAAGAAATCGTTCGCGTCACTCTGATATTATACGAAGATATAAAGGTTATTATTTGGAAAATAAACGCCGATTCGGTACATGGCCCTTTCGTATGGGGCCATTTTACTCGTTGTCTTTTTCTTCGGGCTATATCCGTGGCTTCCCCTTTACCAAGTCAGCCGATCCTTATCGATCCTTATCGTGCGGGGGATATTTCTACCAGAATTTTATTCGAATAGATAACGAACGGAAACGACGAATAGACTGTTATGTGTGGTTGAAGACTAGATCGTCAATCATGTGCACCAATCATCGATGCATTAGTGGCTTCATTCTTAAGATGAAAATCTTGGCGATATTTTTAATGTTCTTTCCAAAAAATACAAAGTTATGTAAAATGTAAAGCGACATTAAAATTTTCTTCAGCTATTTTTTCTCACGGGATTTTAAATGATCACCAACGGTATACTAAATTTTAAATCATGAAAGTCATGGGGTTTCAGTTTGAAGAGAACTGTGAAAAGACATTGGCTAACAATAAGATCAAAATAAATGGTTTCTTACGATAGAAGATGGAGGAGAGACGTTAACGTGATGGAAGTAGCATTCCTGGTAGTTTTATTCTGATGTTGGGTTCACGTTCAATCGTGAAGGTGGAAGGACAAGGAGTGGGTTTTTCGAGGCGAAGGTTGCAGACTTAGACCTGCTACGGGCCGTCGATTGCCAAAAGGAGGAAATAAAAATTCCTGGTTTCTTCCTCTGCTTCCCTGAGCCCAACCTTCTTGCATATATTTCTTTTACGTGTTTGATCAGGGGCGCGTAAAAATTTCAGTCTACGAGACACACTTTTTCTTCTCATTCGCCGTACGATCCATAAACTACCAGGTGATATTTACAACGATTGGAAAACACAGTAATATTCCGAAAAATCATTGAAAACATTTCGAACGTCCTTTTCGAAAATAACTTTCTGAAATAAGACTACTATATTTATATATGGCAAGCTCCACTTACCGTAACTTCGTTGATTCCACTATAACAGAAAAATGTTAATTAAATTTTCTTTCTGCTGAATTTTTCAGATTTGGTTAAAACTGACTCTATGCCACCTGTTGTAAATGTTTCTTCGTTTTTGATTTATATTCATCCCTTTTGAGAATAATTTACTCGGCGCACGCATTGGTTCATTGATTTATAATTGAATGACTTTCGTCTTCGAAATATAACAAGTTTCGAGTGTAGGTATTTAATTACTAAAATTGGAGGCTAATCAAAGTTAAAGGTCCTGCAGACTGCAAGCGAGAGTCGGAGGTTCTCTTTGGCTGCGTCAACAACGTTTTCACGTAGAGCTTTTCCAACTTAAAAGCTATTTAGAAGTCGGCGGTAATTGGGGTGTGCTTCATATTTTTAAGATTTAATACCCCAGTAATTAGTTCGGTGGACAAGGACACGGAGATTATTCTTGGAAGTGTTTAGAATAAGGAACTCCTCGTTGAAACAGAATGTACCTTTACTCCTTTCTTTTAAAACCAATCGTTACACATTGTACTTCTGATTTCAGTTTAATTAAAAATCTAGAAAGAACGTACCGTCTTTTATCCTCTGCCAAGTGATGATCGAAGATTTTCCACCCTATTTTGATAAGGTATTTAGATTTCGTTCTACATCGCGAACTTTCTTTGTTAAGGAGAAAAGTTCACATAATCCTGCGAATTGGTTTGTTCTACCAAACAACGAAGGAAGTGAGCTGGCAGATATTTTATGGGGCAGTTGAGTGGTAATGAAGGTGTTTACATGCAGGAAGAAAGCATTTCTCCGCACCAAGGATAATTAGAACAGCCTTTACATCCACCTACAGTGAGTCGCAAAAGTAATCGAATAGTTTCAAGAAGAAACTTTAATATTTCTAATCAAAATAAGTGGTTCATTATAAAGATCATTTAGGTTAACACACTCTGAACTTTATTTTCTATTTTAAATTATGATATCTTTCGCTATTTTCTTCAACTGCTTGTAGAAATATTTGTTTCGAATTTCATTTATCCAGGAATACCTGCAGCCGTTACTTTATAATTTCCTCTAACTTTAAATTACACTGCTATAATTGTTCTATCAATTATAATCTGCCTCTCTATGATAAGAAAGTTGTATGGTTCAGCAGATATTTTTTAATTATTAATCTAAAATTTGAAACGAATATAATAATTTTGGGTGAAAAACAAAAAGAATTGCAGTCAGCGGTTTAAAAAAATAATAAAATATGTTTAGAAGTAGTGATTGTATGTTCCGATAAAAAAAGACTACCAAAGAAGTTCATTCTGCCGGGGACCTCTTTGCGCGATAGGCGTTTTTTATGTCGAATTGTGGCCAGGCCCGGAAATGTAGATAGTTCAGTGTACTCGTTATTTCTGACCTCATATTCGTGTAATGTACTACCGTAATTAGGGTTATCAGTGCTCCAAACAAAAAAAGAATCTCATTCGTTCATAGAGCCGCGAGAATACGAAGAGGCACTCGATTATGCAAGAACCAGAAACAAGTTACACAACTACCTCATTTTCTGATTCGTACACGCTGGGATGAAATTCATTCCAGGGGTGTCATTGCGCTGATATCATATGTGATTCTCTCTAGATTCATATTCAGATAAAAAGCTTCGCGTTTGATATCACTGCGAATGATGCCAAGGATCGGTGAAGTTGATTTCGAATCATCGTTCCGACTCGAGTTTATTTGTTGATGGTATCCGCTGTTGTTCTAATTTAATGAAGTATTCCAAAAGAATTAGATTATGTAAAGGCAATATTGTAATAAATTATGACGAATGTAAATTTTCACACACAATTAGATACAAGAAATTAGAAATTAGATATGAATTAGAAATTAGATATGAATTAGAATTCAATCTTCAGACAGGTCGTAAAATCTGCGGTTTTACGAACACAGTGATAGCCGAACGTAAAAAAGGAATTTCGAGAAATCCACGGAAGGAGATGGGTTAGGATTCCCGGTGAATCTTCTGGAATTCGAGGTTTCGTAGATTGGTTGCATATCTTTGAATATAAGCGGAAGTTGGGGCCGTAAGCAAAGGTATCGACTTGCGGCCGAGGCTGCTACGTAACAGAAAGTTTTTCTCGGACATAAACTAGAGGCCGGTCGATTCGAGGTCGTTTACTCGCTGATACCGAAAAGCTGGATAGTATCTGGCCAGAGAGCCAAGATATTTCCTTGAACCCTAAACCTGTCGTTCCGCAAGCTCGTTAACACTAGAACTGCCAAACCGGTCAAATTGAGTGGTCTGCAATTGTTATTGAAATTATTGAAATATACAGCGACGCATTGTTTGAGATTTTATATACCTTCACTTTATCTACGTGGCACGCATTAATAAATCCATTAATTAATTTATATCCTGTAGTCATAATTAGCTGGAAGATCTGTGTAAAAAATCGTAGCTGGAAAATCTGTGTGAAAAATCGTAACTGGAAAATCTGCGTGAAAAACCATGGCTGGAAGATCTGCGTGAAAAATCGTAACTGGAAAATCTGTGTGAAAAATCGTAACTGGAAAATCCGTGTGAAAAATCGTAACTGGAAAATCTGTGTGAAAAACCATGGCTGGAAGATCTGTGTAAAAAATCGTAGCTGGAAAATCTGTGTAAAAAAATTGATATTCTATAATAGAAGGGAATGACATCTTTCGGAGATCCTATTCTTGGTGTAGTAGTGAAATGGAATATTTTCCAAACTGACTAAATCGGAAGTAGAAATATGCAAATTTCAATGCAGATTAGTTCAGTAATACCTAACCTCCAAGTTCAGTATAATTTCATTCCTTAACTAGTTCAGAAACCTTAATCTATTAATGCAACGAAAAGGATATCCTCTTCTGTGAAGAAGCGCGTGGAGTTCAGAAACAGAAAGTAACGAGTTCGTTCTTTAAGGATACTATAAAATCAAGTTGATTACCAAGGAACGATTGCTCTGCTTTAAGAGACTTGTTAAAGTTACGGTTGTATGCCCGGTTGAGACTATTCACTCTTATCGCATTAACGTGGGAATTCCGTAAAATGCACAAGGGAAAATACCGCGCTACTCGTTTTAGCGCAGCCTAAGCGTGTTCATTAGAAAGAAAGATCTAGCCGAATGCACGTATTTACATTCTACCAGCGTCTACTACATTTGCCACGGACAATTATGTCCTTCTACCCTCTGAAAAAATACCCACCACCTGCACTTGCGTACCTGCAACCCCTAAAATTTAAATATACGAAGTAAAAGATAATAATTTATCGAAAGACACGATTTATGGAAAGATTCAATTCTTCAACTTGTATCTTCCCCTTTTGAACATATTTCTTAAGCTTTTAACTGGTAGAGGTCTTTCAAAAAACATCAAGTTGGAGCTGAATTTGTCTCGAAAATCCGCGGTTAAATAAACGTAGTATTGTAAAAAATACAGCACTTTAAAAATCATCCTTAAAATGCGCCATTTCATATGAAACTAGTTAATAGTTCCGTGGCGAAGTAAACAGGATATTGGTAAAAAAGTTGGACTCCATCAACGTGACTTACTTTGCACTTCGAGTTAAGAATGATCAATTGTTTCATTTGAATCAAGATTTAATTGAATTCTTGTTTCCGGAAGGAGAGAAGCTTTCGCGGTTGAGCCTTCGCAAAATTGTCTTCGGCATTGATTGGTTCGCGAGATCGCTTGCACGCCAAGTTTTATGGGGATTAAAAGTAAATTACTACCGCAAATGGAAAGTAAATTCACAGCGATGATGTCATGAATGAAGAGTCCGTCTGACTATTTTAGGAGTTTTTATTGGAAAGATGATTAATGATTCACCATTGAAAACTTTTACAATAATTTCTATGAATTAAATTCACTGGTCCCTTTATTTCATTCCTTGAATTGTTTCGTTGAATCTTGTGAAGTTGAATAATAATAATATTATTATTTTTATGAATCTCTTCGATGATTGTAAAACAATATAGCTTCTTTTTCCGCGGAGTTATTTCATGCCTGATTAGAAGCGGGGCTGCAACAATAATGAAAACAATGTAATTAAATTATACATTCTATTCTGGTTGTTTAATTTGATTAACTGCCATTAGTTCCGCCGTGTTTTACTTGCTGTTTCAGAAACCACTTGAGACTATAAGTCACGAGTGAAATGAACTGGTAATTATTTGTTATTTATTTAACAGCTTGCTAAACTATTAAGCAGTTTACTAGCACAACAACATTGTTATGAATGAATATATTTATAGCAAGTACAATTTTAATCTTTAAAAAGCATTATCTATTATTGTCTACAACTTATAATTTATGTCGAATCAACGCTCGACACAAGACCGGTAATGATTAATAAAGATAATATTATAAAGAAAATATATAAACTAATCAATCATTTTCTGAATATTTTATGAAACTCAATTTGTTTTTTCATATCAAATGTTATTCTATTCATAAAATCTCCGAACGTCCTATTTCTATAGAATCATCCGAGTGAATTAAAAATGAAATAGAATTTTTGGAAAAATGTAAGTTATAAATGGAGCATAATATTTCAGGTTACACCGTGTGTAATTGTTGTACAAAGGATAATCGAGTTAGGTATTAGAAAATAATTGATTATTTTCCGGTACCCCTAATATAATACTTACATTAGGTAGCGGTAATGGCCAATTAACTTTGGGATTGAATGGTCCATGTCCTGGGAAGCTGGGAAAGGAAGAACCAGGTCGTGGTCTCTGTACACGTGGTACATATGCAAATACCGCGCAAACTGCGGCAAACAGCATCACTATGAACATCGTTGCCTTCATTTTGTATGAATATACCACTCTGTAATGCAAACAGAAACGTACTCTTATCAGTCGATGAAATAAGAATAAACTGGAATTGTACACTTCCCATATAAACAACTCAAGCCAGTATACAAAAATTACGTGTGAATAAAATATTCCACGTTACAAACTTTCTTTACTCAACATAGGAATATGCACACCAATATCTATTTTAAATAATGTAATATCAAAATTTAATAACTTCAAACATTTTATGTCGGACGTTTGTCAGCGTTATTATTACGGCGTACAAAATTATTTTTATACGCGAATGTTTTCAATTTTTACTTGCAAGTTTCTTTGTGTTTTCAGTAATAAAAAAGCAATATGCAACAAAACAACAGTGCAATTAGTTTCAACAAAAATAGCAGCACAAATCGTGCAGAAATTAAATGAAATTAAATAGTAAACAAATCAAACTTAGTTATTAGACAAACTTATATTCTATTTGATTATGAAGAAGGAAGTGATTATTAGTTACCTGTTCCCGCGTGCAACTGAAGAGAATGTGACTTGAGATCGGTGAGTGGGTCCATCATTTATATACTGAAAAAGTCTTCGCAGAATATTTGCGTACGGAAAGACAACGTACATTTGCAACAGCACGGTTATTCCCAGGGAATTCCGCGGCTTCCTCTTATCAAGAGAGGTTCACTGTCGGTCAGCGATACGCGGTGATCTCCCATTAATGCTCCATTAATCATACACTTCATACATGCATGTTTTCACTCACGCGAGAGTCCCCGCTTTCAACTTTTTCCCTAATCGTTTTTTTTTCTATGCCAAATATAAACCATTCGCAGTATAAAAAATGTGGGAAAGACTCTGCTTTGTTGTGAAACGTTAAAGAAGATTATTCCATGCGGTGTTTTTATATTTTAAATGTGTTCGGTTTATTTGAACACATCGTGTGCGCTAATTTAATATATGTAAATGTGTTCTTCGGTGTACATGCTTTTAAAAGCATTGTACTGCGACAAAGGATACGATATATATATTTTTTTTAATCAACCTTGTGGAAAGCCCGAAAACTACTGCTTCTGTATTTTTATTAACAAAGCTTTCTCTTGCTGTGCATTTACTATGCAATTGTTTTAGTTTAATACAGTAAACTGATATTTGTTAAGAATTATTATAGAATCGTTTTTGTATAGCCAACATAACCTCGAGGAAATATGGCATGCAAATATTTGCAATCCGCTGTAATCCTATCATAAAAGTATTGTAATCAAAAGAGTTTCCCGAGAACAGTCTTATCTTGAGATCTTAATGTATTCAACATAAACGATAACCGGCAAGCTTTTCGTTTAGTATAACTATAGATATGGATTTCGTTGAACTCTACCGCCTTAAAGAATATCAAATAAATCATGCTACCTAGAGCAGAGGTCTAATAATGATTATTTAAATAAATTAATAACACCGAGTTACACAGATGTTCGCCAATTCTGGTAGAAAGATGATTTGGGAGACGCATGAAGTACTTGAAGCGACGAGTAGCGTCAAGTATCATTATACCAGTTTTGCTCCCTTGAGTCCTCTAGATGCAATTAGAGGCCCGCTGTACAGAGTACCAAAGGAACAGAGCGAAAACTAGGGATTTCACTCGTTCCTCTAGTTATCTATACCTTTTTTTTTAGGATTTTATATACAGACGAATTGTCTTTGGACCACTGCTCTACATTATTCATACCGTGGTACTTGCACTGTGCCAGTTTCGCTCCACCATGCTTTCTCTTGTTCTTTCTTTCTCTTTCCTTACCTGGCTTTCTCTGTTTCGGATGCTTATCGCATCAAAGAGCATTAATGTTGCATTCGCTACATGTTTACCAAAGTTACCAGGGGAATACCTGTTACTCATGGACAGTGTAGTACGCGTATAGCTTATAATTCAAATCCCTAGTCGTATCACTGTAATGTGTTTCGATTAACTTTTAGTAGATACGTTTATTTAACCCTTTACACTCGAAAGTCGCTCTTGAGTCACCGCTCAGTTTCTTGATGTAATTCGAGTGGCGACTGAGAGGCGTCATTAAGATTTATTTCACGATCTCTTGTTACTGAATTTTAAATCGACGACTGGAGTACATTTTGATGTCGCCATCCTATTATTACAAATGATTATCTGTTTAAAATAAAAGGAAATTCAAATAATAGCAAGTTAATAAAAATATTTCCGACGAAATATTTTTTTATGAAAACCCCAACTGTTTCGATAATAAAACCAGATCTTCTTACTGGATAGAACTGGTGATCCAGTTGGAGGAAGATGAAATTATGCTTTAAATATGTACAATAGATAACAATGGAAAATATGATTATCAGTAGCGACTGGTACATGTCCACGAAGCTGGGAACATGATAATATTAACGTTGATACACGTAGTGGAGTGTGTAATGCAGAAACTTCATCAGTCGAGACTGATCGAATGACGGATGCCAAGCTTATGACTCTAGGAACTGTGGGAATAAATGAGCCGACCAGTACAAACTATATCAACCTACCAATCTCGCATTACAATCGTTACTACAATTCTCATATTACAACCCAATTCCCGACAGTCGCATTACAACGTTTCCAGTTTCGCCAGGTTATTCTGCTGACGTTATTCGCGATGCATAAGGTTATTAAATCAGGAATAATGATCTACTGTCAAATGAGGTCTTTCCTTTGCATTTCCAAGTATTATACCGTATATTCTCTTACGTTAATTATAAGTCACATAAATTTTCTTTTAGACACGAAACAAAAATTATGGAGGGTTAATGGGTTTTTTAAACGCTGCCTTTTTTTCTACATTCTTTTTAATACGCAATTAGTTATTGAACGAGTTAACAGCTAACGTATTCTCGCAATAGACAATGTTTCATATCGATATCTATTGCCACTGGCAGATACACTCGAAAAAGAAATATCGTTTTGTCCGACAGTGGAGTGTTTTAATATTTGGGCGAGCGCTATAACAATCAATCAAAGAAGACAAAAGAACGCTTACTCTTCCCCCAGGCGACATTCAACAGACTTGACAATAAAAAGGGTCGCAATATATTCATACAGTTGCGAGTATTATTTCGAAATGCAAAATCACGGCAACGAGGCTGGGGAAAGCCGTGAAACGAAACTCTTTCACAGGTAGATTTCAAGCTCCTGATCGCTCCTTTGTTTATCGTTCGTTGAATGCCAGATTGGATAGATGGATTACTTTACGTCCTTTTCCAGCCGAACTCCATATCCGCCTATACAGTTATATTCATTTAATTACAAACCTTTAGTTCTTGAATGGTTTTGAATTCTAGCTTATTTTTAGCTTTCGAAATATATAAATTTAATCTTCACCGAACCTGCAATGCGTGTGCGAAGTCTGCTGTTTTTATTATCTTCGGTGTTATTTCACTACTCATGATTTTCTTCTGTTTTTCACTTTTGTCAGTACGATGAAAATTCGTGAATAATTTGTTTCGAAATAATATGAAGCTCTTCTTCTGCAAAATCTAGTATTTTTATTATAGATATTCGTAAGTGAGGGAGAATATTAATTCATACATGATATATGTGCACGAAGGAGAAGGTTGAAAGTTTAAAAATTGTAATAGCTGGTGCATGTCAAAAGTCTAGCGCTTGTTAATTAAAAGTAAAACAATTTGTTTAAAAAGGATTAATTATAGCCGTGGTTATAGACAGGTTCTACTTTGGTTAGTAAAATTATAACTCGGGTAAAATCTGAAAACAATTTTATTAACGTCTCCAAATGTACAAATGTATTTGTGGAATGATATTTCATATATAAGTTTGGTCGTTTTTAATAATAATATAAAATAATAATATAAAATATTTTGATATTTCTGCGGAACTCTAGAAGCGATTCTTAACGTTTGACCAGGAGTTCTATAAAATCTCCGTATAAAGTGGGTCACTACAATTAATAGTAATTTTCATTTCCTGTGCAGATTATAATCCCGGCAATAAATCTTAATACACATCCCTGTCTCTATAGCTGCTGCAGATAATAATAATTCTATTTCTCGTACTGCCATGCATCATCCACAGATTTACCTAGAATGATTAATATCTGTTTGCACGGATCTTCAGGCATATATTGCTAACGTGTTTATGTGTACTCCTTTATGTTCATACGAGGAGTTCTAGCATACATAATTGTGCTGGCGTTGTTCACTATCGCCGTTCTATTTCACTGGAAAACTAGAGATCAATATCAACGGTGATATTGGGTCCGGAAATTGGACGCACCATGTTGTCCGTACAAACAAAATCAAATAAACAAAACTATGGTGGAATATTCAAGTCTCCCTTGTGTCCGGCAAATATCAACGTCTCGAATCTTTCCCATTACTTTATACGTTTGAAATCAACCTGTTTCCGTAAACATGTTCCAAGGTGCGAAGTCCCCGATGGACGACTGTAAAGCGCCGACGAAAGAACATATCTTCCGGAAGTAAAGAATATTCCACGCTCGCGTATCTTCCGACTGACTTCCGTCGACGCGTACGAATATTTAAAATCGAAGTATATTTAACTTGCAACAAGGTTAGGAGATATGCTACTCCATTATTATTAATTTATTAATATGAAGTTCGAATTTTAATCATATATTAAAAAATAAATAAATATATAGATAGTACAAAAAAATTTGCGACGACCCCCACGTTGTGGAGTCGGGGACGTCGCGACCCCGACTGTGGAAGTGCAGCCATGTTGCATTACCTATGTGCCCTTTAAACTGCGGCGCTTGCCGCCGAATTACTGACCTACCGCAACACCTATACCTCTCCCCGCTGCATCCCTTACCCTCAGTCGGGGTCAAGACGTCCCCGAGTTCACAACGTGGGGCCTGTCGCAAATTTTTTTGTATTCATTATAAATCGTAATATACGACTGAATTTCGAACTTCAAATTAATAAATTAATAATAATGGAGTAGCATAGCTCTTAATTTTGTTACTCCCACCGCATAGAAGTATATGACGAAGTGTATACCTTCAAAAAATTAAAGTCGCCAAAATCGCTCCTAGATGGTCCAAATCGATGGTATATGGTGTATAAACATATTCTAAGATGATTTTGGGTCGGAAGAAGCGGTCAAAATATTTATTTTTTAAAATTACCATGGGTTTCAATTGTTGGACGAATGTATTCCGTAAGACAATACAATATTTCATTTCATATTGAACTAATTCTTGCAGCAAAAAGTGGCAATAAAAGCTACATGCAAAATTCGACGGTTGAAATATTCTTGGGAATTAATGCCTGTGATGTATGGTAGAATGATCGATGCAGGTGTAGGTGGGATTGGTGAATAAAACTAGAAAGAAGTTTTACATCGTCCGGAATGTGTGGAGAGCGATATGTTGAAGTATTTTAGTGGCTGAGAAAAGGGTGATGGAAGTGGAATGAGACCTGGTTGGTATCGCGGGAATAAGGGAAAAGAGTGCATTTGACTTTCCTATCAGTGTCAAGGGCCCATAAGTATTTAAATGACTCCTCGTTTGCGAAATACTACCGACAGCTATTCAGCCAGAGAACTTTGCTTTCTCTCTGTTTCCTGCACTTTCTTTCTCTCTCTTTCAGAAAATAGACATTATATAATCCAACGAAATATAGCTCCACTTATTAATTCTACATAACACCGATATTAATTCTAATCAAAAATCTATAATCACCAAATACTTGTGACTAGAAAAAACATTATATTATTGGCAACTCGGTGAGCAGTTTAAAGCACAATCACCGGTGCACGTTAAAATAGCAAAGATTATTTTCTCGGTAGAGGAAACAGTTTAAGTTGAACCAACAAAAAATGGTTTGTTTTAAATGTAAGGACCACCCTTGTACACACTGGTGTAGACCGGTTTACTGAATTCCTAATGCAGGGTTCAACTACCAAACCACCTAAGCTAACTAATTTATAATGGATTAAACAGCAAACCGTAAGTCCCTTGAACAAATCCTTTCCTGCTCCATAAACATCAGAGTTACATGGTCCTCCAAAAGAATTCAACCATAATGAGTTTACCGAGTGGTTAATTCTCGTGAATACTGATTCCTGATGCAAACATGGTGCCCGCAAAAACAGGAACACATGGATATCTGCTTACAGGGAATACGGATGGATGCAGTTGGCGGTGGATAGTGTCGTAGGTCAAAACCATTATGTTACAAAGGCAGGTCTACGTGATCGTGGGTGTCGCCGATGCTAGAACGAGAGGGATGATGTTGGAAATAGAGGGTTCGGAGAAGCGAGCATGGAGTCGAGTGTTTGGGAGGAGGCTCTTGTGCTGGTGGAGGATGAGGTTTGCTGGCTCCTGGTATAGGCAATATTCTGTTGAAAGCCTGTCCTTGCATTCCTTGCTAACCTTGTTACGACACCAACTCAACTTCGCCACAAGATCACAGGTACCAAGTGTGTCGTAGCTGTACAAACGTAAATGGTGGACCGAAACTCGTGAAAAACTTAGCGCAAGTTAGCAGGGAACGTTGTTAAATCAGAGGTCATAGTATGTTGGGAAGAGATTTTAAATTGAACATTAAACATTAAATTAAAATCAAACATAAACAATGGCATAAAGATGTTGAAATGATGGTCCACAAACCGGTACTTGTTGGAATCCTTTTCATTATTTTAACCTTTTATCAGTTATTGGCTTATCCAAGGCAGAAAAGCATATTTCAGGCATACCAGGCTTTGTAACCTATGTTCATGTCGGGAAAATGAGAGATGGCAGGGAAATTAGGATGCACGGTAGAAGTCACACATGCTTAGCCGGTTTACAGGATTCAGAAATTATTCGATGCATCAGGGACCTAATATTCTACTAGGATACCGAGTGGCTAGTAATGAATTGGTAATACTAATGAATGCATTGGCGAGATCTGAGAAGTGAAGGTAATAGATGTGGCAAGGTACCCCCATTAAAATCCCGCGATTTAATTCCAAGTGTATTATTCGTCTTTTGAAATGTTATAATTAATAATTCACAATTTATCACTGCTTCGTTGCAGATAGAAACTGATATCGTATACTTGCAATTATAATTGAATTCACTCTGAATGCAAATTCACTGGTTATTAATATCATACATTTAACATAAAAAACATATTTATATGCTACATACGAAGTTCTGATAAATGTATTTCATATATAATAATATTCTCCGTTAGTCATGATTCAAATATGATTATAATTATCCATTATAGTTAAATCACAGACAGCTTAATTAAATGAATACATCTACATTATCGATTCAAGGATTTAGGCTATTTATATTAATTACCATGGCGGTACCATTGTTTCCAGGATCCGAAAGCTTCATACATTATCTTCATCCTTCAAATATCTACGGCTTCCGCCTCCTTGTGTTCCTGGCACGCAACAAATAATTCAATTCCCTGGGGTTCCATCGCCCTAATTATGAGTCACTTCATAGTTGAGTAATATTCCCAGGGGCTATTACCCGTTGTTGACAAACGCAATTTGCAACATGTAACTTTGTAGCGATACAGTCGGACGGGAAGCTTTGCTTTATAGTATGCTTCCTGTCGTGTTTCTAAACGCATCGTGGATGCCGGTGCATCCCTCAGATGCATAGAGGATCGGTTGTTGCTGGAAGTATTATATTTAAGCATCCTATCTTCGTGCATCCTTGTTTACCAACACGAAAATGGATGCTTTCTGTAGCTGGGGAATATATTACCTTAAATGCAAACAATATTATTAGGGTTTGTGTAACCGGAAGGAAGATGACAATTCAAAGGTATGCCATGGCGTCGTTAGTAATCATGGTTATGCCGAACATGTGCTGGAATCTGAGCTTCCGGATAAACTATGTAAATGATGAGTTGCATTATTCGTTAAACGACCATAATGCTCATTTATACCAGGCTTTAGAGTCCTTTCAGAGTCGTCATCGAATTACAAAAATATTCATGTATTAAAACGCCTGGCAAAACCACCCCTTATTACATGAAATACTTCGAAAACTAGAGTTCTGGTCTTTTGAAAACATATGAAAAAGGAATAGAGAGAGTAGATTTTCGGTCAAATAAAATTTGAAAAAATCTTACCTCACTTTGAACATTTTCGACGGTATCATTATCTAAGTCGGAATGCGGAGGAATAGGGATTTCTGGATGAAGGAAATGAAACTGGATGTAAAGTATGGAGACGATTCGTATTCAAGCACGGTCGATTACGTTTAAAATGGTCGAAAGGAAAAAGGGAATAGGATTTTGATCTGTATTCAAGGATTCAAGGGCTAGAGCTATCCTGGCAGTCGATTGTCGTCTAGGATAGGGTAGTGTAAGGTTCTAGGAAGAAAAGGCAAGGACTTTGGCAGCAGGGGGTAGAAGTGAGAGGAAGTGAGAGGAAGTGAAAGGGGGTGGAAGTTGGAAGGAAAGTCTAGCAGTGTTACGATTTGGAAGCTACAATGGCAGTGCGTCTTCTGGCGCCTTCAGGTCTCCTAGACACGCCTTCTATCTAGAATCCTATCTTCCATATGCCACGTTTCTGTAATCCGCACCTCTGAACGATCATTATTCACTCCTTACGATTTTCCTGTATCTCTACATTCTCCACGTGAAAACAGAGATTTGTAACATGTTTACATTCTCCTTCGATCAAACACCATATTTTATTAATCCATAATACCCATTGTACGTACGCGGTGCATAATCTGCACTAAGAGAATCCCAAGGATTTTCATTTTATCGCGAGTTTTAAGCATTTTATTCGTATTATTTCTCCACTCTTTTCTTTATTATTATATCTGCACCATGTTGCATTAAACAGGAGTCATGTTTAATAAATATATCTCGTTCGATAAATATAAGTTGCTGGAAGCCCAGTGTCCAGCGAGGATCAGCACGATGGCTGCAGTTGCATAAATATTTATATGTAATGCAATTTTGGTATCGTTGAATTTGTTTAATGCATAAAACAACGTATCTACTACCATGTTCCGATTCCTTTCTATTCTCGTGACGAATTGAGTAGCTTTTTAAAGGAGTGTTATATGCACTTTTAAAATTCGTTTCTCGAAGGTAAATTATTTCTGCATTTAATTACTCGGTTCCTTAAACCCTCAGAATGTTGACGATGTCCAAAGGGTTATTTTTCCTCTTCAAAGAACGCTAAAGCGCCATCACAAAAGACAATGAGAAACATTCCACAGGTGCCAGGATCTGCCAACAAACCTCGCGTTTTCGCGGTAAGCTAACTCTAGGATAAGAATTGTCTTTTAATGATAATACGTGGTCATTTAAGAAATATCTGATTTCGCTATGGAAAACATCAGATCGTACGAAGATTAAAAAATAATTATACACCGCAATCAATTCATAGCAGATACAAGTTAATTATTTTCTACTCGTAATCGATCTTTTCTAAAGGTATCAACTACCAGTCCTTTCCAATAATTAGGCCATGATTTAAATTAAAGTATTTTCTCAATTTTGTTTTAAATCTTATTGTTATCTATGTTCCAAAAATGAAACCTGAACTTATTACTATCGCTAATACATTTTTAATCAAATCCCTAATTGTTCCGTTAATAAAACCAGGTCTTAACTACCCTTAACTCAGATTTCATTATCGCTAATAGTTTCCCTCGAACTTAAAGAATTCAAAGTCGTCCCCCTATTCGCTCGTTCGTTTTTTAATTGCAAAATGGCAGGGCAAGGGATAATGTGAAAGCGTTCCACAGGTGCCAGTATCTACTAACAAGCGTCAGGATATCGCGCTGATGGTAGCTGCAGGATCCAATGCGATAATTAATCGTCACCTATTGATAAGAGGTAAGTGAGTTGGATTAAGAGGGAGAGAAAGCAAGGTGATACGGTGAGCTCAGGAGTTAGTTCGTCGCACATGCGCTCCGTGTTCTATGGGGCAAAGGGGGGAAGGAAGCGTCAGGGTTGAAGCGAGAGAAAGAAACTCTCAGGGTTCGAAGCGGCACGAGCAGTCAGTCGGGATGCCGGTCGCGTACACTCTCGCTCGTCAGTTACCGTGATGATTAGTGAACAACGTGTGGAACGTGTCCTGGGGACCACCGAGACGACCTCGCGGTTTCTTACCACAGTTTTTATCATTTGCGTTATCACGGGCCGAGCGTGGACCGACAATCTTGCCAATTCTGGTGAGTGCTTATTCGCCTGCTTCTTAATCGAAGTCTTAATCGAAGCAACAAACTTTTACATAAATTAACACGTTGACTGTCGGACCGAAATCAGTGTTTTACGATACCCTGCGATACGCATTCTTAAAGAGTACTGGTAACCCTCGTACGACACGGTAGTTACACAGTGCGACTTCGATATAACGCGTCTACGTAGTTCTAGTCTAAAAATAAAATTGTTTAAACGCTCTACAATATTTTAGTTACTGTATAAAATATTGAAAGTTTTATTAGTATTAGCGATATATTGGTTTCGAGGTTTAGTAATGTTGATATCGACGGTCACCTCTACGGCAGTCAACGTGTGCCAAATCCAATGTCGTCAGATTAACAGATTACTTCGTAAGTAATAATAAAGCTTCTAAAACGTGGATTTATTCGGTAATTTAACCACCTTTTTAAGCTAAAATAAGAAAATATAATATATAATGCTTGAGCAGATATGTACATGAATTGATGGACGAATATTGATGAAATGCATGTTAATGCAGTTAATAATTCTAATTAGATCTAATATCGTGATTGGGAGAGAATTAGGAACCAATCACAAACACACTCGTGGTTAATAACGCACTATGCTTTATTACATTTCACGGTACTTGACACTATTCATTATTAAATTTTGGAATACTGTCATTACAGTAACATTACGTGTTACACTAGTTGACACCATTCCTTATTAAATTTCGCGATAATGCCATTACGCGTTATTGTTAAAACATTTGACACTGTTCGCTATTAAATTCTACAACATGACACTATTCTTCATTCAATTTTATCGTATTTGATACTATTTAGCACACTAGTCCAATTACGTGCTTCTGGGTTATTGAATATTAATGCGTATTATAATATTCAAAATGAGATATTATGAAATTGAATAATTCATTATTATTAAAGCTTTTAGTTTAAAACTTGCTTTGCATCCAATTCTACTTGGCATATTATTAATAAAACGAAGATATTTATCAAGGTGAATTTTAACATCGTTGAATTATTGCACCTGCGTTTTTTAAAAATATGAAGTTAACTGGGATCTACGTATCAGAAAAATATTTGCGTACGTTTTTCAATTTTATATTAAATTCCCTTGTTATATCGGCTAACAGGGTAAGGTTTTTTTTGGAAAACGATCGAACGCGAACGACCTTAGTTTGTATAGCAGATGGATACGATACTTTTCACCTTGATCGCGTACGTTGGAAGGTAAACAACAAGGTGAATGTGTGAAGCACTGGATTTCGCTGGATTCACGAACTTGTCTGAAACGTTCAAAAGGCCAAACAATTCATCTTATTTCCCTTACGATTTTACACTTCCTTCTTACTTCTTTTCACGGAAATGTTAACGTTTTGTGTGTTTTTTGCTCGATGTATGAACATCGATATATTTCCGTATTAGGTTTCATATTAATTATGGAATGGTCATTTTCCAAAATGTTATACATTGTAGTAGCAAAGTGATTTGATTGGTTGGGTGTATTAGGGGTACCAGAAAGTGGTCAATTATTTTTGCATATTTTATGAACTTCGATTTATTTTATATGCTTCTACTGCCCGATTTTTTATTTTCACAATATACATATGTATTCGACAACCTGGAGATTGTTATTTTTCATCATCCACAATAATCAAGTTTTTAAATCTTGCTTTGTCGACTTTTAAAAATATATCACGAAGGGTGGAACCCAAAAGTGGCGCGAACTTTTTGGGTGAGATAATATTTCAAGAAACATTTGATAACAATAAAATATGTTTCACTTCAGTTGTTTTAACTTTGTGATATATGATAACATATACGTTGGAATAGTGATGAATGCTACAAACATCGCGAGAAGTAATCGTGCACCGAAAGTCAGCTGAAATTTCGTAGTTTAATAATCATTACAAAATAATGATGTAGCATATTTATAATATACATACAGTATTAAAAATGAACCAAACTCGTCCGTTAATTCACACATAATTTGTTGTTTCCAAAAGTGTGCAACTTGGAAATAAATAAAAATATCATATCTCTGGATGAGACGGATATTCGATATTTCATAAAACTCGTGAAAACCGATCGTCCTTAAATATTTGATTTTATTTCTTCTTCAAGCATTTCTCGCCGATACTCGAACGTCTGCGAGGAATTACATTTTTTATTCCTTTCTGAGTCGCTATCATTATTTACATTTATTTCCCGAAAAGGCTTCGTTAACGTTGCACCACTTTTTGCTGGTTTGATAAATCTTCGTTGTAATAATGATTTATGATTGAGTTTTTTGTTTGATCACCTATGAACTTTGTCTAAGGGATTACGGGAGAATACATAGTTCATTATTTCTCTAAACCTTGATTTATGATTCTGCGCATTGTTACACGGCCAAGCTTTTTTAACTCGTTCGCATTTTGCTTACGCTTTCGTCACCTTCACACACGTACGCGTAAATAATGAGTCACAGTTTTCACAGCCCAGAAATGTAATTACTACATTTTGAATATAACGAACTCTCCAAGCTTTGACTGCCAAAAAAGTATTTGTACGTTTATTACAATGTTTTACTTCCGTAAGACTCAAACCCTGAACGACAACAGGACATTTATATCTCACTTCGTTACTTTTTAATTATCCGTAGCGGCATAACGTGACAAAATAAAACAAAATGCGTCTACAATTTAGCCATTAATCCACAATTAATTCCAGCTGAATATAAATATGCTCTTGTTATAGTCAAATACATTTTTTGCAAGGTGGAATTTTTTGAAATGGTGGATATAGTGTAAAGAATCAAAGTCAATTTATTTAGCGCAAACATGAATTAAATTAAATCGTGTGATCTTTTTTTAAAGAGGTATGAAGTCAAAGCAAACTAGAAGTACCTTTAGTGAATTAATATCGTTATATTAATTATCTAATCTTTCTCACGTCGTTATATTATTCTTACCATTATTATGTAATAATTATAATGAGTTAATATAGCCACATCTAATAATTAATTATAGTAATTGGCTTTCCAGCATTCATTACTGGCAATCACTTTTATAGTGATCGTAATAAATTCATGCAGTCATAAAGAATTAATATATCCATCATAAATTAATAACTAATTATAATAATTAGCTTCATCAAACTCATCAGTTCATGATATCGTTCTCTCTCACTCACTCACTCTCTCTCTCTCGCTCTCTCCTTCACATATTCCAGCTTTCTCCCTCGCACATATGATCTCGGCAGCCAGCCAATCATATCCTCATTCCCCTTAGATTTGCTCCTTGTCATTCACCCCGTGTTTCCATTAATTGCATCATCGCAGATCGGCATCTCTCACTTTACATTCAACACTGAAAGTTGAAGCATTTTTAATTAAAAACACTCGTGCAATTTTATTCCACGTATGAACATACTTTGTTAGTTTCATATCGATGTGTTAGTAAATGTTAACCCTATTAATACACAGACCCGGAAATATCTAGTGTATAGCTTTTGCCGAAAATGTCTGAAGCATACATTCCGGCCCTTCAAAATTTTTTAACTGAGAAATTCGCCTGTCAACTTTAATAAACTTCTTCTGGAAACTCACGTACCAAAGTATTTTTTAACGGCACTTAGAAAAATTGTACGGTACTGAAAGGGTTACGGTTCCGAGAAGAATAATTTGAGTAGCCATTATTAATTTTTTATATACGTTTAAGCAGGAGTTAGAAATGATTTCAATATTATTTCTTGTAATTTATTTTTATTCTTATGCACTGAGATTGCAGTGAAATCCAAAGATATTTTTCGACATTTGAGAAGAAACACTGAGATGTTTCAAGAGGTATTCGAAATCCCGATACGCAACTAATGAACGGAAGTGGTGGAAACATTTTTTTTATTCGTTAAAAAGTGCATTGTTTTAAGCGCTTAACGAGTTCGAAAGTTGTTATAGTCAGTGCCATTATCAGAAGTTGTCCTCCAGTTTCGCGCTAACAATCGACGTCCATGTCCCGCATTTAACGCGGCTGGAACTGAATCCTTGTTTCACTTGTTTTTCCCAACTTGATTAATATTCAGAAAGTATTACAAACTACAACTATAAAAAATCATCATAAATATTTGCAGAAATATTAAATGCCAATATTAATTTCAACAATAACATATCAGGTATGCGCTGGATAATTTGTCCATCACTTAGAAGTTACTAAAAAAGTGTATTTAGAATTTTTCAAGTGAACTCATATTTCTGTATAATAAATATCTGTTGAATGTAAATTATATTTTAATCATTTCTAGTTACATTGGATTCGCAAACTAAATAAATAGTTAGAATAGTAATACCTTCTTGTAGTCGTCTACGGATCACGGATCATTTTTGTGAAAGTTTTCATCGATAGAGTTATTTATTGCGAATATTTGAAAGTTATACGTAGAAGGCTGGATTTTCACGAAGAATTTCAAGCGCGATATAAAAGCATTCAATAAAATATCATGTATCGTTTATTGAGTTGGTGAAAAAAAAGAATCTAAAGATAGAGTACTGAAAGCTTTAATAATAATGATTAAATCGATGAATTGCCTTCTAGAAACTAAAAAATGGATAGGTTTAATGATACACTTTTTTATCCCGTGAAAAGAGCGATTAGATAAAATTAAATTCCGTGGCATGGTCGAAAGTTGAAAGATTTTTCGTAAGAGAAGATTAGCGGAATAACTGTTTTTCGAGAGATGTAATTTAACGGCCTTTCCCGAAGAACTTTTCTCCCTGCGAACGATCTTCTTGCGGAGAAAAATTCTGTATACCTTAGGGAACCATAAATACATTATTCCTCTATAAAAGTTAAATAAGTAAAAGTTAAATTAACTCTAAATCCGGCACGTTCCGCGGTGGTTTAACCGAGGATCACACCTCGGAGGCACAGTTTCATCTTTTTTTATTCGAAAACAGTAAACAGTACTGGTTAAATCTCGATTCCAGGAATTGTTGATGTGTAAATCATACCTTTCCCTATCGAAAATATCGGCAGAATAAATAATTTTTATGAATACTTTAAAGTTGTGTCAACGTCTGGGAACAATTCACGGATATTTTCACGTGGAAGGGTTAGGCTTTTCACGAGTCGCATTTCCAACTTTTCGCGAGAGTGCATTAACTTCCCTGACGGTGTTACTAGGTCAACATATATTTCTAATTCCAGAAAAGGCGTACGTTGTTGAGGGAAAGAGTTTTTAATAGGATTAATTGTCGTTTAGAATAATTCCTGGTACGAAAGTTATATGTCGTTTAGAATGTGAAATGCCAAAGTGGTCTTCAAATGTCGGGTTAAGTGTCCGTAAGAATGTACAATTAAATATAAAATAGGCTAATTCGTCTCAAAAAGTTGAATATTTATTTGGCACACGTTATTTTAATCCTTAATGGCTATAATGGGTGACAATCGCCGTGCATACATATATTATTATTATCCAGTGAAAATTCACCCCATGCTGATTTTAATTTAATAATATTAAAAACTAACGTTTGCCATTTTTAATTAAATTATTCGAATATACTACGGCGCATTGTTCGAGATTGCATATACTTTCATTTGATATACATAACGCAAATAATTGAATCCATTAATTAATATAAACCCTTCAGCCATAATTTAATAGACATTCGATAATTCTAGACGTGAAAATATCCATGAATTGTTCCCAGATGTTGACACAATTTTAAAGTATTAATAAAAATAATTGACACCTCAGGTGATTTATGAATATAATATAATTATTGACATAGATTCTTATTCGAAAGCGACTGTGCTTCCTGAATAACGAAATATTTCAGGATCGTTTGATAAACTGAATTATGAATAATCTTGTTCGAACCTTTTGAATCAATCCTCCGGACGCTTAGAATATTGAACGAACTGAAAATTGGGATTTTGGTGAAAATCACGGTTTAATGTACCATAAACAGTCTGCCTACGTGACACTTTATGAAGCCAGTATGAGCTGCGGCATACTATTAAACGGATGACAACGAAATTATTTAGCCAGTAGTTATTCCTCGCGTGATATACATCCGTTTGCGGTGCAACAGTACCAGAAACGTGCATGCAAAATGAGACAGGCCATCAATTTAATTCAACTATCGGTAATTTTGCAAGTTAAACTTACCATAAGCTATTACCAATCGGGATCTAATTTGTTCAAATACACACAAAACATCAGTATCTGCCGACTAAAACAAGTGATATTGCGTAGATATTTACGTAAATATTTAGTAGACGAATTTAAATCATTCAGACTAGATTTTACTTTAACCTATACGTACTATACAAAATTCCCAATATATTTGTTAATATCATAGTTCAGGTAGTGGTACTAAAATTTTGTCCCCGAAGAGGTTAACAATATAATTGGAAATCAAATTTGATGAATACTTAGTTTAACCAACTACGTTGGAGAATGAATAATTGAATGGAATGTATGCAGATTCCATAGTTGGAAGCGGATTGTGTTTAAAGAAATTGCAATTGTGATGGCTGTATGCATAAAGTCGATTTTGAAGGCTGACGAATGTAGGATTCAAAGTAGCATGGGAAGCCTGAATTGAAACATTTTCGTGATAATCCTCTTAGTCAGACCTAGATTAACCCCGAACACACCTCATGGCAGCACTTCAGCTTGCTGTCAAATGCAAATACCACGTGTTCTAGCACTGGAATTGCAGTCGCTTTGGAAGGAGCCATATAGATCTAGAGGTTGGCACACAATGCTATATGCAATCCCAATCCCTTCAAACCCCAGTTTTTTTACGTTTATACATTCAAACGTTTGTTATCTGTTCCACTGACTCAGTCTTCTAAACCTTCGTAAGAATCTTCCTTAAGACTTATTATTTAAGATTTATTTAAATATGTGGTAAGCTTTTGACATGTTCAAATACTATTCCAGAATTCATTTTCAAAATACATTTTTTGAGGTTTTTTGCGTCGCCACTGGGATCGATATCCCGAATATTTTCCACTAGCATGAGCTTTTTTTGAGCACTCCCGCTAGAACGTTGAAATTTCCATCTATGGAGACCGTTCGTTGTTGTGTCATTAAAGGCCCGCCGGCGAATCTGTACCGCATGGTCCGCATGCGGTACGAGGGGAGGTTCCGGGAACGAAGCGAGGAACAAGGGTGAGACCGAGCGTGCTTAATAACGCTAATTGCACAGAACTCTTCTTCTCCAGCTACCGTTAACTTTTATAATTCGTTTCCCGTCCTGCGCAGCCACGGATGCAAGTCACACCGGGTTTCCTCACGCCGATATACACTATCTTCAATATCCTTATCCTTTTCCTACGTCGCAAAAAACCTGTGAACATATTCGCAACGATCCTAGTCAGAAATCCTGGCAGAAATACAAAAAGAATCACTGCATGACTGCCAAACTTTGTTCGCCTTATCATCGGAAAACGGGGAGGATTTGTTAATGAGAAAATTTATAACTCTGCATATGTATTTTTCAATACTTTTTAAATCCTGATAATTTTATTTAGTGCAAGGTGCTTATTTTTGGGATTTAATACCAACATTCGAGTGGTCAGAATATAACTTTGAAGGTTGATGGAACCGAATCGTTCGAATTATCTTCTTCCTAGGAATTATCTTACGGCTCATCAAGCCGTAGACTGTTTAATTAGATTTCACTATCTCCCGAGGATAACTGCTCGGTGCATATATTCCTCTGGAACAGCGATACAGAATTACTATCTTTGAATTTATATTGCTCCATAACCACGGGAAATTTACATTTATGAAAATCTAATGTGAACGAATTGCGATAAAGAACACTTCGAATCAAACTACTATCTAATCCCGTGGGTGATTGGATATAAAGTTATTAATGTGCAAGGATAAAGAAAGTTCACAACTAAACCGCCCTAATTTCTGTACAATAAAAATCTCCATAACTTCTGTGGAATAAAAATTAATAACCAGAAAACCAAGTAACATGTTTGCCTTATTTGAAATAATTTCGAAGCTACATAAAGTCGTTCTTGTGTGTTACAATTTAAATTGCTTCAAGTTCCTCGATATTTTCAAGAAAATAAATAATAATCGAAGCGAATGATCGCAACAATTTACTGATATTAATTCAGAAAAAATACTTTTTCGTAGTAACTTTCATCTCGTATTTACATGGTGAATTTCTTCCTGGATTTGTGGCCATATATTATGATAGACTTTCTACATTAATCCAATGGTTCCTTCGACAAATCATTTTTTTTTATATATCCACGAATCCATGTAATACAACACTTCCCGGTCTCCCATATATCGAACCATTAGTTGAAGCGGCATCAGTAGAAGTAGTCTTTTTTATCAGCCTCAATCCCGAAAGCGAACTTCCGCTGATAAGGGATTATTCCGGAAGAGCAGTCTTGGAACACGATTCGAGTGATGATATCGAAGTAACCTTCAGATATCTGCATGAATATCGATAAGCTGTTCTGCTCGAAGACTGGCAATTCGGAATTAATTCACAACTTCCCTTAAACAGGCCTCTCTAAAACAAGGCTTTATCCCTTTCGCGTAGTGCTGCTCGGTTGTAAACTTTGCAACAGGTATATAACGAGATCCATTTACGATGTATTTCTGTAGTTGCCAAGCCTGTGGGTCAGCCTTTGGTTGGATGGAAATGCAAAACGCTGAACGCGCCGAGTATGCGTGCAATACGTTAGTAATGGACCCTATGCAGTAAAAGCGATTTAATTAGCACAATATAACTAAATCAGTCCGATTCTGTGGAACGGCACGAGGCATTCAACGATATACTTGCTAAATTCAAACTAAACGGAAACGTGTTCCGCGTAATTCGTGTTCAACTCTTCCAGTGGACCTCCAAATAAGTGTCGTGATAGCGTAAGGTTTCAAATCACACAGAGTGGTACTCTTTAACCTCTTTACTAAAAAAGATATTTACAATCGCAAATTTACTAAATTTGCTAACTAAAAAAAAATTCCCAATTGTCATAAGATAATAAAAACTCTTCTTATATATATTTTAATATCATAGTTCAGATAGTGACTCTAATAGTTTCTCCCGGATGAAGTTGAATATAGTTTATTAAGAAGACGCGAGATCTAATTGAGCCTGGATAAATGCAAATTAATTCACCGTAGGATGAATCTCATTTCTAATTTAGAGGACGTTGCATAACAAAGTGCAGTGATGCATGCTGAACGCGATTCTTTTGGCTCGCGAAGTTACTCAGGTTAGTAGACGCGCATGAATCTTCTTTTATCTGGATATGTGTCGTGACTCGTACAGTTGTTTATCCCGTCGTGTAGAGGTTGAAGTCAATTTCGAAGCACCGTAGTCGTTTCTCTTGAGCATCGTTCTTTATACCTAACAAAAGACCACCCTTACTCGTTCATCCTTACCCTCCACCCCTTAGTTGCCACCCTTTGACAGCCACATACTCGCCTCTTACACAATACCCTTCGTTGTCCTCATCCCTAACATCGCACCCGTAATTTAAACTCCCTTAACACCCTAAAACATTCCGAGTACAGTGATATTTAATGATAAATGTTTATCGAATTGAACGTAATGACTTTAGTGTAAACCAACTGTAGCCGACGTTCCACTATCGCTACGCGAATCTGGTCCCCAAATATAAATGGCGCCGCTCGTTTTGGTGATAATTTAAACGATACTGTTGGGAATCGGTGGCCCAGATTTCAAGAAATACCACATAAAATATCCCCAGGAATTGCATCCACGATTATATAAACGTTGGTAATTAAAAATACAAATTAAATTTTGTTGCGTACGGTTTGATTTACCCCGCAATAAATTCATTCAATTATTCTTATTCTTTTTTTGGGTATGTGTTTTGGTACGCTGGATGGAACATCGGTTGGGAAGTTTTATGTAGAATTAAATGAACGGTACGAAACGCAAGTTAAATATATTAAATAGATTAAATCCAGTATGTTAAATAGAATTAAATTCGTACAAAATTCCTGCGGACTATAAATCTGCATTAACCCGACGAGTTCAATTAAATTCTGCATTAAAAATAAAATTTAATGAAACGTTACGTAATATCGTTATTCCTTTAATTTTGAGTACAGCGATCGAATGCATTACCTTAAACGAGGTTTTTCTGTGACTTTGTTGTCAAAATACTGCGCATTTTCTGCAGTCTGTCTCCAATTGAAATAATCTATTAAGGTTAAACAAATCGATCAAACTGACAACATTGAATCGAAATGAATTGCATCGAATCGTTTGTCCCTTTTGACGTATCCCTCTGAAATGCGTAAATCCGCTTCCCATAGGACGGTAGTTAAAAAAAAACTCGCAACATTGTTACCGCCCGGTGTCCTGTGAAATCAGAAAGATACGCTGCAATAAAAATAGAAGCGAACGGCTGTAATAAAACGACATACATTGAACACCGAGCGAGTAACATAATAAATATTGCAAAAGGCCGGATTTATGAATCGCGACCAGAATTTTCGTGGCGAAACTTCCTGCCAGGAAATGCTCTCTTTCTTTGTCTCGCAGTATTTTCTTTGTGGCAAACATGTAACGTAGAGGCAATGAAGCTTTTTAATACAGTGCGGAACTGTAAACTGTTAAACTCGATGGAGAATGATATAAGAAAATATAATTTATTATTTTCCGTGGAATCAAAATCGTGTTAAAAATTGTAAAGTAAATTTTTGTAAATTGCCAAAAATTGAAAGTCGCCAAAATCGCTCCTAGACCGTCCAAATCGATGGTATATGATGTATAAACATATTCTATGATGATTTTGGGTCGGAAGAAGTGGTTAAAAAATTTTTTTGAGCCTAAAATGGGTCGACTCCAAATCGCAAAAATGTGAAGGGGTATACCTTCAAAAATTGTCAAAAATTGAAAGTCGCCAAAATCACTTCTACACGACCCAAATCGATGGTGGGTGATGTATAAACATATTCTAGGACGATTTCTGGTCGAAAGAAGTGGTTAAAAAATTTTTATTGGTCAAAAATGGGTGGAACCCAAGTCGAAAAAATGTGAAGGGGTATACCTTCAAAAATTGCCAAAAATTAAAAGTCGCCAAAATCACTTCTACACGACCCAAATCGATGGTGGGTGATGTATAAACATATTCTAAGACGATTTCTGGTCGAAGGAAGTGGTTAAAAAATTTTTATTGGTCAAAAATGGGTCGAACCCAAATCGAAAAAATGTGAAGGGGTATACCTTCAAAAATTGCCAAAAATTAAAAGTCGCCAAAATCACTTCTACACGACCCAAATCGATGGTGGGTGATTTATGAACATATTCTAGGACGATTTCTGGTCCAAAGAAGTGGTTAAAAAATTTGTATTTGTCAAAAATGGGTCGAACCCAAATCGAAAAAATGTGAAGGGGTATACCTTCAAAAATTGCCAAAAATTAAAAGTCGCCAAAATCACTTCTACACGACCCAAATCGATGGTGGGTGATTTATGAACATATTCTAGGACGATTTCTGGTCCAAAGAAGTGGTTAAAAAATTTGTATTTGTCAAAAATGGGTCGAACCCAAATCGAAAAAATGTGAAGGGGTATACCTTCAAAAATTGTCAAAAATTAAAAGTCGCCAAAATCACTTCTACACGACCCAAATCGATGGTGGGTGATGTATGAACATATTCTAGGACGATTTCTGGTCCAAAGAAGTGGTTAAAAAATTTGTATTTGTCAAAAATGGGTCGAACCCAAATCGAAAAAATGTGAAGGGGTATACCTTCAAAAATTGTCAAAAATTAAAAGTCGCCAAAATCACTTCTACACGACCCAAATCGATGGTGGGTGATGTATGAACATATTCTAGGACGATTTCTGGTCCAAAGAAGTGGTTAAAAAATTTGTATTTGTCAAAAATGGGTCGAACCCAAATCGAAAAAATGTGAAGGGGTATACCTTCAAAAATTGCCAAAAATTAAAAGTCGCCAAAATCACTTCTAAACGACCCAAATCGATGGTGGGTGATGTATAAACATATTCTAGGACGATTTCTGGTCGAAAGAAGTGGTTAAAAAATTTTTATTGGTCAAAAATGGGTGGAACCCAAGTCGAAAAAATGTGAAGGGGTATACCTTCAAAAATTGCCAAAAATTAAAAGTCGCCAAAATCACTTCTACACGACCCAAATCGATGGTGGGTGATGTATGAACATATTCTAAGACGATTTCTGGTCGAAGGAAGTGGTTAAAAAATTTTTATTGGTCAAAAATGGGTCGAACCCAAATCGAAAAAATGTGAAGGGGTATACCTTCAAAAATTGCCAAAAATTGAAAGTCGCCAAAATCACTTCTACACGACCCAAATCGATGGTGGGTGATGTATGAACATATTCTAGGACGATTTCTGGTCGAAGGAAGTGGTTAAAAAATTTTTATTGGTCAAAAATGGGTCGAACCCAAATCGAAAAAATGTGAAGGGGTATACCTTCAAAAATTGCCAAAAATTAAAAGTCGCCAAAATCACTTCTACACGACCCAAATCGATGGTGGGTGATGTATAAACATATTCTAAGACGATTTCTGGTCGAAGGAAGTGGTTAAAAAATTTTTATTGGTCAAAAATGGGTCGAACCCAAATCGAAAAAATGTGAAGGGGTATACCTTCAAAAATTGCCAAAAATTGAAAGTCGCCAAAATCACTTCTACACGACCCAAATCGATGGTGGGTGATGTATGAACATATTCTAAGACGATTTCTGGTCGAAGGAAGTGGTTAAAAAATTTTTATTGGTCAAAAATGGGTCGAACCCAAATCGAAAAAATGTGAAGGGGTATACCTTCAAAAATTGCCAAAAATTAAAAGTCGCCAAAATCACTTCTACACGACCCAAATCGATGGTGGGTGATGTATAAACATATTCTAGGACGATTTCTGGTCGAAAGAAGAGGTTAAAAAATTTTTATTGGTCAAAAATGGGTCGATCCAAAATCGCAAAAATGTGAAGGGGTATACCTTCAAAAATTGTCAAAAAATCAAAGTCTCTAATTTCGATCCTAACTGGTCCAGATCGATGGTAGATGATGCCTAAACATATTCTTAATATAACTTGCAACAAGTAGTTGCAGGAGATATGCTACTCCATTATTATTAATTTATTAATATGAAGTTCGAATTTCAATCATATATTAAAAAATAAATAAATATAGATAATAGAAAAAAATTTGCGTGCACTCCCCCTTTGTTGAGTCGGGGACGTCGCGACCCCGACTGTGGAAGTGCAGCCATGTTGCATTACCTATGTCCCTTTAAACTGCGGCGCTTGCCGCCGAATTACTGACCTACCGCAACACCTATACCTCTCCCCGCTGCATCCCTTACCCTCAGTCGGGGTCAAGACGTCCCCGAGTTCACAACGTGGGGCCTGTCGCAAATTTTTTTGTATTCATTATAAATCGTAATATACGACTGAATTTCGAACTTCAAATTAATAAATTAATAATAATGGAGTAGCATAGCTCTTAATTTTGTTACTCCCACTGTATAGAAGTATATGACGAAGTGTATACCTTCATAAATTGGCAAAAAATTAAAGTCGCCAAAATCGCTCCAAATTGGCCTAAATAAAAATGAATAATAAATTAATAGCATAACGATCCGCGACAATTTCGATCTGTCGTCGGGATATCGGGGTGTCAAGATGATAGGATAGAAGGGTAGAAATAACTATGGGGGAACGTCGTAACGTAACAAGTTCTACGGCTACGTGGGGATGAACCGAGATCGACGCAGTTGGGAACTTTCGAGCAAGAAAACGTATAAAGAAGTTTCGGAGAGAACTCTGGTGGATTCGTATCGAGTGTTCGCGGGACGTTCTAATAGAAGCTCGGCGAAAATGCGGGAATGAAACTCCTGCCGGAGAAACGAAAGGGGGAGGGAAAAAAAGGAAACGCAGTCGAGTGAAACGGGGAAAACACGATGGCCGAGCAGCAGTGATACTTCGGAAAATCAAACTGTCGATGCCGTTAAGTTTGCGATAATGTATCAGAAGTTTCTCCTCTCACGTTTGCCCGGCTTTTCTTTTCCTCTTTTTTATCGTCAATGGGATCTACGCGATTCTACATTAATCTTTGACGATTGAAAGCACTTTTCTGTTTGTAACAGCCACCTGGTAAGAAATAGATTCTTATATGACCGGAAATCTTTAAATCTTGATCTTTCCCGTTGAAAGAATTTTCACCGATATGAAGAAGATGAATTCTATCTTTATCTTGCGAAAGAGACAAGTGGGAATTGTTACCTCTCGTGTAGAAAAATGTGACACTTTTCTTACTTTTTACGACATAAAAGGGAACGTTATAAAATACATGTAATATAAGCGTTATAGAGTATATCTAATTTTTAATTAGATTCATTTTGTATATATTAATTTCAGAATTATTTATCGCGCATTAAAAATGTATAAATGTGGACACAACTTGCCGCTTTTTCCTGTTGATATCCGACACGTTTTAGTATTATTTTCCTTATATTTAAAACGTATAAATGCTAGTGGAAATGAAAGAAAGTTTTATTAATTGTATTAAATTAACTTTCGTTGTGAAATGAAATGTTTAAGCCGATATTCAGTTGCGATGCTTGTATCAAGCTTAAAGCTGGATTTGGAATTTCCATAATTCACTTAGAGACACAACTCGGTTTTCAAGGTTGGACCAATTCAGTTCGAAAGAGTTCGAATCTTTGGAATGATGCTTCGGTAAAACCATACTTGGAAATAAACAGGAAATGCCGTCGTCGAATGTTCTTCCGTTTTCCATGGAATAAATGTGTGCTGAGAGCACTTAAGAGGTCCATAACCATAACCATAATATAAGAGTGACTATTTCTAACCATCACAGTCAACGCATCCATCTCGCGGTTACCCGCTCGATTCTTTATCACTTTTTTTTGTCAGTGTCGCCAAAGCTTGTGAACTTCCATTGAAAAAATGATCGTTCCTCTCACCGTTAATATAATCATTTTAAAATAATTCGAGCTGCCAGCAAGCCTGGCTTGTATCGAGGCATAAAAAAACTAAAACGTTCCTTGACATATTCCACGAAAGAACTTTTAAATACCTTGATTCTCGATGCTTCAAAAACACTAATTAAAAGGATTTCCGTGTATTTCACGAGGCACATTTCTAATTACAAGTGAACAAAAATATGCGGCAAAATAATGTGAAACTCTTGCGAATTGTGGGGCACGTTGCGAAAGCAGCTTTTCAACTGAGCTTTGTCTTTAAAGCTTGCCAAAGTGTTTTTTTCATTCACTTTCGTTTTATCCTTTCAATTTACTTCTGAATATTATTATGTTTGCTTTCATGTTCCAGATTATATTTTCCATTGTTCACTTAGTACGAATGAAATCTGGTTCTTCAAAGAGTCGAGATTTAAAGCAGTGTTGTGGTTATGGTTCTGTAATATGTTATGGAATATTTGTTGTTATAGTATTTATTGTTATAATATTTGTTTTTTAATCATATCCCACGTGTAGGATGAGCATTATATTCTGGTTTGGCACAAGATCGAGTATTGGTTTGAACAGAGTTGGTTTCGGGTTGATTTCGGATTGATGCCAAGTCACCTTTGTTTACATCGATTCGGTTCTTGATAAAACGTAAGTTGGATCTGTGTTCAGATTGAGATGGATTTGGGTTTAGATCGGGCTGCACTTGCATTCAGCATCAGTTGAAATCTGTTGAATCTGGTTCCATCCTAGATTTTGGAATTAGATCTTGGACATCCTGGATTTTGGTTCTTTAGCCGCTCAATCTAGATTCTATTTTGAACTTCGCCTAAATAGGACCGATATAGTTCTTGGATCCATTCAGAGTTTGAATTCAAAGTAAATGCAACACTTTTTTAAATAGATATGTATTAGGTGTACCGGAAATTCATATTAAACATTATCTATGATCTTCGACCGACGATTAAATGATCGCATCTCTTCTTCGTTATTATTGCAATAATAGATCAGTGAATTTCATTTGATAAACGTGCTTCTTTCACCAAAGGCAAGAAACATTTATCGAAATGTCTTTCCATAATTGCTGGGGCAAATGTTCCTGGATAATTTTTCTACTCGAGTAAACTTCTCGAAAAATAAGCGTCTCCTTCCTAGGAAACTTCCTGGATAAAGAAGACATCAGATGTCACTAGCTAAATCCCACATTGTTTCGCCATGGAGGGTGATACGGTTGACTGACAGCTTAGAAATAGTAGCACGTTTCCGATAAAAATTTCATCTATTGTTCACGGAAGATATATAATCCGCTATATGAAATTAGGTATAGAATTTCTTATAGTTCGGACAACTTCGACTTATTATCAGCTGTTATTAATATTTTTTATTCCGAAACAGCACATACTTTCATAAATCATTTCTCATATTCTCGACTTATAATTCAGAGAAAGCTTACAGTTTTAATTAAATGATTAAATCCACATTGATTACACTACTGTGGATGATTTATTAAAATATCATATTTTCATGTGAAAAAAAGTCCAGTTAGTTATGAAACCGCGATATGATTCTTGTCCAATTTATTATCCATTATTTATTCTGTCTTTAAATAGTTGTAGAATAGAACACAAGGAACTGGATATATTTGTTAGCTACATATATTATATTTGCAACCATTGGGTTCCTAATATAATATATCTTTCATAATACAAAATCTAAAGGATCTCCCGAGGTTTAAAAAAGGACGTTATAGAAGCCGGAGGAGAACTGCATGTGAGGCGCATCGCCATGCATATTTCTGAATGGAATCAGGTTGCTTCCGGGTAGCATGAACAGAAGAACGGCTCCCCAGAGTATTACGGTTTCTTTACAAACTCGGACAATCGCGTTTATTATCCACATAAATAATATATCTTGAAATATTGAGTATCCATTCTCGCAAAATTGGACAGCGTATATCTTTGAAAAAGCGGTTCATTGTGGTGTATTTTCATACTTGGAATTATTAGGTCGTCTGACATGAAACGACACATTCTCCTGATGTCCCGATTTAATCATTCCCTGCCCTTCGCAGTTAATAATATGTTCAACAATTTTTTTATATTATAATCGTCGAAGTTTTAGCTACTTTTTGTGTATTTTACAATTTTTTTAATCCATTTTTTTATAACGTATTAATAATAACGTAGATGGTAGTAATAGTAGAATATCAGACCTAAAACTGGCCAAATATTTGAAGAACACCCTTCATATTTATTGCAACCCTTTTTCTTGGCTGCATTTCCAAAGTTTTGTACTCTGAGCTGAGTAAATGGCTAGGAATGAAAATGCTGAGAATTTAACGGAAATCGGAAGTAACTCCCTTGACTTCCTCCCATTCTCTCGATCTTAAAATTCTGGTCTAAAAAGAGTGCTTCAGTTTCCATAACAGTGGCTGAATACTAATAGAACGACTTTATAATTTATTTACATGAAAAAGTCCTTCGAAAGCTTTTGATCTAATTATTCCACAAAGCAGACAGTTGGAATAAAATTCAGTTGAAAAATTGAATTCAATACGCAAATACGTAGAAAATGTTGCATCTTGAGAATTTGAAAGGAGACACTGCAGAAATATGTAGATGCAAATTTGTATCTCGAGGTAAAATAACTCGCGAATCTTTAACAATCATTTATTACTTTTTGAACTGGATATTAAGTTTCCGAGCTTTATGATTGTTAATCTTTCATGCTAATATTCATTATACGAAGCATTCTGGATTTCATGCAGCAGTTTGCACTGTCTTTTAAGCTTCATTCTCACGGGTTGTAATTTCGAAGCTGCTACAAGGTAGACTTCAAAGGTACGAAGCAGAGAAGGCTTGACGATAATCTTCAGGACGATGACATCCCCAGGAAGCAGCCTCATCAAAACCAGGAGGAAAAGTGTTTCTCGAGCGGTTATCCCTGTTATCTCACAGAGAATTTCACATGTCGAAGGATATCCGAGTCATGGACGAAGTCAGATTAGAGGGAAATTTTCGATGACACGGTTTTCGCGCAGGGCATTAAGACAAGACTTAACTTATAAGTAGGGATCAGAAGAATTCGACGCTCTGTTTATTCTGCATATTAATATGTGTTCTTTGAGAAGATGTAGAACCATAATATATTTCGTGGCATAATTAGTGGCACAAAGGAACAGTGTTTTCATTGATGCGTGAGAAGGCGAACTAACTAAACGTCCAGTTTTCCTTGTTGATTCTCGTAACATTTGTGCGGCAGAACCAAAGGGTACCTTTTATCTTTATTTTCCAGCGGCGAATTGTCGAAATATAATCTTGTCAGAAGTCTTTCAAAATGCTTAATGCTATGGGCTCTGGTTTAACTAGCTCTAGAAAATATTTCACCGAGCCGTTAGTTCGTTCAAAGGGCAAATCTGAAAAAGAATTCGCGTACCAGCCGGCAGTGTTTTGCCTGGATTTTTAGCGATGCAAGGGGCGTTTTTATTTTCTGGCTATTCTGCATACGGAAGCTAGTTTAGTTCCCCAGCAAATGATCTTTCTTGTTGCTTTGTTTTCTGCTTTGTCGAGAAAATTACCTGAAAATCATTCCGTGCAAATGCACTCGCCTTAGCGCTAAAAAATGTTGCATATGTTTTAAGTCAATATAGCCTAAGATACCGCGCTTTGAAAGAACCGCCTTTACTCTGATTTTCTTCGATATAGAAAGTTTAAGCTTCAAAGAGATTCCAAACTCCTTGCGCCGATAAAATATGTTTTTCGTTGTTGTTTACGTTCGTAGAATTGCAAGCTGCAGGTTTGCCCATGAAAACAACTTATATCATATATTACAAGCCTTTTGATAAATGATATTTTTTATGTACATGGTATCGGTGGTTTTTACAAATCCGTGAAAACATGTTACGATGTTAAAAATAACACCAGAGTGTTGTACACATAAAAGTGGATTGGGAACACTCTGTTATGGAATTACTCGCGAATGTTAGATTCATTCATCGGTTTTATTATTTATTCAGTTATTAATGGAATGATCGCTATTTTAATAAAAAGAGTAATATTGTAATACTTTGTTATCCACTCGGGAATATAAATGGAGCGTCGTGTTTATTCACGTAATATTTATCATTTTGAAGCAGATTCATGTTGGTTGACATTATTGACAGGGTTTGCGTGTATCGGGAGAAGAACTGGAGAGACTATGAATTATAAACGATATATAAAATATGAAATAATAAAGTCCCACTTTGCAGGATTAATCATAGAACATTCAGTATTTTTCAGTGCACTATTTTCAACAGAATCAAATATTATTATTGACTGAATAATAGAAATGAATAACATAAATTAATTTCTCTTTTCAATATGCAAATGTAGATTATTAACAACTCCAGCGATAGAAAATTATAAGAAAATATTATATAAAGGTGGCTACAAATACACCGTTACGAAGTAGAATTCAGCGAACCAGCAACTTTGATATTAAACCACAATCTACAGTCGTAACTTTCCCATACTAAAGTCGCAGAAACTTTCTAATTATGCAAATTAATCAAACAGCACAGAAACATGGTTGATTATGCTGCCAACAATAAAAAAAAACATTTAAAAATTGATCAAAGTGTTGACTACATTGAATGCATTTCGAATATAACAGTTTAAAACAAATACATATCAATAAGAAATTGAACTATAATTCAATTAATATCTTGCAATTACTGTCGGTGATTGATAATTAGTTTCATCTATCGATTGATTATATCATAATTACTTTCTATTTATTCATATCCTTTTCATGTATTACTTTCATTAAATCAAATATTAATTCAATATTTATCAAGCACTTTTCACGAATACCTAGTAAACGGGATCCTCAAAAACACATTGATCTCTTTCGTCATCAGTTTCCTGTGTTTGAAGGAAATCCTTTGTGAATCCGTATCCGTATGCGATTAATCGAGTGTTTTACATCGCAACAGATTGCTAGGAAAGTTTGAGTATATATTGTAGTTCTGATTAAATCATCACCCGTGCCATCATCGGGGCTCGATGCACATGTCTAACCAATTGCAGTTGATGGTGCGTTTCGACGCACACACGCAATTCCGAATTTAGTTCTATTTTTACAGTCGAATTAGTATCGAAATATTCGCTCGCTGTCGAACGACAAACGTGGGCGAGACAAAACGAAAAAAAATAAAAAAAAATAAATCAAACGAATTCGGGACACTGGATGGAACGTTTCGAAATAACGAGGCGCGGACACTTTAATTCTTCCATTACAATGACTGTCAATCCTGCGTACGAGTAGATCTCCCGGAATTTTTGTCGGGTTACTTTTATCAACGTGTTACAGTTGAGACTTAAAACAGAACAATGTAATTCCAGGATACGAATTAATACACCGTTTTATGACCATTCTCCCGTGAAACTTCCTTTTTCTGTTTACCCGTAACTCTCTTAGCGAGTACCGTTCCTTTCACCGGATGACATCGCGTACAAAAACTGAGTGACATGAAAGGGACGATTTTCTTTGAAATCAATTTCCTTACGCTCGCATTATAACAAAATCAATTCTGTGTGCAGAAACAGAATTTGTTTCAAAGCTTGGAGAATTATATTACTAAAAAGGACATGGAAATAACTTGAAGAAAATTGTTCTTAAAAATTTATCATTTACGTGCTTATAAATTGGGTCCCAAAAACGGTGGAGTTTATTATTTAAATATATAGAGTCCATTTATAAAATTGGAAGGGCCAAGCTTATTATAAATTTGGATTGGCATACCTTTCAAAGCTTACTTATTTAATTCTTTATTAATTATTGAGAAATTAAATGCAGAACTTAAAAAATTACCTTCGTAAAGCGGATGGTTTTGACACTCGTTAGTTTACAGAAAATTAATTACCTCATTCTTTACTTCAGTTTAGAATAAAATAAGTATATCGAACATTATGTTGTAGAAAGCAGCTGTTAGTAACAGAATGATTAAATTAAGACGATAAATATTATTAGCATGCTTTTGATTTTTTCAGAGAACCACATTAAATTCTCCCGAAATTCTTACTGCGTCTACTAATATTTGAATAGGAATTTATAACACTATATTCTAGATGCAGTGTACCTCGATACATGTTTTCCATTCTTACAGTTCCGTATTGTAAACTTTCAAATACGATAAGATATTCCGCCACGAAGTATTTCACTTTACCTTCCGTATATACTGGAAATAATATGTCGAGTTTATGAGAAACTTGCGGGAAGTTCGTATTATATGTATTCTTAAATAATATCCTTTTTTGGGATGATATTTTTCGTGGAATCCGTCAGAGTTTAATAAACAATATTCCGCAGTTCGTATTACACGACATATTGGAAAAAACATAAAGTCTGGAGTTATTGGAGCTTCGTTGAATAATGGACAATGGAATTCATTTACACGGCAATTCTGAATAATATAAAGCATGCACTTTTGCGTGGCAAGCATGTTTATATGCAGAACAATAATCCATATTCGATGTTTATTGAAGATAATAATGATATCGTTATACATTGTTGTAGATAATACAATGATGAACTGTGTATTTGATCTTTTATCATTTTTAATACCATTTTTCATGTTGTTAAAGGGAGGTGGAGAAAGGGGGTTAATTAAAATTCCTCATTTTTGTAGAATTCGATCTGGAAGTTTTTAAAAATACACATCTGTTTAGCACATTAAAACTAGAACTACCGAATATATACTTTATATACTTTTACATTTATTTTAAATTATGGCCGGAGGATTTAAGTTAATTAATGGCTTCAATAATTTACGTTATGAATATCAAATAATAGTATATCAAATCTCAAACAATGCACCGTGGTATATTCGAATATTTGAACTAAAAATGGTAGACAATTCATTTTCACCACTTTGGTAGAAGTGCTAAGGGTTGAAGGGTTGTCTCACCATGTTGATGACAACGTGGTCGTAATTTTTGCACGTTTTCATTGTATAAAGTGTACGAAACATTTGCATCTTCGTTGTGATCATAAACAAAACAGGCGATACGTGAATGATTCACGATTATTGTAACAGCAGTTTCTCTCTGCAGACCACTTTTCATGCGCGCCACAGTAAATTTGGCCTTCCAACGTGCGAATCCCCGCACGGTTCATCGCACTCTTGGCACTACTCATATTTTATATCTTTCTGCCTTCTACACCACGTTTCACGACGTGGTCTTCCCTTCATATTTCTTTCAACTTAACCGTTAACCGCTCTGACTGTTTAGTCCTCATAAAAATCTGAAACCCTAAGCAGAAGATCTATAACCCTCTATGAAGCCATGTAACTTTGAAGTCGCACACTCCTCTATCCGTATCTTTCGTTTCGTTTCATTTTTTGTTGTAATAATAATTACAAAAGTACAGGCGACAATCGTCACCTTTTTCAGTGGATTTAAATTTTAAGTAATAATTTTTTGTTAACATTTTCACGTAACTCAGTTTCATTAGAATTCGCATTTAATTAGTTTCGCGTTATACGATTTCTTTTAGACACGAAAAATTGTATTTATATGAATTATGACCAATGTTATTCCAATGTTATTCTTCAAAAATTGTATTGAATGATTGTATAATAATTGATGGAATGAAACCGCAGAGCTTTATTATCTTTGGAAGAATTTATTGAATGATTCATATTCCTGTTTATTTTTGATAGAATTTATTATCGCGCTCGACATTCTCGATAATTTCTTTGGAATAAAAAACGCGCTATAATATACGGTTTGCATTAATTAGTTAAAGAAGTAAAATAAATTTACTATAAGAGATTAACTAATACAATATTTTTCTTCGCCGGAGGCTGCTACCCATAAATATATTGTCTGACCTTCGAACGAATGGGGGATGGGCATTTTTTGTGGTCAATGAGGGTCACCCCGTCTAATAAATTAAATACAGCGTTCTAATCTTCGAGACGACAGTGGAATCGAAATTCTTTTATAGAATAGTTCGGGATTCGGTATTTCATTACTCGACACGTTCTAATTGTTTATTAACCGCGCATCATAATAATAAATTCTTTTTATACAACACCAATCGTATTACCTCTCGAATATATTCACGAACTAATTATTCCGATTAATCGCTGTTAATTATTCCTCCAATAATCCAGCCGTATCTTACTAGCGGCGTTCACAGAAAAGTCTCTTAATTGTCTTCGGATTAACACAGGGAGCATCGTAAATTTTGGTTCGCGAACAGGCAATCCTTTTTTTATGTGTGAGGACACCAAAAGCCTCTCATCAACGAATCATTATTTAGGACACCAACCGGACATTGTTTCTTTGTTCGGTGTGCATCAAATTGGCTTGCTACTGCAACTAATTTGCTTCTCTTTCCCACAGTGAAATCCCTCTTTAAGCCTTCGCGCTTATATCAAATGAAGCTTACCTAGTTTCATCGTCTACCGCAGGTTCTTGTCTTTCCGTGCTGGATGAATCTCTACGGAGATTTACTGCAGGATCACTGCTATTAGATTAATCACGCTATTCTGATAAAATGAAACATATATTCCCCGAATATTAATTCATTAACACGTTGAATACAGAATACTATATAATTGAAAAGAAAATATGAAATATAATATACAATATTATACGAATACGAATTTTCGTTTTATTATTGATAAAATAAACAAAATGTTACTTTAGCTTTGATCAAATTACTGTAGAAAATTCATTTAAAAAATGTTCGTGTAGGAACAGAATTCAGGGGGTTTGTACAATTTTTAATATTTCTAACGTTACACATTTAAACAGTTTCTTGGATGTTACATATGTACATGTTAAAAATGTGTATCACGGGGTATCGTATAACGCGGATTTCGCCCTGGTGCTGAACATGTTCATGTTAACGGTATACTCTGAGTGTATGTTGAAGTCTGCAACTTAAAGTTGTTCTTCTACTTGCGCTTTTATGGATCTTCGTATATCCCATTTTCCCAATCTACTTTACGTGGACCAAGTTGTTAAGCAGTACTATGTTCAATATTGCTTTGAACTATGGAAACTGGTTAGATTTTCTTGGTTAAGAGGATTGACAGTGATTTTCGGTGTCCTATTTCCACGGTAACAACTACCCGGAGAACGATATGGTTGAAACCTAAGGGATCGAGGGAAAAAAAAAACCAGGGGAATTCTGCCGTCGTTAAGATCGAGCTGTTTCCTTTCAAGCGAAAGAACGGTTGTCTCCACATAACAAGTTTGCACGGGACAGCTGGGAAACACGATGGGAAGACGGTAAAACAACGCCCTGCGAAAATGGCTCGTAAACGCGGAACGCAATTTGAATCGGTAATGTTGCGAGCTATTGAAAGCTCCCTATAAAACTTGAGATCTTGTCATCGTAAACTTTTCGAGAATGTCAGTGAGGGTTTTCTACGATAACCGATATGTGTTCGCCGAGTGGTCAATGGTGGCGATCACGCATGGGATTCATAATGTGGGAATTGAATTATGTGTGAATCGAAGGGTGTCTTTTACGAGATGCACATCTACTGTGTTCTGTATTTCCGTTGGGAACAGCGAAGCTGATTGGTTACACATAGATCCACACATCTATAATGTTGCCTTATATTAAGGGTATCGGAAAGTAATCAATTATTTTTCAAATTAAACATTATTCTATTAAATAATCCCTATTGTTTGCTATGATCCTTGACTGATGATCCTCCAATGTGATTATTCTCATTTTGAAAAAATCAAATTCCCAATGATTATAAACGAGGGGGGATTTCAATTGGTAAGGTGAGCACTTGGGAAATTCAAGCGAATAATCGAAATACTTATTGTTATTTCATTTCATCTATGCGACATCGAGTTATGCGAATCCGCGAATCCCTAAACACGGATTTTCAGCGGAACGATCGTAACAACTGATTAAATTGGTTTCCGTTCTCGCTTCCACCAGCAAGAAATACGTACCGCTCTATCGGTTTTAGACTAATGAATTAGCGTAAATTACACGTCCCCGGCCCACCCTGCGGTTTATTCGATTCGGTGAAATATTTAGCTGGTGTTAAATTTAGGCGGACAATAAATCGATTTCATATAATTGGCCATCGTTAGTATCGCAAATCAATATTATTCTAACTGTTTAAATTGACTGACATGTTGACGTTGTATTACGTTTTACTCTAATCAGTTTGATCTCAACTAGCTAGTTATATACGACCATCTTCCTTCATATAAACCCGTTATATATCGGACATTAATTCAATATATTCTTGAAATATTCCACAATTCTCTTGCCTTTCCTGCACTTAAAAATCACTAGGATTTTACCTTGCATACATGAATTACAATGTGACTGACGTTGCGAGAAATTGACTGCCTAAGTCTTAGCAGTTGTATGTATATAAAACACTGCCGTATTTAACCGCAAACCACAATAATGCATTCGCGTAAATTGGATTTTCCTCGACTCTCCGAAAGTTCTGGATACGATGAAGTAATATAAAATTTATTAGGTCAAAACGGAAGTTAATATTACCTCCCTGATACTGGATCAGTTGAAGCTCACAGTGTTCCTACTCTCAAATTCCTGTCACGTTTGAAATGTGAACTAGTGACCAAGCTTGTCTGCAAGTTTTTCAGCCAGAAGATTCGGACTTCTCCATCCAGAGATTCGCTCTCAACTTTTCATTCGAGTCTCTGCAACCTACGAAGTTCTTTACGTAACTTCTTAATTTACACTTTCGTTATTATTAACTTAATCGTATCGATAAAATCATTGTGCAAGCTGCAGTAGTTCAGGTTTGAATGTATTATTGGGGTCCAAATGTTGTTGGCATGAAAAAAGGCTGTCATAATGAATAAAGAATAATAATATAGGAATAATGTGACCGCAGAAATGAGAGACATTATTTATACAAATTTTGTACATTTTTATTTTCGGTTGTTGAATTTTATTAGAAAGAAGAGTTCGTAAATAAAAAGACACAAATAATTCGATAAACTATCAGCGTAATTTTGTTGACGAGTCCGTATTTTCTACGATGCAATCAAGAAGAGGACAATATACTTGATTCATTTCCGGGCGGAAATTTTCATGATCGATTACAAAGGTATCCGTAATCCAAGCATACGAGAATTGGGCAATGTTATAGCATTTCGAGAACATTCTCGATGAGAGCCTCCGAAGTGCTCTTCTATGAAAGCTTTGACATTGCAGTTCGCGCTGATAGAGTGGGGAGGGAGATTCCCATTTCCCCCGAGTACCGCGTCGACATGGATCGAGCTTTTCTCCTGCAAGCCTCTGTTATTATGTCTGCTCCACTATGGATTTTCCTATTCTCGAAAATGTTTAGATTTTTATTTCCCTGCGCTTACACATCGTGCACCTTCTTCTTTAACCCTTTGCGGCCCGTCGAATGTGACTGGACATCACATTTTGTTCCAGCAAGTCCTATGTCAAATGTGCAATACACGAATTATTCTTTTTTAATAAACGAATTAAATGCAAGAGTCCAACTAAAAGGTACCGATGCTGGTCCATTATGTCGTCCAAAGTTTTTTCGGAAAAGAAGTGATCCGTGTTACGGGAATTTTACGGGTCCATGAAGTCTAGCTATACCGTCTTCGTATTTCGTGAAGTTTGTGTATCGTTGCCAGTTTGAACTAGTTTCCTGGAAATCTGGATTGGTTGTAGAGAATGCAAATAAAACAGAGAAAGGGGATACAGATTCCTAGGTTGGTCCAAGTTTAGTGAGCGACGCTACTACTTAACTGGTAAATTGGCCGGGAAACTTTTATCCCTCGCAGTGGTCTTCAATTTGTTAGTTTCGAATAGTTATCCGGAAATATCAATAGTTTACGATCAATCCAAAGTGCCTGACAAGATTCCTATTAGAGTTTTGAGGAAGATTAAAGCTGCCTGGATATCTTGGTGTGAGAACAATATGAAAGACATTCATCATCAGGCACGTCTTATGCAAAACGGAGGAAACTCTCACGAGCATCCACGTGTAAATCTCTGTGCCATTAATTAAGCATCCGTGCTGCATCAAGCCTCGTAATTACATGCAGTTAATAGTTGCTTGCCGAGGTACGGACGCATCTTGGCTTGTCGCTAATCCTCGAGGAATCGCTTGACAGTACAGCCACATATTTCTGTGGCTTCGTTCTCAAAAGCTTGTCAAAAGGCTTTCCCTTTCGTCGTCAATCGGTATTTTACTTCATCAGATATTAATTTATTAATACATCAAACTGCTTAACTCCTTGCCTTATAATATCCAATGAGACTCATGATACGGATTTCAAATCAAATTCAAGAAGCACGAGTCATATTCTTTTTAGTTTCTGAGTTTAAATTGATAAAATAACGTTTAAAAAAGAAAGCTTAATGCTTTTTCGTCCCATCGTCCTATGAAAGCATTAGGCAAGGAATTAAATGAGAAAATGCAGATCGATTCAATGAGCTTTAAATTCATGTCAGACATGGAAATCGTGTATTAGAAGCTTCATCCATTGGATCATAGACAAAGGGATATTTCTTGTTATGGCGTGATGTGAATTACTCATTAAAGCATATTTGAAACATATATGCGGGGGTGGAATATGTGTGACTATGTCGCGCGAGTGTTTCGCGAGAGATAGGGAGAGTTAAAGCTCAGCCCGAGTTCTCTGCTTTCTCGTGATTTGCTTTGCAGACTACAGGCGTCCGTATAATTAAGCTGATATTTACAAAGTACTCTCGTTTGCTTGTCCGAAAGCTACTTTCGTCTAAGAATGTATAAACTGTGGAATAATGACGGTAGTTCGAAACGTTACTCATTTTAACTTACAATTAAAAATCTTTTACTTTCCATTTGACTTACATAAAATGTCATCGTAGAAATGTGGAAAGAAATAAGAAGCTTCGGTGAAAAAATGATGACAGCTTTAATGAAAGTTCACATATTAATACTTTCTTAGGTAAAGTTCTTTCATTCGACACTTCATGTTCCAATATAATTACACTACGGTTACAACGTGTAACGAACACCCGCGTAAACAAACTTACACAACCAGAGAAATTAATATCGAAATTGCAAAAGCGAGTTTTGCCGAGAGTTAGGCACAATACACCACATTGATTTTCTGATCCCTATATGCTAGATATTAGCATAAATTAGTAGAAGCGTGTAAAATTAATCGAACAACGTAGATTGTGGGCTATCACCAGTCCATTATGTGTATGTACTTTGGCGAAGTGTTTGTTAAAGCAGGGAATGTAATTAAATGCATTAAACTGAACGCGCATTGTCGAGACTGCCGCTTAATCAGCCGTGGGAAAATTGATTGAAAATGCGGCGATGGGATATTTGGATTGTAAATAAAGGAAATACCGTGGCAGGGATGAAAACACGGAAGGACTTACGATTTTTTTCACTTTGTCTGGAAAATGTACCATGGTTCGGATATCATTTAAAGGGATAAATAGATTATTGTGCACAGAAATCATTATTTTCCTGTGAAGCATGTGAAGTATTTTTAATAAACATACCATTAAAAGAAATATTAGAAAAAATATGATATTTATCTGACGCGGTATGAAATACACTCGCGGAAGTTATTTTGCAGAAATACTTCAATGTACTTGAAGTACAGGGATTATCCCTAATTAAAATTTTAAAATTGTATATATAACTTTGTATATATGTAAAAAAATATGTATATGTACCTCTCATAAATTAGTAGAATTTCATAGAATTCACACACTTTGAATTTAATGAGAAGGGGACGTGTACTGGCCAGACAATGAGATATGTTCGAAAATTAATCATTGAACATCGTCGAATAAAAAACAAGTTCGCCGGGTAAATGAACCGAATGGTGGATGAAATCGATTTGAGTGTGTAGACGATAACTTTGGTGGGTACAATGTTTAATGAATGCAGGAAGCATTATCCAAAAGTGAAACCAGGGTATCAAAGGGTTAATAATGTAAATAAGGACTAAACCATTGCTCGGATTATACTACATATTATAGTATATACGCTTCATTGTCGTTTGTTCACATAAACCACTTAATCGTCAGCCCTTTCAAGCTAAAGTTTCGTTTGTTTAAGCTCGGGCTTACGTTCTGCGGACCACATTGTTTCCTTACTTCTGCTCCTAGCGGAAGAATTTCCTCTAAATTTACATCTCGCTACCCGTATCATTCACGTCTTTTTAGAGGGGGGAAATCAATCGAAGAAATAATCCTTCCAGGTTCCATATTTATTCACTAAAGTATATCTAGCATTTTAATCAAAAATCACGGTTTCTTTACATACCCTAATATTAACTGTTTTAAATAGTTGGATAACAAAAGTTACAGCGATAAGTTTAAAAAAGATTTTTCCAAAAATGTAGTCAATGAATTTTAACTCTGTAACAACGCTTTGTAGTCGAAAATAATACATGTCGATGACATACAATGATTATATTTAATACATTTATTGAAATAAAATGAACACAACGTGAGTCGAGAAATGTAGATGAAAATATTTCCGAATTCGATGGCAGGTTATTATTCAAGCAAAACCTAATTCTTCGGCGCGTTCGGATGAAAGGAAGTTATGCTTTGCAAATGTTTGATCTTCCGCTTCGTGTTTGGTTGTGTGTGGTTAACACATATCATGATTTCCGTGTCGAGAGGTGGCTGCATTGTACGGTAAAACCGCGATTTCCCGATAGAACTAGAGGCAGTTTGACCAAACCGATATAATAGGAATACTTTTCCCGAGTGTATTTTGCCTTTTGTACATTAAACAAGCGAGCCGACCACATTCGTGTTCGGAATCACCCGGCGAACATGGCCACGGCTAGAAAATAGTATGCGGTGTGTAGAACAACAGGATCCAGAGTTTGATTTACATGCCACATGGCCCGTGTCGCTTTTCCATGTCTCACGGGTAAACTCTGGAACAGGAATGGTACTCACTTGTTTCCACAAATGCCAGAATCGAGATAGGAATTTCCATTCTTTCACCCAGAAATCCCTCCGACACTTTCGTGTCCTTTCAATTTCTTTTCATTTATTTAATCCGAATGGAGCCCCGCGTTACACTCCGTTTCCCACGAATTGATAATGGAAACTTTTGGCCTCCAAACTTTTGATAAGAGGAGGCTATCAAAAGTGCCGCATTCTTATACCGACTCCGGTGAAATCTGAGAACCGGATTTTCATCCTCGATTCTCTGTGCTAATTAAATCCTGGATTTGATAGGAAAAGTGTTGGAACGTTGTTCGAGTAAAGGAAATGGGGTTAAGATCTTATACGAGAGTTATTTTCCATGCATCTCTTCATCTTTATCGGGTGTAACTGCACTCGGGTTTACATCGAACGTCAATAGTTGGTTTGTGAAGTAATGCCACTTCAATTGTGATACTTCAAGTTTATCATATACAGGCATTTATTTCCTAGTAGATTGGAGTGTACTTCGTATTTTGCTTTACAAGTCGCGAACATTTTAGCTCACTTAAAGTCAGTATAATAATATATTTATAATAATATGCTTCATTATATTGATAGTAACAAACATATCATAGGCGATAACGTTAAATAGACTACCCTTTACTGGTTCATGAATGTCGGTTGGTTGGGAAAATCATGTTAGTTAGGTCTATCAGAAGACGCCTGGCAAAGAGAAGGTTCCTCGATGTTTGTAATCAGTCACTCAGCCTTTTGGACAGAGTACATACTACTGGGAAACACATCAGGTTGAAAGCACCCTTTAGGAGTGCCTTGCAAATATGTACCAAGAAGCGAGACCTTCGTTTAAGGATGTCACGTAAGCTGAATTCAATCAAAGCTACCATATCCTTCGCATTAACGTAATATAATAGATTCGAATGAATTGGCAATATTATTTCGAGTGAACTTTATCGGAGTATTTATATTTGTATTTTTATCGGAGAGATTATCTTATCTATGTATGAATCTACTTTTTCTTATGGAGTAGATCAATAGGCAAAGATATCAGGGAATGTATGAGGCAGATTAAATGTGATATTGAAATAACCGTACACACCCAAAATTATGTGAAATACTTTAATCTTCTTTCACTGTCGATCAACGCTGATCTCTGATCGCAGTGATAAATGTGGATGAAAGAAATGATATTTATCATGGAAACTCTGGGAGACCATAACGTCTGGCAATCGATGCTAAACCGTAACTTGCCGATAAATGAGCCATATAGAAAGGCAGAGAAAGGTGCATATAAAACCCTCGGTTGGAAAGTATAAACCCCTTCAATTTCCCGTTCAATAAATTTCACCGTAAAAATGAAACTACGATGATGCGGGTTGCATGAGTCATAAAGTAAGCGCTTTCTGCGACCGATTGGAGAATTTCAATACTTTTCTTTTATCGAGCTTTTCCCGAAAACATATCTTGATAAGTTCATCAAAGAGCGATATCGCAGTGCGGCTGCTTATCAAAACCAATATTATTTCCTATGGAATATAGAAGCTTATTCACAAACTCAAGTCATAAGTATTAATCAGAATTCTGAATAAAATCATGGAAGAAATTCATATCTATATTTGATATCCTGAGGAAAACATTTAATCTACGGATTTAAAAACTGTTACTTTCAATCGTCTTGTATATTTTTAGTTAAATTAATGAATTATGATTTGGTGACCATAAATATCACTATGCTATTTATACGAATTTATTTATACGACATATATTCTACATATTCTACATATTCAGTACTTCTTTCCCAAACCGTAGCTCATTTTCCACTCGACACGGTTTCCTAACATTATTACGTTGCTGAGAATGTCTTCGAAATACAACAGCGGAATGAAATCTGGGTAAAGGTAACGGCAGACATTCGATCATGTATTACAACAAAACGTGTATTTCGCAATGCAAGTTTCTAAGGAATATCGAATATTATACTTGTATTGGCAAGAAATACGGCTGGCTAATAATAAGATTCCACTACATTCTGTAAATAAATCATTTCCTCTGTCATTTGAAGAACGGAGAATGAATAATTTCCTAAAAAATATTGACAGTAGAAGGACAATATCGTGTAATAAAAAATAAGGGAAAAGAACTCTCCGATAATCCTGTCGGAAGTTTTCACTTTGGGCTCGAGAGAAACACCAAAATTAAATCGGTAGAATGCAGTGTGAGACAAGAATGCATGACCACATTTTTATGCCCGGCCTTCTGCCAATGACATGTAATTTCCGGATATCCAGGAAACGCTCGTTTGATTCTGGATAGGAATATCTGGCCAAGGGAATTATTAATTCGTGAAGAATACCCCTTCCATTACTGATAGTATTTTCCATTTGCACTTCTCGTTATTTATGTGCGTACAGATAACTTCCACGAGAATATTATCATATCTTTATTTCTGGGTTTTTAACCACATCTACAATGTGCAATGTTCTCCATTAAATATTTTTTTAAACAAGAACTTACTTGAAACAAGATTCACTTCATTATCTTCATGTTACTTCATGTTACGGCTAAAAAAATTGGCTAATGAGTTAATATTATATTTCTCGAGCATCCTAGAATTTTATGAACTTTAAACCATGTCGAAAGGAAGATGTTACTTTCGTATGAAAGTTCGAAATTTCCCTGCTACGATGCTATACGTGTTTCATATGTTCAACTGAAAACTGAGATTTTCATCGGAGAATGTCATAGAATGTCAGAAGAGGATAAAAAGCTTTCTGTGGAATTAGCAAATAAGAACAGCCGTGGAAACGTTAAAGAACCGCTGAAGTCTACTATCGTGGAATTTCCTCGGTTTTATATTCCCGGATAGAAAAAGCTCGGAGAAGTCAACCGGCCGGAAGTAACGAATTCATGAGTTGCGATTTATCGTCTGTATTTACATAAACAGGAAACATGACACAAATGCGTTCGGTCGCGCGATTCGTGACAAATTCGGGATTTATGTCTGCCGAGTGTCGTTCGCACGTTTAAACCCTTAAACGGAATGGAAAATGAAAAAAGGGGGAGGACGAACAAAAGGGGGCTGATGTAGATTGCTACTTCTTGGGGAGGCAAAGTATCTTCTGAGCAGAAAATCATTATATGATATACCATCGATATTGATTATTGCGCCATTATACGACATTTCTGCAAGAAATTGAATCAAGTAAAACATCCATTTTGATAAGAATTTGATATGCATTTATAAGACAGTTCCAAAGAAAGAATCGAATTTGTTTCTAACGACTCGATTATTAAGATATCAATGTACGACATAATTTATCGGATCTTCGAAAGTGACGAGCATAGTTATACCAACGATAAATCAGATAACGATAAATTATATTTTTATGAGTTCCAAGCTACAGCTTTTGATCGGTACACAAAATGTTTCGCGGAACATGATATACAACGTTCGAGGTTGTCATATAGATCACTTTTTATTCCCGATAAAGCTCCACCTGCGGAACAACTCCTTCAACAATGTACGCAGGGATTATGGAAATTTCGAAAGCTCGCCGCCTCTCGCGTTGTTTGAATAAATTCTAGATTCAGAAAGTACTGATATCCCGTGCACAAGCCTTTTTCAAATTTCCATTCTAAACCTGTCAGTGTTACGTCCACGAAATTCTCTGCTGAAATTCATTTCTTCTTATTATTCGCAAATATTGGTTCATTTAATTGCATGCAGAAATTAGTATGCTGGTCGCGCACCAATTTTCTATGTGATTTGATCAGAAAGTTTTGCAAACAACTCTTGCTAAATTCCACTCAAATGAATTTATTATTTTTCTTTGCAGAATGCATATCCGCCAGCTGTTGGTTTTTATCGACTATCTCTTCGAGAATGTTTTCTGGTTTAAATTATAACACTTTTTACAAACAATTAATTAATATTTCTTCTGTTTAAAAGCATAAATGTAATGCATCAATAAATAACGTATAAATATTTGTTAACCGTTCGGTAAAATATGAAATGTTTTCCTGTAAATATGGAAAGGTTGCACATTTTATGGAACGAAAATGAATATTTGACTTCAAGGTAAACAAACAGACGTGATTTTAATAAAGTTTCAGACGATACATTGAAGGGATAATTGACAATGTTTGACTGAAATTGAAAACCAGATGCAATTTATATTCCTTAATGATGAATATAAATTCATCAATGATGACCCGAATGGAAAAAACAAATTTTCAGTGAAAATTTGAAGTACGTAGTTCATAAAATATAATTGAAACATAATAATACTAATAAACGTAATAAACAATATAATTGAAATGGAAAAAATATGAAGGATACAGCATATACGAATAATATTTATATTGAATATGCCAGTAATATGGAAATACAAACAATTTTCAAAGGAAATTAAACCACAAAATATACATTTCTGAGCCAAGTAAAATTTTTCAAATTCTATTTTTTCGAAGAGATATATTTCTTTTAATAAATATCTTCAATAAGTATTCGAATTTGTGCCGATGTTTCCAAGGAACACATAGTTAGAGCAGTGTTATGGCCGTTGCTCCCGTTTTCACCTTTCATCCCAAAAAAAAACAATAACAGTACGCGCGACCGAACGAAACGGACGAAATTAGATTCAGCGCACGGCATAATTTACGGGGAAATACTTCGGAAATAAATCGCTTTCGGAGCACCTTATATATGAGAATATATAATATTTTACACGACCATTAAATTTATATTATAATCTTTATTAATGATTTTCCAATTCCTTGCTTTCCAGTGTTAAGCATCATAAACCATCTGACACTCGTGACGTACACAACTCTCATTGTCAGTCTGTACTCGAACGTGTCAGCATCAAGACGCCGCACTACCGCGCTCCGAAAATTAACATTTCGCGTAAAATCGTGATTCATTTTAATATTAAGTGACCGGCGATCAACTGAAGGACATCATCCTCAGTAGTCTACTAAAAAAATGCAGTCTTTCAGGGCCAGGTAAGCCTGATAATGTCATCTTCAACGTGAGTAGATCACGGTACGATAACATGTCGATGTACATATAATATATTGCGGTCCAACGTTACTGGCTGCATTAAATAACGCTAAATATTACGCATTAGATTTATATATTATAGAAATAAGCAGTTTTTTTTCGATGAAAGCGAAATTAGACGAAGGTGTGTACAGCGAATGTCCGTTTGACGTGTGTTGTGATTTTATTTTTGTGAGTATGCTGACATATTCTAATTGAGATTTTGCGAATTGTGCGTTTATGAATAATCGAAATGGAATGCCACTCCCTTGCGCTTTTCGAAGGAACACGAATTTCATATTTTTATTTCTATGCGGAATTATTTCTTCCACGAAATTGATTAAGTAGGAATATAAAAAGGGTCTCGTGGAGAATAATATTCGATTTATTATAATAACTTATCAATCTCTTAGATGTTGGAAATAACGAAGTCCACTTAATGTTCTTCCAATTTTCCGATCTTTCTCGGCACGACGGAAATTCTGATCCTTGTTCAGCAGCCATTTTCTCTTCCACTTTCCATTATCCATCCAATCAATACAACAAAACGCATTAAAAAGCAGCATAAATTTTCTGCTAACCGTTCTGATTATACATTTGCTATGCAATTTAAGAAAGTTTTCAGAATTCCGTATTCAGTTTGATAAGTGTCATAGTTTTCGTAATGTTTCGTTTCAGTAATCATAATTTTTAAATAGAAGTTAAAATTATTGCAAATGTCATTGCAAGTGATTTATTAAACCTATGCACACCTAATTATAAAGGAATATAATACAATTTTTATTTTAATAAATCAATATGATAATAAGATTATCGTATTACTTTTGCAAAGGCAGCAATAATTCTGATTATGATTACTGTCGAAACATTATCAGGATATTAAGTAAACGTAGGATAAAGAAACGGCAGTGTGGACGTGTTTAAAAATCAGACCGCAGAAATAACATGGCGAACCATTAATTTTAATGTTGGACTCGCAGAAGAACGGGAGCTTCCTAGGTAAAGAGACATACAAAGCACCCTGCTGGATTTTCCACGTCGGGGTTTCCGTAAACAGAGTTCCCCGTGCTGAACTTATGGGCTAGAATTTTGAGTTTTTATTTAGTGAGAAAGTTTCACGCCAGACCTCTGCTTCCGGCCACCATGAGGAGAAAAATATTCCTCCATTCGTAAGCGCACGGATGCTTGCATTATATTCTCTAGTCTTTTACCAATAATTATTATATCGCTTCTTAACTTCTCAGACTTACCGAATTGTTTTGAAGGACTAGGAATGGTGAAGGGTTGACATTTTTGAGTGATTTGTTTGGGACTTGTTTTGGATTATGACCTGAGATGAGTTAATAGAATAATCTGGATTGTAAGATTAGTCAGAGGGTGGTTGCGTGTAATTAGAACCAGCAGTATATTTTCATGAAGCATTGTACCAGTTTCTGATGACTTATTAATTATGGTTAGCACCGCACATGCATTCGAATGGAAACGAAAGTATTCCTATCAGTCGATATTTTGTGGCTTGGATATATAAGAAAGTTAAGGCTTCCCCTGAATCCCAGCGTTCGTACTAGAGATAAGAAGTAAAAAGGCGAACCGAAAAAAGAGAGTGTCAGAGAGAAAGAAGGAGAGAAAGAGAGGGAGGGAGGGAGGGGGGAGGGTCGCTGAAATTGAGATGCCTTATCTCGAGGATGAGAAAGGAGTCTTCTTGGATGGAGTGCAGTTGGCGAAGTGATGTCCCGCAAAAATCTCCTAGGGAATAAAAGGGGATACTACCTTGCTTGCGGAAACCAAGCGGTTTCCACTGGCTCCTAAGTACTCTACGTGGTTCCTTCGCATCGTTTATCCTAGATTCTATGTATTTGCCCGAATTCCTTTTCGCGAAAGTGGAATTCGGAAGAGTACATCTCATGTGCAATGTAAAGTACTTCCCCTGATCCTTGGAGATTGGTGTCGACGAAACAGACGTTAGTCCTTTGTTTTATTGTTGAGACGTCTTCGCTGGATGACCGGCTTACTGACCCACTCTTTTCTAGTAGTTTAAATCCTCTTTTCTTAGGGTAATCAGCAACTATCAAGATTTCAAGAATCCTGGGTTAGATGTCGAATAAAGTGTAGTATTTGCGCTCGTGTTTTAACATAATTTCTCTGATCTATATCAAAATAGGCCATGTAGATATGTTGCTAGAGGTCCAATTCATTAATTAACATTTTCATTTAAAAATAACGATCTCGCCAATAGATGGATAATAAAGGACACAGCAATAAGTACAAGGGAGTGTGCGAAAGAATGTAGTTATTTAGCTTTGCGTTTACAACAATGATACAGGAAAGTTCAATTTCAACGTATCATTATTGTAAAGCACGAAGAAAACTATTGCAAGTGTCGAAGGTAAAGTGGTATCGCATTCTACCTGGGGAAATTACGGTTATGCTAGCTTTGTGTAACATCCCACGTTGATTCCTTTATCTTGGAAACTTTCTTTTCTTGCCTTCTTCTACTGTTAACCCATTTTTACAATATGGATTGCAATACTCGTTAATGAACCAGTCCGCAGAAAATTGGCCCCATGTCCGTAAGCTTTCTACCTCTCGATTCGAACAATATTCTTTCAAGGTTACTGGCACTGCTTTAGCTTCCCGAACTATGTTCCATTTACTTTTATCAATAAATGTGTCTCCTCCATATGTACGCGGACTGGGAATCAGAACTTTTCGATTTCCTGCTGACGTGGACTTCTCGTGATATTAGATTGCTGGATTAAGTTATGCCGGATTTTCGGATTATCGTTTGTGCATATGGAATATTATATATCGAAATTCAAGACTGTCATTCGCGACATTTTGATTGTCCACGCTTTCGAATATTTAATCATCGGAACCGAATATGTATGCGATAACTCAGAATATCACGGAATATTCCATTCGTTATATTTTTATATGAATTCACCGGAAATACCATAAAGAAAGAAAATAAACGAAACATATACAAAATCATTGCACGCATCGTGTCAGATGTACACGAGTGAAATTTCACCGGTGGACCACTCTCGTATTTTTACTTTTCCCGTTCATATTTCACGAGTTAGATTTCAATCAAAGTTAGATTTTCGTGAGTGTTCATCTTTTTAACGAATGGTCATAAAACGATAATTTTCCAAATAAAAGTATAACGCGATTAGTAGATGGAAAATGGAAGAAGTCGTTTGCGAATATACAAGTTGCTTACTCAGTTTCCATCCACTTACAAACTAATTTACCATCTTGCTAATAATACTCGTTTCCCAAAGACGATATAAATATTGAATAATTATCTAAGATTTACTAATTAATTGTATTACTACGTGGACAATAAGAATTGTGAAAAGATAATAACACAGTGAAATTGAAATAAGAAACGTAAAAAGTACAGAGAGTATTCTGCAACCGTATCAAGGAGTAGGTTTACTGCATTACAGCGTGAGTTTAGGCTTCGGTGGAAAGTGCAGGCTGCATAATTGTTTCCGCCGAAATCCCAGGGGTATGCAACCACAAGGTAACGTTCCAAGGTAGTCAGAGATTCTTCCTTTTACCTCACTTCTCTTTCAACGTGCTCGTTAGCTATCACGCGAGACTGACCTCTGCCTTCTGCGGAGTTAGTGAGCTATCCCGCAAATTTCAGCATCCTCCCATAGATATCCCAAGGTAATGCTACGGCTTCTAACCGTCTCTCCGTTCGCAATAAAAACAAATTGCAACCGTGGCCTCCATATTTCACCATTTCCGGGAGGATTTATGAAGGACTACTTGTACTAACCAGCCGGCGGAAGTTCAGTCTTCCTAAGGATTCTAAAGGAAATCTTGTGAAAACGATCAGATTAACTAGTAGTCATCTGAAATGGATTCAAAGGAGATATCAGACAATTATTTTCATATGAATAGCATACGTTAGGTTAATTTATATTATTCGTTGGATTTCGCGAAATTGATAGAATTATCTCGGTGAAAAGAGGTCAGAGGTGAAAGGGTGATGAGAGTCGAGGTTGTATCCCAAGGGTCTCGTCTTTCCTTCGGACTTAACAGCCTTCTGTGAGACGTGTCGTACTCCTAGACGATTCCCAATGATACTTCTGCTACTCTAGTTTCCTCTTGATCGATTTGTATTTCGTGTTTCATGCAACTTCCTTCTGCATCCGGATGAACGATCCCAGAAACCGATCCCACCTTGTACCGGAAAGCGTGATGCGAATTCAACGGAATTTCGTTAGAAGTAGATCGATCGACCGTGTTCGTGCTTCCACTGTCCAATGAGTATTATTCATTTCGTGATATTTGAATTATTCCGATCATAACTGGTCGTCGATGAAAAATCTTCGGTAGAGGTTTCTTCACCCGCAGACATTTTCTAAACGAAAATATGTCTGTCATAACTGGCCAGTCTATATCTAGGACTTAGAGGGTAAAGTCTTTCAGGATTTCTCGAAAGCAGGGAAGTCAACATTTCGCTCTTTCGTGAATCCACCTGACAAATAGCAATGGCTTGGCATTCGGACGATTGCAACCAACCAAAATCCTTGATACTTCTGACTACCACACGTATCCTTCACGTTTTCGATTCGCGTTCGCGTATCGGACGCGTTACATGCAAGTGTAATATCGAAGGCGCAAGGTAAGTCGTCTGATCCATCTTCTGAAGAGGAATCGAAGCTATTCGGGCATGGGAACCCACGTGCTTGCCGTTTTCCAAGACGGAAAAGGGAGTATTCTACCGTGTATAATGTTGAAAACGTTTCCGTAACCTTATCGACTAGTCGTGTCAAGTTCTACGATCTTGTCTAGGAATTCCTATTCCTCGTATTCTACGTAAATCTCATTGATTTTCTGGTACATAATTGATTTTACGATCTTAGTTGAAACGACTGTAATCCTGTTTGCTAATTCTGATCGATTTTGTCAGTCGGAAGGTTTTAAGATGGGAAACCATATGGATGTTCATCAAGATCAATTCTGATCAATCATCGACTATTGAACTCTTGAATTGTAGTTCATAGAACAGGAACAAGTGTCCCCTATTTTCAGCTACTTTGCGTATCAATAAAGTTTTACTAAAATCGCGGGAACAGGGGATGAAATTCAAGTTTCAAGATGTAACGGAAAAGTTATAAAGGCAAGGTAAGCTCAGTGGAGTGTGAATAACATCTAGACCTTCTTCTCCTAATGGCACTGACTTGTCACCAAGTTGCTATCGAAAATTGCCACTCACTTTTGCGCATCTGTGCTCCTCGAAGTGCTTTTAAAATTACGAAATGTTAGACTTATTCGAGCATCGCTGCATCGCAACATTCTCGTCATTAAATCGGAATAGAATTAGCATAACTTATTAATAAAAATATCGTAATATTATTCCGAATAGATCGCGCGTCGTGAGATTTTCTTCAACTTCAACTATAAAATTGCCGATTCTGAAATGTTAGTGTGATTGGTAGATCGAAGTTTGCCTAATTTCATGGAAAGCAATATCATCCGTAATATCGTGACTTAATGCCACTTCCAGACTTTGGGAGTTTGAAGATTACTGCAGAATCATTCCGCTGGAATTTCCCTGCGTCTTGTACCCTTCTCCCTCCAACTCCCACATCCATGTTCTTTGATGCCGTTTGTATCTCATAGATGTGGAACGCTGGATATCGTTACGATTCCGTTTGTCAGGCAAGCGAAACTACGATTTAATTGGATGGCGGTTAACTCATGCGAATTATCATTCCTGGTGATTGAACGAGGTTTTGATCAACCTAAGTATCTTTAACCTTATGCTTTGCTTGATGAACATTCATCGGTGTTCTAATACGAATTGTACTTTGATTAGAACCTGAATACTCTCATTATTTCATTTTCAGCATCATCTGATAGTATTTTCTAGAATTCGATATATAGTATTATTAAATTTAATCAAATCAGTTTGCATTTTATTAAATATTACACACGCGAATATTCTAAACCAGATAAACCAGATGCGATCTTTGGATTGAAATCTGTCGGATTATAAAACATATACATCCATCAGTGTAGAGGAATTAAACGGAGGAATATACTCAACATGAACATCAAATCATGCGAACCACGTTACTCGCGAATTAATTTAACACCGGCATGTTTTGCAGAGGAACATTATACATATTGCAATATCTGTATATCCTCCTTTCGTATCATGATACCACAACGCTCAGATTTCGCACTAAAATGAATATTCCGGGAACATATTCCACATCTTATTTTATCACGAGTCGTTGTGAATGAGTACATATAATATCTTCAAAAAATACATAGTCCCTGAATAGAAATATCGAATTTCTCTTTACGAGTGATGGCCAAGATTGTAAAACATATCGCTATGGAAATCTATAAATCTTGACTACCTCGGGATATTTCTAGCATATCTCAAGCCAGATCAGCTGCATAATATCTTGCGTCAGTGCAATATCGTAGGATATAAAATGAGAGGGGAGATCAAGAAACATAAGGTCATCACCTCCCTGGTTTGACCTGGGGCTACCATCCCTCGTTCGGACACACGTTCTCGCTTTATGACACCTGTTTGCTGGCGTTGCTTCCCTCATTCTCTATCCATCTTCCTTTCTCATGGTTCACTAAACTTTCTTCCTTCATCCTTTGGAAACCCCTATGTCGGCACTACCAACCACACACAAAGAACAGTATATATCCTACTCTTCAGTAAGGATCGATAGGACATCACTGTTTCTGACACGTCAAAACTTCACGGAGAAATATTGGGATCTAGTTTCCAGGTTGCTAGAAGAGGAGCAAGTTATTCTGTCTATGTCTATTTTTCTTCCAGTATACTCATCCACCTTCTCTTTACGTGGAAAGAAGATACTTCAATCTCTTTTACCGATGATGAGGATGGGTTCCTTTCACCCCGGGATACAGGTTTTTCTACGTCAGTTTTAACTCTCTTTATATCGACCATCTGTCCTATTGGTTATATCATGAGGCCTGTCTACGATTGAAGACCTCCTGCACTTTCGTAGATTGAAAAGTACCCCCAGCGATTTATTCCGCTTAGCTGTCGTTCCTTGCCATTCCTGACCATCTATTGCTTCCTATTGGACGACATATCTCGGTTATACTTGCCCGGGTTTAAAGGGTTTTATGGTAGAATCTTTGTGAGAATTTTTGTTTCCATAAAAAATGTAATATGACGTTCACATAAAAGAAATACTTCGATGCCGTTTCCTCAGTTAATCACACGTGGGATGAAAACGCGTCCAACTATTTCTGCGACGAAAAGAGTATAGAATTATTTTAATGGTCCTTTTTATGACATCTGACTGTTTCTATCCGCTGACATGGAATTTAGAATGCCGAAATATCAGGAAGAGTGGAAAAGCGGTGTGCTTTTGTACAGCGTGTCACACGCGACAAATTGTCTGACGTTTCGACGGCGATCCAAACGCAGATTTATTGGTGCCCGATGTAAAAGCACTTGCAAAACGTGTACGTATTCGTACCGGTGTTTCTGAATTCCTGGCATTCCAATACCCAGCCATATACTTTTATCTACAAGTATTCAATCATTCTTTAAATTTAATACATTCAGGGAAAAGTTTCGCACAAAGAACGAAGAAAGCGTTCTTTACATCGTAGGTATTAACGGTGAAAAGAACCATTTTAATTATTACCAGGTTTTTCCAATAATAAAACCACTCCAAAATAAGACCATGGTCAAATATTTAAATTTCTAAATTTTTATATTTAAAAAATTTTAATTGAATATTTTCATTATTAATTACTGTTCCAAGAATAAGAGTTTTTATTATTTCTTGTTTTAATTCGCTTAAAACATGCGTATAAAAAATATATTAGTTTTATATATTTAAATATACAAACATTTCCTGTTGAATCAAACATCGGGGTAACCATTGAACAATAGTTAACGTTTCTTTATCATTGTCAACAATTCCGGTATTCTCCATCTTGGCCGATCTTACGTTAGATTGTCCTATATCCACTAGGATCGTTCTAGGAATGTTATTACAAGTCGTAATCCACAACGTGCAGAATATCAGGTTGGGAAAATGGCACACTAAAGCCGCCTTTAACCATCGTTCCTCTGGGAGTACTGTTACTTCTCCGACTCTATTCGATATCCTGGGAACGCATAGTTTTCACCCTCCTGCTCACTTTACCTCCACTTACTTGCGTTATTACCCTTTTTTCCATCGCGACGTGCTTAGACCATCGCACACTTTAAAACAATAATCATATGTCTTCAGGCCATTATACGATGCCATTAAATATAACTTATTGTAATGGCATTTTTATTGACCCAATATGGTTTCATTATCAAAACCATCGTGCTTGCTAGTCAACGGATTAACTTCATTTCTTCGTTATCCAAATGTGCTGCAATTCAATCCAATAGTTGTTTAAAGACTTTTTTCTCTTCACTGTCAAACTTCATTAAACTTCCATGTCGAAAGGTGCCAGTAGATTTTCCAGTGAACTCTTATCTTGATGACCTTCTACTTTTTCGTTAAGTGCTACAGTTGATATTAAAATTTTTATGAATATCTGTGGCACTCGAACGATTAATATATAAAAAAATTGGCAGAAATATATTTTATCTGTCGTAAATGAGGTTTTTTCTAACTCATCGGGGAACTGTTGGTTCGTAGAGGTCTAATAAGAGACAGAAGATAGATCACCGAGCGGCTGAGTACATCTCGCTGACCAACCATGTACTTTCCTTTTCTAAAGCTTCACCGAGAAGAAAAGTGGTCGTTGAAAGACATATTCCTCAAACGGTATACATTCAATGAATGCTACTTTCCTGCTGGATACTAAAGCAAAACTCTGCTTTCACTACAAGTATCAAACTCTTTGATGCTACCCGTTGACTTTATGGCTTTCCAAGTTTTCCACGATCGTATCGCTTTTGATATCAAAGTAACATTAAAGTACCTCAAGCAGTTTATCTGTGTCGTGGTATCATCTATTTATTCTCGGTTGACAGATCATCCTGTCATTTTCTCCTGCCTCGAAATCCGGTGCTTTTACTGATACAGAAATTCTGGCTTTCCATTAATACCTTTTAATTATAGTAGAATAAATCAATCGAACTATCTGGGATAGAATCATTAACTTTAGCTGCTAAGATTATTCGAAAATTGTGTCAAACTTATCTCGATACTATAATATTCTACTAATTCCTTGAGCTTCGAGGAAGAACGTGGGGAGCCGTGCTTTTCCTTTTAGATATATTTATCTTCATTCTAGCATTAAGAATTATGATTTGTCCACTCAGCCAGAAGATAAAGTCGTGAAATTGGGATTCAAGTGCATTGCACTCTTGCATTGTCGCAAAGTGAATTCAGATAGACGTGTACTTGAACGGAATTATGTTTCGTCGATAAAAGACTTCAATCTCTTGCCTCGTCATAGAAAAAGATAGATTCAAGCTGATAAGGAGATTGCCACTCGAGCACCTACATAACATTGTTATTTACTTATTTATTTATCGCAATTATACGACTGCAATTCAATAAAAGGATTTCTACGTAGTTCGAGATATAATAATGTTTGAGTAGATTTCACACTCGGAACAATTATTTTAATACTTTGGAATATAGATATATTTAATATTGAACAATGATATGATAATAAAACAGGTTTCTGATATTCATAAATGGGAGATATATGAAAACGAACTCAGAAAGATAAAGCAAGGATTCCGATATTCACTCAGAAAAAAATTATTAAAACATCTACTACAATCCCTGCGTTAGATATTAATTTTATTAAATTTTTATCGCTACTAGGAATATAATAATATTTTAAATTTTAAATTTAATATTTTAATTTTACACAATTTGGGAGTACAAGTTCAGAAAGGCAAACTGTTATAGAAAAAAGTGATATTACTTAGTAATTATGATTTTGTGATGGAATATGTCTTAATTGAGGACTTCATACTGTTGCATATTTTAACCCCAAAAGTATAAAAATTAAATTCAATGTCTTATAACACAGTTGAGAAAGGAGAAGACAAATATGCCATTTTCAGAAGTTCCATAGTTTCGGAAGATTTTCAGGCGCTGTATAAAACTTGAAATCTATGGAAGTTAATATCAAGAAGTCCCAGGGAATGGTAAATGGCGTCTTTAAACTAGGATATTGCTCTTCGATTCTCTTTCGGAGCTCTCGGACTTCATATTACTCATATCTCTTATGCAAACAAACAAATCAACTTTCACAACACTTATGTAATAACTATCTTCGTAATTGATTTAATATACTGCGGTGGGAAGCTGAGTAAAAATAACTTTTTAACCCAAACACTATTTCGTGACTTACAATATTAAGTTTTCTTGAAAATAGTTTTACTTCTGTGAATTTCGTATATTAACTCCGAGCTGGAATATAAAGTTGAATATGAAGGTTACAAACCGTTTACAGAAAGCATAAATGAATGAAACTGTGGGTTTTAGGGAACAGTGTTATAATTCATGAGATTCAATCTGTGTCACGGACGATGAGAAACCATATTCTTGTATGTGTGTGTGTCTGTGTGTCTGCGTTCCCGAAAATTTGAAATAATTTTGAACCATCGAGTTACGCAAAAAGTCCTAGTTTGAAAGTTTTGCTCGATGTGTAACCAGAAAACTTTTCGACACATGGTTCTTGTAATTATCTACGAAATTATGTTCTGGTAGCTCTTCATTAAATTATATAATATAAGTGATTTTCTTGTTCGATTTATATATTAATAATAAAAGGCAATTATAAAAGTCGTCTGCCTGTAACTGATATTCCGGAATTAAATTTGTAGATTTCAAAGGCTTTAAACTAATCAGTTTTACTGTGCGCTTTTATTTAACGAATGATAATTGAAATCCTTATAAATGTAGACGGAAGGAATGTGTCGAGAAATTCATGTCTTTCATCTACAGTCAATTAGTAGTAGAATAAATATAATTGTCTTTTCTCAAAGAATATCTCTTTATATTAAAAAATTGTATTTGAAGTGTGGGATGGGATTGAAAATGTTATAAATAATTATAGTTCCATGTAATTATGTAGAAGTGCCAAATAATATTTGATAATGTCATAAAATGATTGATTACAAAAAAGATCAGTCCTCGTTATTAGCCACTAATACGCAAAATTATTATCCAGCCTGCTTGAATATCGAAAAAGCTTTACGACAAATATTTCATCCTCCTCGTATTAACAATTTATGTGTCCAGAGACACTGCCGGTATTAATTCGCCTGTAAACGCGCGGAATTGCCTCGGTGTTCTGGCCAATAATCCGGTAATTCGATAATTGATTTATCATGTATTACGTCGGCCACGCGAAAGTAAGAGAAACGACGGATAAACGGTGTTAATTAAAACAAACACGATTGCAGATTTTACGATGGAACTTTTCACACCGCGCGTAACTAGCCAATTGAATTCGTTATCACGTAATGCCGATTGGGCTAAGTTACGACCTAATTTCGAGATAAAATTAGGGAAAATATTGCTCTCTATTTTTTTGGTTGAGTCATAAATAAGTTTCGTTCTTAAAATATAATGTATTCGTCAATAAAATTGCAAACGTGACACTACACTGTTAAATTTAGATTGAGAAATAATTTTTTTAGAGCCACTAAACCTTCATAGGATTCTCGATTATTATTTATAGTGTTATCAAAATAATGTAATGTAATACATTTCATATTATTTCGGAGATCCAAATAATAGTTGAAAAACAGTCAAAATGAATGCATTTCATCTATAACGAGTTTCGGATTACTTGATCATGATATTAGTTATGGAATGGAGAAATTAGGTTTCAGATTACACGGCTCACAAGAATTTTTCATTAAGCTCTTCATTTCCCTTGAACTGACAGAATTCTACACAGGATCAGTTTTAAATGCAGAAACGTTAAATTAATCCCGTAGACTGCGGAATTACGTTCTCCATTTCTACTTCAAACGGAGCTTCTTTGCAGACTCCGTGTAATTTTACCGAGCTTTAATCAGGACATTCTTACTTATCGGTGTAAAAAATATTTCTCTTACTATTTTCGTTGTTTGAATGAACTTGGATAGAGAGGATTGCTAAGATTTTATTAAGCTTTAGTTATTTAATTTTAGCAAGCTTATTAAGCCATTTATTTGGCGTTGTTTAATCGGCTTATCATAAAGATCGAAAATTATCATTATACCAGAAAAGTTAGGTTTACATTACAAGGTATTTGGAGACTTGTTACTTTTATTTCTGCATTACAGCGTGTATATTTCATTAAAAGATCAATAATCGATGTTCATTTTCCGCTTAACGAAATGTAAATTTAATCGCATAAATAATGAATGAATGTCCCGAAGAATCGTTAATAACTAAGGAGTCCATAAAGATATCTTGATGCAACAAAATGCATTCGAAAGAGCGGACTTTTCTCTATAAGATAACTGACGGACAAAAAAATCGCACTCTTCATTTTTCCGGAATTAAACTGTACACTCTTAAATACACTTTTATTATAATTTAATTTGTTAAATCGTATTGCTGATATTTTGTATCGTACATGAAACATCATCGTTGCTCTCAGTGTTCGTGAGTGTTCGTGAGTGTCAGCCTTGGGCAGTTTGTTTTACCTTCCAATTCGTTCCGCTATAAGGCAATCAAATTATCACGCTACTCTCGAGATTACTGAGCATCCTGGATTCTATAGATTCACCCTTGTCGTCCTCTTCAAAAGGTGAAAGAGTAAAGGTGGTACACTTCAGAGAGGAAACTTGGCTGGGTCACGGTACCTTTTATCGTTCTAATAGCTGCTTGTATTCGTATGCATTGTAAAGTTGACGGGATGAAGTTATTGGCTTCCAATAAACTCATCCGCCTTATCTTTTATCCAGGATATTCCTAAAATGAGGAAACTTCAAGCGTATATTTTAGTTAGTACTATCTGAAGGCCAGTCATATGAACACATGTTGAAGAAGTATTAGATCGAGGACGTAAAGCTACAAAGTAATGTATTTTAAATGAACTTCTTTAGGATACTTCGATACTTTTGTGACACAATGGTGTTTCCACGTCAAAAGAATATCTGTGATCCTACAGCGCATAATCATCGTCTAATTTAAAATATTTCTGAAATTTGGAAATTACATTCCAAGATATAAATCGTTAACTTAATATTACAAAAGAAAATTAATTGTTGTCTTAATACCGTGAGAGATTACTCCGAGCATTTTATTAAGTGCACCAAAAAATAATTTCATCTTTCTGGTTTGTTAACTTTGCACATTATTTGTTTGGGAAAAGAGTTTCACCTCATCTTTCCCTAAAGAGAGGATTGAAGAACTAGTTGCCAGATGGACAACTGTGGTATTTAATGAAAGAAGTTTTATAATTGGTTTACCGATAAAACTTTTCAAAGATTAAATTCTGTCTTTTTAGAAGCACGTCGTTACATTTCCGTGCCCGTAATATTTGATGTACTGATGTTAACAGATTGAACTTAAAATGATATAAAGTATGGAGAACCATTTTAACCGTCTCGTGTACTTTAAAGACCTAGCCTGTTATCATTCTTCTTTTTTTTAATAACATAACTTTGCCATTAAATATTCAGTACTTAATTACATGTTCTTAGGAATACCCTGTACATAATTTCGTCTAGTTTATTTGAAATATGTTAAAATTAAAAATCAATTGGTAAATACTAGTTTCTGATCATCGAGTTCGAGTACAGGATAAGCGTCAAAGACATCGCTTAAATTCATTCCCGAGTAAATAGCGATTGAAGGTACAACATGAATACTAGAAAAATCCCTAAAATGATTGAAACATCAAAGCCTGGGAAAGAAGCATTTTGCTTTTAACAGAAGAGCATTTATATTCGCATGAATCACCTATTGCAGATTTCAAGCGTGGAACTATATTCCTCTTTTTTCGCCATCGCTAGTTTTTCAAGAGTTTCCATATCACAAAATCTTTTATATTTTCACTGTGGATGAAAAAGTACCCTTTCTACAGTGTTTCATTGGCACGAGCGAGTAAATTAAATTAAACCTATTCAAAAGGACTGGCAATCGATTTTACCGGTCTTTCAAAGAATCCCTTCATTGTTTCTTTTTTAATCGATGAGGAAACCGTTTACAGCAGTATACTATGTTGTTCGGCTTTTGTTCGAAATGAAACAATACCCACTGAAGGACCACCAACAGAGAAACCCCGTAAATGATGAAATTTCAAAATGCACCGCATGACTTTCTACGTCAATGTAATTCACAATGGGACATTAAATTTTACGTGAAGCTCTTCACGTCATCATAGCATTATTGCTGAATATGGAAGCACGAAACGGAATTGCGCAGCACATTTTTCCGCCACATTTATTCTCCAGTATAATCTGTACTGATATATTTATGTGGGAATTAAGTGTTGTAAGATTTGAGCGGTATCGAAAATCGAACATGTTCATTTTCAAGCCTTTAAGGGGTTATTTACAGATCAGTAATTACCAATCGAACATATAGGGCATGATATAGGCTACTGGTAATTTCTCCCTAGTTTCTGTTCCCATCAACGAACACTTGATCCTTGATTCCCTCTCCTTGCTTGATTCAATTTCCCTGAAACCACAGTGATGTATTGCAGCTATATCGAATTACAGTATCCTCCTCAGCAGCCTCAACAATTATTTATTGACTTTAATCTCAATGTATATGGGTTACGATTTAATATCACAACAATCGGTTAACAAAAACAGAAGTTCGTTATAATTACTTTCATAAATCGATTTATGGCAGTTTAATGATGAGATTAGTACTTAAGATGTTTAGCTTAATATTTAGAGGGAACTATAATTTAAGAGGCTAACACTTTGGATTAATTAAATTCTAATTAAATTGGCAGCACCGATTTTATCAAGATTTATGGCACTCTTTACTGCAAACAGATAAATAATATCCTGTTCTATTAGGAATTTCAAATTTAATTCGTTACCTTTGTAATTACTTTGCGACTCACATTTAAGACGTAGTATACTTTAACTTCAGATAATGAAACTGAATAAAAGTTACAATCTTTTAATGATAACAGATTGGTTCGTTGTACTTCGCGATTTTTTCTCCGAAAATACGGAACAACATTTGACTGGAAGTAACGCGAGGGTAATATTCCTGAGGAATAGCAGTCCCATAGTTAATAAATAAACCAAAGTAGCGGAAAGCAATGTATTCAGGATGGAGTGTGATAAGAGGAATATAGGGGGTAACTATAGGAGATTCAAGGTGCATCGATCTGCCAATTGTATTGGCAGAAGCCGAGTAATCGGGATGGAGTCAATAATCCATGATCCGCTCAGCCTGGGAACCAGTCTACCCAACGTGTAATTGGGATCAGTGCTTATCTGTTGGCGCACACCGGGGTTTCTACCACTCACCATCACCCTCATCCTCCATTCCCATCCTCGTCCTATTCCCTTTTCGACTCCTTTACACCATTCGTATATATCTACCACCGTAGACCCCCATATAACGCGAGTTCTTACAACGCGAATCCCTCTAACGCGCCAAAGATATTGCGACTGCTGTATTCATATAACGCAATCTTGAAATGAATGAAAGAAATCAGCTTTTATTTATTTTTAAAATACTGTCCTATTTGATAAAACGTGGAAAATCAAAGTTCCCATAGCAATAATCAATTTTTAGTGTAATCCTAATTAAAATTCGTTAAATTCGATATGGATTGGTCGATGATATATTTAGTTGATAATATAGAATATGTTTCAACTGTTTTAAGAAACGATGTAGAGTCTGAAACTCTACGGTGTTGAAGGAGATCTGAATTAATTCATGTACTTTTTTGTAATTTGTTTATCTTCTTCAGTTACTGACCCTCTGAAATAATTTAGATGTATGTGAAAGGAATGGATGATTTATAATATAATACTTTTATGTTTCAGAGGGACCGAACTTCACTACACCAATAACAAACATAACAGCACCAGTGGGAAGAGACGCAGTCCTGGCTTGCGTTGTTGCAAACCTTTCTAACTACAAGGTGAACTCTTCTCAAACTCTATATAACTCTAACCCCGTCTCTCTAATAAAATTATCTCACGTACACCAGGTCATGAAGCTTTAACAAGCAAACGTAAACTTTCAAAATGAAATGTAATAAAAACTTTTTAGAGTTCCCACCCTCGTTGACCGTTCGGTGCTTTGTCGCGCAAACGTTTATAGAGCATACAGATTTAGATCGTATGAATTTAATGCAAATCGTTATGAAGGAATTACGATTCGCAGGAGAAAAGTTCGAACGGAACGTGTTAGGGTTAACTGTGATTTACTGATAAACAAGATTTAATCCAGTTGTTGGTATGACCCATTATAGTAGATGAACCCACGTAGGCTTGATTGTCTAGAAATGCATTAAGCGAGCTGCTACGTGCTTCACACGGAGCCAAATGGATTCCACGATGTGACAAACATTTTTCATCGTGAATTCGCAAACTTTGCCGAATTAAAGTACGTTCGTCACGAGTTAGTATTTTCTTCGATATCCCTACGTGATCAATGAAATGTTAGCAATTCAGGGACATCGAGTGACCAGTAAATCTGCCATTAAGAATTATTTATATTTCTCTTTGAAAAATTTTATTACAGTAATATCATTATTAAGATTCTTTATCGTCAAATTTTATGCAGGAAGCTCCAAAAGCTTTCGGGCCAAGGGTGTTAAAGTAGTAATAGAATCAAACAGTAATTTTTATTTGTCAATATAAATATCCTTTATTTCAATACATTTTTCAAAATGGCTTATTAACTTTTCTATGCCACTGAAAAAATAATCTTAATTCTTGTTCTTAAGTTGGTCCCAAACTGCACGTGCGTGTCGGAAAGTTTTGGAGCTTACTACGTGAGTTCATCTGATATTAATAAAAAGTAGTCTTCCGAAATATCTTATGAAAATCCCGAAGAGCTTAGCAACAGATTTTGAAGTAAAGCTCTGGAATGTACCGAAATTGTTGGTATTTTTGTAAAGTACACCACTGTTAGCTTAATAGTTAAAGGGTTAGAGAATGATACTGTGTTGGAATGATTATCCGGATAATTGCCAAGTCTGTTGGAAGGATAAGGTGAAAAAGGAAGGAGGATAGGGTGATGAGTCGTGGAAGGTGGAAAAGGCGATGGCATATCCTGGGATGAGCCAGCCAGACGTAGACTTAGCTTAAGTGCGTCAGTTTAAGCTCGGGTATTGCACAGTCACGGTTCATGGTTACACGTTTCCTACCCTGTCCATTCTGCCCTTTAAAATATCCTCGAGAACCCTGATGACACTTTACACCCGGCTGGAAAATGTCCTGCACCTTTCCTTATTTGGCATATTACACCGCTTATTCATTACGTAAACTGTTTTCTGGAAAATAGCCAAATCAAGGAGTTAACGAAATTTCACGTGATATTATTATCCACTAAAACTCAAGCCTGTTGATAATAATCTCTATCATTTTTCGATAAAACGATTTATAGTTTAAAATCAATGGTTACGATTACCATTTACACTTAACGTAACTTCCCAATATATTCTCAGATTATAAAAAGGCGTTTATATTAATCGTAGATAAATATACATAGATATATGAATTGAAATTATGCAAAAAATAGAGTGCAAACATTACGTATATATTTTCATATATTCATATGAACTTTGAAGGTCCTCATGGAACAATATAGCTGACTAATATTCTCCATCAAAGATGTATGCATTTGTAATTAGTTATTTGTGGCGGCATTCATATTACAGTTTAATTAATTAAATTAAAGACTAAATGCTTTGAATGCTGTTCGCCGCGTGACGCAGGAAGTTCCCCCGAGAAATATATTAGCAGGAAATTACAGGCCGTCGGCACTTCGCATGCAAATAAGTAAGCCATTGGACTCAATGCATCAAAAGTTCACGCAGCTGGGCTTAACACCGTCATCATGTTGTTTTGTAACATTTAAAGTGAGTGGAAAAAGTATTCAAACAGCAGAAAATTTTTACAAAAACCTCGTAGCACCTTGTATTCATAATTTCAACGTATATCATATATGTGTTTAACAGTTCATTAATGAAATTTATTTGTAAAACAATTCGAGAATTACGATGAGTGATAATTGTAAAAATTGTAAAAATGTCTAGTTAATCGTAAAATAGGCTGTTGACACTTTGCGTGCAGTCGAATATTGCGAAAGCATTCTGGACGATTTATCAAAGTTCGTGCGACCAAGCTTACCTTTCGCCATCAAACCCTCAACCGTTAACGCCATCCATTAACTGCATTTATATGCGTGATAATAGATACAGCACAACAGTGATTTATGAATAAAACATTAAACGGCATGATTGCAACTCGTTCGTCCGGGGTTAGATACCAAATCTTTGAAGTCACTCACTCGACTATCCATATCTTTCCTTTCATTTTCACGTTCATTTTAATAACAATTATAAAAGTTCACGCAATGATTACCACCCTTTTCAGTACATTTAACTAATAACTTCGTAACTATTCCCACGTAATGCACCTTCGTTAGAATCACATTTTAATACATTCACGTAACACGATTTCCTTTTAACACGAACAAAATTAGTCTATAAACGGCTAATGATTTTTTGTTAGAATACGCCGCAGTGAAAGGGTTAAGTATTCTTCATAGGACAGAGGACATAGCCGAACTATAATAATCGTTCTAGCGAGGTTAATATTAGGTGGTCCAATTTAGCGGGTGGGAACTTTCACGCGAAATCACCCATTCACTGGAGGAGGTAGTTAAGAGGGCTCAAGGGTGAGAAGGGTCTCACCTTTGGCCTATGTCGGGTGATGTAGGGTCTTTCGGTGTTGGTACACATTGATGTTACTCAGAACGAGATTTACATATGAGGCTAGCATTAGCCGGTGGCTGTAACACATGCACCGAGAATGGAAGATAACGGTCTCCGCAGAGAATAGCCTTGCTTGTGCCGGTGTGGGTTCCGACAACGGTACCATGCAATCGCGTATCTGTAATAACGTCCCGTGTAAGACATAATTATATATTGCGCCTGGTATTATTGCCGTATTTGTACTCAGACCGTCTGAGGTCAGTTGATAGCGCAATAATTGTCTCCGAGTGATAGAACCCCTTCATTGCTCCGCTAAAACTTCACATTTGTGGTTTAGTTATTTCAGTGCTTCCTCAACTTTGCGCCACAACTTTGATAGTAGTCTGTAATGAAGAATTTTAATGGTGCTAGTTGATTAGCTACTCCCTTTGATCTATTATTTATTTTTCTGAATTTTTTCCTGTTTTACTTTAGTGTGGTGATTTATATCGCTTATAGTGGGAATATGTTTTATGAGGAACGCAGAATTTTCGACTACTTTTAGTACTAGGATTAGCAAGAAATTTATAATCTGCTATGCTGGTTATACATCGGATACAATCCCTAATTTCAGATTGGATTCTAACAAGTATTACAGCTTTTTGCTGGATCCTATTATGTATGCATAGTAGAACTTTGCGTCTAGTTCCCACCAAATCTGTAGCTTAATTTGTGTAATATGTATACCGTGCAGGATTTATGAGGAAGTTGTGACTCATGCATTACGGGCACATTAAACACCAAGAGTGTATTGATTTAACAATACGGTTTACTTAGAAAACGAAATCGGCAAAACATAAAATCAACGTAGAACATATTTAAAGATCACCTGCCATCGATTTGGACCATCCAACAGCAAAATTAATGACTTTGATTTTTTGACGATTTTTGAAGGTATACACTTCGTCATATACTTCTATGCAGTGGGAGTAACAAAATTAAGAGCTATGCTATTCCATTATTATTATTATTATTAATCTCAAGTTTGAAATTCAGTTGTATATTACGATATATAGTGAATACAAAAAAATTTGCGACAGGCCCCACGTTGTGAACTCGGGGACGTCTTGACCCCGACTGAGGGTAAGGGATGCAGCGGGGAGAGGTATAGGTGTTGGGGTAGGTCAGTAATTCGGCGGCAAGCGCCGCAGTTTAAAGGGACATAGGTAATGCAACATGGCTGCACTTCCACAGTCGGGGTCGCGACGTCCCCGACTCCACAACGTGGGGGCTGTCGCAAATTTTTTTGTACTATCTATATATTTATTTATTTTTTAATATGTGATTAAAATTCGAACTTCATATTAATAAATTAATAATAATGGAGTAGCATATCTCCTAACCTTGTTGCAAGTTATATTAAGAATATGTTTAGGCATCTTCTACCATCGATCTGGACCAGTTAGGATCGAAATTAGAGACTTTGATTTTTTGACAATTTTTGAAGGTATACCCCTTCACATTTTTGCGATTTGGAGTCGACCTATTTTTGGCCCAAAAAAATTTTTTAACCACTTTTTCCGACCCAAAATCATCATAGAATATGTTTATACATCATATACCATCGATTCGGACCATCTAGGAGCGATTTTGGCGACTTTCAATTTTTGAGAATTTTTGAAGGTATACCCCTTCACATTTTTGCGATTTTGGGTCGACCCATTTTTGGCCCAAAAAAATTTTTTAACCACTTCTTCCGACCCAAAATCATCATAGAATATGTTTATACATCATATACCATCGATTCGGACCATCTAGGAGCGATTTTGGCGACTTTCAATTTTTGAGAATTTTTGAAGGTATACCCCTTCACATTTTTGCGATTTTGGGTCGACCCATTTTTGGCCCAAAAAAATTTTTTAACCACTTCTTCCGACCCAAAATCATCATAGAATATGTTTATACATCATATACCATCGATTTGGACCATCTAGGAGCGATTTTGGCGACTTTCAATTTTTGAGAATTTTTGAAGGTATACCCCTTCACATTTTTGCGATTTTGGGTCGACCCATTTTTGGCCCAAAAAAATTTTTTAACCACTTTTTCCGACCCAAAATCATCATAGAATATGTTTATACATCATATACCATCGATTCGGACCATCTAGGAGCGATTTTGGCGACTTTCAATTTTTGAGAATTTTTGAAGGTATACCCCTTCACATTTTTGCGATTTTGGGTCGACCCATTTTTGGCCCAAAAAAATTTTTTAACCACTTCTTCCGACCCAAAATCATCATAGAATATGTTTATACATCATATACCATCGATTCGGACCATCTAGGAGCGATTTTGGCGACTTTCAATTTTTGAGAATTTTTGAAGGTATACCCCTTCACATTTTTGCGATTTTGGGTCGACCCATTTTTGGCCCAAAAAAATTTTTTAACCACTTCTTCCGACCCAAAATCATCATAGAATATGTTTATACATCATATACCATCGATTTGGACCATCTAGGAGCGATTTTGGCGACTTTCAATTTTTGAGAATTTTTGAAGGTATACCCCTTCACATTTTTGCGATTTTGGGTCGACCCATTTTTGGCCCAAAAAAATTTTTTAACCACTTTTTCCGACCCAAAATCATCATAGAATATGTTTATACATCATATACCATCGATTCGGACCATCTAGGAGCGATTTTGGCGACTTTCAATTTTTGAGAATTTTTGAAGGTATACCCCTTCACATTTTTGCGATTTTGGGTCGACCCATTTTTGGCCCAAAAAAATTTTTTAACCACTTCTTCCGACCCAAAATCATCATAGAATATGTTTATACATCATATACCATCGATTTGGACCATCTAGGAGCGATTTTGGCGACTTTCAATTTTTGAGAATTTTTGAAGGTATACCCCTTCACATTTTTGCGATTTTGGGTCGACCCATTTTTGGCCCAAAAAAATTTTTTAACCACTTCTTCCGACCCAAAATCATCATAGAATATGTTTATACATCATATACCATCGATTCGGACCATCTAGGAGCGATTTTGGCGACTTTCAATTTTTGAGAATTTTTGAAGGTATACCCCTTCACATTTTTGCGATTTTGGGTCGACCCATTTTTGGCCCAAAAAAATTTTTTAACCACTTCTTCCGACCCAAAATCATCATAGAATATGTTTATACATCATATACCATCGATTTGGACCATCTAGGAGCGATTTTGGCGACTTTCAATTTTTGAGAATTTTTGAAGGTATACCCCTTCACATTTTTGCGATTTTGGGTCGACCCATTTTTGGCCCAAAAAAATTTTTTAACCACTTCTTCCGACCCAAAATCATCATAGAATATGTTTATACATCATATACCATCGATTTGGACCATCTGGGAGCGATTTTGGCGACTTTCAATTTTTGAGAATTTTTGAAGGTATACCCCTTCACATTTTTGCGATTTTGGGTCGACCCATTTTTGGCCCAAAAAAATTTTTTAACCACTTCTTCCGACCCAAAATCATCATAGAATATGTTTATACATCATATACCATCGATTTGGACCATCTAGGAGCGATTTCGGCGACTTTTAATTTTTGACAATTTTTTGAAGGTGTGTCCTAGTTTACGTCCTATCTGTGAGTTAAACGTTAATAATATCGTGGTCCTTCACATTCTCGAATGAATATATAATACTTGAGAAATGGTATTTGAAATACGTCGAGAAAATCACCAGAAAATTGTTCGAACACCATAGAACCCTCCGGCGAAATGAGAATTGCAAATATATGAGACGTCCATTCAGAAGTTACCACCACCTTTTTCAGTGGCTCAATAAGATTGATTATTTTTTATATAGATACTCGGCGAAGACCACCGAGGAAAGGGTGTATCAAATTGTCCGAGATTTAAAGTGGCGTCACAAATCGGGGATGATAAATTACCTTGAATTCGGGGTTAGAGAAGACTCCCGATTAAATGGATCGAGTGATATATCCTACAATAAATGATACATTTTTAAGCGATACAATAAAAGAGTATCATATCGATAACCGAACTCCTTTACGAAGTCAAATCATCTTTAATATTCAATAAATATGATACAGAAATAAATCCTCAGAAATCAATTCGCATTTTCACGATTAAATCAATAGTGAGCTACAAGATCACAAGGTGTTATCAGAATTTTGTTGTTTAAAAATCATTTAAAATTTATATGACTTTTTATAAACTTACGAGAATATGATATACTATCAATCGAGCGGTTTGAACCCTTTTTTATAGTACACTATAGGTCCTCCGGGAGACCAGCAATGTTACTTATTACCTTCGATAGAAATACCATCATAGCCAAGCTCGTTTAGATTTCACTTGAACCGTAGATTCTAACCCAAATGGAACATCAATTATCGGATTTACGATATGTATTCTACAGTCCAGTATAGGGCCAATAGATATAACTGTACTATAGATCATAGACCATAGTCCCATCTTTGCTCTAACGATTCACAGTCCATTTAAACTGGAGGTTAATGCCACATTTAATTAAAGGTCCGAACCAAATAACTATATTGCTTCGCTTCATCTCTCGCAATCAATATCGATGTATTCTATTTAAGTGCCTGACTGATAAAACCTAATGATGAACGACATCAGCATAAAGAAGAGGAACGTAAAAGTAACAATTCTTGAAATCATAGGAATATAAAAGCCAGAGAAGCAATGTATACATTCATGAAATTACATGGCTGGCATAAAATTCTATTGAAAAGAAGGACGTCAAATCCTTTTGAGCTTAACGAAGTCAGGCTTTTCGCTCGCGGTAGAGAAAGTTGAATGTACTCGCAAGAGTACTAGGGACATTTTCACGGATCTCTTAAAGTCGAACGAGCTTGTTTGGGGTGGTTACTTGCCAGCCATCACGTTGGCTTAGGTACGTTTATAGCACGGACGCGGATTCTATGACCGTGTTACAAGAAACTACTGGTGGACAATGACTCTTAGGAAACGGGAGCCTATAAAAGTACTGGAAGAGGGAATCCATTAAAGTATTTAGGATATAATTTTGAAATAATCAGTTATGATTTCCTTGCGGTACCAAGAATTGGGCTGCTCATCTGAAATATGATTCCTTCGACTTTTCGAGTAGGAAGCTTGCCAAAATAAGATCTTCCAAGTTTCGACAAGCAATGATGCGAGACCAAGAATCGAATTGTATCCAATTCGCACATATATAATATAATAAGGTGTATGGTTTCTAGCTTAATGCCGGATCTTAATCGTAAAAGATAATTGTTTCTGGCACGCGAAGCTCAGATAAACATCAGGAGTCCGTTACACCATGTTGGCTAACATCCGACTTGTTATCGTTTCTGCTTGGACCCATTTTACTCATGAACTGGCAAATTTTGCTGAGCTTTGTCGTGCCAAAAACGTATCGATAATTGTAGCCAACGGCACAAGGAATTATATGAATCGGGACCCGCCCATTTCTTTCATTTTTCCGATGATAATAACCCTGTTAATACCTGGGCAATCAGAGACGTATTTATACTTCTAGTCTGCCACGAATAGAGTGAAATTATTAGGATATAACTATGAAATAAAGGTATTACGAGAAAGGTAAACAAACCGAGAATTCTGACTTGAATTAGAGACATTGAAAGCAAGATATATGGTCGACGGTAAAATACAGTGCAAACGATTAAACCGAGTATACAGGTGATCAACGGTGTCTAATATTTACTATCGATTTCCCGTATCGGTTACTAGCTGCATGTTAAACGACAGGAACAATTGGTAATTGCTTTCACGTCACGGATATTTGCTCGTGAATAATTAATGGGATTCCCTTACTGGCTGCGTGCACGGATTTAGATATTTCAAGATAACGTGACGCAAACAGAAACTTAATCCCTTAAGCATTATCCGCAAATTTCGTTGTTATTCAATGCAACCGATAATATGTGCCGCTTCGTATATTCATTAGATGCAAATGTTGCAGCTTAAATCTAAGATGGCCAATAATACAGGTGCAACGTAAACTGATATTAAAAAATGACTAACATCATCGAGTACTTGAGATATTTCGTATTGAAAAAGTACACTGACAATTTCATGCTTCAAGAATTTACTTCTTACGGTATAATTTGAGAGGCAAAGCATTCTTCTGTAACACAAGCAGGGTTAATGTTGCGATTAAGTAACGTTTGATTAATTACAATCTGAATTACGGGCTGGGCGAAGTAACGTATTCGTTGTAATGGATCATGTATCTAGATACTTGTTTAATGCGAGCTTGTAACCATAAGGGATACGTGGAACACAATGAATGGATGTTAGAAGCGACTAATGGTCACTCCGTGGACCCTCTTCCAGTCGAAATCTGTTCTGCAAGCTTGCTTCTCGGCAACGTCCCAATACCCTAATTATTCTTGGTCCGTTAAACCCGTTTAGTACTTCGATTTGGCAACCCCCGCTACTTTTTGATCCCCACGTCCCACATGTATTTTACACGTATACGTAAAATAATAAATATCTCCCCGAGACCACTTTTGTAGTTGTCTATAAAAATGATATTACGATTACTGAAAAGTAATTAATTATTTTGGAATACTTAACTCGATTATACTTTATAAAATAATTACGCGCGATATAACCTCGTAATTGTATGCTCTACTTATAACGTAGAGCTTTTTAAATATTCGATATAATTTTTAATTCATTCGGGTGAATCTATAGAATTGATTTAATTTTTTTAATAGAGGAATTTATAGCAATCATCTAATAGAATAATGTTTAATATGAAGAAATACATGGAGTTTTATAAAATATGCAAGAAATTAATTGATTAACTTGTCAGTTTCCTTAGGAAGTGAAATGTCTGATCAATGTTGGCATGTTCTACTTACTCTACTGATATCCATGTCCGCATATTTCAATATCATTTGACCTTTCATATATGAAATATATCTCATATTTACAGTCAGACTTTTTCTTGTAGCCTGAAGCATTCTCAGAAATATTGGTTTTAATCCTCTGTCCAATCAGCTGTGCAGGATTTCGTTTATAAATCTATATCTCCCAAAGTTTTTCGAAAACAACCATGTCATACGCGGTTGCTTGTATTAATATTGACTCTACAATTCATTTCAATGCTTCTCTTGTCTGTGATTAAAAAAAAGCCCAAATCGATTGGATGTTAAACTGTACAGCTTTTACTGAAGAACCGATTAATTTGTAACAAATTTAGCGGCGGTGTTTATTTAAAAAAGAACCTATGTATTTATCAGTACCGCGTAAACTGACCGGGAATGATACATTCGTTTGACGGGCCTGGCTCAATGAAGGAAAATCAATTCCCCCCGAAAACACGGCGTTTAACAATACTCCTAGTAAATTAAATAGTGGTGACACGAAAATGAAATGCGACGGTTAAATGGGGTGAGTGTTATATTTCCAATGTAATGGAGAAAATTGCTGCGGGTTATCCATTTTACTGATTGTGTTGTTGACTGTCCGGTCCAATAAACATATTTCCTGTGCCAGTTACACGTTTTATTTACAGTCCAAATAATACTTAAGTGATCCCTGTGTTCAACTGCAAGTATTGAAACAAGTTGTTTTTTTTGTGCGCTGGAGAAGCTTTTTAATTGCGAGCGTTATTGTTGCTGTTAATACAGGAAACGTAGTAGAACACACAGTTTTACGAGGAAGAATGTAATGCACTGGTTGGCAAACTTTCAAGATTGCTATAACATTACTTTGCGATTGCCGGATTCCCGATATTTCCTGGATCATAGTTGGTAGAAGATAACGGACTACCCTTGTTCTGATATTCTGCCTAAAATTATTGAAACCGGCAAGAAATGATATACTTTTGCTGGAGTTTTTCGATATTTAATTAGAGAATCTGATTCTTCCTAAATGTGCCTCCTGGATTTAATTCTGAGTTCATTTAAGGTTTATTGATATCGATTAATGGCAATTTTTTATTACTATGTGAACCATTTCCAAAGTAAATTTTTCAAAGTAATATAGCTACATTCTTTCTTTAAACTTTAATAAAACGTTTCATACATATCGAAGATTATTATGCCTTGTAAATTAAATCAGTAGATTATAAAAAGATGAATAGTTGAAATCATAAAAATTTTAATATTTCGAACTCTTACTATAAAAAGTTAATATCGAGGCATAAGTTTACGGGTATAATAACTGCTTTCTACGTGGTGGCTTCAGCCTCTTACTGATATATTCACCGAGACTTCATCTTCCTTTTATAATTGCTAAGAATATTAATAACCGCGAAGCTTCGAGGAAAGGAAGTGCTTCGCATTTATTAATCGACAACATGACGACGTAGGATTCTTTCTCACTTGGTTTTAGGTTGGTACGCGAAACCCTGTACTTTCGTACCGCAGTCATTTTTTTTCCCTCCCATTACTCTGTCGCAGTACAACGATGCGCTTTTACCTCGTGGCAATTCGTTCTTACTTCCACGAACACGTTGTCCTCCCATTTCATCGGGGATCGTAATTCTTCGAAATGAGAAATCAGCCCCGGTAAGACATCAACAGGTTTATTACTCTTCTTTTTTAAGGACATTCTTTCCTGTTACGACGAATAATCGTTATTAAATGTGACGCTATTAATTACGCGAATTATACTCCCTAACTCGCGATACCCTGGTACCAGTAGTAAAGATATGCATTTAGACCCGGCGACGAATGCAGAGAGATATAAATGCAAAAATGTCTAACAACGAGAAAAGAACAGTAAAACTCGAATTATACGTAAGAACGTAGCTTTATCAGTGAAGACTTGGACTCACAATCCCTTTCAGCGGACTTTCTGAAAGGTTACATTTAATCGCTGGTAAGCTGGAAAATGGAAAGTAAAGCTTAAGATATTAACGCTCTCTTGTTTCCTTCTATGAAAGGGGGATAAGTAAACGAGGTAGGAATGAGGAAATCAGGAATAGTCCCCGGAGGACTTTATGGAAAATACAGTATGGGATTAATTGGAAATGCATTATCCTCGTACTAAATAAATCCGTCGATAAAGCTACCACTAATACCTTAATCAAAGTTTCAGCTCCCTTTGCAGCACGAGATCCTAGTTTCCTTTGAACGGAGGAATATGCAAATTAGACGAGGGGGGCACTTAAGTAAAAACGGTACACCTGAAATGCCTCCACGCAAAATGAATGCTTTTTAATTAGACGAAAGCTAGAATTTACAAACGTGACGTGCCCGAATGAACTTTCAACTTAGAAGCTTATTATGCAGAGCAACCCGGCCAGCTGAGCATAGAATTAGATTCCTGATTTCAGGCTAAATATTCTATCACCTATATTATTTTTAATCAACAGCCATTTTTAAAAATAGTCGTAACTGTTTTCGAATTTTCTCCAAAAACTGAGTTTCAAATTAGACCCCTCTTCATATACGATTATACGTTTTTTCATATACAAGATGGAGTTAACCGAAAGTGAAATATGGCTGCTTCCTAATCAGACGACGTCCCGGCTTCGAATCCCTGGCGGATCATTTTTTATGTTCTCAACTATTTTTGTTTCACAAAGTGATAAAGTTTACGGCTATTTTTGTCAGCTAAGGTGGTACTTCTGTATATATTACAGTTCTATCAACTTTCGTGGCAAACAAACTCGGTCACGCCGAGCACCCTGCTTGTTAGATCTGGTTGAGGTAAATCGTCCTCTGTACCTTACACCGCACCATATAAATGGGACTAAACTGAACCATTACCCCGATTGCAGTATTTAGTTCGAAAGAACATTTAAAGGAATGGTTCCAGGAATAGGTACCATCTTGTATATCTCCAGTTCTATAGCTTTCTTACTGATCTTTATTTACGAGCTATGCTTCGCGTTCAGTCAAGGTAATTGCAGTGTGGCTGCAAGAATTCACCCGACAAAGTCTCTTTCTTAAAGACTCGCAGCAAATTTCTGCGTTTCCCCAGAAAATCTTCTCTTTAATCATTCCTCAAACCAGCCCCTTTTTTGCTTCCTTCCTGATTGTCTTCTATTACTTATCTATACTACCATTTACTTGAATCTTTTTATTTACTTTTATTCGCTATGATCAATGGAACAGTTTCCGGAACGATGAGTAAGGATATCTGAACTAATCTACGACATTGGTGATGTTAAAAATCCTTATATATTGTTCCATACTTTTATGAGGTTTCCTAAATAATCACGTGTTATTTAATATGTGCTTCACATGGAATGTAATCGTCGCGAGATAAGGAAGTAAAATATATACATTTATTAAAAATGATTTTTAACCCACGAATGAAGAAGGAATTTCTGTGACACATTAACGTGGGAATATGAGGTCCTCCAAATAAAGGAAATCACGGAAAACGAATAAAGAACTTGGTGTTATTTAATAATTAAGATTGAAACAGAAATTTCATATTTTAAAATGCACTCTCAACCAAATCAGCCACACTCCTTCGTTCGTCGAATTAAAAGCTTTATTCAAAAGCCGATTAAAAGCTTTTATGTTATATACAGAGACAATCTTCCAATCTAGAATCTATTTATTATCAACATCTTTCAACATCATTATTATAGCACCACTGGAAGTTTTACATATTAACCGGAATTGTAAATATATTAATTGCAAGATGCACTGATAAAAAGTGACTTAGACCACTTTCATAATCAGCGGCACATAAATAAAATCAATTAGAAATACGCAGCATACGTAGCCGTGAATGGTAGACGTAAAACAGTTTAAGAATAATATTGGATTAGGGGCATCGGTTTCGGGGGTTTTGCGAGTCCGACTGAACTGCGGAATGCTACAAGAAGAGCAGTTGTTGATCGTGTACAAGGCTAATACGTTCGTCGTATTTAATCAAGCGTCAAACGAGCATGCAGCCGCTGTGTTAGCTGATCGTCACATTCACTGATTCATCCTCCGTCCTGTGTGATCACGAGTCCGGTTAAAATTGGGCCGTTTCAGAGGTACCTGAATTCCTGAATCCCTGAATTCCATCTCATTCGCCCCTTCCACATTCTCACTGTGACAATACGCTCCTAAACTTGTTGTCAGGGAGTTGGACTCTAACAATTAATTTACTTTGCTTACCATTTTATTAACTTAACACGTTGTAGACGGTAGGCTGCATCCTTAAAAAAAGGATTTGATGGAAGGAATAAATTAATTGATTTATTTGTGTCCATTGTAAAACATGAAACGCGAGAAATATGACCTGCGATGATAAGACCAGGTCTCAGAGGATACAAAACGTATAAAATCTGTGGGAATATATTTTTATTACGCCGTTTTGGATGCATGAAATAAGAACCAATTATCTGTGGAAGCTTTGATATCATATCGTAAACACTTGGAGCGCTTTATTTCCTTGATCTTGAATAAAAGCGATATTTCGAACGATAACATCAGGTACCTAATGCGTATGGAATGGTATCGGATAATATTGTGGATGCATCTGGAAAAATGAGATAACATTTTCTTTAAAAGTAGGTTATGTCTATTACAGCGTGGGCTGGCTTCAGAAGGATCGTTTGGAGCGACTATTTTGAGACTTTTATTACAGTGACCTCGTGCCTCACGTAGATTATGATGTGAACGTGGAATGCAACTGACGTTTTCCGCGTATGAAATCGTGCTTGGAACCCTGACGGGCTACTATTCTATTCGGCCACCATCGTGGTCTTATTTGCGACTACGTTCTTCCTTGTTCCTTCTACTTTAAATATATTATGTGTTATGTTCGTGTAATATATTTGGTATACATGGCGAACAAAAGTATGGCTTGCAAATGTTATCAGTATGCTTCGTCTACTTCTTTTTTCTGAAACAAACCAAGTTGAAGTTGAAGTAGTCCCAACACTGTATTTTAAACATCTTATTTCATCTTTGAAATATTTTCGTTACCTGGAATAAAAACAATTTGAAAGGCAGTAAACATGGTATGTTAGGTTTACAGTAAATTGTTTCGTGCCATTTTTGTAGCTCGTGTCTTTTATTGCAAGTACCTCAAGTAGTCGATAATTTTTTATTCATTTTTTTGGCCAGTCCGTGTTCAATATTAAAGACTGATGATGCTATTGTATTCAAGAACAATGTGGAGATAATTTCGACAAAGCGAATGCGAAGGAAAAAGAGTAGACGCGTTCGAATTTCTTCGGTGAAAGAGGATCAAAGAAAATGAATTTAATTAGAAGCTGAAAGTAACGGAACCAATTTCAATTATCGATACTTTTGTTCAATTTTCTTGTCCGAATTAGAAGCTGTTTTTTAGTCGCATGTCGTTAACTATTTCTTCTTATTTCTTACGCGAATTTGAACATTTTTCAGTTGAAGAATTACGACATTAGTCAGCTGACAAATGTGATATTTCTTGGCTGAAAAATTTGCCAGACTTTATTTTTCGATGAGATACGTCGATCTTAATAAATATTTTCAGAAATGCATATTTGCAAGGTAATAATATTTCCCTAATATTTCTCCACTAATTCAGCCATCCTGTAATAATGATTTTAATAAACACACCACACGAATGAAATGTACTATGTACACGCCACGTGACCAGGAGAATTCGTCTCTCTGGAAGTTTTGTATTTGGAAACGCGAGAAGAACACGAGTAGCGCATAATTCTTTGCAAATTTATGTTGATTTTATGTATGAAAGATTCCGGAATTAAGATAACGTAATACTTCTATTCCACGCAAATATTTCGATAGGAATATTCCCATTTTAATGTAAATATTCCACCATTTCGCGGTAGCAGCTTTATGTAAACCCATTTCGTTAACATTTGCAGTTTCATACCCCATAAAAGAATAAAGACACTTGCACTTTTTATGCAATGAAATATAATCCTTTTTATGTACTTATTGTTTTGGTCAGAAAGTTCGTGCGGTTTGTGTCAGTTTCTTACGGTGATTTAAAGATACATTTTTATGAACACGGGATTATGAAGCTGCTCAAAAAAGAGAAAAATATAAGTCAAAATGGGGAATAAATTATTGGATAAAGAACATGGAAGGAACGTATAAAATTCAATAAAAATCGCTTTCTATTTATATGTAATGGCCACACGAACTTGTTAGCCGACCCAATAATTTTATTCGGTTGAGTCATAAATAATTTCCGTTTTTAAACTGAAGTTTATTCGTCAATAAAATGAACCACATTGGATTTTAATTTGATATATTCTCCATCATTATTAATCAAGCGAAATGTATAATTAATATAGAATAAAATATACGAGATTTATACAACTCTTCAATTTTATAATATCAACATACGTCAACCTACAGATATACCCAAAGAAAAATATCCCGTTTCATTTTATAGACAAGATATTTAATAATTTGCTTAAGTCACCCCAAACTTATGGCCGGCAGTGTATTTAATTTTAACTAACAATGTGAATTACATCATGTTTTAGGTTGCGTGGCTGAGAGTGGATACACAAACCATCTTAACAATAGCGAATCACGTGATTACGAAGAATCACAGGATAGGTGTGACACATAGCGAGAAAAGAACGTGGAATTTGCATATTCGCGATGTTAGCGAATCTGATCGGGGTGCCTACATGTGTCAGATCAATACAGACCCGATGAAGAGTCAAACAGGGTACCTCGAGGTTGTAGGTTAGTTAATTAATTTACGATATAAAAAAACTAGATTTCCGGAAAATTCTATGTTAACGTCGAAAATCCAATATTTTAACAATTTCCTTCTTCAACCCCCGCAACCCTCTCCCTGCCCCGTAAAGTTAATTTATTATTTCTCTGAAATATAAATGTGCAGAAACGTTGCATTGAACATAAAAAGATTACCGCGAATGTTAACGAAAATGAAAGACGGGTTAATGGTGAAACAAACTTGACTAAGCTCGATCGATCCGAGGCTGCAACTTCGTGCTCGTAGAAATCGTAAAAAAAGTACACCAATAATGGAATATTGGATTCCGATAATTTAAAAAGATCTTTTGCGATTCTGTTTCAGTTCCTCCTGATATTTTGGATTACACTACCAGCACTGATATGGTGGTCAGAGAAGGTAGCAATGTAACTTTACGTTGTGCTGCACGGGGATCACCGCCACCCAGCATTACATGGAGAAGGGAAAATGGTGAACCCATAATTCTTGGAAATGGTCAAGAAGGTGAGTTACTCTTAATTGAATTTTTCCCTTAACCCTTTCACTACAGAGCACTCCAGGTTTACACTCGAAGAATATTGCTCTGCTTACAAATATAGATTGATATCACAAATCAATCATTTATGAATACTTTAGTTTGAACTCAAATGGACTTCCTATTTTAAACTCGAAACAACAGATTTGAGCGATTTGGCGAACAACACGATGTAAATTGAATTATGTAACAATATTAAAATATAAGGTAAACAATGATTGAAGTTTCAGGAAATATATTCATTGGTTTATCTTGAATTTCATTATTGTCGGTGCGATTTCAATTTCGAAAAGAAATCGTGGTATCCATCATATTGAAAATTTCGCGGAATACGTGACGAATACGCGGACTTTCGAGTATTAAGAAATATGATTTGGTTGATTCCAATAAAGAGTTATGAAATATGCTACACTTTGGCAAGAAAGGAATGGAGATTTATTACCGTCAGAGCTTTCAAACTTATTTAACAAATAGGAAGCTGTCGTTGCACCTGAACCACCGGTATACCAATGACACGGAATAAAATACGGGCTCCGTTTCTCGCGAAATAACCCCAAGGCATATCAACCATTCTGTTTCGCATATTCCGAAAGTACGAAGACTTTATTCGCGGGAATACAATACCGATTTATCATACTTTTGCCGCTGCAGTTTCGTTTCGAATATGAAGAAATAATTTCATTCACAATTTGTCCATATATTCTCCGGCATTCGGTGTCAACTGGGAATTAATTTGAAGCTCGTGGATCAACGCAAAAATTCGTGGCCTTAACTGGGAAGCAACTATGTTTTGTCTCCTTGACAAACTATTGATGAAAAAAATAATGACAATATGTATTATAGGTTTTTATCGTAATTTATTGTTCCCGGCAAACATACATATATTAGTTAATCGTACCGCGGATTAGGAGAAAGTTTACATGCATCATTATTACTGGAATCCCGGAGGTTTAAAAGGGTCAAGGATTTTCGTATCCCTAAAACGGCACCGTGAAATTTCGGTCCTAAGATAAATGATTACGGTATACCAATTATTTGGAATTATACTAAATCACAAATGTTTCGTGGAAAATAAATATATTAGGGGTACCGGGAAGTAAGCAATCGCTTTTTAAAAGTTAAATACTCGATCCATTGATACCATACGTATCTCTAAAGAATCTATTTCTATAGAATCACCTGAATGAGTTAAAAATTACACCGTATTTAAAAAAACTGTAATTTATAAATAGAGTAAAAAATTCGAGATTACACCACGCATTGTTTTATAAATGATAATCGAGTTAAGTGTTACAAAATCATTGATTACTTTCCGGTACACCTAATACAAAAAGACTAATATCAGTTTCGTAATTAATGTTCGCCTATTGGATTGGTCGATTCACACCTACGATACAGCAAATAAGGTTCTTCGGTTTTTGTCGTTCCGTCTAATCTGTGTAAACATCGAACCAAGTCTAAACCGTGGGAATGCAATTCCATCGGGGAAACAACACCGGCGGGATTTCTTGTTAACCACGGCTTACACCGAGTTCTGATTATGTCTTGCAATCTGATCGTAGCAGATAGAAATCGTATTATTATCGCGGGTGAATATTATTCCGACAATTTATTGCGATCATCGACGTAGGTACTCATTTAAATTGTTATTTACTCTCAGCATTCGTGTAGTTCATAATCGTTTATTATTTTTATACCTATTATATTTTGACAATATGTAACAATTAATGGAGTAATTGTTTCGTAGAACTCGTTATTCGAGAAGTAAAATGTCGTTTCATATTTAATTGTCAAGAATTCCGTGTTTTATTGACGAAGATTTATATATCAATTTTATATGTTATTTTTTTAATACGAAATTAAGTAACATAATATTATGACTGTGTATAGAAACGGATAAATAATTAAGGATACCAGCTGAAATGAGTCAAAAGTGATTTCCATTTGAAGTCTCCTTATTTGAAAATGAAGCTATTAATATTTACGCTTTCGGAAACAAGCAGCAGAATTATTTTAATGACCTGTTAAGTCTAACTTCATCAACCTGAGCGTTTAATGTGCACAAGGCACTTTGTGTTATTGAAGCGGCCGTCGGCCTTTCCTGTAATCACCTGCATATGTGATAAACTCGAAACCGCCGACTGAAACCACTCGACACACCCGATGCAGCCTCTTTAATTAATTAGTTACATCTGCCGCTATCCTCTATGGATATCCTAAATGAACGCGACAAAAATAATACGCTACGGTTAAGCGAAAAATGCGTCTACATTCGCCGATATTAATATAGCGAGTTATGGAAAATGGGCTGCCGAGTACAAAGTTTACAGCGGGTTTATATCCGATGTAATCTGCACTCACTTTTACTTTCACATTATTCTGAATTTTTCTACAATACATGAAAATTGGGCCTTCAGAGATCTTTTGAAGATCAATTCGAGAATAAAGAATTTTTTCGCGTCGAAATATAGGAATTTGATTTTTTCAAGGAGGAATTATGGCATTGAGCATAGATAACGATTTCGTTACAATAAAATAATATTTAATACGAAGAAATAATTCCAGTTTCATAAAATATGGAAAAAATTATTTATTACTTTCCGGTTCCCCTAATATTATAAAATATACAAAATAGTAGCTTTCCTACTAGTGGTAAAACGGAATTCCTGAAACTGCAGATGTTTAAGGTTTACGATAGCATAATACAAAACGAAACAGCAGAGCACCAGATGTTTTGTCACGAGACATTAATTATTACTATTATCTAGGAACACCGCAAATACATTTCTAACGTGCGACTATTGTGGCTCGAAGTACTTTATTTTCAACCAACAGTTGTTCCCATTTTCGGGATATCAAATCACATTGATTTAACTCGGTACTTTGCGAACGTGGCTAATAAATTCTCGCGGAATCCCAGGTCGCAATTAACAGATATATAATTATGTTGCAGTATCAAGCGTCGTGGGATCGGTGTTCAATATCGCCAAAGTGAACAGACTACAAATGGGAGCGTATCTGTGTATCGCATCGAATGGCGTACCACCCACTGTCAGTAAGAGAATAATGCTCATAGTTCACTGTAAGTACCTCGTTAATGCTGTTAATTATAGAAGTATTCCACCAATAATAGTTTTACTGAATGCAGATTATTACTTCCCTGAATGAAAGTTATTTTAATTAATAATAATACATTCTACCCCGTTTCAATTAGTTCGTACAATAACAGCTATCGCGTGTATGCAGCTATTGACTCTTTATTATTATGATCTTATTAATGTAACAATTCATTTCGCAATTTTATAATACTCTAACAATCTCCATCCGTAATTATGTTTATGATGTATGAAATAATATGAGTTTTATTAATTGCCCGACTGTCAAATATAAACTGTCCTCTTTCTCGATGATGTTGAGTGAAATATCTATTGATATTGTTATTATAATAAATTTATGAATCATTTAAAGATGCAATTAATGTGCAGTGATGCTGTAATATTAATTGGATTGGAGACTATGTGGTGTAATTCGAATTACATGTTCGCGGAAATTGTTTCAGTAATATTTTCCTCGTATAAATCTATATGGAATTTTCATATTCAGCACAAAGGAATTCTGGAGATATAATCGCAATAAGAAGTCGCCATATGTAATTGCATTATTCCAGCGTGCAGAGCAAATTATTCACTAGCAATTAAAGTACCGTATGATATGTTATAATTAAATTATATAAGCTCCGTTTTGTACGAATTACAGTCACGCCAATGATTTGGATCCAAAACCAATTAGTTGGCGCCAGGGAGGGGCAGCAAATGACTCTCGAGTGCGACTCGGAAGCATTTCCGAAGTCAATTAATTACTGGACGAGGGAAAACAAGGATATTATAACAACTGGTATGTAAAACGACAAGTTTCCCTAAAAATACTAACATTTTTAGGAATATAATCCAATTCAAAATCCGCCAGTTTACATCTGCTTGTTTCGAGACTTTTTAACTCCAGTTTCCATGAGGGACCTTTCTGACCGCTGAACAAAGTAGAATTATTGTACACTTATAACTTGAGTCCTCTTTAAATATTCGCCTCTTTGGTCCCATCTAATGATACTAGAAAAGTTTGATAAGACTATCACGACATCGTAGCCGAAGTCAAAAAGTAACTTCGTCAAGTACCAGTGAACTCTAATCCAGAAGGAAAATCTGGCTTCTCTCCCACGGGAAAACGAAACTTCACAAGTCAGCTTCGTACTACGCTGCTCTATAACACATAATATGATACATCAAAATCAAAAGTGTTTTAACAATTCGTCATTTATATTAACTTCAATTACCTGCAAGCTATTATTTAATTACCAATTTTTTCCGATAATAATACCACAAAAAATAGCAATTAAAAAATATTGTAAACATTGAAGAGAACTAGGTAAATAACGATATCCTTGGGTCAACGTCCTTTCAGCGAAAGACGTTCACTCAGACATTACAGAAGTTTAGGCTAATCTCCTTCAAAGTCTCTAAGCCGTTATCTGATGTAAAAGTAGGTGAAGGCCCAAAGTTATCTGGGTCAAAGTCCTTCAGCATTCAGAAGTCTCACTTCAATGCATAAAAAGTGAGGCAAGTCCCTGAAATGCCCTTGAAATGTAAAGTCAACGTTCTCGGAGGTCCCAGAGTTTCACTTTCCGATTTCGAATATCCATTTCAATGTTCTTTAAAGTCCCAGGACCTCTGCCAGCCTAGAAATCGGTGAAGATTTCTAACCGGCTACTTTTATTGTCCTTGGGAACCTACGTCTTTACATTAATGTCCTTGAGAGTCCCAAACGATACGTTGGGTTTGAGTCAGTGAAAGTGAAAGTTAGTAAAAGATCGAAAAAAGTGAATCTACGAAACCTATGAAAACGAAAGTGAGTAGAAAATCTGAAGGCCTTGGAAAAGAATGAGTAGTTCTTCGTTAAAAAGTTCTTCTGTTCAATTTTAAACTTCGCTCGAAACATAAGAATTCTAATTTTACTTTGAAATAATAATAATAAAAATAATATTATTATTAAACTGTTTTTTTAATATATTTCAAAGTACTCGGAGGATAAATTATAATAAGTACATGTCACATATTATGAAAGTCTTCATTTCTCCTCAAAAAACATTTTAACAATCGCAAACTCGTGATAATGAAATACAATAAAAATTCTTAGCCAGGTTTTTTTTCAATCTTCCCAAGCAATTTCACGTTTTTAAAAAAATTTAAGTTTTAGTTTGTCAATTCGAAGTTTTCGGCGAACGAGAATTCGAGTCGCTCGAAAAGGCTTTTGTTGCGCGAAAATATATTCAGAGAGGGGAATATTCGTTCGCAAAATCTGATATAATGCGGTGTTGTTTAAAAACGTATATGGCGCGTGAAAATCACGCAGCTAAAACTGCGGCGGAACAGAGGCGAAAGAATTTCACGGCTGATGAATTATCAATATCGCTGTTCATGCCGTGGCTCGTCAGTAAAATTGCCCGCACAGATACACATTTAAATTGATCCACGTACGTTTTAACCATCGTAAATTAATTACTTTTCAAATGCACACATGTATAAGATCAATATTTTACACACATTAAATTTTTTTTTAATTACTCGTATACAGCAATGGGTTTATATTAATTGCTCATCGACCTTAAAAATTGATTAAAATTATTACTGATGTTTACCACGTACTTCAGAAATTTCCATTAATATTCTATGGTCTCCGTTTAGTGCTATTCATTAGTTCACCTTTTTCTCATACAATTACTTTTCATACAAAACCATATCGAGTACCTTTCGATGAAAAAAGTTAATAAAAAGCATCATAAATCACGATCACTGCATTCATTTTAAAAGTTACGGAAATCTTCGTTAGAATAAAAAAGCAAATTAATTTATATATAAATCCACGTGCTGTGTGAGAGTAACTTTAGATATTTTCTTAAAAATAGAAAAGAAATTAAGAAATACGATTATAATGTTGATTATTATGATGATGACCTTTGTCGTTTTTAATATTACTATAATTCCTAGCCAATTGCATTAATGCTTCGCTTTGATTGCGAAATTAATAATTCGGCCGAAACTATATCGTACATTTAATGAACATGAAAATCAATTTAATCATTTAACGAAGCTCGCGATGCCCGGCCTTATATTTATTATAATAAATATACATTGATAATTATTCCGGGAATGCAAAACAAGGGACAAGTATGCAAACTAAAGGCGAAGTGGTGTACCGTGGAAAAGCAAACCTTGCATAAAGGTCACGTTCCTTGGGCTACTTACCGATGCAATTACTGTCATTCCGCTCTCTTTTAGACGATCATTTCAAACCAGACGTTTTCCTCTGTCTTCCAGCACAGTGTTTTAAACTTTAATGACTCTAGATTGTCATGACTTCTGCTCTTTGCTGGTTCCCTTTGACTCTGAAGCTGCGTGGTTTACAGAGGCTAAAGCATCGCCTTAGATTCATATTCACTTTTAGAGTACATCCTGGTTCAAGATACTTTGCGATTTCACGGAACTTTTTACACAGGTTTTGTACTCCAAATTAACACTTTTGCAAAGAAAATTCACCATTTTCAAATCAAGCTTGCCTACAAATTTGCTTGCCTACAATCCAGTGTAAAATGCAAGGTTGAATTTGATTTTCAAAACGGTGAATAGGATTTACAAAACGGTTAATTTTATGGTGGCCAAGATACAAGGACGTCTAACACGTGTGTCGGTCACCCGTAAAGTTTTCGGGTTAAAAGCAGTTTTATCCCTGAAAATCTATCCGACGTCTGTTCCCGGTAATACTCGGCAACGTACTTCAACGTCGTGAAACTTTTTCATCTGCTTCTCAAACTCAAAGCCGACGAAAGTTTTTCTTCCGCTTGCGGGGGCTCAATGGAGCCACTACATAAATGCATTCCACCTTTCCACTGTCCCTTTTTCACGTCCTTTATGTCCTCACTGCCTTCTCTGTCTTCCGACTAAGTTTTACCTTCCAGCTGAGAAAATACTTCTCTGCGTCCGCTTTGCTGCGGATCGTTACACCTATAGATTTCACTCGCTTCCAATTCTCGAGGAATTCCGAATTGTTAATCAAAACTTATTAACCCCCGGTCCACCCGCCCTCCCCACCTCCCTCTCCCCGTCCACCGTATCCTCCCTCTATTTTTCTTCCACCGCAGCATTTCATTCGTCACGAACTTTTTTGTTTTGTTTCTGACCAACGGAATCTTGCTCCTAAGTTTCCTCGACTCACATTATTCCCGAGATTAAGTGACGCGACTCGCCTCCACGTTCCTCGCTACCATATTTCAATTAAGTATTAACTTTACGGGAAAAAAAGATATTTATCTTACAACCACCCGGAAACTTTAAAGCGGAACTTCCGTGGTTTCCTTCTCTGTTTTTTTTCATCCAACTTGCTTCCCCTTTAGAACTTCCTCTTAATTATAATTTACCCTTGAGATATTAAATTACGTGTGTTACTTGGGAACCGAATAACGCGAGTAGCAATATAAATTAATTGCGACTGTAATAATTCAAGTACAGATATTAATATACGGTTTCCGGGGAAAGTAGTTGCGGTGGAAATTCATTTCTTTCACTTACATCTTAATTACTGTATTTGATAAGAGATGAGTCTTGTAATGCAAAGAAATTCTTGTTCCGTTAAAAGTTATTTAATGAAATGCCTGTAGAATATTAAAGTAAACTGATATCAATTTTTTACGTAAGCTTAAGTACAATTCTTATATGCTTTGCGTACAAAATTTGATATGCGGGGCTTTGAATAACTTATATTTAATTTATATACTTGAGAAAAGATAATGTGTACGTTATTATTATTCAATAAGGAATATTTCGTTTGAAGCCTACAATAATGTTTTTCTGAAGACAATTTTATTGCGTATTATTTTTTCCGAATTTATTATCGAAATCATCCCGTGGAGGTGTTTTAACATTGTGATTTAAGTAAAAAATTGAATACAGAATTCGTTCAAAAATCTTTCTGCAATCCTCCAAATTTCTTGGGCACCTTTACCTTTTCACACGAAATATTCCGCAAAAGATTTTGATTAATATCGGTATATTTATTCAAGGGTTGAATTCATCCCTTAAAAGTGTTTCTTGATGGGAACCAAAAGTAGCTTCATAATTAGGATGAATTATTCTACCTTTTTCCTTGATGTTCCTTCTAAGATATCGTAAAAAGTTCTTTAATTTTAATTAGTACTTAAATCAATTGAATCAATTATTTCATCGCAATAATTGAATATACAAATTACAAATATGCTGATGACGTGGATGGCGCTGTACAGAAAATGTTTTCGGGATAACGTTAACTTTCTAATTAATTACCTTAATCAAATGATAAAGTCGTCGATTAACACTTAACACTCTTTCTGACCCTACTCATTGGATCTCGATAACATTATCGTTAAAAAGGGATCTCGGAATGTGGTCTTCCAAAGAAATATGACCACCCCGCATAATCCGGACCTATCCCAAAGCTTGAATCAATACTTCCTATCCCAACTTCCTGTTAGATGAGTTCAGAAATCGTGATTACCAACATTGCTACATCTCGGATTAGTGACGTGATAAAATATAATATTCGAGCTGCTCTTCAATATCTTTCCATGCAGTAACGAGAGCATAGCGTGATCGGCTTTCATAATGAAACTGCGAACTTGTTTCCCTTCATTTTTTTTATCGCAGGTGGTGCAAACTGCTCTCCTTGTTGATTTCACAGTTTGTGAGAATGGCTTGCATACATGCTTTCCAATTAAAGGGAGAGTTACATGAAATTATGAATCGAAACGATTTAAAAATGAATTCTGTATTGAATTGAGTCGTAATATAATAATGTTTTGCTTCGTAAAGTGGTTAGTTTTTAATGGAGATATCCAATGTTGGTGTTTTAATTGCAGGGGAGAAGTATGAACCTTCGTTCTCGGACAACACGTACAAAGTCCATATGAAGCTTACGATAAGATCGGTGGGCATGTCCGATTATGGAACTTATAGATGCATATCAAAAAATTCCCTAGGAGAAACGGATGGCAGTATAAAACTCTATCGTGAGTAAATTACATCGCCTCATTGAGCGCACATTCTCCTGAAGTCTGACTAAATTCTTCTTCCACTTATCATTTTTGACCTTTTTCTATTTTCGTCGTTAAATTCCATAAGCGATTTCTTTTTCATCGAAGTAAAGGAAAAAAAACTAAGATGCAGTTCGAATGCTTGGAAATATTCGTAGATTATTCTGACTAATAATGAACTAGTAATAAAACAATATTTTTACCTATTCGTGCAAAGAATAATTTTCTTACAGATTGTATGCAATATTTTATTAGCATTTTATTGGACTTTTATTGAATTTAATTCTCCTGTTGCATTCTGTATTTTTACGAACCAGTAAATCTTCTCTTGGAAATAAATAAATGAGTAAACATAATGCTAACGACTGAAAACTGTCGGCGTGACTTTAAAGTTTAAATAACGTCGTCGTAAAAAGTGTTTCAAAGTGCATCTTTGTAGTTTAATAGCACGGCTTGCTCGAATTCTGTATTTTAAAATCGTACACCGTAAAAAGTGTTGTAGACGATTTGTTTTTATCTTTGCCTTAATAAGTTCGTATTTTATTCAAACATGTAAATTATTTCAAATCCAGAATTCGAAGATGCAATTTTAAAATATAAGAATGTATGACATTTTTCATGTCTGCGATTCAGAATCGGTGACAAATTCCAGTGAAATTGGTGAAACACTTAAAGGGGATGCACTCGAATTATAACGTGCGAGTAGCATTTCATTTTTGATAAACGTTCAGTGCAATATCATCTTGAAATTTCGCCGGCGTGCAAATGTGGCCTGGTGGGTATCAGAAAGCAATTTATCCTGCCGATAAAGCGAGCCGAAAAGTCGGCCTTTCTGTCGAGAAAATCGTATTTTCTGGAAAGTGGTGCGAGCCGTGAATCACCGATAACCGCGACTGTCACTTCGTTTTTCCTCGACAAAAACAAAGCCGCGGCTATCCGATCGATCGGTAATTGTGGCTTTTTTTCCGTGACGTCCCCGCTTTACAGATTGAACTTCTTCTCTCCGGTTACTTTAGCCGGTTTGATGCGACTTCAGATTAAACCGAAATCCGCTTAAGTAGTCGCTCGATTGCGCCCGTGATTTACTACACATTAGCATTTTAAACCACCCACCTTCGATAGGATGTAATGGCTATTCCAAACCAAAGAGGATTTCACAAATTGGATATTAACTTTCTTAACACCGAATTGCCTCGAGTTCAAACCGACCACCATTCCTTTTTCACTGATTCCTAGTTCAACGACTCAAAGTCGAAATTTTACGAATGTCGAACAACTTTGTTGCAGACATTCCTACGCCAACTACGCAAGCAAGAACAACGAGTACAACGACATCAATTCCTATATTCGAAGAAGGTGCGATTCTGATTTAATAATCATTCTATAAAAATCATTCATTGATTTTCATTTCATTCTGACATTTATTAATTACGAAGATGAACTTTCAGTAGAAAATATACTTAACTCGAGGCAGAAACCTCATCCGAGCCTTGAACCCAGTTCGAACGAAATTACGGATTCGTCTTTGACCACCGCAATTAAGTTTGACGGTAAGTCATTGTTTAATATTATCTATAACAATCACCGGTTCTTTCCAATGACAAGATCACCCAAAAATAAAATCATGGTATTATCTTTGACTATGAATAAAGACATTTTCTAAATTTTAATTTTCATTATTATCTTAAATTCCAATATAAAATGTGATCATAGTTTCGAAACTATTTTTTTCAACAAAGACTTCAATGTTTCGGATAACAATACCTATTATTATCATAGGAAAAGACCGGTATTAATATGTTTGTATTTTCAAAATACACATTTAACCCTTATCCTGATTAATTGATTTTTTTTATTAATTATGCATCGTACTATATGATTGAATTAATAAGAATGCAGTAGCGCAGTTCTTAACCTCGTTATTTCCACTGCAGACAATTGTATTACAAAGTGTAGGGGATTAAAAAAATTTAACTAATCTATTAAATATTGTTATCGATCTTTATATTACTTTGAAAGCTGGTCGAAAGTCGCGCTAAACCGTTGGAGTAATAAATTGAATAGCTCGAAGTAAATGCACATTGAAGTACATAAAACAAACTTCGAACTCCGAAGAAGGTGTTGAAGCCTAATCCTAAATTAACTTACTTGTATATTTCAATTCAATGTTCAAACATCTGTCGCAATGTTGCCGGGCAAAGTTTGAATATTCAAACGTGTACACTTGCGATTATATCTCCCGAAACTCTATCCAGAACAGAAATCGAATTTAGTTCGCGGCATACGTTTTACTTGAAATGAGATTCCCTGTCAAGTTATGATTACTATAACTACGAAAATTAGACTCCTCATTGTCATTTGATTACGGTGTTTATTAATTATGAAGATGAATTTTCAGTAAAATATACTGGATTCGAGGCAGAAATTTCATCCAAGCCATAAACCCAGTTCGAATGAATGTTTATTTATTTAACACTCGAACTACGAAACGAGTCAAAATAACTTTTCTCCCATTTTTTGTTAAATTACTCGAATATACCATGGTGCATTGTTTGATATTTGATACACATAACGCAAATAATTGAATCCATTAATCAACTTAAATCCTCCAGTCGTAATTTATATGTAAATAAATGTGTAATCATAACTGAGTATATGTTCGGTAGTTCTAGTGTTAATAAAATGATAGTTAAGTATGTAACTTCGTGAGGTATCCGCGAAAAGTTTCGATTCAACGAGATCATTCGGAGTTCATTATGAGGTAGACATTTCTCGGTAAAAAAAGAGAAGAAAAAAAACGGTTGAGGTCATGGAGCGTAGTTGAACATAAATACGAAGACCAGAAATTCAGGAGTCCTTTTAAATCATCCTAATGCGAGAACTTACGTAAAGCAAGGTGAGAAACTTTTCGGAGGTAAAGTTCGAAGGCCGGGGCAAAATTATCCGCAAACTTTCAGCAACCTGGCACGATGCTGTAGATCTTTCCACGCGACAACAAACGTACGCCATTCTCGACGGAATTTTGATGAAATCCCAGCACAGTTGATGAGCTACCACTTCGCCGCAACTATAGAAAGTAACCTCATCTTTCTTTTCGGAAAAACTTCCCCGAGGTTTCGCATGAGATCCAAACTCCTTCCGATCCTATTCCACAGCTTAATAATAAAAGTATAATCGCGATATTCTTCAACAACACCTTTTGCTAACAGATAGTTTACGAACATTATTTCGAATATAAAACGGCTGGTTCTTCGAGACTTCATATTTTTTATTTTATATACGTAACATGTAGAATTAACAATTTATATATAAATAAATGTGTAAGCATAACCGAGTATATGTTCGGTAGTTCCAGTGTTGATAGTCTATTTAATAGACAATTAATGTTGATAGGCATATGGTAAATCTAAACCAATGATATTTCAGAGACTCGATACCACGGCAGGCCAAATAGCGGCGGTTACACTGACATAGAAAATGCTGTAACTACGAAAGGACGTAAAAGTGTGGAGAACGAAGTCAGACCACGAAGAATCGACAAAACGGCGCAATCGATGTCGTCCACTGGTACCGTCAAAAATTTTTTGGCCCAATCTAGAGCCGCGATCTGCATAATCCTACTCACGGCCCTCTCGTAGTCACGCCAACGGCCGTCAACGAAAAATCGAAAAAACAGAAAAAAAATATATACCCGAGGAAAATCCTTCCTCGAATAGCAACCAGGTTCGTCCTGACCATAGTCATTTGTTTCATCGAATGAAAGGGATCAATTAATCGGCGCGGATCATTTTTAACATTAATACGAATCAAACTAAGAAACTCATTTCCTTTTCATTATTTCACACACACTTTTATTATTTTATCTCACTATTATTTATGTCCAAGTATTTAAACATTCTTATCACGCACAGACATATTCATGATTTAAATAACATTATCATTTTTAATAGTACATGGTTATTATTTATGACAAATGGATTTTAACATTTATTTATATTTCATGCGTGCTTATTATTTATTTGAATTACGAAGCAGCATTTTTATACGTCGATATATATTTATTTAATTATGTATGCTCCAGTTTGTTCCACAACCTTTCTACATTTTTTACGCAACGCAAAGATTTCATGTTCCCAGAACTTTTCAGGTTTTTTACCGAAAAAGTACTGAAGAACTGTTTGAACTTTCCGGTAACCCAATAGTTTTAATTGAATCTTTGTCAGTGGGAAGAGAATGCATGACATGTTCCTGAATCTATTTGATAAGGATCTATCGAGGGGAACTTCACTTGGATGATACTTGAAAGTTGATCGTATTGGGTAATATTTTCACTTTATGAATAATGATAGATTCTTTCATCCGATTCATCCGAGCGATCTATCTGATTCCGCTTATTACCGTTCCAGGTACTTTCGTCGTTCTCCAATGGAATTACTTTAAAATCGTTCCCGTCGTTAGCCAAATGAGATTTGTTCCTTTCCTTTAATAGTATAAGCGGTAATCGTAGAATCGAATTAGAGAACTTTAATTAGTTTCTTTATCGGACATGGCGTTCTATTTCCAGTGCATTGTATAGTCGATTCAAATAATGCTTATTTAATATTCAGTTTTGTTGGTGTTCTATAATTGCATTGCTTGTTACTCCAATAGACAACTAAGTTATGACATAACTAAAAAAAGACGTCTAGGAATCAAAGAAAAATTGTTGTTCTTTATCAACATCGGTTATGAAATTCGTGAAGACGGAATAGAATTTTTATATAATTCTTTCTTCTTTTTTTAAGCGAATTTTCAATTTTTACTGTAACTGGATAAAATATGGAAAACAGATTTTTGGCTCAACATTTAATTTAATACACCAAGCTAATTTATTATGAATTTCATTAACGATTTTTAAACAACTCCGATATAAATTAGTATAAAATTAAATAACGAAGATAATCTTACGAGATTATTTCTAGGAAATATTATTAACGAAGAATAAAGCTCTTTGTCATCTGTTTTTTATTCCACATTCGGAAACAGAGTGTTTCAAAACATATCCAAAATGCTTTGCCAGGATTTCGGAACATGTTGCAGTAACTCGGAAGTGCAAAAAAAATATCAAACTGATGTGAATTCAAAAACAAGTACACTCGTCCCTCGATTTACGTGGAGCATTCGTTCCACGTGGTTTTTTTTATTCAGTTTTCAAACGCGCAAATCGAGTTTGCCAGTACAAAAAGATAAGTAAAGCAAACGCCTGTGTATGAATATCCGATGAACATTTCTGGGTTACAAAAATGAATACGATATTAATTTAATATCGTTAATCCAATACTGATCCTTAACCCGCTGACTGCAATTGTATTTCTACATTTCAAATCAATTTTCTTGTGAAAAATCATAACTATGCAGTTTATTGAAAGTTTAATGACTTAAAAGTAAAACAGTCGGCGGGTTAATGTAACTCAATCACAAAATGAGTACGTTAAAATGTTAACAAACATTTACAACTGGATTCAGTAAAATACATTCCTGTATACTGTTCATGTGTTCTAATAATCACCTTGTACATTGTTGATATGTATATTACATAACATTAAAATAAGTTGCTATTTAGATAAGTAAAATTGTAAATGTTTTAAGTATACCGGACGACGTTGTTTCGAAAATGAAGCACCGGAAGTTGACAAGGATGATAATATGCAAGTGAAGCAAACGAATTTTGTAAATTTGTCAGATATAATCACTTGCACAGGACTGTAAATAAAAGCGAAGTGATAAAAAATCGAACTTATTCTAGTATCCTAATATAATATTAATAAGAGTGATTTTGTATATACGGTATTGATTTGAGTTTTGGGTTCCTGCATAGAATAAGAATTCAACATTTTTTACGTCCTATTTTTTCGTAGGAATTAATGTATATTATTTTTGACAGTATAGCTAACATTAACACGTTGTCTGCCGTGGGAGTCACACTGATGCGTATATAGGTAATCCTCGTACAACGCGATTTCGAATTTATCGAGATTATCGAATAACACGGATTTCCGTCTGGCAGTCAACGTGTTCACAAGAACAATTTTTAATATTCTAGAAATATACCGTATTTATTTCGTATAGAAATTGAAATATTTTATGCAACGGAACTCAACGCGACTATATTTTAAGATGTAAATACTAACTGACAGAAAATGGTATAACAATTTTTTTATTCGATGAATAAAACTCGTTTTGGAATAATGGCGTTATTTGTTGTTAGCGGCCATCGATTAAAGACCTGTAAATATACGTGGTAGATTAAACAGATTTATAAGAACTTATTTTAATTCGTAGCTGTATATTCAACGTAATAAACGCCGGCGTAATGCAATGTACATTTAGATATTCGGAATAAAAAATCAAAGAAAACAGTGGAAAGAAATGGTTGGAATCACGTGATACTGTAACACAGTGGAAGGCTTCGTAGACAAACAGCAAGCGATATTCATTTTTCGGTGACAACTTTCATTGACACTGATTTAATGCCAGATATTTTTAATAATGAAAGTTTCGAACAAAAATTTAGAAATATTTTTAATTCAGAAATCTAATTCGAAAATGTATGATTTTAAATGGTACAATTCGTTCTTTAAAAAGAAATAGTTGAGGCAAGGCAATAATGTTTTGGTAACAATCCATTTTATAATACTTCTTTTAATAACATTTTTAATCCCTTGCAATTTCATATCGAATATTCGAGGTACGAAATTCAGGCCAAATATAAATAAAACTAGTTATAATCGTGGCACGAGTTACGGCTCAAACGTAAACACAAGCAGTACTCCTCGCTCAGTTACTCGCTCGAACCCACTTCAGCGAGACGCAAATATCTTCAGTCTGCGGTACCAATAAGTTTTCACATTCCTCGGTATTTGCTGCATTCTTCAGTTTGCGAAGGTAAATTTATTTAAATAATGTCTAATTTATAATGTTGAACCTGTTAACCGGGAAGTTCTCCCAAAAACGGCATCGTTAGGATACTTTTAATTTAGATATACAATAAATCCTTGCGATATATTTATATGATTCGTCATCGCCGGTTAACATGTTAAAAGAAAGAGATAAATATTAAATATAATAACCGTTCCTAATCGAATATTATGGAAATGTGTTAATACTACTTAGATAATTTTTATTTTATTGTCTCTGACGACAGTAAAGACAGTTAATGTTCTACGTCTCGTTCATATAAAATAAGATTAATTGCCAACAATTGGTCGCAATAATTATTTTATATATTTGTAATACATGTCTTGATATAAAAATCATATCGCTTGCTGTCATTTTCTCACAGCTGTAAGAAGGTAGATCGGAAATCCGAATTAGCGAAATCAATTTCGTTCCGATAATTATAATTGTATGATGATTCGAATGACTAATAATGAATGAATATCGCCGAATCGATGAAAATTGAATGTCCAATCGCTTGTGAATAAACGAATGTTCTGCTTGTATCACTGTATTTCAGTGCTCCTCTACTTTCACGAAAAAGCTATTCTCGAGTACGTAGCACTCAACAAAACAAACTAAAAAAAACCATAACACTGCCGGATCGAAATCCGTCTTATAGAATACCTCGCTCTACGCATTTGTAACAAAATACGTGCAAATTTAAGTGATGTATGATAATTTAGTTACTTTACATCGTTTCGTAACATTAAAAATATTGAAAGTTTTACAAATATTAGCGATATATTTGATTCGAGTTTGAATAATATTTGCATCGTCGCGTCACCTACTTAATAATTATTAATATTAATACATTTGGGTTCACATCTTGAATCGTGAACTGGGATACCCTATGGAAATCGAAACGAAAGTGGAATAATAAGTCGAAAGTAATAATTGGTAAATTTGTATTTCGTGTTTACACGGACAATCTTCTGCCGGAGTGCTTACAGGGTTAAATCGCGTGCGAAAAGCACGACAAATGGCGCGACCATATTGCGAAAGCAATAGCAAAATAATCGTGCATTCGAAGAACGAGATCGAACAAATTCATTCGAGAAGTCATTCTTCGGTTGACAGACTGAGGAATGCACGAATATTAATGAAAAGTATTCGCGCTTATTCTACTAGAAAATTGATCAAGCACATATAGTCACGCCACTAATTAGCACGGGGAATGCTATTTCTATCTGTACACCGCTAAACTTATTGTAAAGGCCGGCCTACTTAATATTAACAATTGAAATAACTTCATTATTATTTTCCACACAAAACACCACGTCAGAAAACAATATCATTAATATTATTAACACTAGAACTACCGAGTATATTGTTTTGGCTTTTATTGAATCGATTCGTTGAATCAATATTTTCATAATAAACGGCTCAAGTTTTACTTGTCCGCAACCAGTGCCTTTTTGAGGAATTACATTTCGATGCAATCGATAAACGCAATTATTCTAATTAATAACATTAAATCGGTCGTCCTATACAATGTTTATATATTATTTTCTATCATCCGTCCTCCTATTTCTAACAGAATTCTTACACACTTATAATCTACTGCCAAGCAACCATATTGTTCGCCTTTGTTACAAATCACACATACTCGTCACAATTAATTACAAGCAAATGTATTGTTCGGCTTTGTTACAAATCGCACATACGCATCACAATTTATTACACATCCACTTCTAAACGCTAGAATGATTATCTACAATGCTGATGATACAAATGTGTCCCACACTTGGGATGCAATTACGGATCGTTAAATAGACATTTTTACTATTTTAGTACCCAAGAGTCGATACATAACCCTCGTCCACGTAATATAAACAAAATATTTTCGCCGATATTCATTGCCTTTATCTCTGATTTAATATATTATTCATATATTAAAATATCCATCAAATCATAGGTGACTTATTTTAGTACTTATAAAAAGCCGTTTTCATTAATTTCCCTAATAAACATTACTCTCTATTGGAATACTGTTTCGATATATATTTCGCCGATTAATTATTACAAATTATTCAGATCTCTCATAAATGTCTACATATGAGTCGTTTTTTATGAAAGTGGGGCAACTCCATTTGTGACAAATTATTTTTATTGGATCAATTTTTATTGAATCAACAGAAGCCAAAACAAAGTGAAATTAAATCTTTTTCAAAAATGTTGTTGCCCCATTTTCATCATAATTAGCGGCTCATATTTGTGTATTTTATTCTCGGTACTAAAAATAGTAACAATATACGTAAACGTACCAAGTAAATGAAAGGGGTATTCTAAAAAGTTGTATAATTCAATCACAGCTAAATAAAAAGCTTCCAGTTGTCTGAGATATGTTTAACGTTCCCTTTGGTTCAAGAATATATTCTTCCCCGGTAAAGTCCTTCGTTTTTTTTTACGATCACCGTAAAAATGTATGAACAAGGCAAAATATTATATTGCACGTAAAACTACGTGCGATCGGACTTTCGCGATCAAACGATATCAGTTGTTTTATTATGGCCTACCCTTACGTCGACTTAATCACCTTTATTTCTCCTTAAACATCTCAACGTACTTTTTTACGCCCTGCTCGTGAAATCGAATAAATACGCAGATATGTTTTGATTAAACAAAAGTCCACCTTAATAAGTTTAACGACATCGTTTTCCTACGTAAGAAATATGAAATTACAACTCGCGAGATTCCGTCACGATTTCTTGAGGTGCGATCATTTTTATTTACAAGATCATTGTGGTAATTAAATTAAAGGAATATTAAATAAATATTCGCGAGTGTATCGAAGTGGAAATGTTCGTCCAAATATTTATTTACGGTCTAATAATATCGTACAATAAAATTATACGAATCAATAAAATTAATAGAAGTAATTTATATTGATTTAACCAAAACAACACTTTTCGTAAGAAATTATTAATGCATTAAAATGTAGGAAATTCTTTCTGAGGACTTTATTCTTGTTTCCACGTGATTCGCTGATCAAAGTGTTTTAAGGGTATCGGCACCCTCAGTCTTTGAATAATACTATTACAGTATACTATATATAATAGTAAGATATATGTACATACATTATACGCTAAATGTATAGTTAGAGTTTCACTAAGTTGCATTTATTTACAGCAAAACCTCCATAAAATTATTTTTATAACCCAGTAGTGTCCGACGGAAAAGTGTTCAATTTCATTTTAATGTAAAACGTATCAATTCCGAAATAAATCATTGTATAATATAATAAAAATAACTTCATATCACGTTATTTAATTCATTTTAATATAACGTTGAGGATTTTCAGTGATGTGTCTATTGGACATTACTGGTCAGTTACGGTACAAATTATAAAGGGTTGTTAAGTGTTAATGAACTTAAACATAAACCCCGATAAGAGTTTGATAATCGAGATAAGTTTTCTGTGATTTCGATCGCGATTTCACGAGTTCGATTCTAGCTAGTTTGCTACACACTGATCATGGCGATCGATTAAAGATATAAACGTACATAGAAAGTCAGTTTGGGATATTGTTTAATCATACGATATCTTTCAGCGTATAATTTAACCCTTCCCCGATTTATGTCGAGTGTGACCCGACATAACATTTCGTTCCAACTGCTCGTAAATTTTTTTACACCGTATTCTTCGGGAACGTATCAATCGTGTAAAAACAGAATTGGGTGTATTTATGTAATTTAAAGCAAATATGGATTGGATAAGAGAAACAAGAACGGATAATAAAATTGCTGGAACGGAATATCGGAAATATCGGGGACAGCAAAGGATTAATGATTTCTTGACGCGAGGAAGATTCGATGAAACCCAATTTCCCAAAAATACCGAAAGCGTCTCGTGAAATTGAACTGATCTACTTCTAAATTTGTTCCGTTCACCGATCAGTCTCATACTTCCATAAACCGACGATTAAACTCTTTTTTTCCACATATGTACATATCCGAGTGCATAAAATGTCTTATTTCCTAATCCTCCTCTATGTGCCGCAGGGAAACTTTATTCTATCTTTTATTTCTACAAATGTCTTCTTTAATCCTCTCCACTCGACAGACTCGAATATTAAAGTAAGTCGTTTCACCCAACTCTAAACGAAAGTTAAAAAATTGTCAAACATTTTGCCTGGTTATTAATATTAATATCGGCGATAACATGATCTCGATTGTTCTCCTCGTAGATCTGAGAAAGTGAATTCCACATTGCTGTTATTAGATTGTTTTTTAATAATCCATTTAATCTTGAAAAATTATCGGCTTCTTTAAATGACTCCACTTATCATAATTTTGTAATTATTGATCTGATCTTTGTACCGATTATGGATGAAATGATATACTTTTATGTGATGTATCTAGATTTTGAATAATTTCGACATTTTCATTAAAAAAAAATTATTGACGGAGATGTGGTTTCGTTACGATATATTCTATAAGGCCGAGGCAGTTTCTCATGATTGTAAAACGAATATTGATTATAAAAGAACCAAATAGTTTAAGGTTTGCAAGCCTGTTATGGATCAGTTTCAAAGGCTTAATCTACTGAAAACATCTTTCACGTAGACTTTATAGTAGCCAATTACACGCTATAACTGATCATGAATTATGATACAGTATTCGAGTGGTCAGCGTAATTCTTGATAGCTTAGTCGCGATTGGTGTCCCTGAGCGATGGATTTACAAGTGGATTTACAAAGTTTCGATGGGTCGCGTACGAAATAAGGAGTTGATGATGGTGTTGGTACGGCTAGAAATAATTCTCAAGCCGGATGAAGTAACCTTAATTGTGGACGATGGTGGAAATAAACAATAAAGGTAATCAAAACCGAGATTAAGTAGAACGAGCTTCCATTCGAGAGTGCTCCGGAATCGTCGTAATCGTCGACTTCGTTTCCGTCAGCTTCTTTGCGACCTCGTAACTTTAGGTCTGCAACAAAAAATTCCAAATTTATAAACCCTCGTTCATCCATTCATAATAATAACAATGGACTACAGACTCGGGTTGAATGAGTAGAATAAAATTATTTTAGTTTACTCATTTTTTAATATTGGGTTGGCCAGGAAGTTTGTGGAAATTAAGAAGTTCAAATAAAAGCGGTTTGAATTTATTTAACTTTAATTTAATTTGATTAAATAATGAATATTTATTCTAGAAGTAAAGATACATCAATATCGGTATTATATCGAATGATATTAATATCACGTATAAAAAGGTACACAAGCGCTCCTCGAATTACGCAGAGTATTCGTTCCACTTAGTTTTTTACGCAAATCAAATCTGCTAATGCAAAAAGATATGTAAAGAAAAAGTCGGTGTACAAATATTTGTTAAGCATTTCTGGATTAGAGAAATTAATATAGGTATCAGGAATTGGATAAAAAGTCGTCTGCGTACTATTTATTTGGTAATCAATCCGTTCTTAAATAAATAAATAAGTAAGAATATTTTCTCCACCGATATAAAATTATTTCGAAAAAACAATAGCAAGATATAAATTTGTACAGCGCATAAAAGGAACAGTATAAATCGAGGGATCATTGGAATTCAAATAGCAAGGAATCAAGGACTTTCTAATATTTCGCTTACCACGTTCCTTCAACATATCTTGATTTCCTTCAAGAATATTGTTTCCCCCATTGTGTCGAAATTTACCTGCAACAAGTAAACCAAAGAATACTTATCGGAATGAATTGCATATTCCACCGCTTAGCCAGATAATTCATATTTCATATTTCAAAGTTGATGGAGCAAAGTGTACTAAATAATACAGTCAGAGGTGACACGTTCGCTGAGATTTATAACTGACACGTTAACACATATTTCTCGGTATTAATATTTAAGAGGATTCTAGTGCGGCGATGGATGTTCATATTTCAGCGATATCTCTTCCGCGATCATAATGAAAAATCCAGGATTTATTATTGGTCCGATTTTCAGCGAGTGCTCAAAGGTCGGAAATCTAAATGTGCAAAATATTTTGGCGCCAACACATCGAGGACAGATGGTGGAAGTTATCTAGCTCGATTTATTTTCATAACTCTATCGTAGAGTATCTATTCGATGATACATTTCGGTGAAAGTAGCACACGTAAAATACATTATATCACAGGTGAAAATCAATGCAGGGAGGTAAACTCGAAGAAAAATGTGAATTGAGGAGTTGGAATAAAACGGTGGGTGATTGGGTCTCTGGTAGCGGCAACCTCCACGTGGTGAGACCTGGAAATCGGTAATAATTGTAGATATTATTCTCTACAATTATTACCGAGCTAATAGCCGCTATATATTAAGGGTACCGGAAAGTAATCAATTCGGGAGCGGAGCATTTTCATAAAGTCTGTGAAAAATAATTGATTACTTTCCGGTACCCCTAATACTTACTCTATAAGTAGAAATTAGACACTGTCTTTTCTTAATCTTCTATAATATGTGAAACATGTTCGAGAAACATTTGGGATAAATTTCCAAAACACACGATTGCTCAGAGTGTCCATTAAATTGAACTTCGATTAAATTCCAAAATCCTTGGATTAAGTATAGAATTCGACGTCGAATGAAAATGTTGTTGTGCCTTAAACATATTACGCGAGAACTATATTTAATCGAGGAACTGCAGTCATACTAGAATTAGGTTGGTAAAATGACACACTGAGTAAGTTTCACTTTGTCGTTTGATTGGCGGCATTCACATGCTCAAATTTAATAAACCTTCTCACTCCAATGCGCGAAAGCTTTCAAATTAGTTAGTCTTTGTACGAAGCGTTCCCTATGTTGATCATCATTCATAACACGAGAGTGGTCTCGTATCTGCACTGAGATTTAATTGTAATCAACATCAATACAAATTTCATTCCGAGGCTGAAATCTCTGAAGTTCCCATCGAGTTTCAAGAATGACACTCCTTGACAGAGTACGCCGTTGAAAGAGATGGTTCTGTACCCTTTCGCAGAACTCAATTGGTGGATACACACACGTATCCGGTGAGTGGATTGGCATGCACAAACCAAACACTCGATCTAATTAATCAGCGACCTGTTAATTCATCTTCGAGCACGTTGTGCCGCATCACTCGTAAAGTGTCACTCGACACAAAGCCAACAATAACAGAAGCCTATTCTGGTATTCCATTCTTGGTTCACCCGTCGAGTGGCAAAACAAAAAAATCATCTACCAATCCGACGATCAGAATTACACTCGAGTTCATTAAAAAATTCTTCCGGTACATGTACGATGTACCTTCTCACCAATCATTAAAATCATACACATACATGCATTGTTACATTGTTAATAACTAAATCGCGCATTCAAATAATTTGTATTAACACGTTGACTGCTGTGGGGTTCACTGATCGACAATGCGAATATTATTAAACTCGAATCATATATATGGGTAATATTTATAGAACTTTTAATATTGTTTTTGGATGTTATGTATATGTTACATACGCGTATCGCGAGGTATCGTATAACACGGATTTCGGCCAGGTAGTTAACGTGTTGATAACATATTTTTTAATGCGCTTTTAGTTTTAACGATATACCAGACTGTTTGATTTATTAGACATTCTCGTAGTATTATAAATCATTCGTATTCCTGGATTTTTAATAATAACGCGTTACCCTGTATAACTTCTCGGTCTCTAAATATTTTTTTTTATTTTGCTAAATGCTCTCGCATTTGAAATAACTCATTGTAAAAGATAAATACACGCGTTAGTGGAGAAAAAATAATATGTAAATAAAATGCGATGTACGATGAGCAACGACTTGATTTCCGAATCGCGTGTCAAGTTTAAAGGGAACTCGGGTGAATTGATGTGAACCTTTGATGTCGGTTAAAAATGGGAATAAAATAAAGAAGCATAAACGGTGGAATGTTATTTGCGGAAATTAATGTGTATTTAAATAATTACGAAATGAATTGATCTGAAATCAGTAAACAAATAAGCGGAGCATGTATTGGTAAATATATTTTGATTTACCTTTCTGCTTTGTCATGTTGCTGTGGTTGGAAGTTGAACTCAGAGTTATTGCTGCAACACAAATCGTTATTCTGCATAAACTATGATTTATTGGGTTGATTATTATAAGCCGCGGAAGAAAATATTGCTGCTACGAGGTCCGTGTTATTTTTTAATGTACTTACGATAAACTTTGATAATGCCATCGTTATCGCCGAGCGCGTTTTTTGAGACGCATTTGTATGATCCATAATCCGATGCGCTCACAGAATTTATCGTTAGCTTCATTTGAACTTTGTATCCATTATCCTGTAAAACGGTCTCATATTTTCCTCCTGAAACAAAGAGTTCGAGGATTTCTTCTTAATAGGGCATTTAAATATCCACCTTTCGAAGCTTATTTGATGAATCTATGGGAAAGGTTTCAATCATATTTTTCATTGGTACTTTATGGCGATATAGGTTTTGCAAAATATTTTAATGGTGAAACAAAATCAACTCGTTTAGAAGACAGCATCTTTGTACGTGTAAATATTGATCTAGAAATTCGTCGGTTTTGATGAAAACGTTTGTAGGAATAATATTACCATAAGTACCTGTCAACCATGTTTGACCTCACAATCAGTTAGTTGTCATCCTATGACGTGATTTAGTTTTGAAATCGGTAGCTTTAGAATAGAAGTTACGAGAAGATTGGGGAGTATTCTTATCGGCTAAAGGGGTGATCGAGGGGCGTTTAAATGACCGGTTGCTCCAGCTGCATTTACGGTATGTAGGTCGCCGACTCGCCGGGACAATACGAGAAATCTTATTGAAGGATTTTTCCTTCTTCGGAAACTACCGCGATAAGAAGCTTGGAATCTGACAAAAAGAATCTCTTCTATTCTCCATGATAACCATCAATTGGAAGGTCTGTTAATGGATTTATTCATTAGCAAGGAAATAGGAAATGTTATATGAATAACACGCGTAGAGGTTCTTTTATTGGAACTGTTTATTGGAAATTAATGATTGCAGGTTTACATAGCTAAGCATATTCTCATTAAAATTATATAATAATTACTGTGCTGTGTGAAGTAAGTGTTTTCTTTTTGAGAGAATTAAAAAATTAATCATAAGATCCTAAAATATTGCTAAGAATAATGGGAGACATATAATCGAGTAACAAAACATATTCTGGAATTATTATCATTTATGTGCTGCATTAAATATTCTTCGAATTTTATTCTAAAAGTGCATTTATAACACGTGTCTATTATGCACAAATAATATAATTTTAATATTACTTTTCATTTGCTAGAAAATTGAAATCTCTTCCCTTCACTTTTCACATCTTTATTCCGTCAGGATTCGATGTCGAATTTTATAACGGCAGATATTAATATCGAAATATGAAATACATCGATATGTCATAAGATATGATTAATTTCTTGACAAAAGGTAGGATTCGCTAAGAGCGAACGACGCGATAATAAGTATGAGATTTCGGGCGGAAGTGGTTCGTAGAAAGTTGTAGGACGAATCAAGAGATTTCTGGAAACCCTTTGAAGGAACATCACAATGGTTCAATCAGTTTAGAAGATGGCCCAGCTTGTTCCCTATGCTTCAGCTTATTCTGGTATTCGGCACAGCAGTCTAAGTTAACGTGATTTCTGTTTAGATCGACACCATTCAAACCTATTTCCGCCCTGAGGCTCCTAAGATTCTAGACTCTATCCAGTACCTTCCTCCGCCATAGAAAAGTCTACGTGGATGCAAAGCGAAATAATCAAAGGAAAATGTAGTCCACCTATAGAATGTTAGGTTGGATACATTGAGTTAACTTATTGTTGACCGGCAATTTTATGCAGAAACTAAATCGTGTCATCTTCTATCCAATAAGTTGAATATCCAGAAAAATAATTAACATATTAATCAGGGTCTATGATAAAAATATCGTTAAATTAAAATATATTTTATAACTGATTCGGTTTTTGGAAGAACCGCCTGTTTAATACGTTAATATTATAATTAAACCAAAAAAGCACTATCCAACACAATCAACGGCGATATAATTAAAACATACATTGCTTTGAGATTTAATATTTGCATAAGTTGATGTGTGTACAATGTACAAACACGAGTTAACTCGTTACCGGTCCAGAATGTGTTAAAATCAATGCAGTCCTTTCCGCAATTTTTAGAGATTATTTATTCGATTATTCGCAAGATATTGTTTAAAAATCTTAATAATACTAGCATTTTACGGGGCATTGTTAAATGAGTTTACAAAGCAAACATGAAGGTTTACATTTTAATAGAAATACGAGGCCTGTAATTGCAAATGGTAATCTTACCGAGAAAAATAAACAAAGGAGAGTCCAGGAAAAATCATCCGGCGAGATACTTTAATGAAAGTAATGAATAAACAATCCGTGGAATTTTTTACTAGGAATAAAACCAGGACGAAAATTCCAGGGCCATCAGGATGTCTCTGTTTATTCGTATGCATTCAATTAGAGGCAAATGGAAATTGCCGGAAGAAATAAAGAAACGTAGGAAGCGCATACGAGCAATCTAAATAAAACGGCTTTGCTGCCACCGCGTCATTTTCCTTATTCGTTTTAACGCGGGAAAGAATTTAGAATTATACAATTTCCCCTTTTTTCTCACTGCATTCTTTCTATTCTCGTATGAACTTTTTATTTCAGTACCGTGAAGTACGTAACTATTCTATAATCGGCTCAGAAACTATTTAAAAATGAAAATATCATAGTATATACTTCTATATATTTTATTATAGTTATTTGACATTTTTGAGATGTAAACAAAACAGGTGGGTTTTGAAAGAGAGTCAAGCAATTAGAAGCATTCGATCCGTGTAACAGTTCGAGCGTTATTTTTTACTTCTTAGTTATTTTCTACTGTTTTGAGGGAACTGATTAAAATACGATGCGCGAGTTGGTCAACATCCGTATCCTCCATGTGTAATAAAACGTGTTATGGTTTAATATCGCAGGTTTACAGTTAGCCTGTCTCCGTATTTTCGACTTTGTAAAAAGTATGCTTCACTACTGGCAAAGCTTTTGACAATCGAAATTTTCCGATCTACATGTCCCATATTTTTCTGTTATTTTACTTAGCACATTTTTCCGGAAATATGATCTTGTGAAGTGTTTTGTTGGGGTTTCAAAAAACGATAAAATTCAATCTCTCTGTTCTATGCGTTTCGTATGGAAATAAAAGACAATAAATCTACGTATTTCGTTCAATGGTGAAACTTTGGTTTTCAACAAATAAGACTTGTAGTTTATTGAGAATTGCTGTCAGGTTTATTTTTATGACGGAAATTGCTTTAAATATTGTTCGGTGAATATGAAGATTTTAATTATAAAGCAAGTACAAAGACCTCCCTAACTCTTTTAATGTTACGATAACTAATACGATAACTAAACGATAAGTAATTCTCCAAGTAATTTCCATTCATTTTTTTATTGAAAAATATTTTACATTCAATTACCTTCAAGTTAGTAATATCTTAGTTTGCAATACTTAACTGCTTTTCAGTATAAACTGTAAACAAAAATATTGTGAGCGATTTCAGCATTTATTGAGTTGTGACGTTATTGAAGCTGACGTGCGATATGATGTAGTGCGACAATTGCGGGATGAAGATTCACAATGTCCACGATATTATTGGTTTCGATACAGATGCAAATAGGCCGACTAGTCCATGGGACGTAATAACGGCATGAGAAAAGAACGTCCTCATAAATGCCAGATAAAATCATGTTATACCTTTAACGTCCTGCCCTGGATCCATGCATTATTCATCAGCTAATTCCGTTTGTATAACCGATCGAAAAGAAGAACATCGCCGAAACATTCGGCCGCTTACAATGCCTCAGAAAACTCGACGTACAATATACCACATTTCTGACATTTTTCCCCGAATAGTACGTTCGGGAAAATGTATCCACGTTGTTTGGAAAGTTTCAAATGATTTTTAATCAAAATTCACGTGGAAAATTCCGTATACAAAAGTAACTTGATTTACCGAGTTTTTCACCGTGAGAATTTTGTTATAACGTGACACTGGTATGTCGCTCGACAGACTATACACGGATATTAAAATTTTCGGAGATAAATTGAAAATTCCGAAAGTATTAATGTCGATGGTGATCGAAAAATACTTTGAACCTATCTAATAATTCAATGCTTGCCAATTGATTTTTGGGGATTATGTAAAACTCGGAATTATAGAAAAAGAAGGAAGATAGGAATTGCGTGATGATATTATTATTAATATAATTGAAATGAGGTGTTCAACAATTTTTTTTTAATTTAAGATTGTATCGTAACTTACCTTGCGGAACTATTTCATCGTTATCCATCGTCCAATAGTTGATAGATTTCGGATATGCTTCGGACTGACATTCCAAAATAAGTTTTTGTCCTTCTCGAGCACCGACCAATTGATTTTGTACGGTAATCGCCGGTGGAACTACAAAAGTTACAAAAATGAAACACTCCCACGCGATTTAAATATCAAGATAATTCCCTGTTCTCTATAAACATATTCATCTATGCATAGTTAATATCTAAGCAACGAAATCAACGCATTGTTGACCGGCAATTTATATCCGGAAAAATAATTAATATTATACTGAAATAAACATTAAAAAATAAATAAAATGTGTAAAGAAATGATAATTTATTCATCTCTAACTCTATTCTAATGTGATTTCACAGTGGACATTATTTTTTGCGCGCAGTCTAAGAGGTTAATAATTTATAAACCGATGGGTGTACAGACACGGATTAATTCATTACTGGTCAATTATGTGTTGTAATTATAATGGAAGGGTTGTTAAGTGATCAATTAGTATGAATACTTACAGTGGACAATTAACATGATTCTCTTGCTAACTGAAGGAGGAACACGATTCGAAGCGATGCAAAGATACGATCCCATATGCAACCGGTTCACTTTCGTGATGGTGAAGTGTGGTCCCTCGACACTTACAACTGTTATGAACAAATAATTATTAATAAATAACCATTAACATGATCAACGGTGCGAATATTACTAAAACTCGCATCAAACATATCGCTAATATTTGTAAAATTTGCAATATTAATAACGACGACGATGTCAAATAAATTTCAATAATCTTTAGCTGTCCTTGAATTCATTTTATTATGTTAAACAAGTTCTGCCTTATTTATTTGATTTAGGAATTATTAGAAATATTAGCAATATTAGCAATATTACCAAATTGCAATATTCATTAAAGTTTGTAATAAAAAATTGCGAGCACATAATTAAAAAACGAAGACCTCTTTTCTGCCGACATTTTTGTTCTTATTATTGCCGAACAGACGTTTGGCTGAATTATGAGATTTGATACAAATAAGTTCATCCATTTTTTGGATATATGGCTTCACGTTTATGCATGTGCCAAGTTTTAGTTTATTTAGTTTGAATATTTCGATGGAGTTCTACTTGCAGACAGTTTACTATCCGAGGCTGAACTTCGAGCAGCGAGGTCTACCAACTTTTTTCAACTTTTTCGAGGTCTAACAACGTTAGTCCATCTATTATACAAGTATCACTGGATGCGATGGATGCGATGCTTTAGTATTCCACGTGTCATAATTTGTTTTCAGATGCAATAAAAAATATTCATGAATTCGCAAACTTGTCGCGCCGCAAGGAAAATTCAATTTTGGTTTTAAGTTATTAATAAAAGCCTTAAATTTAGCCATTTCAAGAGTGTCTTCCACAGCGCGTATAAACTTACTTAGTCACTTCTTCTTTATATATTTTACGTGTAATATATTAAAATCGTTTATTCTTACTTCAATATTAAGCTACAAACCACTTTGCCGAATAAAAATCTTAAAAGTTATACTATATAATATTTATAAAAATTGCAAGAATACCTTGCCAGCAGAAACTATAAGTTCTCTGGATTAAATTTGTATTTGAAAGGAATTGTTCTTTAAAATATATAGTGCTTACGTTGTTAAAAAAAGGATTTATTTTAGAATTTTCGACTGAAATAAGTTAATAATTGAAGTTACTTAGGCCACTGGTAGTAACAAGATTCACACACCGAATATTGGTAGTAGAAACGTCATTTTTTCATGTCCACGGTCGAAATACAAACAGAGATTTACGGAGAGTGAACTGCAGTAACACAGTTTTGATGTTGTCCAGTGTAGACGGTTGGAAATTTAGTTTACTTATCCGGAAGTCAGAACGTGCTACGTCCGTCCGTTAACCACAATTAAATCCGCTAGAATATTTGCCTTCCGCCAACAAACTAAATGTTGTCAAATACGGGAGACGAAAAACCACTGGTGAGATGAAATCCAACAAGTTAAAGTAGCCAAATTTTCTCATAAAATTTCCATCGAATAAATTCATTTTGATCGGCAGTATTAATTATGAAATTATTACACAATAAAACTAAACAAATGAACTACCATCATTTTGATTATTTCGAGTTCTTTTGGCTTGATGACAAAGTTAAGTAACAATATTATAAAGAATAAAAATGATGAGAAACACAATTTGAATTCCAATAATTTCACGAGGAAGTGGAAGTATCTGTGAATTACTGCGGTTTAATTTACCGTGCGAAGCTTATAGAATGTTCTTCCTGGTTAAGTGATGAATAACAATTTACTATTTCCTCTGATATTCCCGTGCAATGGGGATTGTACTGATTTAACAGGTTCGAGAAACTGTGTAATTGTTAACTATGTTCTGTACTTCCTTAAAATATCTAATTTCGAAGTGATTACGCTTGTAGCGAGTGGAACTACACGTCGAGTATTTACTGCGGTAATTTGTTTCATTATTATGAATTAAACGTACGCGGTAATAATTCTATGGAGAATGGAACGATTCGAGAAGGAATTACATGCTTCGTTCCTTACGTTATAATAAATAATAAAGATATTTAATAATTTGCTTCACGATAGTGATCCCAAACTTATGACCGGTAGTGTACATATGTATATCGTCATAAGTCTATACGCGTAGATGTTACATACGGTTGTATGAGCACGTACAATATCGGATATGAAAACAGATACGTTTAATCGTAATTTAGGTACGATCCAGTGGATCGTTGTTGCCGGACGCAAGAGGTAGGCACGCGAGGCTCGGTTTGCGGGGTACCCTTCTCGTGTTTGCCAATTTCAATGCAAATACAGGAGATCTTCCCTAACTGTGCAAGCGTATTACCACCCCCGCAACCCCATCGGCACCACCCCTTTGCCCGAACGTAGTGTGTTTGTCCTCCCCGGAGACTGCGAGACCGATACACCACTGAAAACGTCCCCGGATATACTTCCGCACGTTTGCCACGGATATTCGCGAGTCTTAAAGTCGTTTATTGGTATGCAAATTCCCTTGACACATTCAACGTGTCTGTGAAATGCACGCTCGAATAGCTCATGCATTCTATTAACTTGAAGACGAAATAAATTATATTTAACTCGTATTGGTACGTGTGCTTTGGCATGCTTCGGATAATAATAGCTTTGAACTCGGACAGTCGAAGGTTCTATTAATTTTGCATGCATTCATTTATCATATTATGTCATCACTCTTTATTGAAGAGTTGTCAGGGAATTCGAGGTATTCTAGGATTTCGTTCTTCTTTGGGAGATGATATTTGTGGCGTAGGTAGCCATGTTGCTCTGCTAATCCAACTAATCCAAATGTTTATGTAGACTGACCTTTCACTCCGTTTGCGAGAAGTATCGACTGGCTATCTTCCCTTTTCCACGTAATGCTAGGTTCCGGCGATCCTGTGGCTGCGCAATGTAAAGTCACATTGTCACCTTCCGTTACTACCATGTCTGTACTCGTTTGGTGGTCCAGAATGTCAGGAGGAACTGGACAGAAAAAGAAGGGATATGTATTATATAAGGGTTGGTAGACACAATGAAATTTTGTCAGTACAAACATAATATCAAACTCGGTAGAGAGAGAAATATTGCTACCGTGTACATACGGAACGGACATCGATCGTGATTTCTAGAGAATAAATAACCCGCCTCGGTTAAAAATCCGACGGGGCTTAAACTTATCTTTGTTTAGATACTCGGAGCACCATAAATAAGCTTGTAAGTACGATACTTTTTAAAATAGTGCTTTTACAGCAAAGTCTCTGATTTACTTCAGCGATTTCGTGGATGGTTGATAAATACTTTTTATATTTATAAAACATACTGCCGAATATACTCCATCGATACTTGCACGTTAAATATCCAAGAGTTATTAATATTGGCAAGATATTCATAAGAATATTAAGAAAACTAGTTCTGTTACGAAAATAGTTAGCAATATCTAGGGTGTGTAGTTTTGGCTGTGCATTGCTTCTGCGCCGCGTAACTCTTTTTCCTGATTGCTGAAATATGGCCAGATATTTTATGAGCACTCTATATGTACCATATATTTTCTGTGTAACGCACTGGTTGGATATGTTGGAAGGAATGCGCAGATATACAGTACAATTTATGGCTGACTAGATATACTTGTCCGCGTATGCCAGTGTCGAAAGTAACTTGGCTACGTTATTGTTGCGTTAAGTGTTACGACAACCGGCGAAACTTGCCCCCCTAAGCGAAATGCAAAACGTGGGGGGATGGATTTATAGCGTTAGAACGTGAAAATTCACCCTTACGTTAGAATACCAAACTTTGCTAAACTAAACTCAGGATTACACTTCGTCTTTCCATCCCCTGGCATTCTCGCTGATTTCAAAATCGGTGTGATGCATAGAAATACTTAGTAGTTTCCAATAAACTTCAGTCGAGTATACTCAACATACTATTTGAAACTCACCAGCGAACAATGTATACATTGTCCGATTATATTCATGACCCACTGTGTATATAAAAATGCATTCGAGATTTTCGGATCTTTAGAATGCCGGAAGTAGAATTGCCATATATAACAAAGCCGCTGGATAGTCTAACGGGCAAACCTTTCTATTCTACCATCCCCATTAAAGACTCTCCTATTCAACCCTCTTCCTCCCAAAGCGTCGAATAAACGTGTCCCTCGCGAGTAATGTCTTACTAGGTTCCCTACCCGCGAATCGGCCGGTTGCTAACACCGTTAGTACGAAGGGGGATGGAAATAGTGGAAGGAAAAGGGTCGTTTTTATTCCGCCCTACGGCCGGAACTCGATTTGCGGCTGAGTGCCCGTATGGCTGATGCTGAATTGGCGGGTCAAAGCCACCAGGAGAACCGCCTGATATCCGGTTCCATTCCAACACTAACTTCAGATGTCCATATGCTCGATTCGACTTGCACGCCTACTCTCTGACCTCATGGTTTCCGTATCGGTTACGGAATCCTGATCCATTATTGGATAAACTGGATATATGCACCGTTAATTATGCAACTGGTCTAAATCACTTTTTACATATGCCCTTTAAAATAAATATAGAAGTTAATATGGTACGCTTTATCGGGGAATCCCAGCTTGCAATGAAAGTTGGAGTACTATAATTTCAATTGTACTAGTAATAATAATTTGTAAAGGTAGTCATAGATTGAAAATTATTAAAGAACTTTTTGATTTGTTTTATTCGGAATTATAACGAGATCACGAATTGTACGATTTTGTGTGTCATCCAGTAGAATAGGGTGTTATAATGGTGTTTACAATGGTACCTGTAAACGTGTATCGTTAATAGAATTAATAGAATGAATGTTGCTTATCCGTATGAATATTCGGTAAGCTAATATGCCAATAATTCTGGTGCACTTGGATTCGCAGGTTCTCGATTGCCAATGTTTGCGGTTGCAAATTGTCCATCCTGCATCCCGCATCAATCTGGATTTGGCACATTTATCTCAATCCACAGTCCACCGACTGATGAAATTCTAGCTTCGCTGTTTTTAGGTGTAACGATTTTCCCCGGTGATACCGATATTCGTGACTTGTGTTATTCAATATGCTCCGCGATATGAAAATCATTTCTACGTAGACTTTTCTCTCAGACGTTTATCGTAGCCTATTTCATCAATCTGAACCTGCTTCGTTTATCCTATCTCCTGCATTCTTCATCCCCAGCGTGGGATTGCACTGAGTTCATCGAAAATCCTTTGTGTTCGTAGAATTGCCGTTTGCTGCGGATTAAAGTGAATCGGATTTCGAAATGAAAGAGTGCCAGCCGTATTGTGAAAAAATTGCATTCACTCAAATTTCTTTCGGGAACAATATTTCCCTGCACTTCATAATACGAGCAGCCTCGAGGTAGAATTACAGTAAAACGTTTTAACTAACTAACAAGCGTACCTAGATATCGAACGTTTTATAAGGAAATTGTAAACAAACAATACCGTTTCGAAATCTCTTTTAACGAAGCAGCCTTACACAAACATTGGTCGACAAATATCCTGAGATAAAATTTATTCTAAACCAATGTTTACTGCAACAACAAGCCAGATGGGTTATTAAGCAAATATTGTATTATTGCCAATATTCTTCCGAATGGAAATCCCCCAGTAACGCGTAACATATTAACCGCGTTATACGGGTGTCTGCTGTAAGGGCAACACGATGTTGCAAAGGATTTCCGAATTCACCGTCTGCATTACTTTCGAATCTTTTTGCATCCTGCATCAATCTGAATCTACCTCGTTTATTCGCCGTGTTAGACTCCCCATGCTTTGCTGCAACTCGACTTTACCCTGGAATTCGTTCGTGGAATCTTTTCTTTTCTTGTTTTTTACGGTGAGGCAGACGTTTCAGGATAGTTTGGTCTGCACTGCCATTCGGTGAAAAAAGTGGCATTCGCCAGACGATCACCGCAAGCCGAGCGTGGCTTAATCTCGATGCGTAAATCGAACGGTCAATCTGGACCTTCACGGTTGAAACGGAACGTGGCACATACGAAAGAAGTTAATCGACATTGTATCTCTGCCTCCCAGACATGTTTAAACAGCGTGTCGATAAATCAACTTGCGAAACAGCTCGTCCGAAATATTTATGTGGCAAGGATTCTGAGCTTTGAATCGGAATCAATGTAAAAGTATAAATGATAAAAAATATGAATTGATGTCGGATGTAGAGAAGCATAGAAGAACATTGGATATACAATAATGATGATGTTAATCAATAGGGAATAGAATTATTGGGGAATTTCAATGAATATTTAAAGATCTGCACTCTCGTATTGTTCTTTTATGATTTTTAGCCGCGTTGCATGGAAACCACGTAGTTTCGCGTAAAACAGGAAAGACGTTCTTATTCGAGTTAAACTGCGCCGAGCAAATAGTGCACTTTATCGCGAATAAAATATGCAACTTACAAGTTTCCTTGCCATCGACCAATCGAAATCTCTGCGGGGAGATAATGCGATTTCGGGAGAGTATTAGTTCGCGGATTTCGGGAATAATAATCGGGGTCAATAATAATTGAGAATTATGGAGTGTTATTGATGATGAATTATAATAAGCGATGATAGAAATCATTTTCTGCTTCGTTGGTTTCATAGATTACGTCACTTCGTATGAAAATATTTCATTCCCTGAAACTTCAAATTCAATCAAAACTTTGACCGTCTCAGAATTTTTCATTTCTTTTACACTCTGCATATTCATAAACCTCGGACTTATTCTTAGCCGAGAATAATAGACGAAAACGCTGTTTTGCGATGTAAGAAACCTTTTGCATGACGGGTTCAATTAATAAAGAAAAAGGTAACTTCAAAAATGAGTTGCGTGAGAAACAACAATTTTCGAACATCTCCACATTTGCCTTTGTTATAATCACGTACTAATTTATACAAAAATATTCTTCTTCTATGAAATAATATAAATTAGATAATCATCGGTGTACACGAAGTAGGTCATCCCAGATTGATCTTCAAATTGCCTTTAAACTAATTATACTTCTCCGATTTGATTTAATTCAGGATCATTTTAAACTGTTACACCACCCCTTTAAATTAACGAAGACATAACCCATCACAGTTTTCATATAGAAAAATGGATTCATAAAAGAAATGAAATCGCTGTATTTCATTCTGCATTGCATATCGCGGTATGGATCTCCATTGGAAAATTGAATGATAAACTACCCTGATAAATATCCGTAAAGAATGAGTATAACAAACAGAATGATGCGCGTGAAAGATCATAGAACACATTAGTTTCTCCTCTTAGCGCGATCGCGATTGGTGGAATGGAATTTCTCAGCCAATTTCCAAGCAGCGAGCCAACAAGAAGATACAAAGAAATGCACAAACGATTATCGGATCCACTGATTTTCCCCGTTAAACAGTACGTCCAACAAACACGCGGTAAACACGCGGCAAATACTTTCCCGTGGCAAGTCATACGAAAAGAGGCAAACTAATCAACGTGATTGTTCGTTCAAAAATATCCAAATATCTGTATTCCCAGAGAGATCTGTGAATCCTTTCTTTCACGTTACGCACTCTAGAACAAATTGGATTTATAAACAAATCGTGGCTACACATTTTCCACGTTCAAAAGCGTCCGTTATTTGGACATCGACTTTGTAAATAAACGATTAAAAGGCAACTACGGTCGCACGAGGTTCTCACTTGTGGATCTTTCGCATCCGCCGTGCTTTGCTGGATATGCAAATCACACAGTATTCCTGGCATAGTTTATTGTAATTCGCGTGTATCAGTTTGCACCACTGACATATAATACCTCGGGCAATTGTCATTGTTAATGATAAAGCGGATTTTCGATTGGAATATTGAATGAGACTATATGTATTGATCTTATATATTGTTATCGATATCAGGATAAAAACCGGGTTGGGTGCAGAATTGGTATAATTCTTTAACCGTCTTACAGCGTGTTATAGAAATACAGTAAACTCCCGTATAACGCGAATTAGTTTATTACAGACTTAGTAAATTTGGTTGAATCATAACTATTAATATATAACTCAATTCTCGTAGAACGAGCTATATAATAAAATACGCGATTTCCCCAATTACTTTAGTCGACCATAGTATAGCTTGCCATCTCCAATTTCCTACAATGCCGTTTCATGAAACGCGTATTATATTAATCGCGTTATACGCGAGTCTATTGTACACTGTCAAATAAATATTCTTTATACACTACACGTAGAGGTCTTCGGTTTTCGATAACATTTATGCCACAGTACTAGTTCGATGACATGAACTGTATATCATATAGTGGATATAATATGTGTCCAATCATGTAGTATTCCTATGATAGGGATGTATGCGATGCTGCTGGTACAGAACTGATGGTATCGGAACCGTTTCCAGCTGTAGGATCTAAATTAAACAGGACGTCACTAGTCATATGATATTGCTACAGTAATCCTGCTCGTCCAGGATTCAGTTTGAATTTCATGTGTATCCCAGGTAAAATAACCGAAACGCTCATCATTGGAAATGTAACAGAAATTACGTGAGTCCTGTATTCAATAGTGAAATATATAACATGTATAAACCATATCATAGAGATACCATAAACCATGATTGGAAACATATTGAACAACAAATTGAATATAAAAATGACGATACCGATACCACTCAAAAATCTATAACTTCTTGGAAGCAAATTTAACTCGTGAAACTGGGAGTTCTTCAAGTTTGAATTTCATGTGTATCCCAGGTAAAATAACCGAAACGCTCAACATTGGAAATGTAACAGAAATTATGTGAGTTCTGTATTCAACAGTGAAATATATAACATATATAAACCATATCATAGAGATACCATAAACCATGATTGGAAACATATTGAACAACAATTGAATATAAAAATGACGATACCGATACCACTCAATAATCTATAACTCCTTGGAAGCAAATTTAACTCGTGAAAGTGGGAGTTCTAAAAAAACGACATCCCGCGAGTACTCTCGAAATAATGATAAAATAAATTCCTGGGTTATATTACAATTGTGATGTATATATACGTTCAGGTATAACTTTGAATGTTATCCCTCGCAATTTATTTCCTGAATATAATACAAGTTAGTTACCCTCACATGTTCTACTTCTTTATATCCGGAAACTATGATAAAATACTACAAAAGAATTTTTGTAACAATAGCTAAGGAAGCCGAGATGGGATCAAAGGAAATAGTTATTCAATCGAAACACAGAAGGGAAGTAATAATAAATCTGTGCTAACGAAACCGTAATTTCATGTACAAAGCATGTACTCATGTGTTATGATAAACAATGGGCTCCTAGGAAAGTGCGTGTTTTTCTGGTTTCACTGGAATCATTGCTAACGAGTGCATAATGTCTCCGTGCAGGTTGGGTAACATCAGTTAAAATTGTTTTCCGTGAAAAAGGAAATATAACGACGCTAAAAAGCGATCTTTTATTTTTACTTTCGGGGAGAAAAGTTGTGGGTATTTATTAGAATTATAAATAGTAACGACGTTATCATAAAACAGAAAAATTTTCTATGATGTTTCGATAGGTTTTGCGCTCACAATTAACCCTTTTGCTGATCAAGCTTTTCTACGAGGGGTGAGTTTGATCTGCAAACGGTTCATTTTGAATACAAAACCTGTAGATGTACGTTCATTTATATTAACGTAATTTCTTTCGATGATAACTTTTAAGAGTTAAGATTTGGAAACTTTGACAGTGCTAGGGAATTTCTGCATGCTCTATATAGTCTACCAATCGGCGTTTGTCGGGGTTCCTGCATACAGACGCAAAGCTAACTTCTACCTTTAGCATGGTACATCGATACTCCGCGAATGAAATGCAAGGCACTTTGAATTATTCACGAACTCGAGGTAAGCTCGAACGTGCTAATTAACCGGCAATTCGTTGTCACGTAAGGTTTCTCTTTAAACGAGAAATTGAACGTCAAAACAATTTACGTACGAAGAATCTGATATTCGATTGAGATCAATTGACATTGAAACGCGAACACGATTCTTCCTACTTGCATTCCCGATATCTTTGATCTCTCTTAATTAAAAAATGCTGCCGTCAAAGGAAACACTGAAACGGTAAATAATATCTCGTTCAATATCCAGCTGGATATCAAACTGTTACGTGAAACATTGTATTCGGCAATTTCATATTTCTTTAATAAAAAAAACAATGCTTTCACAATTGCATCGGGGAGTTTGCCTCGCGTTATGCATCTAATCATAGACGGGTGGGAATGTCAGGTATGGAGTCATTAAAAGTTGAAATGGCAACGAATGTTAGGTTGATTGGGATCAGTGAGTTATTTGCGGAAATGATAGCCTCGGGTAGCTCGCGACAGATTTGATATTATTACGTCGCCCTTCTATGTGATCGTCAGGTCAAAGGTGATGCGTTAATCTCGTGTAAATAGCGATCGCAACCTACTGAATTGCAGAGGGAAGGAAGGCGCATGTGCAAAACAGAGCCAGAGAGAAGGGTGGTTGTGGTGGATGGAGAGAGAGGGTGAATCGAAGAAGGGTGGTAATTAGTCGTTTGACATTCGAATCACGCTCGAGTACGTAAGTGGCTCTGAATAAGATACCATCTCTAAATACGAAAACATGCTTCTGTATTTGCATAGGATTTCCCATTAAGAACCGACGATTGTGTATTTATGGAATTGATAATTGAAGACTCCTTGTATTATAACAGCAAACACTGAAAGTGTTCGGATAAAACCAATTTTGTTATTATCGTTAAATGTTCTGCATACAAATGATAATACTGTTGCATAGAATTTTAGTGCAGTTTCCTTGTGTAAATAGTTTATAATATATAAATTATAATATTCAACATATATTCAAAGTAATCAAACTACAAGAATATTCGAGCCGTTTATTTCCAAAGTAGCCTAAACCCATTTTTCATGATAAACGACTCATTTGTGCTTTTTAACAAAAAAAATTTCTCTGCAATGCAGAATTATAATTGCAGTCTGCGGGTTAATGGATTAGTTTAGAATAATGAATAATATATTATATCGATAGTAAGCATTCATTTAATCGCAGTAGAGTTGCTTGCAGTAAGCAACTTAACATAATCTGTTGTCGTTCATCTAAATGGCGAGTGGTGGGTGTGTGAAATCCCAAATTGCTGGAAGTCCAAATGGCACTGAAATTTCTATTGAGTCCACGCAAGCCGCACTATCGCAAATCCCAAAACACTAATGAGTCTAGTCTTGTTACTAGCTCAATAACAGGATTAGACATATTATCGATTTGATGATATTGCCACCATGGTGAGCCTTGCTTTGCCATCCCGATATGATAGTACACATTTATGCCCGGTGTATCAGCCAATATTCAACGAAAATTGATTTACGAATTATACACGAGGAATCAACGACAATTTCCAACGGTGTTCACGCTCATAATTTACTAATGATTTGGTACCAGGAATTTTAATTGACGGTTCAGTTTGAAATCAGGAATATCTGAACTTCATTAACGGGAAGATTGATTTGGTAATGAACCCTTAGAGCATACTTCGATCGAGGAAAATCGGTACAATAATTTATGGTAAAAGGAAAACAAAAGAATAAGGAAAAGCTTTAATGATAAAAGAACTGAAACAAGAGAAATCAGATTATGTCAGTCCAAAAAATTTTATATTAAAACCTCGAGGTTCTTCAATATTGAGTAATAAAATAGAAGGAAGCTGAATATTAAATGATTGTAATGTAGTCGTTTTACTATTTTGTATTGAAATACGGATGATTATGGAAACTTGAGGATATGGGTGTCTGGGAATTGTATTATTTTTCGGCTTCCGTTTCAGCCAAAAGTTTGGGATCCTCTACTACCGTTAAGCAAATTATTAAATATCTTGTCCATAAAATGGAATGGGATACTTTATAAGATAGAAGAGTTGTATAAATTGCGTATATTTTATTCTATATTAATTATACACTTCAGTTGATACCCCAACAAGTTTGTGTAATGTTTCCTGCTGCATAGTTCGCCAAACTTCTTGTAGCAAAGTCATTTCTTGTGGCAATCCATAAAGTAACCTAGCCACCGGAAGTGCTAGAAAATAATCCAACGGAAGTTTATCTATCGGTATACCAAGGAGTTCTTCGTGCTACTGTATTTCCTGCGATGGTCCATTGGTATCTCGATATCTAGCGGAGGACACACCGAAAACGAAGCTGGGAAACAAGATAGGGGAGACAAGATAAAAGTATCTGGCGTGTAATGTTTCTCCTAGCAGAACTAAGGAAACTGCGAAAAGTTCGACACCTGGATTGAACCGTATGGAGTTCGGGGAACAATAGATCACTTTGTTGGGACACATGGTTCGTTCGACAATTCTGGGATGACCTAATCGAAATTGTACGGCCACTGCCAACGTTACTTCCAGTAGAATCTCCGGTAGAATCGAATGTGTTTTTTGGAATGCACATAAAACATTATTCATTTGGTCGCAAGACGAAAATCAGGGATCTTTGTTGGTAGTTGAACTATAGTTCGAGATTGCGGGAATTTCGCGTTATTGGAGGAAAAGTAATGGCGCTGAGTGGTGTCGGTGGAAGACGGTGGGGATAACTATCGAACGAGGTCGGATCAGCAAGCAAAAGATGAAGAGGAGAAGTGTTTAACGCTGGCATAAACCTCCCCCGAGGCACGTAATGAATAACAGGGGTTTAAGATGGCTGCTACCAACGAGGGAAGAAGTACTGAGTAAACAGCCTTTACCGTGTTTACACCAACTAATTAGCGTGTATTACTTGAAACCTTCGCGTCAAGCTCTGCCCGTTCGAGGTGTGTGGATGATGGCCAACTACGTGACAGAGGGGATTGTTTAATGTGGACTTTCAGTAACAAGCTTATTGTTGGTAATCATATAATAGTTTAACACTAGAACTACCAAGAGGGTCAAAATGACTTGTCTACTATTTTTAGTGAAATTAGTCGGACATTCCACGGCGAATTTTTTGAAATTTTATGTACTTTCATAGCGCGAATAATTGAATCCATTAATTAACTTAAATCTTAGAGGCATAATTTAAACATAAATAAATACATAAGCATAATAGTACATATTTGCATCGTACAACGTGCAACGTACAATTAACTAACAATTGCTCAGTAAACAATTACGGTCGCAACGTATAGGTTACTATACCATTTTTGCCAAGAGTAGCCAACAATGATAATAGAAAAAGGCGTATGGAACTGTGTCTTTTACTCGCAACGAACACTCGAGATGAAAGTTTAATAATAAGGTAGAGGCAAAAATCGAAGATCGAAAACTAGTAATAGTATCAGGAGTCTCTCTTCGGAAGGTAGTGGGAGCGAAGAGCGTGTAACATTTGCGTGGAAGAAATATATGTAGCTTACCATAAAATCAGTCCAAGTTCCCCTTTGTGCATTTTATATACGTGGATAAAGATACTGACGATACGAGAATGGACTTGCAAAAAGCTCGGGGAAAACTTGGAAAGTTCTCTATCGAAGTAGGTTGCGGGAGTAAAGTATTCAGGGAACTCGAGGTCACGTTACTTTCTAGAAGTCTAATCTTTCGCAGCCATTTCGAAATTCAAGTAGAATATTAAAAGCGAAATAATAATTTGCCGAAACTAGCAAACGGAATTGGAAGTTCGAAGACGTAAGGTGAACATATAAATAACATTTATAATTTGAGGAACTAGTTAATTTCATTTTTATTAAGTGTGACGTCCTTCCATTCTTCGGACGCAATTGAAATAAAAAGTAATGCAACAGCTTTCAGTAGCGCAATCAAGTTTGAATGTTTAATTCGAGTAGCAAGTTTCAGTTCGAGTTCGACGACAAATATTTTCTAACAAGGAAAGTTTATACGGCTCTCCTATTTCTATATAATATTTTAAAGGAATCTTAGCAAATTGAAAACAAGTACTTGAGCACGCTTCGACAAATTTTTTTCCTCTCGCAAAACATCGGTAGAGTGAACCGCTCGGGGAACTCGGGACGAAGTTTCTTTAACGATGGGACCAATGAAAGCGGTTCTTGTTGGAATTATAATCTACTTCTTCGGGCATTCGAGCAGGAATGGAGTATCTAGATCAGGACTTGAGAACTGCGGGAGAAGCCACTTTGTCCTTTCTAAGTTATAGCAAATGCCCAGGATTCGTACAACTCCACTAACCGAAGGTTTACCTACATCTTCCGGGTTTCGTGACTTCTGAACTTCACTGGATAAGTTAATGTGAGCTCGTTTCACCGGTGTGCTATTAATAGCTGATAGTTGTATACTAAATTTAATTTTGATTCCATAAATTACTGCCACGCGAACAAACGTTTTCTGGTATGGTAAAGTTGGAGCAACGATGATGAAAAGGAGATGTACAGGGTAAATTACAAAGCGTGATCGACTTAGATTATTCTGTTTTTAGTGGGCCAATCGAAAGTCTTTTTTTATATGATATAATATGGTTCAAAAAGAGCTTGAATATAACTTACAAGAAGGTTAAGAGAGGTGCTACTCCATTATTATAAATTTATTAATCTCAAGTTCGAAATTCAATCGTACATTACGATGTATAGTGAATACAAAAAAATTTGCGACAGCCCCCACGTTGTGAACTCGGGGACGTCTTGACCCCGACTGAGGGTAAGGGATGCAGCGGGGCGAGGTATAGGTGTTGCGGTAGGTCAGTAATTCGGCGGCAAGCGCCGCAGTTTAAAGGGCACATAGGTAATGCAACATGGCTGCACTTCCACAGTCGGGGTCCCGACGTCCCCGACGCCACAACGGGGGAGTGCACGCGAATTTTTTTCTATTGTCTATATTCATTTATTTATTAATATATGATTAAAATTCGAACTTCATATTAATAAATTAATAATAATGGAGTAGCATATCTCCCAACCTTGTTGCAAGTTATATTCAGAATATGTTTAGGCATCATCTACCATCGATCTGGACCAGTTAGGATCGAAATTAGAGACTTTGATTTTTTGAGAATTTTTGAAGGTATACCCCTTCACATTTTTGCGATTTGGAAATGACCCATTTTTGACCCATTAAAATTTTTTAACCACTTCTTTCGACCAGAAATCGTCCTAGAATATGTTTATACATCATATACCATCGATTTGGATGGTCTAGAATTTATTTTGGCGACTTTCAATTTTTGAGAATTTTTGAAGGTATACCCCTTAACATTTTTGCGATTTGGAAATGACCCATTTTTGGCTCAAAAAAATTTTTTAACCACTTCTTTCGACCAGAAATCACCATAGAATATGTTTATACATCATATACCATCGATTTGGATGGTCTAGAATTTATTTTGGCGACTTTCAATTTTTGAGAATTTTTGAAGGTATACCCCTTCACATTTTTGCGATTTGGAAATGACCCATTTTTGACCCATAAAAATTTTTTAACCACTTCTTTCGACGAGAAATCGACCTAGAATATGTTTATACATCATATACCATCGATTTGGATGGTCTAGCATTTATTTTGGCGACTTTCAATTTTTGAGAATTTTTGAAGGTATACCCCTTCACATTTTTGCGATTTGGAAACGACCCATTTTTGGTTCAAAAAAATTTTTTAACCACTTCTTTCGACCAGAAATCACCATAGAATATGTTTATACATCATATACCATCGATTTGGATGGTCTAGAATTTATTTTGGCGACTTTCAATTTTTGAGAATTTTTGAAGGTATACCCCTTAACATTTTTGCGATTTGGAAATGACGCATTTTTAGCCCATAAAAATTTTTTAACCACTTCTTTCGACCAGAAATCACCATAGAATATGTTTATACATCATATACCATCGATTTGGATGGTCTAGAATTTATTTTGGCGACTTTCAATTTTTGAGAATTTTTGAAGGTATACCCCTTCACATTTTTGCGATTTGGGTTCGACCCATTTTTGACCAATACAAATTTTTTAACCACTTCTTTCGACCAGAAATCACCATAGAATATGTTTATACATCATATACCATCGATTTGGATGGTCTAGAATTTATTTTGGCGACTTTCAATTTTTGAGAATTTTTGAAGGTATACCCCTTCACATTTTTGCGATTTGGAAATGACTCATTTTTGACCCATAAAAATTTTTTAACCACTTCTTTCGACCAGAAATCGACCTAGAATATGTTTATACATCATATACCATCGATTTGGATGGTCTAGAATTTATTTTGGCGACTTTCAATTTTTGAGAATTTTTGAAATACCCCTTCACATTTTTGCGATTTGGGTTCGACCCATTTTTGACCAATAAAAATTTTTTAAGCACTTCTTTCGACCAGAAATCGTCTTAGAATATGTTTATACATCACCCACCATCGATTTGGGTCGTGTAGAAGTGATTTTGGCGACTTTTAATTTTTGACAATTTTTGAAGGTATACCTGAAGTTGTAAGCGATTAGGGTGATTCCCCTAGTCACCTACAACTTAATTAAATTTGTAAACAGATATCCCTTTAATATTCGTGCGAATTCGAATTTATTTCTACAATTTTGACATCTACGTAGTCGTTTGGTATCCAGTTTTCGAAAAGCCCACCTGGATCGCACGACCCAAGTTTACGATACTCCAGGAATATCCATCATCGTGTCCCGAGGGCTTTTGTGGGACGTTACAGGGACGCAAAAAAATCGGTCCCGAATTCTTTTATTAACTATACCATACCAACCGAATTAACAGAATAAATTAATTCCCATAGAACAAGACCGTTCATAATTCGTTAATCGGTATCACAAAACATCTCAGAATAATTTCTGGTTTATAAACGAAATATTCTTCGAGTGCAACGGGTTAATTAATTACATTTCAACCCTCATTTATGAGTAGCATACCATATTCATAAACCAATATTGAATTTCCTAAGAGTACACAAACCTATCCAACGAAAGCCGTGCTACCCAAACCGGCAACGTTAAGTAACTCCGTACTTCTGAACCGTAACGAAGTGTATATCTTGAAAGATTTCTTAAGTAATAAGAGGTTACCTGAAAGAGTAATGTCAGAGCGTAGAGGACCATTTTATATCCACTCGAAGACCTGGATCTCCACGTTTTGGTTGGCGGGGATAAGCGGGGAGGACATAGCGATGGTGTAAGGGGATACAAAATGATTTCACGAGGGAGATGAAGCTCCTAAAGTAGCCAGTCAGCTTCATCCTAGAAGTATACATGACGGTTTCATGTCTGAAAAGAGCGACTTCCACGATGTAAAAGGAAGAGGATGCGGGTCTACGGTTGCGCGAATGAGACTTCCTGGATTATATGTATAGCTGCAGATGGGGTGCACAAGCCTCCCGTATCTCGAGAATACCAATTTGATTTCGGTACGAGCGCTACGACCCTCGTATAGTACGTAACAAACGCGACCAAACGAACCTTACATCTACCTGATGGCTACCTGGACCGAAATAACTGAGGAACTATGTATCTCCCTGAAGAAGATACTTAAAACTGAAACCATGCAACGTTCTCTGTGCTCATTCTTTGGAACACACGCATACACAGTATGCCATTATCAGAAGTACACGTATACCGTGCACTACAAATTTCTATATTACAAGTTATGCAAAATTCATATACTACAAATTATACAAATCTGAAGACTGGAATTCAATGAACTTGTTAATCAGGTATTATAATACTTTTGAACTAGGAAAGCGTTCGGTAATTCGTGAAATTATTATTTTTCTAATACATAGTAAAATATTCGGCAGATGATGGACTATTACTTTCCTAAATTAAAATGATAATTAAATGCTAACCTCGTTGAGATACTCGACCCATTACGTCATTGCGTCGGTTGTAACAAACTGCAGGGTAAGCACTTTCGACAGCTCTGTTTGTTCGTTAAGTTAATGTGATAAGTCATTAGAACTTGCATATGCCGAAAAATGTTGAATATTAATAAATATTGATTAGTGTTTTAATTATACCGAATTGTCAATTTAGAACTTTCAAATGAAGACTCACATTTGCGTCATGTGTCGGTGCGAATGTGTTAGTATGATTTATAGTTGAACTTTCGTCAATTAAGAAGAAGTATATTTGGTAGAATTAAATTTAAATTCTTTAATACGCGAACAAAATAATGATTTAGTCGGATAAATTTCACGTGGAAATCACGGAAGCCTTGTCTGCTCGATCTCATATTGTATGTGTACAATGTTTGAATACTTCCGGGAGCAATTCGTGTCTTGCTGCGGCAAGCTAAAACGATATTGGCATTTACTCTTCGCAAAGTAGAAAGTGAACTTGCGCCAATTTTCCATTGGTGCTGTCCCTGGTGAAAGATATCCTATGTTCTCTGCATGCTTTGCTACATTTCGGATATATAAATGTATAATGAAAACAATAGTTATATATCGATTTGATACGTATACATCTTGTACAGCTTATTCTATGAATAATTAGATTTTTAATATTATAGCTTCCACTGCATTATTGTGCATTCAAAAGCAGCTAATATAATAATACTGTATTTATAATATTTCGTATTAAAATTTCTATCTTTTTTTTCGTATTATACTATTTTCTTGAAAGTTTCTTGGAAGAGCTGGATAAATGTTATCGCGTCTACATCTTTGTGAATCTTTATTGACGTTATTGAGGATTACGGGGTCGTCCAAGTAATCAGGATTAGACGTGAAAGCTTGAATGACTGATTGTTTAATCTGTCAAACTCAAGTTAATCGCATTTAATTAAAGTGCGTTCCATGGTAACGTGTAGAATTCGATGACTCGACGGAAAATGTTTTCAGCTTCTAATTATTGGATCTCGAGGAAGTTCTGCTTACGAACAGATTCGCGTAGATGTACCAAGCGCACACAATGTTACGATGTAATCCAGGAATTTAGAGACGAGTCTAATCCGAGTCCGTAATTTCGTACAGATCCGTTCGATATATGGTGCAGAATTATATTTCTCTTTTTTGGAGGAAACGTTAAAAATAGGATGATATAAATGTTGGAATTCCTGGGAGTACTTAAAGGAATATATTGTTATCAAAGCGTAATCAAACGTGTCTAAAGGTTGGACAAATAAAATGTCGAGTCTTAGTGGTGTTCAATTAACGCCTGAACATAAAATGCAGTCGGGATTGTGAGTAGCAGTGAAAACGCGTTTATGCTCTCTAAACATGAAATAAACTGAATTAGCAGGAAAGGAAGAGAAAGAGGGGATGGAAATAAAAACGTGGAACGTGTAACTCGTGAAAGGGCATGGGGTGCTTCATTTCCGAGAAGGGTTATAAAGATTGGACGCCAACAACACTCCATATGGCAAGTTCCCCGTCGAGCCGCAAGCTTATTACCATTATTATAATGAGGTTAATGCTTTACAAATTAAGTGGACGCAGAAGGAATTTTTTTTTGCGGTTTTATTTTCGTTTAACTGCAGTGGCGCGATCTTTGCCGAGGATAGACAAATCGCCGCGATGCCGCATCACGATGATACTCATTTAACTGAATTTATGATGCAGCTTGATTTATGTACTTGGTTTTACCAGATATCATACATCGGAAGTCGTATAGTATACAGGGTGAATCACGAAGCATGATCGGCTTAGATTATTCTGTTGTTAGTGGGCCAATCGAAAGTTTTTTTATCTGATATAACATGGTTCAAAGAGAGCTTTAATAAAATCTCCAATAAGGTTAAGAGATATGCTACCCCATTATAATAAATTTATTAATCTCAAGTTCGAAATTCAATCGTATATTACGATAAATAGTGAATAAAAAAATTTGCGACATCCCCCCCGTTCCGTACTCGGGGACGGCTTGACCCCGACTGAGGTTGCATGACGTAGCAGGGAGGGTTTCGGCTGGGTAGTCTTGCGCAACCGCGAACTTTTCAAGGGCAAGGTTAAGCGAAGCGCATACACCTGTACCCTCAGTCGGGACCGAACCGTCCCCGACTTTAGAACGGGGGGATGTCGCAAATTTTTTTATTCATTATATATCGTAATATACGATTGAATTTCGAACTTAAGAAACTTGAATGAACGCCGAATAAAACTGGGAACATAAACAGGATTTAATAGACATCACTTTCTATTTAGGTATTAAAGCGACACGAACTTTTTGGCCAATCCAATATAAGACGGAGTTCGGTCCGGAAGTCAACATGTTAATTCTGATTCGCACTTTCGTATGTGTTAAAGAGGATGCTAGAGATATTCGCGAGATAATACTTACCAACAACTTCTAGATACCCAATCTGGCTCTTCATTGGGTCCGTGTTAATCTGGCACATGTACCATCCCCTATCGGATTCCCTGACTTCTCGTATGTGAAGGAACCACGTGCGATGATCACTGTGTGATACCGCTATTCGGTGATTCTTTGTGATAACATGGCCGCCTATAGTTAATATCGTTTGCGTGTCTACACGTAGCCATGCCACCTGTAACAAATCATACGATTTCATCAGTATAACGTAGGATATTACTTTAGACGGAAATGCTGGAAAACACAAATAACAATGTCGGAAAAAGATCGCTGCTATTTTAGGTCAATACTGAATAACATACACATATATTATTATCAGTTATATAAAGGTGTATACGAAATCAGGGAAATCTTAGAATTATGATACTCCGTAGTCACGTTGACAATTTAAGTATTCAATTTAATAACCGTTCCTCGCGAAATTAATATTTCATTGGACTGAAATATTAACGAGGATATATTAACGCTCCGCTTTGTATTTATATTTCGCGGAATATCTGCTGTATGGTTCATTTTGCATTGGCCATTTTCTTTAATGACTATAATTTAATTACGCTATTTGAAGTATACTTCCGTTTTAATAATAGACACAATGATTATTCTATTGATCCGCGAATAATATACTTCATAATTTGATGTAGCTAATATTGAAACAGCTTCGTAATATTAGTTGATAAATAAAATGATTTGCGCATGTGTATTTTAATATTCCTATTTGCGGACATCGCAGGAATAATGATATCAAAAATACTAAAATACATATGGAATAGATTTTCAGTTCGAATGAATAGCATTTTAAAAGCATAAACGGATCTTCCAATTATTTGTATTCGCAGTGGTGTTATAAAGTGCTAATTGAAAAATATGAGGAGTATTATAAAAACAATGCAATAAATATAAAAATATCTCATCTCCGAAGTCGTCTACAATCCATCTCCATTTTGCCAAGTTTACCGGCGCTGACTTTTCCGTATCTATAGATATATCGCAGTTGCAAGTTCCAGTCGAATGAATTCAACATTTTCCCTCCATTCGTTTTAATTCCTTTCGTAGCTCTTTACGAATATTCCTGGCTGGTATCAGAGCCGTCTATATCAATTATAATTTTTCACCCGAGTCACTGCCGAGTGGAATAAAAAACCACGAAATCTCGCGTCGGAATAGTGAGGTTCGGCCATTATTCCCTTAGACAAACGGTTCCGCGGTCTGTACGCGATTAATCTCCACCGCGGTGGCTATTTATCTTTAATTCAATTCTGAAACGGTGCTGACGGAAGATCAATTCCTATGAAAAGCCTTCGATAGTCGCATTCAGGATGTTTCATTTTCAATATCGTTTCGATTTATCAAATATCAAAAATGTGCAATTAATAACTGGATAATCGAGAAGGTACTTTCGTCGACCAACTCGATAGAAAATAATAAGTCCTTTTTATCTGAAGCTTATTCTTACCTGAAACAGTGTGCTGTTTCTATTAATAAATTTCCATGAATTAAGATAACTATATAATAATGATAAAGATCCAAATGTTTCTTTGTAATTTAACTTTCTTTTACGATCATCAAATACGAAAACCCGTCTGATGGTTTCTCGTCAGTCTTCAAATTTATGTAAGAAATAAAGGCGAATAATAGGGCACAAACGAAGCAACGTTATTTCCGGATAATGGAATTCAAGTTCCAACCAAACCGCTTGGAAAAAAAACGATCGTAAACATTCCTCTCGTAGGCTACACTTTGCCGCGGCTGGCAAAAGAAAAGGAAAAGGGAAATGGAACAAATACGTCTGCTAGGAAAACATTCTCGTTCGGCCTTTAGTGAATCAACCTGTTAAGAAAAAGTGATCCGCATGTGAAAAACCCGGGGAAAGTACCGAAACTCATTCACAGGGGGGACCGCATTGAGGTTGCTGGTTCGTCTGCCGGCACACTGAATCGTCTGCACTCAAACACGAAACATGCTGTTTCCACTTTATACGTGCACCACTCGTTCGAAACAAAAGGTTTATCTATTTTCTCGCTTTCTCTGTCCGAAGAACTGATAGTTCATTATTGTTGGATAGTTGTAATGATATCGTAAATGATAGGGAGTTTGTTTGAGATTTTTTTTAAGGAAGTAAAAAATAAAAAAATAGCTAAGTAGGTTTGCTTTATTTATAAACGTCAGGTATACTTCAGCATACTTCTTATCTCAATCTGCCTCAAAGAGTTGATAAGAATCCGTAGATCGAATTTTCTAATTTAATGGTATCGTGAGCGATTAAAAGGACTCTTTTTAATGTCAGATTTTCTCCAGAATAATAACACTGAAATTGTAAAGTTAATAGACGAAGAATTCGTTGAAGGGATGATATTAACCGTCTGCGCCCTACGGCATTATCGAAGGAAGTGCATACATAAGCCAGCACCCTTCACAACGAAACTGTTCTTTGCTGCGTAACCGATTAAATGTCGTTCACGGAAGCGGAAATCCCGCGCACGTCACTCCACGAATTCTAACCTGAAAGGTATCCGTGGATAAATGTTTGCCCGCCGAAATGGCAATTCCATTATAGTCTACCTTTGACGATACCTCCACGCGCCATCGTAGTAAACATTATCAATATCACCTGACACGTGGAGTACAAAGCCATCATCCCCAAAAAACCTGCAGCGTTTTAAGAATACGTGACATTAAGTAATTTGTTTTCACGATAAACCAGAGTGAATCTGTGACCAAGGTTGCAGGGAAGTGCGGACCAACATCTGATGTCTCGTGGGCTACGTAAATTACAGCATTCCAGTGGAGAAGCCGTAAATACTTGGTTATCATAGTAAAACGGAAGCATGGAGAGGTATTAAACCTAAATTCACATAACATCGTGACGGAGGGACGGTGAGAATGGTGGATATGGTAGCCACCTATTCCATTCATCGGACTAGATATCAAATGCAATAGTTCATAGCACGCTTCCGACTAGGTGGTCGACCAGTTCTCGACCTCTGCCTCCTAATCCTACCGGCCACCGTTTCACACCGGTTCCTGGCAGATTTATAAGCACTCGCTCTGATATCTACATCCGAAAGTCCTCCACTTGGACATTATACATATTTAATCATCCCACCTTCGAAATTCTAATCTAATTTCGGTCCAAATAATTATAGTCAACTCCTGTATAACGCGAGTGTAGGAAGTCGAGCTAAAGATATTGCGACCACTTATTTGTTAGATTTAATTTCAATTATAAAAGAAATTTAAGAAACCCCTCAGACTCGTATACATGAAAATGTCGGTTAATGAATGTAAGCTTTGTAACAGTAATATAAAGTGTTAATTTAAATGTTACGACTATCGCGAGGTATTTAATTGACGTGGAAACTGAATGAAAATAGTCAAGCTTGTTTAGAAAGTGTAACATCTGAAACGGAATGGAGTTAAAATATAATCTCTGCCATTTGCTTTATCTCTTCAATGATCCTTGTTTCGTTTCGCTTATGAGACACTGCAGCTTGGATAAGGATCAGCTAATTTCTCCGCAAATGCTCGATCTAAATGCATATTTGTCCCCAGGGGGGACGAAAAACAAAATTCCATTTTAAGCGTAATTGCAAATGGCGGACAATTTGTTTTTGCTTTACAGCCTAACTATAATTACACCTCGGCCGCGCAAACGGAACCAGTGTACAACCTTCTTTGCATTCTGATATTGCGCTCCCAGATTGCCGTTTGATAAATCCGAAAACTTGATTGCTCCGGAATAAAGAATTTATTTGCTTTTAATGCTTTATTTATGTTTATTATAAACGAGTACTTATACCAGCGGTATTAATAAAATTATTTGATTAATATTCTGCCAATGTCCCGGTTACTATAACATATTAAGCTTCAACCAAATCTGATGAATATTTAAATAGTTATATAGATAATATAAAATAGTAATTTTATATTATCATGGTAGATATTTAACTAAACATAGAATTTCGTTGGTTAGTGCAGCTGCAATATTATTCGACAGCCGAACAGTGTTGCATAATTTGCAGAATAACAAATATATCTGTTAATGATGATTCCCCACTATCTATACTCAAGGAATAATAAGATTGAAGAACAGACACTGGCATTCGGCGAAACTTTATTTTCCTTTGATTTAACTAATTAGAAATTTCAACATTGGAATTATGGAACTTCTCATGTCTATCGAGCAAGTTTTAATTGCATCATCAGAAAACGTACTCGACGTTCAGGCTAACAGACGAACTTCGGCTGAAGGATAAATAGTCGTTAAATATTATTTCAAAGCATCGAAAACATTCGAGGCATTTACTTTCTATTGATATACCAATGTGAAACCATAATTCGATATTAATCTTCCGCGTCTACGGTAACGTCAAAGTGGGGATGAACTTTTAGGGAGATTTTTCGTTTCAATCCTGTGAACTTCAATTGGCTTAAAATTCGCGAGTTCAATTACACGGCTACAAGCCTCCCCCGGCGTTACGTAGTTCTCGTAACCCTCTGCCTCCTCCAAAGAAACTCGATTCAGAAAACTTTTTAAGGTCGTTAGTTAACCGAGTCCAACCGGCATCGCGGTTGCACTCAGAATTTACGTAATTTTGGTTTCAACGTCGACTTTAATGCCTGATAGTTTTTTAACCAAATTTCTCTTAACCCTGAAACTTAGTTATTAACGCTGGTCTTTTATGATATGTAGTAAGAAATTAAGAAGTTACGAATAAAAATTCTGATTATTTTTCAATGGTATAAGACAGTAAATTAGCCGTTCTAAAAAATTTATTAAAACGAAGGATAATAATATTCAAGAATAAAAATTATTGTTTCATTCTAATAACTCTTTTAGCACCCTTGGGCCGGAAACTCTAGGAGCTCCACCTCTTTTTCATTATCCATGAAACCGTTAGTATGACAAATAAATTTTTAACAAAAGCTTGAAAGCTTTTTATGCAAAATAACAGACCCCGGATAAAGGAAGCTTGCAACAGATTCCAAAAATAACTGTTGGTACCAAATGCTGTGGGAGCTCATTTGGAGCACGAAACTTGAGAATTATTGAATTTGAGTACTTCTTTATTCGATTACATTCGCCGTATTTTCGGATCGAAACTCTCTATCTATATCTTACATTAGACTTTGCATTTCCATATTTAAACAGCAAAATGGCACACTTAGAATATAAATAGCCGGTATATTTAGTTACGAGTTAATCATTTCCGATTACTCTTCTAAAGTAATTTCACACGGACATACGCAGTGCAATAGAACATTGGCAATGTACTATTAATGGTTCGTCAAACTGTCCTAAAGTTGGTAATCGAATTATCCCCTGCTCTATTTTCGTGACAGCAATGCAACTTCATGTTTAACGACTGACAGTAATTATAGCACGACATAAAATTCACTATACACAAGAAAATGTAAAGCCAACTCTCGTATAACGTCCAAGTTAAGCGCCAGAGAAAGGTCGCGTCATAAACATCGCGTTATTCGAGACTCGGATTACATACACGCGTTATAAAGGAACAATGTTGTATAAGTATCGCGTTATATCGAAACCACGTTGCATAAGTATCGCGTTGCACGAGGGTTATCTATAATTCGTAATAAGATTATTATTTACACAGTGTCCACATTTTATTCAAATAAATGAAACATTTTACTAAACCGAGATACGTAATTAATTCTCAAATAAATTACTCGAAAAGTATCTTACACTTTAGAATAAATATTCCGAGTACGCGATTATTAACCGAACGCCCTGTATATGTAAGTGAACGGAAAGAGTCGTTTGAGGAGTTACAGAGTTAATAGTTTGTGGATTTAATCCAGCGGAGATAGACCTCATTATACAATGGCGGAAATACCTGGATTCGGAGAATAGTCGAATCGATTCAGGTTGAAAGATGGAGTCTTGGATTAGCAGATGCATTCGTACTTATATGGAAAGCGATTAATTTCAACTTGTACCACGAAAACCCGTGTAATAGGAGGTATTGACTTGTAACGATGAACACTTTACATGATATACATTTTAGATGATATTACCAGCATTGGATTATATTTTGTTATGCTACAGGATAGCACTTTTATATATCAAAGAAATAGCAATATTACTAGCAGTGTTCATTAGTGGCCATTATAAGTAGACAGATTACTACAATTGTCCAAATTATATGATATAGAAAAGGGTTAAATCAGTTCATATTTAAAACTCAAGAGAGACCATCTAGCGAGGTACTTTTCCTGGCGAGCTGCCGCTGCAAATCCTAAATGATGGGGAAATATTTCAAAGACAATTGTATCTGCTTACTGGCTAATCCCGGATATTCCTCAGATGTTAATGCTATAGGAAATTTATGAGTTATTTGTAGTCCTACAGTTATGGATTTCCGGAAGTCTCCCCAAAAAATGAAGGGTGCAATTTAATCAGTGGGTTGAATTATGTATGTTATATACATAATGTAAAGATATATGAAATCTGAAATAATCCGCGGATGTGTGTTTAAATAATTCTATTAAAAATTGGAGGCAAGACATATCGACCACCTTTGTAGTTCTAGTGTTAACATAAAAGTAGAGACAATATTTTTTATGTATTTCATGTAATCATACGATGAAATTATTATAAAATGATACGACGATGGTTTTCAATAAACTCCTTTTACTTAGGGAAGGATAATCGAGAAGGAAATCAGTTTAATATCGATGCTGCTCCACTTTGTTTTTCTTCATTAGTAATTTCTTTGCTAATTGGCACTCAAACTCGCAGCTCGGCTCACAATGGGTTAATCAAGAAGTAAGTTTCCAGCGATTCGTTAATATTGTTTATCACACCGCACCCAATCTACGAATCTACTCGATATTACGGTAGACTCGTAACACTTCGGAACAATGCTCCTCAATTGACTAACATTTTTACCCGAAAACAAAGAGTCCTCCCTGTTCGATGCTTCTTTTTTCTTCCTTTCGATTAATTAAGAATTTTACTCTACTGATTGGTACTCATTGATCTTCCACTTTTTACGATGGACTTGTTATAAAATATATGTATAGAAAAGTATAAAGAAAAAGTACAGAGAAACATATTTTTATACGCAAATACATATTTCTTAATAGCTACATTGTGTACTTTAATTTCTTGGTGCATCGTAATCAATCAATTTTAATATACTTTATGAACCCCGATTAATCTTTTATTTTCGCCTTTAGATTTCAAATAAATATTAAATATATTAATATTTAATTGAGCATTAAATCACTTTTTGTATGAGGTTATATTAAACTCGGATAATATATTTCTAAATAAGAGTTGTGTAATAATAGGAAATGGTTCCGGTAAGAATGTATGGATAATTTAATATTTTAGAATAATATTAATGTATGCACTTTTGTGTTCCGGTGGGTGTGCTTTGTGGAAAAATGGGGGACTCGAGAAAGAATGGAACAAAAGTGCAAGTGCAACAGTGAACTTACTTATAGGTTGCAGTGATAATTATAATGATTATTGTGCAACAAACAGTTATTGTATTATATTACCTTATATGTAATATTATATTATAGCGTATTAATATATAGTAGTTATTTTTTAATTAATTAATAGCCGCAAAAAAAATAACTACTATATATTAATAATACTTAGACCAAGTACATCACTCAAGAAATTATACGGTATTGTATTATATTCTTTATAATGCGATGTATTATATCGTATTATAATTATATTAAGTTAGAAAATAAGTTAGGCTAGATATCGACATTGTTATAGTATATTGTTTACTGTATGATGCAAAATTATGATTTAAATAAATTATTTATATGCAAAATTAAGTTATATTTATTTAATGCACCTTTTTGCCACCCAATCTCGGCGTGTTCAGGCCAAATCTTGAGTTACAGGCAATTGTCGTTATTCAGTTTTCATTTAAATGGCGATCGAGAGTCGCCATACCGTTAAACAGCAAAAAACCGTTTACGACCGAGACCCGTTGCGAATAACGGTCGTGGCGACTCGCCGGCGCCATTCAAAAGAAAAGTGAAATCCACATATTTTTCGGGCTTTTCAGGCCAAATTTTGAATTCCAAGCAATTCCCGTTATTCGCTTTTCATTTAAATGGCGATCGAGAGTCGCCATACCGTTAAACAGCAAAAAACCGTTGGCGACCGAGAACCGTTACGAATAACGTTCGTGGCGACTCGCCGGCGCCATTCAAAAGAAAAGTGAAATCCACATATTTTTAGGGCTTTTCGGGCCAAATTTTGAGTTCCAAGCAAATCCCGTTATTCACTTTTCATTTAAATGGCGACCGAGAGTCGCCAGTCCGTTAAATAGCAAAAATCCGTTGGCGAACGAGAACCGTTACGAATAACGTCCGTGGCGACTCGCCGGCGCCATTCAAAAGAAAAATGAATAACGAGAATTTACGATTAACGGTCGTGGCGACTGGCCGGCGCCATTCAAAAGAAAAGTGAAATCCACATATTTTTAGTGCTTTTCGGGCCAAATTTTGAGTTCCAAGCAAATCCCGTTATTCACTTTTCATTTAAATGGCGACCGAGAGTCGCCATTCCGTTAAACAGCAAAAATCCGTTGGCGAACGAGAACCGTTACGAATAACGGTCGTGGCGACTGGCCGGCGCCATTCAAAAGAAAAGTGAAATCCACATATTTTTAGGGCTTTTCGGGCCAAATTTTGAGTTACAAGCAATTCCCGTTATTCACTTTTCATTTAAATGGAGACCGAGAGTCGCCATTCCGTTAAACAGCGAAAATCCGTTGGCGAACGAGAACCGTTACGAATAACGTTCGTGGCGACTCGCCGGCGCCATTCAAAAGAAAAATGAATAACGAGAATTTACGATTAACGGTCGTGGCGACTGGCCGGCGCCATTCAAAAGAAAAGTGAAATCCACATATTTTTAGTGCTTTTCGGGCCAAATTTTGAGTTCCAAGCAAATCCCGTTATTCACTTTTCATTTAAATGGCGACCGAGAGTCGCCAGGCCGTTAAACATCAAAAATCCGTTGGCGACCGAGAACCGTTACGAATAATGTTCGTGGCGACTGGCCGGCGCCATTCAAAAGAAAAGTGAAATCCTCATAATTTTGGGTGTGCAATTTCTGAAATTTTGCCGTAAAATCGAGGAAATGTATCAGGAGAACATGATATGCGAGGAGGTATTCGATTCGCACAATTCCTGGAATTTGACGTCATTTCTTGGAATCCACTAAATTCTCCGAAACAGACGTCATTTCTGGGAATTTACGAAATTCTCGGAATCTGACGTCATTTCTTGGAATTTACGAAATTCTCGGAATTTGACGTCATTTCTTGGAATCGGAAAGTTTTCAGAAATTCAGAAATTTTGCCGTAAAATCGAGGGAATGTATCAGGAGAACATGATATGCGAGGAGGTATTCGATTCGCACAATTCCTGGAATTGGACGTCATTTCTTGGAATCCACGAAATTCTCGGAATCAGACGTAATTTCTGGGAATTTACGAAATTCTCGGAATCTGACGTCATTTCTTGGAATTTACGAAATTCTCGGAATTTGACGTCATTTCTTGGAATCGGAAAGTTTTCAGAAATTCTGAAATTTTGCCGTAAAATCGAGGGAATGTATCAGGAGAACATGATATGCGAGGAGGTATTCGATTCGCACAATTCCTGGAATTTGACGTCATTTCTTGGAATCCACTAAATTCTCCGAAACAGACGTCATTTCTGGGAATTTACGAAATTCTCGGAATCTGACGTCATTTCTTGGAATTTACGAAATTCTCGGAATTTGACGTCATTTCTTGGAATCGGAAAGTTTTCAGAAATTCAGAAATTTTGCTGTAAAATCGAGGAAATGTATCAGGAGTACATGATGTGCGAGGAGGTATTCGATTCGCACAATTCCTGGAATTTGACGTCATTTCTGGGAATCCACGAAATTCTCGGAATTTGACGTCATTTCTGGGAATTTACGAAATTCTCGGAAGGTGATGTCATTTCTTGGAATTTACGAAATTCTCGGAATTTGACGTCATTTCTTGGAATCGGAAAGTTTTCAGAAATTCTGAAATTTTGCCGTAAAATCGAGGGAATGTATCAGGAGTACATGATGTGCGAGGAGGTATTCGATTCGCACAATTCCTGGAATTTGACGTCATTTCTCGGAATTCCACGCCTTTTTCCCACCCATATACCGCCTTTTTCCCACCTTTTTCCCCACCCATTCTCGGAACTTCCTTGCCTAAAATCGGGAAAATTTATAGGGAGAACTTAAGGTATATATGATATGGGAATATAAAGTATAACACAATATGTTCATAACCAAATTGTGTATTAAAATTGTAAATTTCATATTGTACAACAATTCTTATACAATACTATACACTTATAAATATAATAATATAATAAATATAAATATATACAATAAATATACACTTATAAATAATATATTTCGACGATGGACCTTCGTTCTTTCATCTTCTTCGACGGTAGAAGTTCCGGCGAAACAAGTAATAGCTACCCTGTAAAAATTAATAAACAAAGCTCATCAGTTTTGTCCGAGCTTAAAATATTATTCCATTGTTAATTTGTTTAATTACGTCGTTTTCAATTCCATATTTTGCTGACCAGAAAACATGAACACTTTTCGATCTCCACAGCGTAAGGGCTTTCTTCTATTTTTACCTCTTATACTGCTAACTTCATTATCTTCATTAATGAAACAGATAATATCAGCACTGTAATATATAATATATAATAATTAATCGGATCTATAGTTAGCAAAATATATTTCTTACAATGAAAACGAAGATCCATTCTCCAAATATAGTCATCCATGGAGCTGGAAGTCTTCGGTGCAGAATTATACCGAATAATAATTTATGGAGAGCAAGAGAAAATATTATATCCACATATATGTGTTATATTAATTTTATCTTTTGCTGCGAGAATATTGTAAAAATAAAGAAGTGGATTCTGATGCTGATTATAGTTGAATGGTATGAAATATTATTATAATATTCTTCCCCTTTCAATTTTATTACTTGATAATGTTATCTATAAGCATATTATGTAGACGCATTAATTAAAAGAATGATAATGTTTTATGTTAATTAATGGATCCCATTGAAAGTTCTTTCGATACATTAAGCACGTCATGGGACATTTCGATATCCTTTTTAGTTGGCAATTTTTATCGGACTTTTATACATTCTCTTAAAACTCCTTCACAGGATACCCTCCTATTTTGCAGGAAGTTAAATTGTGCTGAAATATATTCGAGTTCCGTGTGCGGGGGAGGGACGGTCACAAAAATACCTGTCCGGTTGTCACCGGAAGGAAATGGGTTTGTTGAACGAGACGATTCAAGTCGAGGGACGTAATTAAAGCGCCTGGACATCTCATTCGGCTGCCTTTTTTACGGGATGGTTCATATGTCGATAAAACATCTCCGACAAAACTAAAAGGAAAAATCCTCGAAATGCATTTAACTCTATCATCCTGGGATCCTTTGTTACGATAATTAACTATTATATCGCGTTCACCTGGGAGATACGACAACTCTATAATTGCCGATTTTAAAGCACACGCGAAATAAGGAAATACAACTGCAACCAGAATCAAAGAAAAATATAGTAAAAGAAATGACGAAAGTACCAATATCGGAATGTAGTTCACTTATATTTATTCACTTATGTTTGTTCACTTGTATGTATTCACTTATATTTGTATATTTATGTGTACGTCCTAAAAAAGGGATGAATAAAGAAATAAATTAACCGATTTATTTATGTCCATTGCGCAACGTGAACCGCAGGAAATCTCAGAAAATGAAATGTTATAATTAAAATAATTAAATGTCCTGTGAATATTTGAAATGGAATCAGGTTTCGAAGTTTTTTCATTTCGCGCAACGTTATTTCCAGCGATGCACTTTCATTTCACTATATGCAAGCATTCCCAAAAATTCATTTACCCCTTTCCTGTGATAAAGCTTGAATGTTTATAACCCGCAAACGATATGTGCCGCGATATTTTTGTTGCTGTTCTCATTGATACACTTCGTGACTCGGACTAATCCCGACTGTTTAACAAAATCCAGGGAACCGGGTTATAAAGTAATTAGCAAAAACATCGAGCTGAAATTGAGGACGTCGCTAAAGACTTTCAAAGACTCTGCCGAGTCATCATCTCGGGGTTTGAATTTAAGTCAATTACTTAAAATATATGTACAGACTATTCTTTCGAAATGTACTTAGATTCTGGGTGGATGTATAATATGTATGTACATAGGATGTACATACCTAGGATATATCCTATGTGTATATAAGTAAGTCAGAAACAAAAAGGATTCTGGAGCACAGACATCTAGAAGGTTGTTTAACCCGTTGACCTCGTTAACTGTTTCACGAAAAAGTTAAGTGAATTTCTCTCGGTTTCTACTCCCCTCCTGCGCCGTCCTTCTTGCCACATCTCTTTTTCCTGAAGTTTCAAGAATCTTCCCGACCGGAAGCAGCAGCAGTTAGTTAATTAATTAGTAAAATTTCGCGGAGAAATTGGAAGGAATTAAAAAGAGAAATAAAGTCGGATACTCATCCTGACGATGGAGGAGGGACGATCTTACTTGGTCATTATACTTATCGTAATACCACTTCAAGATAAATCAGCCCGAAGTGGATTTAACGAAAATGTTTCAAGGTAATGGTTTCCGTGGAACCACTAATTACGAGATGAGATACGCGATGAGGGACCAGGAATGCTGTCTCGATGGGATTCGATAAGATTTCGAGTGTTTGCTGTCTCGAGCACATCGATCTTCGATTTCTCTCTCTCTTCCTCCTTTCTCTTAACTTCTTCTCGCAGTTACACCTGTAAGTTGATCTTGACAATCTCGACTTAAGGAAATCTATAAATTACGGATCTACTCGAATGCCTTTCAATGCCGATCCCCGTGGCTTCGCCATTAATAGGAATCGACATAACGATCCTCACCAGGAGATACTGATCTTCCAGAGATCTTGGTAGTATTCCCAATTTCGTTTACTTTCTACCAAATCTCCGATCTCCGATCTTGAAGGATGTGATTTTGGTGACTGCCGTGGAAATCGCTGTTATCCTTGTTTATATACCCATGGGTTACGATTTTTATTGGAAATTAAGAAATTGTAACAGTAATTTGTTATCTATTGAATAATACTGAGGGTGGTACACCTACTATGGTTTATCGATTAATAAATAACGGTCTAGAACCATTAAGATAAAATAAGGATAATTATAGGTTTAATTACTTTTACTTTACACATTTATTATTTGATAATATTAACTTCTAATTATTGAATAAATGCAAGTGAAATTATTTCTTAAAATCGTTTTCAAAAAATTATTATTTTATACCTGGCACTCCAATTCTCAGTTTAAATATTGTTTACCTTCCTTCACAGCTCTCGCAATATTTATATACCGAATATAAATAACATACTGAAATTAATGAAACGGAATATTGGCACCTTTCTAAACTAGACAAAATTTATCGAATCTATTTTCTTGGAAGCTTAAAATATATCGTATTATACGTACACTTCTTTAAATAAATATAAGCATACAGATTTGAAAGTAATTTTAATAATTGGGTTGAAATAAATCAAAATGTTAGGGAAAACCTTCGACCTCGTTATCTTGAAAAAAGTTTCTTTCCACTCGGTTCCTTTATAACGGTGCCATAGAATTATCCTGTCTCCAGGTTTTAATGGGTAGTCAGTTAATAAAATTCTTTTCTTAGCTGACTCACCATAATTGTGGTACCTGCGTTATCATGAAGAACGTACGCAATAAAGGCACACCCCTTCCCCCCCAGAAATTTCACAGTTATTTCTTAACTACTTTTTCGTGAGTTATACTTCTAAGCCCGTAATAAAAATGCACATTACAGTTCGTGAAAGGGAGACGATGACTTTAAATGGGGGACACTGTTTAACGCGGGACTTGATTGTCATTCATAAATTTAGGTATTTCCGCCATTTTCTACCATAATATTAATCCTGAGTGATGTAATGCTGAATTGCATTCAGTTCGGAGAAAATACGTATCCTTTTATCTTGGATGTTTAATACTTGTATTTAAATAAAAGTGAAGTATTTGAAATCTAGTTAAATTTGGTTCAAAATTTCTATCAAAATACCTATGACAATTTTGTGTTAAGAGGGTTAAATTATATTTAGTAATTTGCACGCAAGGTTTAACACACTTTGTCTATAATAATCGCTCATTGATCCCTGGGATTTCTCGTACTGTCCACGTAAGTCTGTATTCCACTGTAGTGGGCGTGTTAAGTGGTACCAACTCTAAGCTGCTAGTTAATTGGGGTTGCTATATTAATACCTTGCGAACTGCAATCGGTACTGGACAAGTGTGCGAATTAACACACGTATTGCGGTGAATTTATCCATTTACAATACTTCGTATTATGACGCACTTTTAATTATATTTTTTATAATCGCAACCTGAAGTTCAGATTTATCGAACGATAAATTTGTTTGTATCTTATAAGCTAATAGGGACACAATAATATTAAGGAGTATATAAAACTGCTATACATATATATTCACAAAGAATATACGAGAAAAATGCGAAGCCATTTTTTGCTCACCTTAAAAGAACCTAAATCTTGTACCACGCAAGAAAGAATGGCTTCCCTTCCGACAGGTGCAGTCACATTCGCGATTTGTTCCTTGAAGTTTGGGTCTGAAACAGAAAAAAATACTTCGTTAAACATTGCACTTAATTTATAATAAAAAAATCAATTGGAAAAGCCGTGACTTTTGTATGAAAATGTTCGTTAGTGAACTTTACTTCTAGCATAAGGATATGTTTCCCGAATTATGAAAAGTAATTTAACCATGTTTCTTCTTTTATTATAATTGATGTTACTTCATGAATGTCTGGAATCACACTGAAATAAAATCGGCTAATGATTTACAGAGATATCAAGTTTGCAAAGACACGATGACGGTGATCTACGAGGCATTTCTGGCAGACCAGAAAAGGTCAGATTTAGCGAGTAGTTCGAGGATACAAGAGATAAATGTTAAGGCTGTTTGCACAATAGTTCTATATTTGTTGTTGGATAACTTCCAAGGAATACCTGGCGTAACAATCCATCATGTTATTTTGTTAACAAACCTAAAGCCTCTGTGAAAACTTCGTAGAAACGCGGCCTGGTCATCCTATACTTATAAACTCCTCTTTTTATCAAATACTACGTTAATACGATTACCTCAGCTTCTTCTAATCCTATAAAATTACCTCGATTCAATATCGGAATATCATAATATTATTAATGTTCAATTAAAAAAAAGCAAATTTATCACTTTAAACATCAACACACGGGTCACAAAAAATTAGCAACCTAATCAGTTTACAATTAAACACTTACAATAATCAAATACACGAATTAAACTGCAAAAGTTTCTGACCCAAACATACAGTTTCACGGACCAAAGTATAAATTATTATTCAGTATAGAAAAGTTATTTAACCGTTCTAAAAAATCTAATAAAATAAAGGGTACTTCCATTCACCAAAGAAAAATAATTATTTGATTCTATTACCTATTTAATATACTTGGGTACTTTTCGAACGCACTATGTACTTTCTGGTATGCAAGTAGTCTTTTAAGCTACGGTACATCGACATAAATGCATTCCGTGAATTATAGCCTCTGGCCATTAAAAAGAGGGTGCCATCAATCAAAGGTCAGGGGTTAGGAGCCATTGGTGTGATATACAGAGATTGTTTGCGGAGAACATAAAACAGCGATGTATGCCATTAAAGGTGGAGGAAGGTGGTAAGCTGGCATAGGTCTATCGCAGATGGCTTAGTAATGGGAGCATGGGGGAACCATAATTCCATCGTACGTGCTTATCCAACGTGGTTGCATGTACGGGGGGGGTTTCTATGTGCCCTCGCGGGAAATTTGAGCGTATTAAGACTCTTGCTCTGGGTGGGTTTGATGGATCGACTGTCTAGAAATGGCCAACCGAACTTGCCGTCATTTTCGACTATAACCCCTAAAGATCACATTCTACACAAAAGACCACACACTAACCCTCTCTCTACATTTTTCCGAAAGATTGATCCCGAATACAAGACGGCACATTTAATGTCACCGTGAACGAGTCCGTTATCACCATATCGAGAAGTTGCTGTTGATACTTCAACAGTTTCACTTCGAGTGATACATACATGTACAAGTAATATTTCAATACATCTGAAAGTTATGAATTAATTTTTCTTGATTGAAGAAGTTACTTGTGCTCGAAATGGAACTTTGATATCGTGAGATATGAATATGATGTTATCTTTTTAAATGACTTTTATGTAGTTTGACAGTTCATATTCTGTAACTGAGAGATTCAGGTCCGCCGGAGGAAGTTAAAATATGTTACTCTTGAAATATTTTGCTTGCAAATATAAGATTAAATACCGATCGTTATTTCTATTTTAGTAATAAAAGTTTCAAGCGTAAATCCATGCCTGCTTCTGTTAATTAAATAGCCTTTTACATATATAAGATACAGGTAGAAGAATTCTCATTGGCTGACAAAATCCACGTTATAATAACTGAAATATTACTGTGAATGCTTCAATACTTTCCACGAATTTGTCAGTGAAAAACGAACGAAGGATGCTTTCTAAATAAACGAAAGAAAAAAGCCTTTTCTGGTTTTTTTGCGGTGCACATGTAACTTGCGTTAGAAGCTTTTTCCATTGCAAAAGGAGACAAGCGTTGATGTCCTCGCAAAAAGGGAAATGCAACGTGAAAATTCGCGAACAGAATACACCGCAAACGTTGTTTCAAGTGCATATATTTCGTATCCTTCTATTTATCTTTCGTTTCAAACGTGATTCGAGGACTCAAGAATACGAGTTCAAAGGTATCGGAAACAAAGTACTATTATTTATAAAAATGATTCCGATCGATTCAACTAAATCTGTATATAAATCAAAATTAGAGACATTTTCGAAGCCTACTTTTTCCTCTGACTTTATCTTTAGAAATATTCAGGACTTTTATTGTTGCGAAGTTTTAAAGCTGAATTATAAATACCTACTAACCACAGTATTTAAATCGAAATTATTTACTATTCAAGAGATACATATTTGTTGTACCTGGAAAAGCTCGATGTACTTTTTTACAAACGAGTACATATTCCTCCAAGATTCACTAAGCCAAATAGAATTTAATCACGCAGAAATTTATAATAACTTCTGCCTCGTAATATTTATAAATATCCAATGTATCATTAGCCAACTGAAGTTTCATTCTAAAATAATCAGGCGAATTCCTTAAATCTGCAATTAATATTTAATTGCCTTAATCCGGCTAAATTGAGGCATCGATTTTTCAGTGAATCCTTGCTGAACCGACGATGCAAGTAATCGTAATGCAGGAATTCGTATCAGACTTATACAGAAATATACTTCGTAGAATGGTTAATTTGATTAATTCTGATAATTATATAGACAATAATTATCTGCATTAATCTATATTTATTTATATCCAACACTGTCGAGTAAAATTGAGCATAAATAAAGTAATTTTATACGCGAAAGGGTGGACAAATCAATATTAAACAGATAATGTCATAATATCTGGATTCTGTATTGCTTACCGAGGAAGCAGAAACTACGATTTCCAAACTCTAACTTTAAACCGAAAAAATAAAACACACGTGCGGAAGGTCAATAGCACAGTCACCATTTCCTTGGGCAGTGAATTCGACTTTCATAGTTCAGTCGTTGGCTAAAATAAACAAAGGTGAGATAACATAGAAAGAGAAAATCTGAAATATAGAAGAGCCATAAGGGGCTCGATGGTACAGGGATCGCGTGTTCTACGAAGATTATTTCACTGAATATAAGTTGAAAGTCATCTGTGTATTCAGCCGTCGACATGAACTCTTTCCTTCTCTTATAATGCAAGAAAATAATAAGAATTTCGTCTATTTAGTTCTGCGGGTTCATACAACACTATTTATGACTCCGCTATCTCGACTTTATGCGGGCTCCCGGCAAATATGCATTTCACGATTCCCAAGTCTCCAAGTATTTTCCTCTTTAGATTCGCGAAATCTTTTACGGGAATCTCCTATCTAATGTGGAATAATGAAAACTGAAAGTTACTATCGTTTCTCGCCATACTATTCTTCCTTTTCTTGTATAATATTAGCCGTTCGCGAATGAACAACAATTAAGTCAAAATGGAAGATTTCGTATTAACACTTAACGGCTATCACGGCCGAAAATTCACGTCGTGCGAATTTTGTTTTAATAATATTTAAAAACGTAGCGACTGGTAAGACTGATTTGTCGAATATTATTATAAAACAGATAAGTACTCTCAGGTACTTCGCTATAAATTATTATACAAAATTATAATCAGAATTTCTTCCGATGCTAATTTACTTTGATATTTGTCTTTCGTAATACAACTCGTTCCCTATCATATTCATCGACATTTTTCTCTTTGAAACATAGGAAAAAGCCTCAATTCCTGTCACCAACATACACCTCACTTTACGCGAGTACTCGTGTCAATTGTCAACAAACATGACTGACGATATATTCACGATACACGGTAAAGAATTCCTTTCTTATTTTCCCATTCAGACAATCTTCCATCGAGACGAGGGTGTCAAAGTAACGCGCCTTCGCATTTCACTTGCCATACCAACTGCAAGGCTCGACGATTTCTTTCGCGCCACCCTCGTTACTTCTTCCTTGGTTTATTCCAAAGAGAGGAGGGTATGAAAAGTAAATGGAACTACCATGACTTTGAAGTAGTGATTACAGTGTTAAGAAGAAAAAAGAAAGAACGGGGAAAATGGTTCGAGCGAAACATGCAAAGTATATAATGTCGACATAATCAGCTTTCTTTGTGTCAAAGTATCATCAGACAAAGCTAAGATTCGAAGATATTATTTGTGGATGTATTTTGGTATAATGATGAAAATCACCGGAATTTCTAAAATAGAAGTTCCACACGATGCAATGTGCTTTGATTATTTGAATTTATGTTTCCTTCCATAACTTCACATTTACCCTCTCATCTACTACTTCATCTAAGCCTTCCATTCATTCTCGGCATCGTGCTACCTTTCATCTCTGCATTTATCTTCCTTTATCATAACTCCGCGCCTCTCGTCCTCCGACTTCACATTTCCATTACGAAAAGGACTTTAGTACCTACGAGGACACAACACATAGCATAATAACGAGCCATGAACAGTACAACACACCGTCGCTTTATTTCACCATTCCTCGAGGTCGAAATATCCTCGGCCCTCTGAAATCACTTCCCGCTCGCTTATAGTTACTTCTCGGGATGTTTCATCCGATACTCCACGTACCATGGTTTAATGTGAAATACTAACTCGTTCGAAACTCATCCCGTTTGAAGTACAGTTCGTTCAATCATACGAAAGCCTTGGAATATAATAATTCTTCCTTCTCTAAGAATGAAATCATACCGAAGAATAGTTGTAATTCTAACGCTACGATTCGAGTTTCATAGAACTGTACAGATATCTTGGATTTTAATGTTTACCTTAACATTCGAACGTTTACTTTAATCTTGTTGGGGTATGTCAAAAATATGTAAAATAGTAATAATTAAAAAGGGGGAAACTTCGACGAATCGTGTATTAAGTGAAATGTATAATTAATTAACGATAAATGATCCCAAACTTATTGCCGGTAGTGTAAGTCATATACTACTGGCAAAATTAAATGCTAATGCAAACATCAGTATGTTATTATCGAACGGTGCCCTGGAAGTAAACTAGGGACTTGGAATCCTGAATAATACTTGTGTACAAACGATATCTGTTGTCACCAAGTTCCTAGTTTATTGCTGACAGGATGTGTTGGCAAAGAAGCAGCGAGTGATACTTGTAACAGATTGCATTTCGTGTCCGAACCCACTTTGTTACATAGCTTTACACTTTCGTGCACTAGAAACGACCTTACGTTTCCGGTGGCCCGGCGTTAATCTATTTATTTTGCCCACTTGAGATTTCAAAGCATCGTCAACCTACTCGCGATGGAAAGAACTTTTCAAGTTCACTGATTCGCGGCAAAAATGAACAGACAATAACCGTGCAATACATCTTGTAGTAAAAGAAATCGAAAATTGTTGCTAACACTAGAACTACCGAACTTATACTCGTATATATTTATTTATTATTTAATTATATATAAATTATGGCTGGGGAACGCGAATTCATTAATGGTTTTAAGTATACGTGTTACGTAAATAAAACAGAAATATATAATATCACAGATAATGCTCCGTTATATATTCAATTTTTTTATTAAAAATTGTGCACCGGTCATTTTGATTACTTTGGTAGTCTAGTGTTAAAAATCACCTATTGGACCATCAATAATATTTCTGTCGGCGAACTTAAATGCCAGACCACATTGAACTGCAACTGTTAGCCAGTAAGGGTCTCAGTGAAATCTCCCGGAAAAGAATTAAACGAATTTCTACGGTCCGAGCCGATTCTCCTTGCATGATACAAGTGCAATACAAGCATGACTGTCTGAATGCCAGTCCGTGAAATACATATGCCATTCGATATTACATACAATACATTATCCAGCATATATTCGTACAGCACGGTATATTTCCCTTCCCCTGGTTCGTACTCGGTCGAACGATGTTCATATCAAGGGAAATCATTTTTCCCTCGAATTCCTTTCCGCATGGTGCGCCCTTTGCTGCTTTAAGGGGGGCCACGTTACAAGTTAAAGCATAAAGATTAATTAAGTCATTTTCATATATTTATAACTGATGACTTTTGTCTCTGCTTGAATGTTTAATATAAAAAGAAAGATCACGCGAACATTTTTAAAGATTATTAATTCAATTATTTTCGAAAGAAGTTCAAAGCACAATAAGTATACGTATTAAAATAAAAATCTCTTTAAATTGATAATACGAGTATATGATAGTTATAATAAATGTGTATACGTTCTGGTAAAAGATATATGTGCATAATAAATTTATATTGTTTAAAAGTAAATAGTTATTGTAGGTTTAAATGTGCCGTGAGATAAAAAAGGTTGAAGAACACTGCTTTAAGGTTCCACCTTTGAATTGGTGGAGTTTATCTACACCGGTGTTACGCAAACTTCTTATTCTTCTTCCTGTAAGTCATTAGCATGACATTACTATGGCCAACTTTCTTACTTCGCGGCGTCCGGGGAGTGGTTTCTCCCCTAATGACTGTTTCCGCCAACAAAAACCAACGGCTTTTTGTTTCCTTTTTTTTCGGAAAACTTTATTTGCCGTTTACCACGTAACCAACAAGATAACTTCCAATGCATTAATTACATCGTAATTACGTTAACAAGGCATATCCGAAGTACTAAGACGAGCACTAAATAACTGATGGATCCACCACAGTAATTACGTGCTTGATAAATGAATAGAGGAGAAACACTGATGGGAAGCTTCTAGTCTCAGAAATTATAGAAATTAATATCTAGCAAATTTTCCTCACAATTTTTAAACGCCGTAGAATTTCTAACAAATATGGCGGGGCTGATATTTCAGCTTTTGGGTATTAAAAGGGTTGTTTCATTGAATTGTTGTCCAAAACATTTTCAGCTAAGAAATGTTACAATTTTAGAAAGCGATCTTTGAGTTCTAAGATGATTAAAAAATCGAGGACGGAGTAATGAGGACTTAAAAATCTCCTCAAACTCCAGGAAAAGTACATGATAAGAACTACGATGTCTAACGTTAATCTAATCACGTACTCATTTCAAGATTGCACGCTATAAGCGGAATACAGCTTACAGCGAAAAAGGAAACACACCAGTTACAAAAAGAAAACAAAACCCTTCGATTCAAGGATGATAGAAAATTGCTGGGAAGTCCGTGGATCAAAAACCGATATCACTTATTACTTGCGGATTGCGGAGAACTACCCTAATCGAGGAGAATTCCTCGATAGAATAACGAGGGCAAGCGAAATTTCACGGAAGACACGGAACTCTACTGCACGGAGTAAGAAGACCGAGTGTAACCGAGTTTAAATCTCTGCATCTTCCTCACCCACGTGAACACAACGATGGTGTTCCATTTCGATGTCGGGAGTTTACGTAGAACTGGAAGTTCCAGGACTATCATTGGCCTTATCCACTCACCAACACCATCGCAAGAACTCCAGATCTTCTTAATTGCACGTCGTAATTATTGTTTACGTGGCAAATATGAATGTGAATGTAAAGTTTTCCTATAAGTCACGCTAGTTAGATATGATTCCATTGTACGCCAAGGCTGTTTGATTTTATGCATATCACACAAAACAGTGTCACCCTGTGAATAAAGCAATTGAACATTTTTCTTGTTTACCAAAGTATGTTCCCACCTGTTGATCATTTTCCTTTTCATTTACCAGCTTTCATTGAATTATATTAATATTATTAAGGCAATTGGAAGCCTATAGAAGTCATGCAGATTTCATTTGCGAAGAGATCATTGAATAAATTAGAAACCACTCGTATGTTTGCACGTAATGAATAAAATGAATGTTGAAAACTAATTAACACGTCGGATCATTATTCGGAATTCCGTAGTCGCTGCTACACGAGATGATTGATTATTTGAAAAGTTCCGGCTTATTACTTCCTCGGTGTCACGTGTTCTGCATCTCACAGTGTAGCAGAACTGATGGCATCATTTACGCTCTGTCAACCAGCATTGGTCCATGAAATCATCAAGGAAGGTTCAGATGCCAAATTGCATTCGTGACAGTATTTATATCCGGCTTACTCTATGCAATAACTCTATCATTATCATAGTGGATCGAAATCCTTGATGAAGAAATGTGTCGGTTTAATTGATCGTAATATTTTCTGCCGAGATGCTACATCCATTATGAGACTCATCTCGGTGTGTTTTATAAAGATAATATCGCTACCATATTCTCTTGTTAGATGTGTTCCTCAAGGTAAGTAATAACGCGGGGTTGAAGATGGAACACAAAGCAATACGAACAAAGAAAGTGCTGTCTAAGGAGTCAACGACAGTGCTAAAGGAGTCTTATTTCGGTGCTTATATCTTTCGCCCAGCGATGGTCGCGGAATCCACAGTAATACGCTTATAATGTTTTGACGAGCGATCGTTATGTTTCAGTGTGATGTACTTACGTTCGGCACTAAAAAAATCTAAAATAATAACTGCGAAGTGGATACGCGGTGTTACGTTACTCTTTAAAATAATATCGAATTAATGTTTCGTATTATAACAGCATAAATTCGAATACATGGTACAACGTAGTAGACGTATTGTGGAACGTAAAAACAAAGTCATGAAAATTATATCCTGCAGTTGGCGAGGAAAGTCGGGGAAACTCACAATAAACCTTCACCCGGTGGCAGTGCCGATAAAAAAAAGGTTGTTACACGGTTATAGGGTCTTTTAACTCCCTACACCCACCACCCACCACCCCCCTCCGACCCACCTTCGGCACCATTCTCCTGGCTGTTTCGAGTTAAAAAAGAAGAAGATGAGGGGAAGGAAGTAAAAGTGGAAGTACTGGCAGCGTCAACGCTTTCAGAATCAATAACCGCAAATTGATGAAACGGGGATCGGCAATTGGCTCTCTTGATACATAAAAATGGCGGTCCGATATATCAACTGATACTACTTCCTTCAACTTGAGACATATAAAAACGGAAGTATTATTAAATCCACGTAGGACCGTTCAATTATCATAAATAAAAATATATCTGGAATTCGAGCCAAAATAAAATTCAAGCATGAATTTTATTGAGCCATGAATTTCTACCGTTGCGTATTTTTCATCAACTTCCTTGAGGCATAACCATATTTTTCTCCTCAAAACACTTGTAAATATTCAAATTTATTAACATGTATTTAATTAGTCAGATATCTCATTTCTAATTAGAGACTCATCTTGACTTTCCAGTCAAAAGTAGCATTTAAAATGCTCTAAAATTACAAAGACGAGTAAAATTACTTAATAATATTATTCACACAGTAAAATCCGACAATATATTATTGAATAAAGGGCATTGAAAAGATATCCAAAATTGAATCAAAATCCCTTTCTACTTACACGTTAAAATCGTCCGAACTTGTTGGCCAACTCACTAGATTGCTGACTTAAGAATTGCTGCTTAGATGAATATAATAAGAAATAATAATGCGGCGTGAGTTATTAAGAAAAATTTGAGGAGATATAATCGTAGAAGTTATAGCAGCTGTTTTAAGAATTACTACTTAGAGCTGTAAGGTAAGTCGTTGGTGCACCTGCTATACCGAACGTTATACTTTGTACCGTCCTCCAAGAAGTTGACAGGTTATTACACCTACGCTGTATACAAAGTATTATCTCATATCGTTCTCATAAAATACGGGCTTCCATTATATTAAGAATTTTCCTCGTGCGACTACGATACACTTGTTTCTGCATCGCGGAAATAATCAAAGTTCAGTCAGCCGAGATATTATGGACCATTGAAAAATTATATGATGCTATTACCTATAAAGTTCAATAGAAATTCAGCACTCATCTCGCTAATATTATCAGGAGACATTAACTAGACGATTCATTATTTTATTTACCTTCTTCCGTAAACGATACGACATAAACTACAACTTTTATTATAAAAGTAACTACGCGCTGTTTCTAGAATAAGTATCTTGAATATGAAGAATTAAGACTTATTAACTTCTTGGAATGCAACGTGAATTTTAAGGAAATTAACTTCCAGCAATATTTTTGTTTCTCTGGTTATGTAATTTATGTAATTTTAAGGTAACAACTTGTAAATCTGTTCTCTATGAGACATACGATTAACGAGCACTTCGATATCCCTTCAAACTCGGGATACACTGAAATGATGTATCACGTGATTGTCCTTTTGTTTAATGCAAACAACCTGCATACTATTCACGGGCGTATGACTTTCGCTTTACGCATTGCATCTCTCAGTCAAAGCCGTAAACCGATTCAGCGATGCCTCGAGCAATATCCATTATACGTTCGCCGTTATTCGTCCAACAATAAATCTAACCCATGTTATCGAATAATGGATCATTTGGTTGGTAGATATGCCAATAAAAATGTCAACAAAACCGCTATGTATGTTCACAAAGAATAATTGATTGTCATGTAATCTTAAAATCAAAACTGTTGTAAACATAGATGTTAAAAGAGTAATTAATGAAGGGGTTGCATAAAGAGTTGTATGAATTGTGTTTCGTTAGATCGATTACTTCCCGGTGCCCGTAATATATCACGTATATTATCTAATATAATTAATATCGAAATGTAAGAGAAAATGTAAGTCAGTACTTGGAGTTTGTTTTACATAATGTATGAGATATCATGCAATAAGACGAATTTTAGAGTGAACCTTATCGATCGCCTTCTCTTCCGGCTGACAGAACGTCGCCTTCTGTAACAGTCTCAAAACAGGAAATGTCAGAGGATTTGAAGTGTTTGCAATATTTTCATCGCCTGTTTCCGTGGGTAAAATCACGCGAAATAAGCATTTCTTCCTCGCTAAGATTAGGATTAGGATTCCAGTATTTAACTATTTTATTTCTTTAGAATTTTTTTATGTCATCTAGACATCTAGAAATACCACGCAATATACTTTTTCGATAAATAAAGTCTGGACAATTTTTCAGCTTAGAAATGTCAACATTGCAGTCAAAATTTTAAAAAGCTAGATATCAGCTCAAGGTATTTCTAACGAGGATTTCAAAGTGAATATTTCGGCTTTTAGATATTAAACAGATTAATCAAGATCTTTCTCGACAAGAATCATATTTTTATATCCATCACGAAGATGTTTCAAATTGTAATCACAAGAGCCATCGAATGTCTACGAAAATATTGAAATGGAACCAGAATAACTTACTTATTTTTCGTTCGAAGTTTGATGCACGTTTCGGTCATTCGATGGTTTCAAGTATAATATACAGGTCGATGAGAAACAATAGCTTGGCGTCAGTGAAATACAACAAATGCAGCGTGGCTGCGGTGTCCCAAGGTAACACGAAGGTAAGAAACCGAGAAGATTATCTTGCGGTTGCGATTACTTTGGCTTCCTTCCGACGTATCGTGTTCTACGCGCCACGAAGGAAACACGAATGTTCATCGATCAATGCGGAACACCCAGCGTTGTTTTCGGAATTACCTTTCAGGTCTCTGACACTCGAAAACCCATCGAAACAAAACTTATGTAGATCTACATATTTTCATCTCCAGTGTCTTCGTACTATCTCAACACTAGAACTACTTAAAAATAAGAATGAATGGCAAAGATAAATTAATCGATTTAAATGTGTTCAGAATGTTTTATATTTAGAATATTCTATAGAAAATAGAAAAGTCTGTAGTTAACATAAATGAGGAAATAAAGAATTAATTCGGAATTGATTTCACTGAAATATTATTTCTATATTAGTGAATCCCGAGGAAATGTAATCGAATCTCAATACGCGGCTATTATATGGTAGCTTGTTTGTGTATTCCGCTGATACTCCATCGAATCAAAGCTGATCCAAACAATTAACCTTTTCAATGCTTTTAATAGGTTTACCTGGACAGGTTGTTCCCATTGAAAACGCAAATTCGCGAAATGCACTTTTGTATTCATCCTACTGACAGTGAATGAGACTAAATGAATGCATTAACTCTCAAACACTGGACAGTTAGTGAAGTGTATATATCCAGATAAAATCATTACCGCCGTATGCATTTTCTATAAACCATGCATGAGTTTTTCATTGAAACGAATTATTTAACTAGCCGTTAGTTTAACTTTACTCATTAATCTTACTTTGAGCTGATTATTGATAGAGTCATTTAATATTTATGAAACCAACTTCAAGTAAAAATATATTATGTTCGAATAAATATAATGGCAGATAAATGTAAAATTTATATTTTAATATTTTAATACTAACAAACTAATATTCCTGAGTTTAACTAATAAACTCTGCATCTCCGTAAGTTGCTTGTCATTTACCTAATTTCATAATAAATCCAGGATTACTGTGTCGCGTCACGATCGCAAGATTAGCTGGAAATGAAATTAGCGGCGCTTAGAGATCCTAGTTGGGCTATTTAAATTCAGTCACGGACATGTATTCATTGATCGGATACCGAGATCAAGAAAAAGAAACAAAAACAAAAGAAACAAATCTGCAGATAATCGTAGGAAAACAGAGCTTGTCCAGTAATCGCACTTACTTCGTCGGTTTAATTAAACCCACTTCTTTCACGTTCGACGAGTATTTTCGTTCCTCTTTCGTGCCCTCGTCTTTTCCTACCTTTAGCTGCCTCGTTATCCTTTCACCTTTCTCTCTCACTCTTCCTCCCTCAACCCTCTTAAATCCCCCTTCCCCACCTTTCCGTAACTCTGGATTTATATTCCCCTCCGCCGTGGTATTCCTAAGAAGCATTAAGCTTTAATTCCGCTGAGAACACGTGCCTTCTTTACCCTTCCATTTTCCATCCCTTTTTTTTCAAATACGAATTACTTTCGAAATCTATTTACGTATTGGAATCTTGTACTCTGCTTTACGACATGTTTTGCACCCTCCATTTTCGGAGAGAAATCTAACTCTAGTTGGGGATGTAAGATGTTATTCGTTATTGGGGTTAGTTTTTTTGGGGGTGAAAGAGATAAGGAATATCTGATAAATGAAGCTCAGGTGGATCAATCAATTTTAGAAATCCTTATTTGATGGAAACAAAAATTAGTTGTCATTGCTTGCAATTAGCCTTTTAATTTTCAACAATGTAGGTTTGAAAATAATTGTACAGGTGACCCTCGTACAGCGTGGTACTTATACAACGCGATTTCGGTGTAACGTGTTCATATGAAATAACGTTTCACTCGAGCGATATTTCCCTGAATCTAACTCTTGCGTTATACGAGGGTTACCTGTAAAAGGAAAAAGTCAAGTACTAAGAAGTGAGACTACTTAGTAATCATTGTAAGTGCATGTTATTAAACATCTCAACGAAGATAAACACGGAGTATCGCATGGCGAAAGACATGAATACTTAAACTTAATTTCCTGCTTTGATGGACTCTCATCATTATTGCAGAATGCGGAATTACAGGTTGAAATTACACGTAGAACATCGCACGAGTTCAAATCCGAAATTACCATTTTGAAAATGGAATTCAAGTTTTAAGACTACGTAATACAGTAAAGATAAAATTCACATTTCCCTCCGCAATAATTAATTACGTTCAGATGCTACAATTCCCTTTTCAAAAAAATCAAATTCCTGTCTGTCCCTGGCAGATGATACTACTGTAAAACTCATCACGCTTCCAAAGTATTAATTATGATTTTTTGATCAAATGTTAGTCGACAGAGTAAAATGAAGTACACAGATCCGCTCTCAGTGTTTGAAGCTGACAAACTCGAACGTTTCGTCGCGACAAAGGGAAGATTAACAGGAATGTGACGAACTTAAAAAAAGTTGATTGCTGACTATATAGTCGACATTCAAGATGAACTGCGAGGAGAGAAAGGGATTTTGTTTCACTACTATCGGTGCAAAACTTCCGGCACGACGATAGGAGTGAACGAGCAAATTAAGTAACTGGGTCAAACTCAACAACGAGTGTGTCGTTAACGAGGAGCCAATCGATAACGAGAAAATGTCAAAAAGGTGAAAATGTCTGTCACTTACGTTGAATCCGCACAGGCTGTCATTACTTTTCAACCGGATTATCCTCGACGATCATTGAATGAAAAGAATAGGGGGAAGGCTACAGTCGGAGGGGAGTTGCTTGATTTTATTAGGTCATTAAATCCCGGACTTTTTAACACTTTTCAGAACCTGACAGCTGAAATCAGCGAGATCTATTTTCAATGAATAATGTACTTGCCTTTCTATCTCATAAAAATATTTTATCAATTTTCAACAGTTTATATATTTTGTAAAAGTTTTGCTTTGCATTTCAATTAAATGACGATTTTTTCCCTTTTTCCTGTGCAAACCCTGCTTCTTTTTATTTCATAATTGTTGCAAGAGTGTGTTCGAAAACTGTGACGCTTGCCAATAGAGGAATGTTCGCGCGCGACTTTTATGAATAGAGAACTGGCATGTAATAAATCTCGGCAAATACAATGGGTTAAAAATCACCGCACACCATGTTCCCGACATTTTGACCGTGTATAACATCAATAACTTCAATAGAAGAATATTTGTAACTGTTGTTATTCCCTGAGACATAATAAATCGTTGTTATTCCGTGAGACCTAATATATAATATAATGTACGCACGAAGACGAAGCTTTAAAACCCTTTTTGATTAACATAATCATTTTTGAAGAAGTCCGAAGAATGATATCAAAAAATCTTCAGACCTCTTTCATTAATAACACAAAAATGAAATTTAACAAAGTTAAATATAATATGATGAAGAAGTAAATTAATATATATAATACTCGATGGTTATCAAGTACGTAAACATTTAATGCTCGATGCGGAATGTGTTATTTCTGTACATGGAAACGTGAGAGGAGTAAAAAAAAAGGTTTGCTTGCGCCGTGGTTGTTCGGTTAATTGAATAGTAAGGATATTAATTGGGGTTAACTGGAGATGCGAGAAGTTCTCGTAATGTCGGAGACCGGAGACTGCTAATTGACTATTTAATTTAGGAAATCGTAGTGAAATAGAATAGCAATCGCGGCGCACGTCGTCGGCTATGAAAGCATTACTGGAAATCTCTGAATTTGTGGTTTCCTACATAATTCCACTCGTAATTTCATCCTCTTCTCGTAGTTACAGGGCTATAACTCAAACCCTGCCCTCTTCAATAGTCCTTTCCAGCTAACAGAAAATTGTCAAGTCCCATCGCCATAACTGGCAATACGCGACATGAATTCATAAAGAGTTCTAGCATCGTTCATCATGTAAATGTTCATGTTTCAATAGATGATCTCTTCATTAAAGTATTCAATTGACCGAGATGGAATTTTACTGAGCAATATTAAAACGCCAATTATACAAAATAATTTTTCATTTAACTTTCCAACCGTTTCACAGTGCCAGAACTTTTGAAGTATTTTAATTATAATCACGATTCGTTACTTTCACAATATTCAGTCGGAATATGAGTGCTCTTAGAAATAATCGAAGTCAATATTTTCAAATGTTAATCGATATTTGCTTCGCAAATAATTCCGGAAGAAAATTGATTTATGAATCTCGACATTATCGTAATATTCATTTAGGAAAATGAAGAAAGGTTTATGATAAATCGATTGGATTACGTTCATTATGCATTTTGACGTCTTCCGTAGATCTAGTTAATGCAAATACACCTATTATATGCATGCCAGGAATGATCTATAATTTCTGAAGGCCTAGGAACTACGATTAGGATACGTCATAAAGTTGGTCAGACTGTCTGTTGGAGATCGCCGGGCGAAAGCTTTCGACCGAATAATTTCATGGAGGTGCATTGTGAAGGCCCGGAGGGTGGCGGATGTTGAAAGTCCTTGGTATAACACAGAATTCTGGACTGACGGTGGATTGAGAGGAGGGAAAAGGTGGAGGGGAAGAGGGATGAGGAGCAAAAGAGGACGTTGGTAGGTAGTTGTTATCACGGTTCCGCGGTAAGTGAGAGTCCTCAGACTGCACGGTGTGAGCACCGAAGTGCAGCGTTGCGGTGAACTCTCATAATAATCAAGCACCTAGAATCTACCCAACGACCTCCCAATACGCCACGTATTTTTGTCACCCTCACTTCAGGATTACGAGGGAAATACCAACTACGAACTCTGCCGGGTTTCCTCGCTGATTTGTCAAGATTTATAGATCGCGATTCTAGGAAACACTCGGGGTGCGCCGAAAATTCGCGGCCCACTTGTTTTAGGTCCTCTTCCATCAATTTTCCAAAACAGACAAAGTATAATAAAATTAAGTGTGAAATCTTTAAGTAATTCTATTAATTTTCTATTCTTCCAAAGTTCAGTCTAAAATGTTCAATTCATTATCTCTTCTCTCCGTAATAAGTTAAACGCGCTAAAATAAAGTCTGAAATCAATAATAATAAGATAATAAATTTAGATGTGATAATAAAAAGATGTTACTTCAAGTTAAAATTGATTTAAAAATTCAGGCTTCACGCTTCATTTTATTATCCTGAAGTAAGAGGAATGAAACTTTCATTTCGTTATCCTCTGTCTTCTTAATAAATTAAGCACGCTAAAATTAAGCCCGAAACCAACTGCAGCGACCCGCGTCGCGTTAATTATTTCACTCCGTTTTCATTAGCTTTGAATATTTTTGGAATGGCGGAGGACTGTCTATTCGGGGTGAGCGATCAATTAGAACGTAGGTGTAAATCACTGAAAACGATACGCAACCTTAATATCGATAATGTTAATTAGGTATTCTCACACTATGAAGAAAGATGGTAACAGAATTAACTGCCACCAGCACTCAACTATATGGCACTTCTGCCAAAGTGGATGCCGCCCACTTTCTTTATAATCAAGGCCCTGGAATCCAGCAACCAATATTGGATACTCCCGTCATCATTTTATGAAGGCTAAGAGCAGACCGTGAATTAACGATCAACCTTCGATCCGACGTTAAAGTGAATTTCTTCTCTCACGAGGGTCTATTTTCATGAAACATCGTCGAAATTTCATGTACTAATTACATTAATTATATCATTTTATTCAACCTATATCTTTCTCCCAATAACCGCATAATTACCCACTTGTCTTAAAGAATAAACGAAATCATAGAAATCAGGCTTTAAACTGTAACTTTACTTACATTTGTGTGATCTGTTATATTATATTTATCTGAGTATTAATTTAATCGAAGGACTTAATTAATAATCAATAATTTGTCATCGAATATGTTCTGGAATATTAAATTACTAAAAATTGATAACTAATACCGCTTCACTAGTTAAAAATTCGTGCACCGCTCATAGAAAATTATTTACAAAGAACCGCATATATAATAATCAAATATTATCGATTAGTAATGAATCAAAGAGGAAAGGGTCGAACGTCGATATGACGATTTCAACGAGATTTTTCTCGTATTCGGAAGAGTTTTGCGATGGCGTTATTTTAACGGATCCCAGGTTCCGTTTACCATCGTCCTACTTCCTCGCGAAAGACTCGGAGGCGAAGACTTCCCTTCTGGCAGGAATTCTCGGTTTCATACTCAAAAATGAATTTCGTATTCATATCAACGAACTGTTTGCATACCGAATGCAAGTTTACTTAGTGGAGACTTCAAATTCGCGTGTGACTCCCTGTCGTTAGCATAATTAAACATCACGTGATTACCTACTACGGAATTAACCCTCTGTATACCCTTCCGAAGTACTTTCTGAGGTTAATTTAGAAGGCAGTTACTCTGGTACTCTTCACTCTCACATTACATGTAATTTCAACTATACCAACGATATTGACTTCGTGTAACTCATTCAAACTTCTGCTGCAATGTTTTTCCTCGCGAATGTTGGTACCCTAAAAATATGGAACCAGTGATTTGCACCGCTTTGATAGTAAATTCCTAATGTTACTCACTTGGAGTATTAAATGAAACATGATACAAATGGAAAATAATTATCTCCGATTTATTTTTATTAAATCGTTCGTAGTACTTTAAAACCTATTCCCTTTCCGTAATTTCCTTGTAAATTGAATTTTGTGGATTCGGGAAACGCAAGCTGAGAGAAACTTTGGAGACTGAAAATGAATAACTTTTCACGGTGTATCCAGGGTTTTCAACATTCCAATGTTTCATTCTTGTGTGACTTGTCTTTGGTAATTTAATAGGATATTGTTTCAAAGAGGATCGTTGCACCAAGCGATTGTTGCTAGATTTGTGGATCACGTAGATTCATTCTTTGGCAGTTATTTATACGGGATAAAATTTAATTATTTATATCAATTGCAAGGTGTCTGTAATTCTGTCGATTATTAATAACAGGCAAATTAATTGTGGGAGTAAATTTAAATCGAAGCTGTGAATCGATTTCAATAACCTTCTTGCATTCAATGTTTCCATAATGAGGTAATTTATAATTCAATAAATAGTAATAGGTTTAAGTAGAAATAACTTGATAGAAAAGTCGATAATTAAGGTCCTGTCGACGATAATTGCTAGTGGTTTAAATATTCCGTTTAATTAAAAATTATAATTCATAATATTTTCTTACTAAGTATGCGGTTCTGTTAGAAATAATTTGATATTTCAGTGAACATTATTTTTAACAAATTATTATATATATAAATAAACGGTAACAACTATTTCGTAGTGTTTGTAAATCTTCGATTAATAAAATATTGAAAACTATTAAATACCTGAAAGCGTTAAAAAAAGCAGAAATACAAGAAGATCAACTAAACTGAACAAAGTAATCTACAACTGAAAAACAATAAAGCAAATGCAGAAACAGAAAGGAATCGTTAATGTGAGCCATAACAATAGCCCAAGGATAGGAAGGTCTTGAAAGGAGTTTAATTGCTCCAGAAAATGGAATTTTTATCGTAAGATCATTTCAGGAAAATGTACTTAATTTAATAGCATTAAATACACCTTCCGGGAAGAGAGAATTTTATCATTAACGGAATTCATTTCGGTGGAGTTTAATTTCGGGACTCTAATGAAGTGGATGCATTAACTATTCATTCGTATCTGAACCCGGCGAAATGTCCCGTGAATACTAGAAGTAGTATTAGCCAGTAAAATTTCGAGAAATTCATATCTGAAAAGATGTATACATAAATATTCGTCTTTTATAATTTATATCAGATATGTATTATATATAAAATATTATATCAAAGTATATCATATCAGATGTTCTTCCTCGTCGTATGAACAATATATTACACGTGACATTTATCAATGAAAATTATTCTTCATTTTTAAAGATATTTAAGAATCGTTCGATATAATATATATAAATTGTTAGTAACAGAAGTAAGTTACTGAAAGCATGAAAACGTGCGGTAACCGAATACGAGAACTTATACCACTCCGACATAATTATTTGAAAGGTGACAAATCTTTTTGTAAAGAAAAAAATATTATTTGAAAACAAGGGTAGTTAGTCACTTTGAATAAAGGGTCGAAGAATTGAAGGCAGCATTGTTATTTCGATTAATGGAATAAATCCAGTGACGGACCGATTCGCGTTTTTCGAGTAAGTCCTCGTAATTAAAATCGTTTGCATCGCTGGAATTCGACAGGGTTAATTTCAGAAAGTACTATTTCGACGAAATAATATCGGCGACTCGGGAAAGTCGACAAAGCGCGAAAGGGAAGCGTATTGTTGAAATTTAATTAAAACCAATTTCGAGTACCACTCAAGGCCGAGTGATCTTATATTAATTTTAACCGTCTTCGCTCGACCTCCTTGTCCCTCTTGAAAGAAAGAGATCCCGCTGGCTAATTAGCGGTCGGATATCCCTGGAAGATCCAGAAAAAAAGCCTTGTATTCACTAGGTGTCCTGTCAGAGATACATTTTACTTAGCATAAAAATGACCGTCTGGAATATCCACTTTCATGAAAGACGAACTAATTTAATATCCATCAAACTCGAAATTCCCTACTTTCAACACTTTCTACTTGAATCAATCACTAACCGTGAGAGTAATCTTTTCTAAGTAAATGAATTTTATTAATCAATGCTTTCACGAAGCATCGACGTGTTCTTTTATCCTTGATATTTAATTCTACCGAAAATGAAGGGGGCATACAAATATATTATCCCTTAAAAAAATGTTTAACGATGCTTTCGAAACTAATCATTGTGTTTCATTTAATGCGAAGCGGTTTAAAGATTTGTGTTTAAAAATAGTTTAAGGTCTGAAATGAAAAATAATCGGAATATTAAAAGCATAATAGAATATTGTCGTACATAAATTTCCCCGTGGTGCTTGCGATGTCTCCGTACATTGAAAAACGTTTCTTAAGCACTTTCATCGGAATTAATTAACAGGAAACCTTGACTGTAGCTCACCGATAAGAAACTTGGACGAGGTTCAAAGATATGGTAGATACATCTCTGTTTGTATACAAAATACTTCTGCGCGTTATTCATTCTTAAGCTCCCAACGTATAAGGCACATTCGAAGTTTAGTCAATGAATTGTACTTAAGCTTATTACACTATTTTAGTGTAAACGAAGGTAAATTCTGCTGAAACTTGGAACCAATGTAAATAGAATAAATCTTTGACCATCAAATATGAATTTATCCATTTCTTGTTTCCTGACAGGATCCTAATCACTTCATACTATCAAAGTAAAAATGATATCGAAGTTATAAAATTAAAAATTACTAACTACAATTTCGCCATTTTTTATCTTCAGAAATAATAATAATTTAACGAGCACAATTTTACTAGATAGTACTGGCACGATTTATAAATGACTTGCTGTATTTTATTTTATTAAATATTTTATGTCGTGAATATTGGAGTTTTAATTATGAGAAAATAGAAAATCCTCAGCAACTTGTTCACACGAAAATATTAGTCAATCAATTTTACCTTTATAACAATGATATAATGGATAATGAAAGCAGTCAACTATTGAAGTGAAACAGGGACGAATTAAAATGTGTATGATATCGATATGATTTTTGATCGCATAGAACGCCAAATTCTTGCTAATTCTGGAAACTAGAAATCGATAAGCTCGATCTACCATGAATCCATAATCAACCTTTCACGGAGGAACGGCAATATTGAATTCCCTCTTAAAATCATACGTTCGAATAACCAGCGGAACAATAAACTTTCGATGCGATTGCAAATTGTCATCGGTTACTCAATCAAAGCGTACTACCTGCATTTCCCATTCCACTTACTATCCCTTCTTCCATTACTTTCCTAGTTACCCCTCTTTCTACCCCCATTTTCCCGCCATTCTCTTTGTACCCCACTCGTTCCACTCATAATCTATCCTCCCCCTCCTCTTCCGTCCTTTTATCACTCTTTCAAACCTTCTCCTAGTTTTGATTTTTCTATCACTCTCTCGTTGTTTTCCTTCTTCTAACTTCATTAACGGATCCGCCATGTTTGCCATACTCCGTTTAATCTTTTTTCAATTTATCGATTGCACTATCGATTCCTTCCTATACTTCAGTATTCGTCATGTACTCTTTACACTGTTATTTTTAATATTCACGTATCAGTATGCAATTACTTTCCCGTCTTTCATTCTGTTTCCAATTATTTCTTTCGTTATTCATCCGCTTGCTTCTTTGTATCCAGTTTCTTTGGATTTGCAATTTGGCAATTTCATTTGCAGCAAACAACGTTGTGAGTTTCAATGACGCAGTCGTTGAAAACATATCTATTAAATGCGAGAGTTGTAAAAAGTGCCGCGTTTGACACCGTGTTCGACAGGAGAACCAATACTAGTACTAGTTGTCAACACGTAACTGTTTACGGTCAAATGAAATGAATGCACGTAGCCCCCGTTTAATTCGTAGAGAACACCCCCACTCGAATTCTGGCAGATTCCCTGGTTCTGTTCCCATCCCTAGCTGAATGTAGTTTGGCCAATAGATTGCTGGAAAAAGGAGATAAACGAATTACCGCGTTCGCCAAACAAAACCTCCATTATTTGTACCGGCGTGGCTCAGTTCGTTACGCAAGACTGTGTCCCAGGCTCATTCCATCCAACGCGACAAACCCTTACTCCGAATGGTACACGATTGCCATTTATATTTTAGGAATAGTCAGACCACTGGGAAATATTGGAAAACTCCATTCGACAAATCCAGTTACGTGATTCTGATCGTAATTATACATTTCGAAATATAGCCTTTGTAAGATACGAGATGCTGTAAGTCCTTTAGATCGAACTTAATGTTGTCTATTAAATTTAGGAAAATTGTTTTGTGTCGAAATCAAGAAGATTCAAAAGATGCGAAGAGAAAAATGTAAACTCAAAAGCGAGATTTACAAAATTGTTACAATATTTCATTACTATATCTTAACTTCCTTTCAATATCGAAACAAATTGATATTTGTTAAAAATGAAGGAGTACCATTCGACAGGCGATTTCGCAGTTTACAATGGATTCGTGGTTCGACGAAAAATCATTCTCTCTTCAAAATGAACTACCATGTGTTTCTACAAAGTGTCATTTTTTTTAGGGAATTTTACGATGTAGTTCCCTAGTATTTCCTGTTAGTAGACTATAAAAAGTATTTCCCGGAGTGGCAGAACCAGGAAGACGAACATTTTTATTTCGTCAAAAACTTGCACAGTGATATAAACTATATTCGACGTACCAATACAGTTTCAAGTTGTTGCACAAAGTGTCATTCTCGAGCTGTGATTAATACGCGGCTTATTGGTGGACCGCAGTCATGTGTGCACTTCAAATCCTTTCACTCTGGCTCTCTCATCCTCTGGAAATCTGTCTGTTTCTACATGCGTTGATGTACACTAACACTGGTCCAGATCTGTGTACGTCGTTTGGGTGTCGCACGGACATTTGCTGACTGGCGTTTGGTCGAGATTGCTCGCTCGAAACCCTCGGTTTTCCTCTCTGAATTACAGCAAGTCCAATTTACAAGCATCGGTACGAAACGAATGCAAAAATGAATTGGACGTCATGAGCGGCCAACCAGAAGTCGAGGAACGCAACGGATGCAACTGGAGAAGGGTAGTTACATTTTTCAATACACCGATTTAGGGGTAATAATTCTTTCCGTTCGATTTGTGCCCGTTAATCGTGATGGCCATAAATAATCAAGTTTTAACGATTAGATTGAAGGGTTATATTTCAGCCCCCATTAGTTTACATGATAAATCGGGAGTACAGATATATGGTACTCGCGGAGAGAACTTTCATTCACTTGAGTAGTATTGGAAACTATGGTCAGACATAGTAGAAGTTGACGCGTATGTGGTTCTCGGATAGATAAAGACAATTGTATGATGTATTAATGGTTTAATATGTAAATTATTATCTTTTGCTTCTTTATTAATCTATAATCAATTATGATTTTATGATTTTTAATTGGAAAAAAGTAGTTAACATAGCGGAATAAATTTCCAATTACAAGACATAAATTGAATTTGTCTGAATTACTATTTGATTGTTTTCGTAACCGAATAACTGAAGTATAATATTGCGGAATAATTTTCAGTGACTTTTCAACAATAATGGCACAAGAATGGTCAACTAACGAGGACAAAAATGTTCCGCCAAAAATTGTGGCCTATGACAGACATGCACTTGAAAAATATGATAGGGTTGGATTGCAAGAATACGTGAATATGAACGAAGAGTAAAATGGTATTCCAGTTAGAATGTTAAATCACTCCTCCCTTTTTATGGGAGATTTTCACCATAGTCAAAATTGAACAGGGAATTTGAATCGCGTAGTAATGGCGACACTGACGCACAAGAGCACTTTGATATTCAAACGATTAGGGAGCAATATGCAAAGAGTAATGCATTTAATTCCTATTTACGCCGATCATATTCATATAATTACAATCATAAATCAGATTACGCAGTGTTACACAGGAAACACCGATAACCGCTGTAAATAATTTTCGACCCAGAATTAAATTACAGGAATTTAATTTAATTGCAATGCAACCTGGGAGATTAGTACCGTGTCCCTCGCATAATGAGTTTAATGAGACATATAAATGTTTAATGCTCATTACCATGGAAACAAATTGATTTCATAAAATACCATGATGTTTTAATTCGACAAACGAATCAGCTTAAAGGACCTGTCATTTAGCGAAGAGCCAAGGAAGATCTACGAAGATGACGATATAAAAATCGATAAAAATCCAAATAATAAAATATATTCTGATAAATGAAACACCATGCACATCCTTAACGTAAAAAGATCAGATCACAATCCTGCTTCCTCATTCACCACGTTTTTCCGCCAACAAACTATTTAACTACCACTCGAGATCTGGATCACTCAGTCCGTTGAATAAGGATTTCCTTACTTGATAATCTCGGTAATCGGTTCAGATGATTTTTTTCAAGTGAATAGCTGGTAAACATTCAATATTATTAACTATCCTTTCCGGGGTTTATTGATGGAGATGCTTGCGGTACATTTATACCGGCGATGAAAGCATCCCAGGATTGCATTCATAAGGTTCTGCATTTAAAAATCATTTATATTTGCATTAGGAGAGTAATGCACAACAAGACTCGTAAATCAAATGTCGGTTGTACCGGAGTACTCGTTTTCTTCCCGGTGGGATTCTTTACATGATTTATGAGCACCGCTATTCATCTCTGGAATTATCTATATGAGTTAGGTAGAACGCGAGTAAATCAGTAAATAGTCCAAAAGTAAACAGTCCTTCGCGTGATGTTCAACGAGTAATTTACTGCGAATCATCTAAGATGTTTCATGCAGAGAAAATATTCGATTGGTTAATTATTTGCCAATTATTTTCAATCTGAATAAAGAAAACGCGTATTTGTTACCTTTCATTTATTATGGATAAGGAAGACATTTTACTTCTTGCTGTTTTACGTAAGAATAAAAAATGCGTAGATTAAAATCACTGTGGGACCACACTATGGCTATATTTGCACGGATAATTAATAACTCATAACCCTCTAACGATTGATTTCATAGTTAATGATCACGTCCCTTGCCTGACACTAACGACGTCCACTCAACCTCTTTGAATTATTGAACATGATCTTTGATGACAGTTGGATCATTGAATCACTAGTCGAACAGAATTCTATCTTAATTCATGAATAAAATAGAAGGATTTAACAGAATTATTAATATCAGCTTCACCAATGTTGATTTACATTAAAAAAGAATTAATGTTGTAAATAGTTTAGGAAATGAAGTTTTACCAAGGTTCCCCGGACTTTTATTTAACCTAAGCCTTTCCTTCCTTAAGTTCTAGGATTATAATAATGATGTTATAGTATATTAATTAAAAATATGTTGCTGTGTGGAGAATTATTAATTCCTGGCTTAGGTGGTGCAGATCATTTTCGTTTCCACCAATGGGAAGATCGATCAGGCTTGGGAGAACATAGACGCGAAACATTTAGGACACCTAGGTGATTTCTCTTCTTCGGCGAGAGATAATCTCGGGAATCCAAGAGACTCCTTGGGGATGCTGTGCTAAGTGATGGAGTGGACAAACAGGCTGTATATGGCTAACCAAATTGCTATCCCTAACTACCCGAAAATCTATCATTATCCTTCAATAATTCTCGTTTCCCTTCGTTAATGATTATTACAGTTGACGAATCACCGTTAACTTACGAAGTTTGTGCTCCAATTATTATATAATTATTATTAGTAATTATTTCATCCTTAAAAGTCGAAGTGCTGCGCTGTAGGATTGTCATATTTTACCATATTTTATTTCGATTTTTATTAATACGAATATTTTCCCTTTTAGCCAAACAATTATCGATAGTTGAGAAAATAATTTTAATTAAACTAATTTCATATCACACTGGTTTGCATAACGGACTTAATTAATTTCACCGTTAACAGTAAAAGACCTATCAGTCCACAGGGGGATACAGTCTGCGTTCTCTCAGCCAATAAACAAATTCTACAGCTACTTTGAACGCAGTACTGGAACTCAGTGAGCAAAGTTAACGCTAGAAAATAATTCGCTGTCTTCGTTTTCGTTTTCTATAAAGCCTCGCGATGTACCGTGGTATAGGAGTATCACGTTGCCAATTATACCGAGCTTTCGTAGTTATTAAGGATACTATTACTTCCCAGGGAAAAAAGAGCTAGAGTGTTGTTTACAGTGTTTCCTTTACACCAGCGTTCCTGCTAATTGCACAAATTTATTTGCACCCGAAGAAACATTTAACGCAAAATTCGCCCGAATAAAGAATTCAGTTTAAAAGTAATAATTATCTATATTTACAATTCCGATTAATATGTAAAACTTTTAGTGATACTATGATAATGATGTTGAAAGGTGTTGATAATAAATAGATTCTAGATTGGATGATTGTACCTGCTTATAACTTAAAAAGCTTCATTAATTAATCGGTCCTTCCGGAAAAGTGACTTAGACCACTTTCATAATTACCGGCACATATTCTTCCAATAAAAATGCAAGAATGCACTCGACGGATAATAATACTATGTACCTCCCGTTAACTTATTGAAACTGTTCGGATGCACTTCTCATTGCATAGTTGAACATAATTACTCAAAACCTTCTGAGGGATACTTGTATGACCATCGATCGACTGCAGGTGTTACACCTGTAATTGAATCCTTTGAGAAGGGTCTCGGTTCACTGAATTATTCACAGGCGCGAGGAGCGTCATTTACTCAATCTGACGGTTAACGAGGAACTTATCTGAAATGACTGTGGGTAGTAGTTAGCATAATTAATCGGAGATAACCGAGTGAAACTTCCAGCTTGTATTGTATTTTCTGTCGAAGACTTAGAATCACTTTTGTCACCCCTTGTCGTACGATTTAAGGAACATTATCTTTCATATGAATACGATTTAATTATTCAATAAATTGGCATATGTTAAGTTTGATTATTTTGATTATTGTATTAATTTATGAAACTTATAAAGTAACAAGAGACTTCAATTTTATTATAAACGAATACATAATTATGTATGTAAATGGATTCATAATTATGAGTTGATGAAGTATGTAATGCATATGTTGCATTAGACATTTCAACTCGTCATGATCTCTATTATTTATTGATCTTTGTGTAATAATTATTGCATCGTAATAATCACATTTGTAACAGTAGTGAAACGACCACTTGAAAGTATTAATACAAAAGATATAAAACTTCGTGGACTGATTACATGGTTAATATTACTTTGGAGAAGATGAAATATGCTCATATCGGATATCGATATACGTTGGATGTGTCCTAATTATTATTAAAGCTTCAAAGCATTTTTAGCTGAATATTCCACGGCTTTTCGATATTATATTTTCTTCGACAGGAAACGTTACATTTCTTCTATTTCATGATATTTAATAATGACTATTGATTTATATTCATATTAATGTATGACCATGCAGTTATACCACTTGCACATTGAAATTATAGATTAACCATTCTCGAAACTACTCCCTTCCCTCATCCTCTTTCGTTTGCCGGCGAATACGATTATTCGATTGGATAGAAATTATTAATTAATAATTTGGATCACCGATGGTTCCGGCCTTTGTTAGAGTCCAATGAAATATGCGAACACGAACCTTCGCGGTGCAGCTTTCGTTCCCCGCCTTTTACATTCTATGGGTCGAGTTCTATTCGTCCAATGAAAATTTAACAGCACTTGGCTGCGACAATGAATGGTTCAACCGTTATAACAGTTCAGTTTTTTTGTTTTTACGCCATTTGTATTCCTTCGTACCGAGTTGCATCTTATGAAATTTTCAAGCGCCCGACGATGGATGATTAATTCCGTAGTCGAGGGTAAATAATCGAATGAAAATTAAATGCGAATTAAAGGGGTGTACTACGAAGTGATTCGCTGCAGTAAACGTTTTCATGTTTCACTGAGAATGCATATTCGATTTCGAAAATGTTTGAATCAATATTATTATTAAATAGAAAGATATTAATGTCAATTTGAATTCACATTAATTTCTATACTATAATATCTGACATTAATATTTACAATCTGGATCTCTATTTGATAATAACGTCAATTCAAATTGACACTAGTATTAAATAGAGATCTAAACTACAAATTGATACCGGTGCAATTAAGAAGTAGCAATATTTCAAAAGAACGAAATTCCAAATGGCACTTAAATGAATATCGTGCTTTTAAAATAAAAGGGTTCAAAGGTGGCAATTTAAAAAAAACCTACAGTGAATTGAATACAAAATTGAAATGTAAAATTGTCTACCGACGAATGTTCAGAGACAAGTTAGAAAATGTTAACATAACAAATGACTTGCATTTAAAAACATCGGCAATTTCAATGTAAGTTATATTCTTCGATCGGTGCACTGACTCTTAGACTTTAATGCTCTTTTATGCCATGGGAGGAGAATGTTCTTTTAAAGGAAGAACAAAGGAATTCGTAATTCACGTTGGTTCGCTTGTACTATGCCACTGACTTCCGGCCACTCCCACCTATCATTCAAGGAGAACTTTTACTCGCGGGTGCGGACATCCGTTTTAAAAGCAACTATACTTCCGAGTTTCAATATTCGGCTACGGCAAAGACTATACACGCCGCGCTTTTAAAGTCCATACATTAAGACAATGTTCCTTGCATGATTCTGAAATATTCGAAAGCAAGCTTTTACAGCAGAAAGGCAGAACGTAAATCTGATATATGCTTCCGTTTTAAGAAGTATATCATTCATATCTCGATCCGTACGAAATCTTGCAAGTTATATGATTGTGTTTCATCACGATTTTCGGACGAAAAAACATTCATTACTGGAATTGGATAGTAAAATACCACAAAGAGCTTTGCACATTTCATTAATACGACGGTTATTTAATTAAACTGCAAGTAGCATACTTTAAATGATAACTGATTTATAAAATGTTGTGTTGGTGTATTTGAAAGTTGTTATTATTTAGAGTTTCAGATTTATATTGAATTGAAGTAACTCGTAATTCATTTATATAATTCATAATATTCCATAATATTCCGTGCCATTAACTGTTCTTATCACAGACTTAAAGTTAGCTCTTTAAATAACTACTGGAAGTATTTATATAAAAATGAAGGACAAGTCATTTCGACCCGTTTGGTACTTCTAGTGTTACTTTTCGAATTGGTTGAAAAATTCGAACATTGAAATACAAGAGTGTACTTCTTTGCTCCTTGCAAAGCTGACCGACGATGTTTAATAGTAAACTCGTAATTATGCGGCCGATTTCGCGTAATACAAGGTTAGCCGCAATATGGAAATTTTGTGCTGCGTGAGGATAATACCCTGTCGTACCATGAGTGGCGCATAATATCATATTGCAATATATTAGAGCGGTAGGTGTCACGTAGCCAGGCCGTTCAACCCTTCTGTTAACCTTCCATTGTTATTTCTTCTAAATTTCATTCGCGATATGCTTTTTTAACACATAGTTTATTGACGTCGAGTTTAATTACGAAGATGTAAATCATTCTAAGTGGCAATCATTCGGTTTCAACTACCAAGTAGTCAATTCTTTTTGCCCGTGTAGTACGAGGACGTGTCAAGTAACCCATTGTAGGTGTACCGGGGAAGAAAAAGAGCGTTATGTTTCAGTTTGAGAGGAGTTACCGAGTTTTAACAGGTGGTTCTCTCACTTAGAAATTCAGTTCGTTGTATCCAGAATAATTCAGAGGAAGGTACGTGTAGGTGTATATATTAGCCCAACACTTCGGCCTCGTCAAAGTTCCAGGCAGCCAACCATGAGAGAGAGAATATGCCAGTTACAGTTCACTTTAGATTCCCGCTACGCTCGAATTGGAAAGTAGAATCCTTCGGTTTCCATCCGAGTAACAATTCGCGATATATAACAATATATTGCGTATATTTGTCGAGTAAAATATTTCGATATTAATAAGATGTTTAATGGAACTAAGAGAGAGGGAATCCCTTGAATGCGGATTATCAAAGAGCTCGTTACCTTGTCGCATTTTTGAAAAACTGTGAGTCAACTCAGGCGATTCCGAAATTACAGTTCGTGAGTAGAAACGAGGGAGATGAAAGGCGTGTCGCGGGGCTACAGACTGTTCCTACGAAGCTAGCACGAGCTTATGAGACTTAATATCGGTGTTTTCGTGGTAATTCCAGGCCGACCTCTTCACCCCTTCCACCCACTTTCCTCGTATATCTGGCAATCCGTGGAGAAGGCCAATTCAACCCGCTGAAACGCTAGCATGTCGTGACAAAGCAAGATCCGCATTTAACGTCTTTCAAGAATCACGATTTCCTTAGTTACGAATAAAGTGTTAACCATTTGCAACACCATATTTTAAACGGCATCCTTTCAACTATCCTTTGAAATACCTCCCAATTTTAATTTGTTCAAATAACAAACCCGATACTTCAATTATTACAAAAACATTCTGGGAAGGATCCAGTACATTTCATCCTGAAAGTTGAATTCCCCGACGGAGAATGGAGAATTGAAGAAGAGGGTGAGAATAAAAAGTAACGGCGTGGCTAACATTTTCCCTTGACAGTTTCACATTTAAGTCCGACCCGGCACAAACTCGATGCACTCTCCCGAGGGTGCGATATTCATATGAATGACCACCCAGTCAAAGTGATAAGACATAAGTCGACGGCTGGTGGCCATCCATGGCTATTTGCATAATGTAAGCCCTCGTTATGCACGCCCATTAACCTCCGCAACCCCCTTATTCCGTATAGAACCCCCCTAGCCAAACCTAATGCCTAACATGACGCCCATTTTCTTCTTCGACGAGGAGTTTACACCTCGCTACCAACCCCTAATACAATAATGTTTTATTACCCGTTGCAAACCGACCAGCCGAGTTGCTTTATATCTCGTCTAGATTGCCAACCGAGTTGGATACCTAAATCCCGAGAGGAAAAAATGGACGGGTCTTCGTATGGTTATTATATGACCTGTTCGAGGTAGACCTGATAATGTCGAGGGTATTAGGAGGGTGGTTTTAGTTTTATGGGGGTTGAAGTCGAAGGAAAGCCTTTAAACTCTGATGGACATACATTCTGCTTATTAATTGTCAAGCATTTTGAACTGCGAATTTAAATTAATCGTGCATTATCTGAGGCACGACTGCGCTAAACAAATTATGTGACTTTGAGTCAAAAGAAATAATTACGTAACTTAATAAGTCATAAGTCCAACAAATAATTTACAAGTTAGAATAAAAAGAGTTTAGATCTTCGAATACTATTTCTGTTTAATTATCTGAACTATTTAATCACTCGCATCATCTGAAAAATAGAAATAGAAGAAAGTTATCGAACGAAAAGATTCTCCTTGCTTTAATAAAATAGATAAAATTCATTGCAAACATTTAATACAACTTGTTTAGATACTTTGAGTGAATTAACTTCACTTCGACCTCGCATTTCAATTTAATCGTATAATGTATTCAGCTTAGAATCCTCGATTTATTGTGATGATTTTCAGGACTATTGTGGCATTATTCTAAACATGGACTATCGCAGAGGAGTGCCCCAAAACTTATTTGCCTAATTGTCCTATGAATAAAACCCCTAACGTAGAATATCACAAAACTAATCCCAACTATATTCAACTATGTTTTGCATTTGAATTTAGTTATAATTCAAACCGCTACATAATCTCGGATCTAAAGTTTAAGATGGATTATGGATAACAATTAAAGCCATAATAAACTGTTAGTTGTTCCGGTATATTCTATGAACAGTGTAGAAAATATTTATACAGCAACAGATTTAAACAAAAACCTCGTGCAACTTTGTTTGCGCATGAAACGAATCCGGAATATTTCCACAAAAAATATGGGGAAATAATATGTTGTTTTATGAAATTCATTGCGAAGATCTTTTGAAATGTATGTACATATCAGTTGCTTGTTAAAATGTTTTAAATAAACAAAGTTCTACGTAGGTTTTTGTTAACATTCGCTGCTGTACGAATACTTTTTACACTCCCTGTATATAATATGTGTAATACAGTTATTGTAGTAATCGGCAGCGATTAAACAACGCTTCTTTTTGGCAAGATACCAGGATCAATACCCGCACATTACACGGAATTGTTGAAACGTCGAAAAATAATAGCTCACGTTTATTCAGGATTACGTGCGACTGAACAAACATCAATTCATATTTAGACAACACCTCCCCCTGGTACCAACAGGACATTTTCAAGTTACGGGTCGAGTGACCCGATAATAAATAAATATTAATACGGACGAACAAATGTAAAATTGATTTATAATCCAGACATTGTGCCGATTCACTAATGCAATAAACAAGGATAGACCTTACTAATGTAACCAACCAAAAACTGAATATTATTTCGTGAATAAAACTTAATCGTAGTTAGTGGACGCCTATGTTCTTCGATAGTTTAGTGTTATTGTAGTATTCAAAATACAAACTCACAGATAACGTCTGCGCAGTGCATAAAGTTCCGGGAGAAACAATTGCAGAGATACGATCTAATTTCTGACCCCGGAACATTCTGCGTTAATCTCGTAATTCCTGCCGCAGAGATATGATATTTCTCTCGTAAACCGATTTAATAGCCGCCATAAAGAATGCTTGACGAATCGTGTACACGGCGAGTCGCAAAAGTGAACGACCAGCATTTAGAATTTTAAAAGGGAAATTATATTAGTAAAATAATTCATACGTGGAATTAGTATTAAATGTTCATCCTTCGGTAGCTCCAGTAAGAGTGGCAGAAAAATAATTCAAACTGCACTGACTTCATCGAACCAGACATTTGTTGCTGTTTTCATTTCAAAATCCACCGGAATTAGCATTAAAATGTAATTTTTGTTGAATAGTTTTTCCCCGCATAATTTCGCGTGATGTATTATTTAAATTGCTCTGCCTTTAACACGATATCATTAATTAATATTCTTATTTGAAATATTATTTCCATTGCGTAATATAATATATATGAATTCCGATAATACACGGATATCTACGTTAATCAAATAGTTTTTAAATAATTACTCCCTGAAGCTTCTGTTTAATCACCTTTGAGACTCATTATATATTTCGGTGTACATCGGTTCCAACGAGCCATGTTCCTCGGAATGATATTATTTACAACGTTCAACAAGCAACGTGCGACAAATTTATTAAAAACTTAACAAAACACCCGGCGACACGAATTTCACGCTTTCGAAGATACCGGGCTAATCAATTACGCGATCGATTTGCGTGTCCCAATTTGTTTACTTTAATTATGAACCAGTAATAATTCCATAATAGCACTGCCCGGTAATTAACGGCTAATCGATCAAAATACTGCGTTATTAATTGCAAATATCCCTTTGATTTCCAGGACGTTTAATACGCCCCAATTTAGTTAACGAATTATAAACATTTTTAGTTGTGAGATGAATTCCATTGTTCACGTCACTTTTTATTATAATTTCGCTGCATCGGAATATATCCGGAGGACTTGAAAATGAGGTAAATCCGTACTACGTGCTTGTAAAGCAACGCAAATACTTTACTCCACGGTCGAAACAGAAGACTTAAGTTTAAATCTCGGAAGCGTAATGCGCTTTTCTCTGCGTTGAGAAGGGCAAACCAGTGAGAAATATTACTATCGGTAAACCGATTTCTACGACCCTTCTATGCCTTTGCTCCCGCGCGAAATTACATCTTTTATTAATTTTACCGGGGGTTAAAGAACGTTTCTTTTGTTGCTTGACACGATTCCAGCAGTAACTACAAAAAATGGAGGGAATTTCATAAAGAACACTATCTACTTGATTCCTTTCTGCAGTAATTAAACGCATTTATGTTAAGGATATTGCAGTCCCTTTACTCGGAATGTTCACTTTAAGTAGAAGAGTCCTAATTGCTCCGACGTGGATCAATCTAAACTTTAATTATCCGACGAATGCCGTGAAATGCAGAGAAACATATATTTTATACTTTTATATTTTTTCTTCAGATTCTTTTATGAAATCTTTATCTGTATTGTATAAAACTATACTATTAAAATGATTTTAAACAAAATCCCCACTGATCACCAAAAGTCGCTCGATATCGATACAAGTATTGTTTCCAGTAACAATTTCCTGAAGCAAAAAAAATCAAGATGGAATGGAAAGAGTCGTTGGGAAAGGGGAAAGGCAGAAAGGGGGAAACTGGAAACGGATAAATAATAAAGGTATTTCACTTTGTAACTCCAGTGGTTTTTGCGGGCGAAAACCCCGCCACAGGATTCTCCTGTTATGTTGAACAATACTGAAAGAAGTCTCGGTCGGTTGGAAGGTTGGGAGTTTTAACGGCGAGACAAGCATGTCCGATTAATTGTGCCCGGAGGACTCTCGCGTTCAAAGAGGATAATTCACCCATGCTATTTTATTCCCATTAACGCAACCTTCGAAGCCCCGTCCAACTAAAACCGAGATATTTCTAACTTTGCCGATTTTATGGTCCCGGGATTTGGTGGATACGCCGCTTTTAATCCAGTCCCCCTATGTTTATCCTTATTTAAAACCCTGCCAGCTAACATATGTATGTATCACACATGATTCACATGCTGACCAACCCGAAAATATTTCCTTTCTGCGCTAGACGAAAAAGAATACACGATGCATTCATTATTTCATTCGTTAAAAAATTCGTAGTAATGAAAATCAAAAAGAAATTTTTGTTTGGATAAACCTGTTCGACCGATCTCTTCGTTCTTTTGGAAATATTAATCTCTAGTTTTTAAAAGCATGGCTGTTATTAAATTATTAATTCTTTCATTTTTGAGAATATTAGTTAATCTCTGATTTATGTTCGCCAATGTTCGATGTTCCACTCAATAAATCTTGAACGAAAAATATTAATAAATGCGCGACTCGTGCATTACAATCCTATCTGCTTCTGTTATCGATGAATTCGGTTTATAATTCGGACATCCTGTTGTCCCCAATTTTGCCCCAATTCAGTTACATTTATTAATTTAATGTTTCCAGTTTTAACGATTCATTTCGATCGACAATAATTTTCTATTTCTTGTGTACGCCCATCCACGTTATAATACTTGGATTCGACAGCAATATCTCATTAATTACAGACAAACTAATTTCATATATCGAAGCCATTTTCGTAACAAAATAAAAAATATTGTTATGGATTCAAAGTAAATAATTGCGTCAACTAATGGCCGGCTATATTTGTCGGCGAAAAACGTGTTTTTGTTGTGGTATATCGAAAAATGGTATATCTTTTCCAATATCACATGAATCGAATGAAGTATATTTGTTCTATCTTAATTAATTAATTATCCAATGAAGCTATTTTCTGACTTTGTATTTATATAGTGTCCCCTGTTGTAAGATCAGTAGTGATCAATTGAATCGATTGTATAATAAATAGAATATGATACCGGGAAGTAACACGATTTTATCTCAAGCATTAATTGAAATCCTTTATTTCCTCGAGTTAAACATTGACATTTAATTATTTTTGAACCATGCATGTCACGATTCCATCAACCATTTGCATCGATCTATTTTTGTTTTTCAACATGCCGTTCTCGCAAAGGATTAAATATTTGTTGTTCCAATAATTTACGTCCGTAAGAGGAACAACTAATATTTAATTCTTTCCGAGATCATCGTGTACGTTCAAGTAAAATTCCACGTGTCAATTATACGTATAGAAAAGTTTGACTTCGTTATTCTTTGAAAAGTCATTTTACTGGAAGTGGGAATCGACGATTGCAGTACTGTAATCATCCATGTGCGACGTAATATCGTTGATTATCTATTCGCGTTCATCTTCAACGTTCAATCAGAAACAATCAAAGTCAGCGGGAAATAACAGCCAAACGAGCAGAGGAATCATCAGTGCTTAAACGATACGCAATACAAGATTTCGCCGATACGCAAGCCCCGACACTCGATAATGATGCCCATGAGAATGAGTCAACCGTTAAGGCTGGAAGTGAAGCTGAATGTTTAAAGGGGACCTTTCAACACGCTTGTATTAAATTCTACGGGAGAAATATATCGAGGGAAAGACAGAAAATATACGAATGAAATCAAGTGAAATATATGAAACAGAACACATTGATTCGATACCTTCTCAATGTATTTAAGTTATTATATTTATTATTATTAAGTTAATCGGCATTAAGTTGGTTAACTATTAATATAAAGTTAAGTAATATCAAGCTAATTATTATTATTTCAATTAAATGTACCCAAAGTAATACATCAAAGGAAATATTAAACTCCCAATCTCTTGTCTGACACGATACATCCTATTCCCCTTAAATCGCGGATACAGTTCTTTTTCGAGCGCAACGAACACGTTTCTACCAGCGTAACTAAAATTGATTTGCGATTATAATTTAATGCTTTCTCCAAAAAATGGCATAACTTTTCGAACCACCCTCCATTTTACAGTGCACTCAGAACGTGCGGATATCGAATTAAATCAGACATCAATCTAAATACCTGGAGTTTTGAATCGAGTGGAAACGAGTAAGTTTTCGAGCAGGTCAATTCCTTGACCGACATCCCGTTGAATCGATAAACTTTTCAAGCTTTGAAGGGGCGATTCCCGGAACAGGTCTTGACAAAAGAACTGCAAAGGCACTCGTGTCTATAGACATGCAACACGTGTCGGTAAGTATCTAACATACGGATAGACAAGGCGGTAAATAATTTAGTATAGGCGGTCGCCCGGCAGTCTGCCGCCCTGTCCGTAAATCTGCAATACGGTCTCTCCCTCTCTCTCTCTCTCTCTCTCTCTCCCTTGCTGCGGTCTCTTCTCGTTACGAGGACCCGAGTCAATTACCACACAACTTGCACAACCCCGTGGCTCGTAATCGAGCCAACTAATTGACATCTGTCCGCATCCTGTCAACGTACTTGGCAGTCTGAATTTGTTCCACCTTCGTACACGCTGAATTTGTTACACTGAAACTCTGTTTTGATTCCTCGGACAATGTTATGCCGCGTGCTTCCACCAATGAAATTCAGTGCCACTGTCTATCGGGCTTTCTATTAAAATGTTGGGCGAACGAATTTATTATGGTAGATATTTTAAAGGAAGTACCGGGTGCACGCAATATTATTAAGGACGAAAAGGTTTTCTCCTAAACAAACAGTTTTCGGTCATTTTAAAAAGGAAAAGTCAGATTATTTCTTCGGTGGTATGGGAAAGTTAATTAATCATTCTAAAAATTGTATTGAAAGAAATAATTAAATTACACCCTTTATTAGTCTTGGGTCCGACAATTTTGGACGTTACTACTTAATTTCTTCGCGGTGACAGGCTAAATATGTTAGATCTGAACTTGTATTCTGTTTCGTTTAGCGGAAGCCACTGTTTTTGAATATTTTTAGAGCGGTTTAATGTCGCGGACAAGTCGGAAATATTTTACGAATGTAAATTCATTATGAAGGAGTTTCGTAATAGAAAGACTGCAACGGATCTTGCTTTCTAATAATACATAATAAATGAAGAGAGTCTGGTAACGAAATATAAATATGCTCCGCTTAATATTTAACGTTGTTTTGTTATTTTTCGATAACAGTAGTAAAAAAAAGGGAATACTGGAATTCCATTCCTATTAAAAGTGAATCCAAATCTGTTCAAACCAGTACAATAATTATAAACAGATATATTTTCGAACTTCAAAATAAACATTGAAATCTACGCTCAATTTTTCCGCGAACGAATATAGAATCTACGGTGTATAATAATAATAATCGGGACATTCAATTAAACGTAAATCCAGGTGTATAATTACTTCGTTTTAACCCAGAATTCTGACAAAGAGATTCAGGATTTAATTTAACATCTGTAAAGCATGGGTGAACTCGTTCGGCGAAGATTCAAGGCGCAATTTAAGAACTAAACCAATTCAACTTGATTTTTCCGATAAACCGAAATAAAGTAGCTCCGAGCGTCGAGCATCAACGCACAACGTGTGAACAATGCAGATGCATTAGCGGGGAGAGAACTCTCGTTGAAAAGTTACCGGTGAGATCAAGAAGTTTCTTGCATTTCGATACAACTTTCCCGAGGAAGCTTAATCTATTCACGTCCAAACGCCCTGGAAATGCTTTGGATTTACACCCTCGTTATTTATGACGCCTTCTTTTCTCACCGCGAGTACCCCGCGTACTTTTCTATACACCATTTTCGAAGTAGTTCCTCTTCACATTTACCTATCACCCGATAATATTAGGTATACTCATAAATAATGTTATTTTGTTCAGATTAAATAAACCGTGCTGCCTTTTTCGTGGACGTGATTCGTTATTACATAGCCTATGTACTAAATTAAATTTATTAACGTTAGGGAATTAAAAGTCTGCCAAGATGGAATTCCACGAAATGATCAGGGAATTTCGTTTTAATCAGACCGGTTGGTAACGATCGGTTTGCGAGGGGGTATTCGCGACTCGGTTTTGGTTTGAAAGAGTGGTAAAAGGTTGGTTCGAAGTGGGCCGGTTTTACTTACGGAGAGGGTGAGAGTTTCAAGCAGATTGGCTTGCATGGCTGAAACTCCCGAAGTCGGAAGCTCGTTATGTGCAGCACGCAAACACACGACTCGAAATTATCTTCGTAATTAACTGCACTTCTTAACATAACGCATGGCGTGCCAACCAAACCAGACACGCTGGGCACACGTATTTACTGGAATCTACAAAGACGATGTGTAACCCGAAACTGACAACAGCTGCGATCCGAGCCGCTCTCCTCGCGCGTCTACATAATACGCGTTCCCCCACTTTCGATGTTTGCCAGCTACACTACCGGCAATAAGTTCGGGATCACTAACTATCGTGAAGCAAATTATTAAATATTGTGTATGTCTTGTGTATAAAATCGAATGGGATACTTTTCTGAAGGCATATCTGTAGGTTGATGTACGTTGATATAATAAAATGGAAGAGTAGTAATTTTTTATAGGGAAATTAAAAACAGAAAGATAGGTATAAACTGATCCGACCAATTTTAAAGGTAACAGAATCTTATTACACCCAGGTAATTGATAAATAATGCGAATTTCCTATTTCAAATATTCCTTGAACACGTTAGTTTCTCTTTAATACAGATGAAAAAGAATCAATCGACCGCAACATTTGTGTACCCTCAGTCAACATTGTTTGTCAACACCTCTTTTTCGTCTGATTGCGCTTTTTGAGCAGCAATCGAATGTCGATTGATTTGCACTGTTTGTTAGAACATTTCCGCGGTTATTGTGAGATTTCGCACCGAATTAATCGTTTCATTTTGAAATTGGCGCAGGTCTTCAAAAAATGGATGAAAAATTATTCGTCCAGATTATGAGTGGCAAAATCAATATATAATTATTAGATAAATAAACCCGACAATATTTCTGTTCCCTTAATTCTGGCTGTTTCATAATTACCATAAAAGACATAATTACTGACTCAACAAGGCTTCGACATTTGCATCATCCGGAATAAATCAAAATTAAAGTATTAAATATTATAAAAACATTATTAAATTATAAGTATATTCTCTACCATGAAGATACAAATTATTCGATAATCCTAATGAAAATGAATGCATTCATTTAGGTACACTTAATTAATGCAAATCCTATTACAATCCCCGTGAAATTACTTGCAAAGCCGTCCTCAAAAGGTACGATATATCAAATGTTGAATTTGGCAAATCATTTCTATACAATGTCGGTATCTCGAGAAACACAAAATTCGTGGAACATAACGGACTGATTTTTTGTTGGAAGGTTTGTTTTTGACGATGGTCGGACAATTTTTCTAAATGTCTCTTTTCAAGCATCATCTCGCGTTCGTTTGGCAGGGTAGAAGAACCCACAGAATACGGGAGGGCAAAAGGCGGCAGAGTAGCAGGAATACATTTTTCAACCTGTCTAATTATATAGTTCCTGAAAAGCTCCCGACGCTATTCAATTTCACTGAAATTTATTCGCTGGATAGAATGCCCCAGTAATTTTTAATAATACGAATGGCATTTCACCAACAGAATTGCTTGTACATCTGCGATGTTTAGATTTCGACCCTCCACGGTACTTGCAATCATATGATTCTATATAATACTCCGTACATTGTACACCGCTATTCAGACAACTCCGACAAGATAACTCGATGTTGTTTACGAGAAATGTCAAAATCGTTACATTGTTATCTTAATTAAAGCACCTAATACACTCAGGTGTACATTACTTTATCCTTGCGCCAGATGGAATAGATTTTTCACGAGTATATTGTTTAAAATATGTCTTTATACTAAACATTTGAAGTAGCTAAAATTCTTAACATAGAAATAAAGAAACCGCGATTGAAAACATGGTCGTCCAAACTTGCACGTGTGTTAAGTATTTCAGTAAAAAAATATGTATTATATTATTAACTCTAAAAATGATTGAAACTGATAAAATTATATTATGCTATTGACCGTCTACATTTTCGATTGTATCAACCACGTAATTGATAATTATTCGGCAGGGAACATTGTTGCAATTCAAAGGGCATGCTCAAGCAAAAATCCCATTAAACCAGGTTGATTACTTCTTCAGATTGAAATGAAATTGCAACGCTACAAAAGACATCGGTAGACTTGCATGCATAAAACGTGTCGTTTGAGAATTCTCGCACGGATCAGAACTCACTCTGCTCGGGTAAACAGTTTGGAAAATTAAAAATACACAAATCAATGCTGAGCTAACAGAAGTCAACGGGGTGGTAGGGGGTCGGGAGTAGAGGATATCGACCATGGCAAATATAATTCTTCTGGGCATTTCTTCTTTAATCTAGCTTGTGATACCATTTTCATGAAATATTATATTTCTCACATTTCGGAAAGAGGCAACTTCGTGTGTTTTAAAAGGCAATGGTGAGAAGAGAAGACTAGATTGTGCCGGCGAAAAGTACCGTTATTTATATTCTGAATCCTCCTAGAACCTATTTTTGACCAATAAACATTTTTTAACCGCTTCTTCCGATCCAAAATCGTCCTAGAATGTGTTTATACATCATATACCATCGATTTGGGTTGTTTAGAAGTGATTTTGGCGACTTTCATTTTTTGAGAATTTTTGAAGGTATACCCCTTTACATTTTTTCGATTGGATTCGACCCATTTTTGACCCATAAAAATTGTTTAACCACTTCTTTCGACCAGAAATCGTCTTAGAATATGTTTATACATCACCCACCATCGATTTGGATGGTCTAGAATTTATTTTGGCGACTTTCAATTTTTGAGAATTTTTGAAGGTATACCCCTTCACATTTTTTCGATTTGGGTTCGACCCATTTTTGACCAATAAAAATTTTTTAAGCACTTCTTTCGACCAGAAATCGTCTTAGAATATGTTTATACATCACCCACCATCGATTTGGGTCGTCTAGAATTTATTTTGGCGACTTTCAATTTTTGAGAATTTTTGAAGGTATACCCCTTCACATTTTTTCGATTTGGGTTCGACCCATTTTTGACCAATAAAAATTTTTTAAGCACTTCTTTCGACAAGAAATCGTCTTAGAATATGTTTATACATCACCCACCATCGATTTGGGTCGAGTAGAAGTGATTTTGGCGACTTTTAATTTTTGACAATTTTTGAAGGTATACCCCTTCACATTTTTTCGATTTGGGTTCGACCCATTTTTGACCAATAAAAATTTTTTAAGCACTTCTTTCGACCAGAAATCGTCTTAGAATATGTTTATACATCACCCACCATCGATTTGGGTCGTGTAGAAGTGATTTTGGCGACTTTTAATTTTTGACCATTTTTGAAGGTATACCCCTTCACATTTTTTCGATTTGGGTTCGACCCATTTTTGACCAATAAAAATTTTTTAACCACTTCCTTCGACCAGAAATCGTCTTAGAATATGTTTATACATCACCCACCATCGATTTGGATGGTCTAGAATTTATTTTGGCGACTTTCAATTTTTGAGAATTTTTGAAGGTATACCCCTTCACATTTTTTCGATTTGGGTTCGACCCATTTTTGACCAATAAAAATTTTTTAAGCACTTCTTTCGACCAGAAATCGTCTTAGAATATGTTTATACATCACCCACCATCGATTTGGATGGTCTAGAATTTATTTTGGCGACTTTCAATTTTTGAGAATTTTTGAAGGTATACCCCTTCACATTTTCGCGATTTGGGTTCGACCCATTTTTGACCAATAAAAATTTTTTAAGCACTTCTTTCGACCAGAAATCGTCTTAGAATATGTTTATACATCATCTACCATCGATTTGAACCAGTTAGGAGCGATTTTGGCGACTTTAATTTTTTTACAATTTTTGAAGGTATACACTTCGTCATATACTTCTATGCAGTGGGAGTAACAAAATTAAGAGCTATGCTACTCCATTATTATTATTATTATTAATTTATTAATCTCAAGTTCGAAATTCAGTCGTATATTACGATGTATAGTGAATACAAAAAAATTTGCGACAGACCCCACGTTGTGAACTCGGGGACGTCTTGACCCCGACTGAGGGTAAGGGATGCAGCGGGGAGAGGTATGGTGTTGCGGTAGGTCAGTAATTCGGCGGCAAGCGCCGCAGTTTAAAGGGACATAGGTAATGCAACATGGCTGCACTTCCACAGTCGGGGTCCCGACGTCCCCGACTCCACAACGTGGGGGTTGTCGCAAATTTTTTTGTACTATCTATATACTTATTTATTTTTTAATATATGATTAAAATTCGAACTTCATATTAATAAATTAATAATAATGGAGTAGCATATCTCCTAACCATGTTGCAAGTTATATTAAGAATATATTTAGGCATCATCTACCATCGATCTGGACCAGTTAGGATCGAAATTAGAGACTTTGATTTTTTGACAATTTTTGAAGGTATACCCCTTCACATTTTTGCGATTATATTTTTAACTAGTGAAGGTTAAATTCCCATTTTCATGTATTCCTGTTTTGATTATGATACAATATACATAGCGAATTGTCAAGGTGGTATACTATAATAGTAGTCCTTACGAGTATATCGCGTGCATTTATTCCTTATTAATTTTTAAACACCTATGCGAGGTCATTTTACAAGCAGAACACATCGTTTAACAAGTTAATAAAGTTGTAACAAAGATAAGACTTGCTGTGCAGAATATATCGCGGTTCAAATTAAGCACACTACAATCGTGGAAAAACAACGTTTCGTAAAGTGTTAAAAAATAATATTTATCATTTCTGCAATTTTAAGCGTGAAATCTAATATCCGGTAAATTTACCAGCTCCGAAAATGTTCTATAATCATTTTTATGTATGCAGACAGTTTCAACTGTATTTTGCGACCGAGCGGTGTAATAATATTTTACACTGTAAGTACAATGTAAATATAAACATGAATTGAGAATTTCTATTCCACGATTTGTATGAGAAAAGAGTAAAAAAAATGTTTGTTATTGAAACGCGAATAGTAAGCGGTTCTGCGTATTTAAAAGGCAAATCTCAACTGAATGTAGTTCCATGAAACATTCACCGGAAGTATGTTCCTTGGAATCGATGAAAATGATATAAAACTTAGAATTTATCTCAAACTATGTCGAACATCATTTGAAGTAATAAAAATCTAATTATTAAAAATTTTGAATGTATTTACTGTTTAATAAACCATGATTCGGAAACTATGAATACAGGACACTCAAATCAGAATTCGCTAATCTTAATTTTCCTAATTAAATTAGTCTTTTCGGTCCAGACTTAAGAAGTTATATCTTCCCACTCTCTAATCAAGTAATCTTCTTAAGTTCTAAAGCCACACTTCCAAAGTTTTCCGATTAAAGCTTAATAATATTTCATTAAGACATTGCAAGATTGATTAGAACACTGCTATGCGCAGGGTATTAAATCATTAAATACGGTATTTTTTACATCCACCATTTCCCAAAACATTTAAGAATATTTCTTTTCAAAGATGTTCCACTGCCGAAGTGTCAGGAAATATGTTACCCTTTTTTTAATAGGATTCAGCAGATGCATTCTCGATGCATTCCGATGAATCACGGATAAAAATGTAAAACATGGCAACCGAATGTAAACCGCTACATTTTAATGTCACTTTTAAATGATACGATGCAACACAATTTTACTCTAAAAAACAAATGAATAAACATAATACTAAGCTATTAAATTAGGATGAAAATAAAAGAAATGCAAACGTGACAATAGGAACTTGAATTCTTAAAGAAATTTGAATTATTGAGACAGAAGAAGACGTCGATTAATGAAAATATCTTATATCACTTAATATTATTTCATTTAATATGACTTTCAAAATAAAGTTCCTGCTGCTGTTTTTTAATTAGCTGAAGAGAAACTCAGCAAGTTTCCGCGTATTCAGAAACTTCTTTCGTACAGCTGCGGCAAATTTCGTGCTTTTCGTCCTTTGTCCATTGTTAATCGTGGCCCAGCAGCCGGCCGGCCGGTGAAGATAGATAAATTGGCCATTTAATTTCCCTTTAATTAAACTACGTCTCCGTTATGCTTCCTGTAATAGCTTTCCTAATTTCAGGATGTTACCTCAACTCTGGATAATATTTTACATTCTGATACTTGTGAAAGCACGCTTGTCCACCGATTTTTCTTTTTAATACCTACGAATCTCGTAATATTTTAATAGTTATTTTAAAGAATTTCCTTCTGCTTTTCTAATTTTTCTAAGACCTCGAAAATTATTCCTGAATTGATTCTTTCTTCTAATAAGAAACATTGTATTCCCGAGATCTCCGAGGAAAACAAGGTAAAGAATAATTATGCACCAATCAACTTGAAATTAATGAAAGAATTCAATAATTGTGTATCGATACGTACACTTCGCGAACAACATAATAAATAAGAGAAATAATACTAAAAATAAAATTATGAAACAATTCTAGATTAAGTGATTCTAATATTCGTTATGAGTTTTCCGAGTAGTGGGTGGGCGTAGTGTGCGATGTTGATTAAATCACTTGCCGAGATACAGGAAGCGATAATTATCGCTCGTTAACTCGTTATGTTATCTGAATTCGTAATGAATACCGTAGGAAGTAGAAGGTATCGGTCGGCACGGTTTCTCTTACACTCCCCTCTCATTATTAATACACACAAAATATGAAGCCACCCGATGACGGTGTAATTTAATTAGTCGCAAATTAAACGGCCAATTTATCTACGTGGAAATTTCGACTAGAATATTACGGAATACTGTTACCTCGTAATAAACAAAAATAAAGAAACGACATAATTAACTGGTTAAAAATAACTTGGACGATAATGACAAGTCTATTTCAAAGTTTGAAAAATAGCTCTGGCTGTAGAAATATATCTCATTAATTATGCTCTGTCAGGAATTTAATGGGTTTATCAAACCAAGAGACGTAATTGTATAAGTTTTATGAATATTGTTTTAACCTAATTAACAGTACATGAAATAACGTTTATATGGGCTTTATTTCGAGAATCCAGTTTCCTTTTATAACGGAACTCGACAAGTTTTACGAGTTTATATATCGAGTTAATTGTTTTATAAAGGATAATTGAGTTGTGTTACAAAACAATTCATTACTTTCAGGTACCCTTAATATTTTGTTCATTTTTTGGAATCTCGTAACTGCACTTTGTCGAATGGACATCGGTGTCAATTATAAAATCATCCTGCTACGGTGGCCAACAAATTTCAGATACATATTCGAAATGGAAAGTGACATTCGTCACCCGGTATCGCGATATAACTATTTAAAAGCCATCCATTAGCAACTTTCATAAAAGTTGGGGATTAATTGTCATACAGATGTATCATGCATCCAATTCTTTTTTTTCTGCGGTAGATACATTCTAACAAAACCTGTGTAAAAATGACATGTTGCATAAACCAAAATGGAGAATACATCCTACAGATTTCACAAGTCATGGAAGATAAATGAAAAAACATCATATCGCAGTAATATACCGCAAAAAATAAGTAATGATGAAAAACCACTTCCATTTGCTCGAATTTACATTCTACATTGATTTAACACGAAAGTATTTTAATTAAATCACCAAAATTACTTGAAAAAATGTTCTCGATATTACCTAGCATATGAAATCAATTGAAACGTATACTTCATTTAATTATCCGCAATTATTAATTACAGGTACAACGAGGAAAATTATGATGCAATTATTAAAATGTAAAATGATGTGTCTAGGAATGACACCAAGTACCAGGTACTTCATTAAAATATATTGTTCCCATGAATTACTTTTGATATTAATGCTACCAATATTTTATATGTGTGCCGCGGAAATCCACTTTTGATATCGCGGCGTTATAAACGGTAAATGGCTTCATAAGTTGGCCGGTAGTTCGTCGCGAGGAGTTAAGAAATCTAAAAATAACGTTCATATTGTATTCCCCCGCCGTTCGGACATAATGAGTCTTCGTGGCGACAACCGTAATTTACAAAGAAATCGTTGGTCAGATCGTGCACTCTTTCGTTGCGGCACCTATGATTTGCGACGAAACAACCCCATTTCTACCATACACGAGCAGCTCGTACGCGATTGCTGCTCACGTCAACCGTCTCCGCAATATTCTACTGTGTTTTCCACTTCCCTTAACCCTTTCGTCTCCGAATACCAATAATATGTTTCAGACACAACATTAGTGTATCAACATAACGGTACAAAGATGAGTCACTCAACATCTAAAGCGTTTGACTCCATCAAATCAAAGTTAGAGACAATTAATATTCCTTAAAAAAATTGTAAGGAAGTGAGAGGGTTAAGGATTCGTAAAGAGACTTACATCGACGTAATCAAACAGCGAAGACGCAGGTAGAGGCGTAAAGTGCAGAAGTATCGCATGAGATTTTTTTAGATCGCGTGACGTCCATATCAAACACGGCATGCCGGTCTCCCTCTCCACCCTCACCTCCTTCGCCCCCATCTGCCGAACACATTAATACACCCTCCCCAGCCCCACCCCCTGCCGATGTTAACTCGATGGTTTCCTACTACTTCCAAGAAATACGTTGGTTTTCGGTGTAACGACAGTAACGCAGGATAGATTTAATAACGCACGCATCGCGATACCGATCTTGATTGTCCCGGAACAGTTATTACCCACCAGCCATATACGCGAGCGATCAAAGATGGAGGTTACGATCGTGCCCTTTTTTATTCACTATCGCCTCATCGCACTGTTATGCAGCATGACTAATCTTGTTTTCATCGAACTACATAAATATCATCGCTTTTATGTCCCGCATTATTCTAAGTCGAAAGTGAAAATATAATATGCGAGTATACTATTGGGTTGAATCGTAAACAAGTTCCGTTCGTCCAGGAGTTCTTTTTCTATTTAAATCCGCCAGAGTTTTGCGAGAAGTTATTAATGATAACGGCGAATATATTCGATTAAGTCCATTGTAGTTCATTTTATTGAGGAATAAACTTTATTTGAAAAACGAGACTTATTTATGACTACACTCAATTTGTTCACCCCTCCGACATGTGTCTGTAACTGAATTCTTAATTGTTTATTATCACTGATTTATGTAAACTCAGCCGCTGTTCAACTTTGAGTTAATATTTTTTAATATCAATCATAAAAATTAATCGTAATCGTAGGAAATATGCTAAGACTTAAACCGGCATGCCACAGTCAATTCGAATCTTATGTCTGATTTTTGGAAGAAGCTGGTAGCAAGGAGAAATAATTTCAATTTTAACACCTCGAATTAGCGAGCTCTCCTTAGGTGCCGCTGGCTAACTATGCAAGGTAATATTTGCGGTGGTGTGCATAAATCTATGTATACATGTATACGCGAATTTCTCTATGGTTTAATTTGAAGTTTTACGTGCTAGAAATTACGGCAAAAGTTTTAATCACGTGCCTCCATTAGTCATGCACTCCATTCGTCGCATGGCCCCACATATACGAGTCACTCCGAACTGTACTAGCTTGCTAGTTTATAAAACAGCTAACTCATCGCCCGCAACTTCCAAATAAAAAAGATGGTCTCTTTTGCATTATGCGTCTTATGTGCCGACATTAACGCCCACCACTTAATAATATCGCTTAATATTTATAATTCATATCCTTGCTTCTTATAGAATTACATTACCGCGGTCATATTTTCGATTATGAATTAGATATTGAGTTAAGGTTTGTGTCTCAATTTTTGTTTTGCTTCTTTATTTTCAACCGTAGCTGACAACTAGCAAATGCGAAATATCTCGTCAATGGCTTCTAACGGCACCATATGAATAGCGAGATATCTCGTCGTAATGTCCGTAATGTATTAAGATAATTATTTATTTCTGCGTTTATCACTAAGAGATTTTCTTTCATCAAGTCTTACTGTCTTAAAAATTGGTACGAGAATTATTGTAAAAAATTATTAGACAGGTTGATCAAAGGAATACAATGCTTCGTTGGATCAGGTAAAGAAAAACGCTGAAATAAACAATGTTTTTGATAAGGCGATGTTAAAGAAAACACCGTGCATATTATGTAAATGTGGTGGTATTTAATTTACCAAGACTCGAGGAGTTGCAACTGCCGGAGGTAACACTGGGAGTAAACTACAGCTAAAATTAAAGCAGATATCTCTTGGAGAATTAATCTCGGTAATAATCACGCGGCGCAGCTTCCATTTAGCTAATCACGTTTACTAATTGTAATTGCAACTGCTTCAAGATTTCCACGAGGGCTCGATCAGTCCAGAACTGTTAAACGCTTACATTTCTCACAATTATGTACAATTTATTCCGAAATGATTTAATGGGTTCGTTTAACGTTATTCAAGATAAATTAGTTTCAGAACTCGTTATTCTTATTGCAATATAATGATAAACAGTAATGATGGAGGTATAATTAAAAAGGACAATTACCTTGACAGAGTGGATCTACCTAACCAATATACAATCGTCAAGTTGCATAAGTCGTTAGATAATTGTCATTTGTAATCAATGATATATATTCGTGCTTCACCTACAAACATGCCTTTCCGACCTGTTATGAATATATAAAACCAGCAAGTTTATTAAAGTCAACATTATGAATGATAAATACACGGTTTGAACGGTGAATTATACCGATTGAATTATGCAACAAAGGGGGCAGTGTATCGTTAAAACACTGCCACGATTTCTCGGTAAGACCTAGACGAGAAACCGAACTATAACTATGACGACCTACATCATCTTCTAGGAAGGCAACCCAGTACAACTAGTCCGAGTATTTCTACCTAGTCTCATCGTGCATTTAGAACGAACTTTGTGCACCTGGATGCATAATGCCCAAGTTTCCTGGCTACTAACTATTCTAACAAATGTAGTTAATTATCTAGACAGCCATGAAAATTCCTAGACGTCACGTCGAGGACCCTAATTTTGGAGTTTGTCTTACGACACGAGTCACCTTTTCCCAGTTCACCTGCTATATTGTACACCGTATGTTATAGCGTGCTTTAACTATTTTGTTACTTTACGATTTTCCTATGCACCATCTAGAATTTCGATGAAAAGTATGCGTGCTTGAAGATATTTAAGTTAATATGTTTAACTAAAAAGAGATTTTAAAAAGCTGAAATGATAATAAATATAATATTGGTTCTCCAAACTTGTCCGAGAACCACGTTAGACTTCATAAATAATTCCATGAGCAATCGAGTATTTCTTAGTTTTTATTGAATGTTTCCCCGTAAAATTCTAATCCAAGTACTCGGGCAGCGATAGCAATAAATAGGTGCAGTTTATCCTAGTTCGAGTTCATGCCAGTGGCAAATGCAACCCTGCAACCCTTAGAATCACGAGGTGGTTAAACCTACTGATTACGATCGTATTTTGTTAACAAGTTCCTACTCCGTTTGCGGCCTTCGTTTAAAATACTTCAATTCTACAACGGATTCCCGAAATTGCTTTAAAATGATAATTAATCTCCATTTCTTCATTAAATCTTCGTTAAATAATCTTTAACATATCCGTAAACAACCAAACAGCTAGAGCATTCATAAACCGAAATGAATCTGGCACTTCTTTAAGATCGAAGGGAATCTAACCATTAAGAAAAACCGCAGATTAGAATCGGCGTAATTCAATGAAGGGTTACGCATTCCGTCAAAGTTCAAGAGAAAAGCGCGATCATAATCAGTAGAAAGCGACGAAGCGAGTCGCGTGGCCGTTCACTGTGCGCCGATAAAAAAGCCCGGTGGTCGTCGTTAGAGGGTTGAAAATCAAAAGGCATACGCTGGCAATCGGGGGTGCAGAGAATGTGCCATTGAGATTTCTCACGCCTGACAGCACAGCCAGACACGTCGAGGGTCGTATTTGTTCTTTTTCTATCCTCCCCTCTCACACACACACACACACACACACACACTCACTTTTCCACAAACCTTGCCATCATTCCGTACCAACCGTACAACCCTCAAACCCACCAATGTGTACCTACTAGGCCAGTGTTAGTCCATAAATATGCATTCCGTTTAATGAGACCTGGTGTACCACGTGGTTTTCCTTGCCTAACGGATGCAAGTTACGTTGGTACGGATCTACGCGGTGTTCTTCAAGTAGACGTTTAGAATTCTTCAATCTCAAAAAAAGAAACTAGAAAACATGAAGTATAGACTACCTGGTACGAAACCGGTTCAGCAAACAATGTTCTTTTTTCATAAACATATGTATGTCTTTAAATGTAAGGTTTGAGATGAGAAACGAAATGAAATCTTAGATTTGAGAAAAATTCTCAATTAACACGTTGATTGCCTGGCAGCAATTAGTGCAATCTAACATAACTAATATATGTTATTTATATAAATAATGTACCTACGATATGGTAACAAAATGGAGAAGAGAAATATTAGCGATATATTTGATTCGAGTTTTAGTAATATTCGCATGATCGTTCATCAATGACTCCACGGTAGTCAACGTGTTAAACAAAGTCATCTAAAGTATTAGTTGAATGGAAATATGATATAGGTATTTGAGAGAATTCCATGATTGTTTAACGACACTCCATACTTTAAATCCACCTTGTATACACGGAGTTGCACCGGAGAAAGGAGCATAATGGCATTAAAGTTGCGCATCGTGGAACGCGTGCATTGTTGCACTACCGACGAGTGGAACTCGAGTGACTCCAAGTGTCATCGAGATACTTCTTTCTTCTCTTTGTATGTCGGAGAATAGAGACAATCGTTTTGTGTTGGCTCTTTGCCACTGGAATGTTATAATAGATGAGTGGATCAATTGGGTTCCGAGTGCACGAATGTGCTTTATATTATCGCACACGAATCATCATTTATATCGTGATCATTCGCTTATCATTTCTATCGTGATCATTCACTTATCATTTCTATCGCGATCATTCAGTTTAAGATCTACATCTTGGAGTTCATTACAATATGCAATTTTACTGCATCAATCGATAACATATTTCATGTACCAACCATATATTTCATTTTGTTAATACTAATTATGATTGTCCAATTTTAAAATGCATATCGTTGTCGCGGAGGTAAGATTCAATAACTACCTTTTTTGAGACTATTTTTCAATATTTATTGCTGTGACTTTTTTTATTCATCTATTGGAAAATTGTGATTTTTACGTGGAAATGTTAGTTAATGAATTTTACCTCTATAACAATAATATAATGATTGTATTGCTTGTACCATTTTCGTTCCACAATTTCAATTGAAGTTACTTTAGCTTCGATATTTTGTAATCGAAAATATTATTATATTATACCTTGTAGCATATTTAATACATTCGCAGAATTCTAGGCTACTAATTTTATTCAATTAATAAGCTTCACACGATAAACGCAGAAATCAAACTAAATAATAACGTAATATTTATATTTTGTAGAGAAGTGGAATCATTCCTAAGTTTATTATGTTTTTAAATTGGTAGTGTGTAAAGGATCGCGAAACTATCGGTATTGTAACTTTATTATATCATAAATAATGTTGCGTTGAACTTCTGGAGCCAGTTATTCACTTGTTCCGTTTTTAATCATTGTAGCTAGAAGTAAAATTACTTTCAAACTAATAACGTTACTTTCCATTATGGAGAAATTTAATTACTTATTAAACTTTTCATTGACCGACGGTTTTCCTTGAAAGATGATCAAGACAGGTTTCCACGTAATTAGTAACGCAGTTTATAATTTGCTGGCAATTAAAATTTCGGATACATTATTCAATTTCAGTTTCGATTCCATTTCATGTTTAAATAACCAATGCAGTGTTGTTTCAACGAACGACATTCAATTAAAACTTTTTATCTGATATTTTTTACTTAATTGCATTTTCACGATGCAATTTATAATTCAATTGCAATCATTCGTTACTCGAAAAAAACCACTATCTGAATAATGTTGGTCCCACTTCGATTTCGGAATTCTTACAACGAGTTGAATAATGTGTCGTTTCTAATCATAGCAATAATAATAAATCAACTAAAAACAATCAAAATTAAGGAAACATGTTAATTAAAATCCACAAAGCACAGCTGTGCTTTCATTAAAAACTTTGAAACCGAGAATCTTCCTGTTCAACCGTGAAATGTCAGCTAGAGTTTTAATGGATGCGACAAACTCGGGTTAAGTCATTAATAAAGTAATAAGTGTAATTACCCTGGATTTTAAAATAATCATCTATTACCATGGGATAAGTGACTTGATATACTTATTAATTTTCGCCTTATTCCTTGTCCATTAATATGTATCATATCATTTCACAATTTCATACTTTCTATTTATAATTAAGAAAATTATTATCAACCTGTACATAGAGTTTGCTACACATAACTCGCTAACTTTCTTGGAAGAGCAAAAAGATGTCGAGCTATCCATTTCCTCAAACCGATCACCGAGGTATCGATATTATTGGCATAGCGAGTAATAATTATGAAAGAAACTGCGATGGGTTTAGTTGGTCGCGCGATATGATCGATCGTTTCATCGCGGAAAAGGGAATTATATTTCCCAGAAAAATTCTGCGAAAGGAGATCCAACCAATTTTAAGTAATCATTTTGTTACTATTTTCATGTATATTGATTGATAATCGTTGTTTGCATATTATTTCTCATCATTTCCGTATACTTTCATAAAAATACCAAGTTTTCTTAGCTGAGATTTTTCTAGTAAAATGAAACCCTTGTAAACAAGAAGAAAACTGATTATGGGTCTTATCGTGTGGGATACACAACGGTGAACTTCGTTCCGATCTCAATCAACGCGCCAAACTTCCACATCACCCATAACCATGGCTCATTCAACTCGCTTTTGCATAATGCGATCTCTTCAGCACGGATTTTGATCCTAAGTGTAAGAAAAGTGAAGAAAAATGGCGCGTAGCACAAGATATCGTATTAGCAGTCGACTGCTTGCTATTAAATTACGATAAAAATATTACTAACACCATCATAGAAACACGAGAGAATCAGTCAAGTTAATTATCACGACTAAGGACATAGCAATTGGTGGCATTTATTAAATATGAAATTTAAATCTATCTTAGAAAAGTAGAAATATTTTCGTGACCGAAGCGTTCGCCGTAACTCAAAATGGCGATATCATTTATCAATGAAACGTCTGCGAAAAGATAGTTGACACAGAAACCAATAGAAACTTATAAATCACTCTATTCAGCCGTCCCTTTGAAAACTAATTCCAGAGTATCGTGACTGGTGCCTTTATCCTAACTCGAAGCATCAAACTTCTTTTCATTAGGCACTTATATAAAAATAACTTACGACGCGATTATTCATTAAATTGCACTAAACTAGGTCAGAACTTTTCGATCTTTATTCGCTTGTAGTTATTTTCAAGCCGCGAAATGATTACCGGAGAAGTATACGCTTTGAGATCGCCGCTTGAATGGCAGTAATGATTCCTCGAGCAATTTCATCGTAGATTAGAACTATTGTGCAGGAATTATAAATAAAGTTAGCGTCGCATAACGACGTGCTAGAATCATTACGAAAGCTAACCATTCTTTTAGAATGTTCACCTCAGAAAATGGCCTGATATTTTCAGTCTTGGACAATCAAGTTAACGCATTATATGGAATTCTTCTTTAACCCTTTATAACCCATTTATTTTCATATTTAAAAGAAAATCGTGTTACGTAAACTAGCTAAACGTGAATCCAACGAAGCTACGTCACGTGAGAACACTAACGAGATTATTATTTAAACTCGCTGAAAATGATGCCGATTGTTCCACGTACTTTTATTATTACTATTAAATTGCAAAAAATGAATCGAATCGAAAGATACGGATAGATGAGGCCGTGATTTCAATGTTACATGGAATTGCAGAGGGTTAACGCATTGACATGAACCATTTGCTTATTCACCGTGATCTAACTTTGATTTCCATTCCGCTTCATGACTTTGAAATAGATTCTTCCGCGGAAAGATTCGGAATGCATTTTCTATCCCTTAAACTTCACGTCAGATCTGGAATATAGTCTGGAGATTCGCGATCGATCCTTCGGTCAGGATTCCGAAATTCATTTCTTATATTTCTGCCACGGATATGCTCGGTAATCTATCACTTTCCAATCGGCCGTTTTCTTCCTACGTACATCGAGAACACCGTTTCTGCTATTTCATCATAGAACCATTTCTGAATACCAAAATCTTCTTCGACTCAATCCCCTTCGAGTGATTGGATATGTTGCTGACATTATTCCACTTTGAACTTAAGAAACAATCGCACACTCCGAGATTGGGATAACTCATCATCCCCGAAGAAACTGACCGAGGACTTTCGACTAATCCTTAATCCTTTAGGGTCTTATCTCAGGAGACACTCGATGCGGTATTCCGCCACAAATTGAAACTTCAAGAACTTATTATAATATCAACATTTAACGTAAAGTTATAAAGAAGAACATTAATGGATACGTTATTATTTGGAAATTATCTTCATAATAATTATGAATTAATATTGAATCAAATAAATCAAACGTAGAGTTATCATCCTGATAGTGATATTTCTATTATCATTCTACTCTTTCATTGTTTCTAGTATCAGGTAATATTGATGATACATTCTCGCTCACTTTCCACCGATTTCTGTGTAAATTACATATTGACATGAACATTTTTGATCGTGCATCGATGAAGTAAAGAAACGTTGTAATTAACGTTTGTATGCTTCCCCGTTGCGTACATATTTGATGTCAAAACAGGCATTCAAATATTTGATGTGCGTCAACGCTTTAATACTTTAAACTACAGCTGTCCTTTAAATGATCACATACTGGTTTTTAAGTTATAACCATTTCATTTTTGGCACGTGGAAATGTTGTTCTCATTACGCATTTATTTTTTCGCACCATCGTATGTGATTCTAATGAGTAAGGTTTTGCTGGGAAATCGAAGATGATTCACGAGATTGACCGACGGCCGAGAAGATCCGACAGCGGCAGTTCGCGGGGCTCCCATAAATCTCAATGCATTATCGATCTACCCCTAGAATGTAACCTCCGCACGTGCAACCCTCGGAGTACGCGAGTATACTTGCATGACGTTGATTTAGGTTGGATAATATCAAATTACGATCAGCCCCCGCTTGTCGGTGGATTCGCGTTCTCGTCGATATTATCGGTGGATGATGGGAGGGGGTGGTGTCGATCGATTTTCGAATAGTCAATCAATTAACCCTCAGAATACCTCCTACTTATCGAATCAAATTGTTTCCGGCTTATAGGTCTTGAGTGCTTCATTATCATTCGAACATTTTTCTTATCCCCTCAAGTAAGAATGCAACGAAAATGACATTATAATAAACAGAGATTTCACGTTCAATTAATGATTGCACTGGCAAATGAAACCCGTGGAGTAACCCAATCTTGTAATTCGGGCAGCTTCTCTTTTGTGACCTTATGAAAGGTAATTGCTACAGCAAACAATTGGAAAGATACGTGTCACTGAACAAATACTGTGCGATGGATGTCAAAGGGATCCCCCAAACATTTCTTTCTCGGCATTGATTTACGTCGGCTACTATCAAATTACAATTACAGGGGTTTGCTGGTGGTTTCTCAGTCGAAGCTAACAAAGGTTTCGATAAAAATATTGAAACCCAGGGGATTGTATTGTGGAGTAAGTACGTCGCTCATTGTGTCCAGTTTGTATTTGGCACTGGTTTAGTGTGAAGTAGTTTAGGGTTAATGATCACCGTTTGCAATCAGACTCAAAGTATCTCCACGTAAAGAAATAGCGAAGACTCGACTGGTGAGTCAGGGGCGCGAAATAATTGCGTTTTTACGATTAAATGGGATAGTAAGCATAGTAAAGAGTCGTTTGTACCATGAAGAGCGAGGTCACCCTGTGCCGGTTGCGTGTCTCGGTAGCTTTGAGTCTGTCGTTCACACGCTCACCACCCCTTTTCAACTTTCTCCCATAGATAACTTTTATCCCCTGCTTACCCATTCCTGATTGAGCCTTCGTTGTTATGGACAACCAATTGTTTGGGTGGTATCCTTTTACGATCACTCAGGGGAACCACTTTCCTCTTAACGTCACCACTGCTTTTGGGCCCGTGCCATTCTACGTACTTGAAATTAAGGGAGAAAAGACTAGCCAGCTGATTATTTTCACGGTGGCCTTTGTCAGCCTGTCAAGGGTGCTTAGCTATTGATGATGTTCTATCAAATATAAATAAAACAGGTCTACTTTGCTTTAGAAACTCTATGATGAAAGTCAGCGAAACAAATCCAGCCATGAATTACTTGGACAATCCAATATATGTTCAAGCCTTGTAAATATTAAAAAGAAACAACATTATGACGTTAATGAAAAACCAAGTATTAGGGAACCTTTTGGCTTGATAATGATATTTATACCACGGTTTCTATCCTTTAGTAATTTACTCTCTTGGCATATTGATGGATGGAATGAAGCAATGTTTATGGGTAGGTTCTCGTCTAAAAGATTTACCAATTTAATATCGTATATCCTTTCAAGTTCCCCGGATAGATACCTTTTATACTCGGTTACCGACCCTTCATTAAACCCTCGTTTTCCAAACCCTCGTTATTCTGGCCGATGAACCGTTTAGGGCCTCTTCATTCACTTCACTTCAGCCTTCGACCCTCGTTTGCATCTTGTGTTCATACTTTCCTGGTGTCCTCGTAAACTACTAACCAAACCAGGGCACCAACGAAAACGAAATAACATTAAAATCCTTCTAATAACTCTCGGTGCAAGTTACCCTACTCACTTCACGAAGACCTCTTTTAATTGGTATTAATCATCGAATGATGTTTACAAAGATAAGTCATCATTTTTCTGGGTACTAATTGGAAACTATTCATTGAATTGTGCTCATTTCATCATTCACTTGAAACATCGGAATTTATGCGACTAATTAGACGAGATTTATTCCTAGAAATGATCCGATCGAGAAAATTCTGTCGGTGAAATTAATGCGAATTGGAATTTCGCTTGAAACTACCTTTACGCTTCGTTAAGTGTGCACTAATAAGAACCAGCCAGAAATATGACTTCTCTAAACTAGGAGTAATTTGTAGATATCTTTCTTTGGGTTCCGGCTTATTGGCGACCGATTTAACTTGATTACCCCGATTTAAGTTTGACCTCAAATTCATACGAAGGAATATCAATCGAACTATTAAGTGATTAATATATCCATTACGAGAGTAATATGTCAGATAAATGTCCAATTATGTTTAATGCTGACTTTGATTTGATTTCCTATTACATGAATTTAAGTAATGATCTATAACTGATTGCGTTAGAAAATAATCGGAGCGAATAATAAATCAGATCTTATTCAATGAAAGGGATAAGTAGCATGAATAATGGTGACACAAATAGTCGAACATCTTTGATAGAATGCAGATATCGAGCTCCTAAAATATCTGCTAAAACAGTGGAATCACTAATAATGACATATCATGAATGCCAAATGAATTTACGTTACGGAATGCAAATGGTTTAATTTCTCTCGAATATAACAGAAAGATATTCACGTACTTCTGCGACGATTTTGCGTGTCAGGAAGTGAAACTTTCATTTGTTGCAATCAAGGAGAACTAGGCTTCTCCACTTTCGTTTCAACTGTTTCACTGTTATTACTTTTCAGGATCACTTTGAATCGTCTCTTGTTTTCCAAGTTAAAACAGAACAATTCACGGCAAAACCATGCCGAGCTCGAACACTCAGCTCGTTACACTCGATTGAGGTGAATTTATTTTTAAGGCTTCCACAAGAAACTATCAGCTTTGCACTGCATTTGATAATCAACCAGTCAGATGATACAATTATTTCATTAATATTATATTCAAGCACATCCTCATTATAAAGGTAAAAACGACTAACTACATTTTCCCCATTTTCTTTTCCGAATATAGTAATTTAATAACATCGAATTAAAATTACTAAAATTGTATTAAAAACTCTCTTTAACTAGATAGTACAGGCAGGATATATAAATGACTTGCTACGTTGAAATATTTAACTCCGTGAACATTGAAATTTTAATTATAAAAAAAATACAGAACCTCTGTAACTGGTCTACACGAAAATGATAGATAATGAATGTTACCTCTGTAATAATGAGATGTAAAATATCCTAAACCATATTCCTCAATCTCTATCAGGGATTTCATCGAATTGTAAACACGGTAGTGTAAAGTTATCGAGGCTAATGTTTTAATGTCCGGTTATCTTTAATCTTGGTTTGTAACAGATAAAACGATGTGGAACCCTTTAACATATGTACTACCAGCGATCAGATAATATCTCGAGTAGGACGTGAAACTAAACGACATTTTTGTCCCAGTCAGACTGAACACCAAGGAAATTCCACATCCTGACGATGTTTCTATGCAGACCACGTGGTATATGTGATTCGAATATAAAAAAAGTATAAAACGTAAGATATAATTAAACTGAATATATAATAACTAATAATTAATGTTTCCAATTACATTGTTTTTAAAAGAGCCAACCAAAAGATTTCTTACGACTGTCGATTTCGCGGGACACTCGTGAGTTCGCGAATGCCGCGAGAGGAAGAACGAAAGAGTTTGGAAAGCGAAAAGGAAATCCGCGGACTGGAAAAGTTGCAATTCAGCTTGAGAAAAGGTAGTTCAGTTATGCCGAGCAGAGTAAGCACGACTCTAAATCAATCTTACAGCAATAGATGTTTGCCGGTGACAGCAGTCAGCGTATGAAAATTAAAACGGTATATCACGCGGATTCTGGTTAGAGGAGACTGAGATTTAAAAGAGCATTACATTCCACGGCGAACATTTCTTTGCGCCGGAAACTGAAATCCGCGAGTTTGAATGCCGGTCGCCGCGGTGGTTTAACTCATTTTACATATAAATCTCACCGAAGTATATCATAAATTTCGAGTAATTTGCATTCATTTCAGTCCACATTAAAATCTTGCTTCCTCTTATCGTCCAAATTTAATATTAAGTATCGTACATTTATTACACATGACACCGTAATTAGAGTTTAATGAACGTACCTCATTCATGCTTTAATACAATCCATTTATATCTAATATATTTAACTTGCATATATTGATAACGAAAGTAATCATTTTTTATCAGAAATCGTTTTATCAGAAATATGAAATTAATTGTAAGATCTGAGATTGCTCACGTCATTCCTCTGTCTAATTATTTCATTCCTCATTTATTAACGAAAAGTGTTCTTTCGTATCCAAATAAGTGAGACATTTATCACACCTGTTAATATTTATCCACCCGAAGCAAACACATTATGATATTTCTATCAAGACAGCTATTCAACTACACCCAATAAGATGCTACTATACTACACTTAATAGCACTTAAACGGTGAACATTTGGATCCATTAACATAAAACTGCCGTAAACATAAGAAATCTAATTCGTATAAAACAAGGGTGCAAGTGATTCGAGGAAGGGGCGATAGAGGTGAGGTTCAGTAATTTAGAATAGCTGAAAGGTGGGTGGTGACTGGTACCAGGACGTAAAATCGTCGTTTGCAGGATACAGGAATGGTAGGACCGCGTGATATATTCACACGCCGTTCTGTGACAATGAGATGTTATCAGTAACGGCGTGTGGCACACTGCGACCCCCTTTTGGGGCGACGAAACGCCGCCTTCCTTCGGCACAGAAGGACGATGCTAACCGTGGTCTCGTAATATATTATAACGCAAGTCACCTTTAGGGGAGTACTGGGAGAGTCACAGAGGGCCCTTCCTCGGCTTGTTTATAGGTACCACCTTACTCTGCACGCTATTCCGCTTAGCCCAAGACTCTGAAAGCGAACTGCACGGTTATACTACCTCCAGCCAACCAATAGCATTATGAACGCATAACGAACTTTGGATTTATGCCGCTTCTTCGTGGCGAAGCTAGTTCGCCTTCACGTTAACGTGCCGTTAAGAAGGAATGGGAGCTGCAGCTTGTTATACTGCTAATCGAATTCTGCTTTAGTAATTGGTACGGGCTACTTGCGTTCACTTAATGACGCTGTTGTTCTGAGTTTCGGCCTTTTTTAAATTAACTTCCTAGATTTCGATTTACATAGACATACGTCGTGTTTCATGGCCGTAGAAATATTTTATAACTAATTGAATCCGGGTAATCATTGGAACCCTGTAATTACGTTCCTTTCGTGATACGGATTAAAGTATCTTGCAGGATGTGATGATAAGTCTGATACACATTTTGCGGATTTAAGAAGAGGAGCAGCTGAGAACGGCATACATGTTTAACTAGACACTGTATTAATATTCGAAATGACACGTTTATACATAATTTAATGAAATCATTTTATAATGTATCCCAATCGACTATTCTAAGAAATTCTATTTAAGTTCATCTCAACGCAGTAAAACATTGATTAGAATTAACATCCACGAAGGTTCATCTTCATTAATCCATTAATAATCGAACACCGCTCAAAGTGCATGGCAATGATCTCAAACAAGATACCCTGATATGAATCAATAAAAATGTTCCGAAATAAGAAGCATTATCGCTGGTAGTAATTCATCGCATACCTTCCGACAGTGATTTAGCATTTCTTTGATGCATGAAAATGTATACCGCAAAGAGCAAGGGTTAATATATTAGGAGCAGTCGAAAGTGTGCATCGCATCAACTATAATAGCAGGTATGGAGTGGCTAATTCGATACTCTGTTGATTATTAATGATCCTTAGGCTGGAAATAGTTGGAGATAAGATCTCGGCGTTAAAGTAGGATGCATAAATGAATGACGTGGTGGGTGGAGAGAGTGCTGGCGAGTATGGTGTACCGCTTCAGGGCTTGTAAATGAGGGAATAACAATCGCTGATGGAAGGACAAAGGTGGTGTGGGGGACAGTGCTGTTCCGCGGCGTTCTCTGTACGAGGTCGGGGGCAAATTCTCCCCAATTATGGTGTTCTCCGCGAGCGGTACAACCTGCTTCCTTGTATAATAATGTAACTGGTGCCCTAAGGGCTTGCGGTACCACCTACTACTGCTACTACAACTGCTATACCTTATCCTTTCCACCTCAGAATTATTCGGATGTCGGTTGCACACGATTTGTGTTTTATCGCCGAATCTCCGATAAAATAGACACACCTGGATTTCTACGATTCTTTTATTTTTGATTCGCCTACCGTGTCGTACTATGCTTGTTGCACTGTGCAGAATAACTGCGAGGGGATTGGTGAACAATTTTGTGGGGTTTTAAAGATGGATAGAAATGTGCCTTAAATTCTAATCAAAGTTTAGAATTAAGCTTAAATTAAAGTAACATTCTAATCTGGTTATGGAATTTTATTCTGATTTAATTCAGAATTGTACGCATTTTTTAAAGAGTCTGATTATAATGTAAAAGTTGAACGGGGTTTTATCAGTTTGGTAACAAAACAAACTGGTAACCAGGTAAATAGACTTTTAGTTATATAAATACTCGACCTGGAAAATAAAATTGTTAAATGCAAACAAACAACTCTGTGCTTTCGGAAACTGGTAGCTTCAATTTTAGAAAAATATAGGAGTTTGTTTGTAAACCCTGCCTCCATTGCCCTTTAAAGATATTGATTCGGATCTTTCTATTGGCCACAATTGAAAAGAAAGCATTTTAGTGGTTGCGTTTTAAAATCATGTTGTTATAAATCAAGTCAATTTTTAGGCCTGGACATTTGTAGGAATTTATCGTTTGAGGTTTAATAAATAAACGTAGAGAAGAATGAGGGGCAGCGATTGGTGGTTGTAAGATTCCCTACACAGGGAATCCTTTGGGATAACGTTTAGACGATTATATTAGCAGGCTTCTATGGTTTCTCCAGAATACCGTAACCACAGAGCATTTATCTAATTTGGATTAATCGTTTAGCCACTGAAACAGAAACACACCACCGCGATGAGATTTCCTACACTATTACACTTCCGTCAACAATAACAAGTCAACCCTATGATGATTTCCCTACGAATTCAAAATGTAGAACACTGCAGATTCAATTTATCAACCCTTTTAGTACCTCACAATTTATCCATGTACGGTTTAGAAATACCGGGAAACACGTATTTCTGAAGATATTTATTAAAAGCAATATATTTCACCGAAAAATAAAATTCGGACAAATTGATCAATTCAGAAATGTCAAATGTGTTCTCCACTTTAATGTCACTATTTGTCATCATAACTAGAATTATTATAATGTGATTGACACCTATAATTTTAATGTAACGTTACAAGCGGTAGATTGAGATATAAAGAACATAGTCAACGTTACAAAAATTGCATAATCACTTGGAGAAACGAGAGAACCAAACAAATTTCCGAAATTATTTAATTACAGGTTTCCCGTGGACGTTCCGCGAAAACGGCCAACTCGTGTCCTCATCGATGGATTATCGACAGGCTGGACATTTTTCTCCTAAATTGATATAAAACCAATCGTGCGGCGCATCGACGTCCGCCGTTTGTTTTCTTTTTATTTTCGTCGCGAATCACTTTTCGCAAACAATGTTCCTCTTTGCACGGCAATATGGATGTTTACACGCCGTTACTTTGCTCGTTCTGTACTCGTACTGCTCGCCCGAACACGTTCAATTAATTGAAAACTTATCGAATCATTATTTCGTGTATATTTACCGAATATTAATATGTATTAACAACAGAGAGTGGATAAAAAGTATGGGAATAAAATGAGAAATTGATGACTGCGATACATGTTTGAAAACTGTCTGACACGATGATTAATATTGCCTTCGCAACTCTATTATTATCAGGACTAATTAATATTCATGAACATTTTATAATAGCAGTACTGCTTTAATTAAGTTCGTCATAATAGCTGTGACCAATCAATTAATGTAAATCTCTTCGCGGGACTCTTTGTATGTCGCGTATGGAAAAAATTGATATCAGGATTATCTGATCCCATGGATCATATGTGTCAAATTTAAAAGGACCTTAATTGCTGGTTTATATTAATTTCTTGTAATCACATTTTGTGTGCTAATTTTTGGTAGGCGATGTTAGCCTTTGCCGAATATTATTCGTGCAAAATGAACCATTTTTATGTTGATTCTATAATAATTAACTTAAAGAATTATAAGATATTTGATGGGATATTTTAATGATTTAGCTTCGGTGGAAATAAGTTCTGTTGTAGACCATTTTCTTGGCTCAGAAATGGCAAAATTTTTGTCAAAATGTTGGAAAGTCGGTTTCAATATTTCAGTTCTTAAAAATTAAGATGGTTAAGGAAATAAAGTGCGATTAAACTAAAGTGATAGAAGTTAAAGTACTTAGTATGCTACTGCGATATGTGTTTTAGCGGTTTCAAGCTTTTCTTTGGCAACGTAAACTATGAACTTGAAACGTGAACTATGATAGCGCAGGTAAAAGCGTTAGGTTTCATTCCAAGAAGATAATACAGGTCGACCTGGTTTTAGTTAACCGCTTTATTCGCGTCTTACGAGGAAATCACGAAGCATAATTTATAACACGTAATGCAACTAAACGCTGTACTCGAAGTACACTCGAACGACTAGGGATGACATTTAACCTCGTGCAATGCACTGCTAAAATCGATGCATACGATTTATTAACAATCTACAATATATTTTTGAAATTGGCCAGAAAGTTACCGCTTGTTCTTGTTAATACAAGAAACTTGTCCCACGATCATTAAAAGGTGTACAATAAGTAAACATGAATTAATACAATGGTAATTAATTATCCGCAAGTGATTCACAAGTCAAAGACACGATATGATTTACCTAGTGTTATAATATTTGTAATGATTGTATGATTGATTTTAATAAACTCCAGTCATTTTTATATATTTATCCATGCCACGATAAATGTCCCAAAAGTTATCTGATTACCGGTGCAACTCGGGGTGCACAAAATGAACTTTTATTCGCGAGAGAGTTCGTAGTTGTTGTCCGAACTGGACGATTGCCGAGCGAATGGCCATTTCGCCATTTTCCCGAATGAAATTCAAAATCTCGAGTGCCATTTGGATTACAGCTGCGGAAGATAAGGCTACTTTATTGCAGCTGGCAATGGCTTCTAGCCGGTAGGCAGATGGCGACCGCCAAAAGACGTGGTTGCTCACTCATGTAATTGTGAAAACTCTAAGTACACACTGGCTAAGTACACACTCCTTCTACTTATTACCGGACGTGAAGACTAATTTAACTACCCACGGTATCCATAACAATGTCATTACCATACATAAAAAGACACGCTTATCAGTGATTCATCGTGGCTTATTACAAACAGAAGTTCCTACAAAAAGGTCTAATTCATTAACCCAATTTTTGGTGTCTAAAAGGGAATCGTTCACAGTAAAGTTGCACGGTATGTAATTACTGTCAATCTCGACACGAAATGCAGCTCAACCATAAGAATAAAATAAGATAATAAGACTAAGTTCAATTTGAAGTTGCGAAGACACTTTCAACTCGAAAATAGCCCATCTACGAGGTGGACAATGTTCATGGAATGCCCGGAGCAATCACGTTAAAGAGAAACGCGGCATTTCAACCGGCTGCGGCTTCGTATTGGACTCAAGAGTTCTTTAATGATCTCAGCAGCACGTGTGTCACCCTTGTTTTCACGAGAACTATTTAAACGTCCGCTGCACGTGAACCGTCTTCTCTCCTGTGGCTACCACTTTCAAAAACTAACCGAGCTTAATAATCGATCCTTCAAGTAACGAATCTTGAAGAGCTGCTACGTGCGAAGTACTTATTCCGTTCTGGTTTGTCAATATTGATTACCGAGGTGTTACAAGTTATGCCATACACTTCAAGATTATAATGAAACGGCATCAAATATTAAAACCTGCCCAGTGTTCACTAATTAAACCTTAACGGTCGACAATACTTCGATCATAATAAGTATTGATAGAATATTGAATACTTTATACGAAACAATAAAATCAATCAATAATTACCGTTGCATTAATTCATGCTCACTGTCGATTAAATTAATGAAAACAAAACCACGTATAGAATAATGTAATGTCGAAACGGAAGAGCCTTTCGACTCGTAAGTTCATCCAGGAAGAACCTGGAAGCAAAAGATCCACGCACTCGGGAATATCGATGTTTTATAGGATAATTAAACGGACATCAACGGATAATTAAAGCATCCAATGCAATCTTGGATTCTAATGCAACAAAGGCTAGGTGGCAGCAACGAAATCTACATCCGGTCGTGTAAGTCGACAATAGTGCCAGGTGCATCAAAGTGCAGGTCGTCCGTGTAGCAGCCTCGAAACTGTCGAGACCACAAGGCGCCCCGTCCGTAACCCGTTTATTCACGTTCATTCGCGCCTGCAATATGCTTTTGCCCCAGGAAATCTGCCAATATGTCCTCCAGTGTCTTCTAACCCCGGATCTTTCGCAGTTTACAAATGCCGTTTATGAAACTTGTTAGGATTTAGATATCGTGTAATATCGAGTAATATCCGAGCAACAGCTGGCGTGCGGTCCAGTTGTAAAATACCATGTTATAGTTTGAATATTACGATACCGTTGTCGCGGAAGTAAAATTCAGTAATTAATATTTTCGTGGAAGCGTTACAGAGATTTCTGTTGTATCAGCTGGAAAAATAGAAACTGTGGAACGAAATCCAACATCGTAACTCAATGTATTATTTATTCTTTTGAAAGGGGACCCTTTAAAAATTCATGTTTCGGAAATGAAAATCCGCCTACGGATAATAGCAGGCTATTAAAATACTGTAGATGATACGCGCATTATTACATGCCCAACGTAAATTATAAACCGGAATATTTAATAATTAAAATTCTTTTACGCTGGATGCTGAGATTTAATTAAAACCCGGGCCACCGGTGGTAAAAACTACGTGTATCTCATACGGGCGCGTGTCTCATCTCTTGGTACGATTCATACATCAGCAAATTGTTGAAATAGCTGGAACAATAGGGATAATCCTGTGTAGTCACTTTTCCGTCGCAGAGGGATTAGTTGAGAAAAAGAAGGGAGAAGTGGCTTAGCGAAACAAGGAAGGAACGTCACTTTTATCTCAAGAGGAGCTCTCGCAACATTTAAGATTATGCAGAACCATTATCTCTTTTAATACGTTTTCATCGTGTTTTCTTAACAAGTGATTACGCTTTTCTAAGGGCAGGTATATTTCATAGTAGAATTTATCGAGTTACAGTAACTTCTTTGAATGAACTTTTTCTCTGCTCGAATAAATCGAGTATACATTAAATATCTGGACAAATAAAAATGAATTATATTCCGAATATTCTGACAATCTACGATACGCCTACATTTTTGATCAAATTCGACATGTCTTTAATAAATTAAATAAAGAATTACATTAAACTAAACAGAGTGTTTCTGATTCTCCAACGAATATATTATTGTCAATAAGTAACAATCTCCTTGGTACTGTAAAAAAGCAATTTTAAATTTCGAGAAGAATTAACAGCTCCATCGGAAGAAGGAAGAAAGTCATGAATAGAGAACAGTACCAGAGAACAAAGGACGACGGATTAACTTTAGAAATAATTAATGTCCGGGATAGCGCGAACGCAGTCCCGACTAACAAAAATTTTACGTCCGAGATATCCACATTAGGGATATTCGCAAGGGTCAGCTCAACCTAAGTGCAATGGAAGAGCCTCGCCCTGGAGGAACCGCCTTAGTGATCACGGTAACCTCTACGCCAGGTAAGTATGCTTTCCCAAATTCTACGAGCCTATATATACCCTCTGGGTTCGAAGTTTACTGGGGTTTGGAAAGAGTGGGCCCAGATGACAGTCCCAAAAAACGCAGCATAGTGGCTGGTTTCAGAACTAAAGTATCCTAGTTGATTCAGTGGCATGCTACTACACTAGTTTGGGTGAATGGGCTCGATATGTTTCCAGCATGAATAATCTTTTTACTTTAGATTTACTTTAGAAGAATAATTTTGCGCGAGAAATGGAAGGAAGAGGGTGTTAAAGCAGTCCATCGAAATGAAGGAAGTAGGCGTAACGTGGACAATTAGCCGAGGGAATAATTCTTTTCGCTTTCCTTGAGCCACGTTCTCACGTTGAAATGCCGGCCAGCTGGCATCTGGGTTTAATTAACCCGAAGAAACATCTTTTAATTATAAAACTATTTCATACACGCGAGATGCAATGCCACATTCCGACGTTATAATTGTCCACGAGAATTTACATTACTTTCATTCGTTACTCGCGCACCTCTGCCTTTTCTCGTCGCCTTTTCCTTCAAATAAAACCTAGTGGACCATTCTTGGATAACAAGCTTCTAGCAATGAAAACGAAGCACGCTTTTCCTTTGAGTTTATACCGGGCTTATTTCAAAATGTTAAGTATCATCCGATGTATTATAACATTTAAATATGTATATGTTAAATATACTGTAACGCGAAGAAAATCAGGAAATATACTTCAAGGGAAATTCTAAAAAAATGTATATTACTTATGTAACTAGTTCTTAACTGCATATAGAATTCATTTTAAGGGATAATATCACCAGCATATAACTCAGAAAATTCTCCTCTTTACACGCGTATTACGAACGTGGTGGAACAAGTTTGGAACCCATGAAAGTCTCAATGACAAATTTCATGCTCCGACGATTGCTACTTCTGTCAAATTTCACGGTTCATCGCAACCGCCGTTTCTGACGGAGATTTTCCTTGCTCCGTTTGATAAAGAATAAGTTTAACAAAAGTTCGAGTACTCGAGGAAATACCACGTCCTTTCTAATATCGTAAAATTCCACGTTATGTTTATATATGTACTTCCGCTGGTATTCGTGACATCAATTTTAATTCTTGAATATTGTCTATATTTTAATGCAACTTATCAATTTATTATATTAAATTCATTCCGACATATCCATGTCTATTAAACTTCGTATGTAATTAATGTCGAAGTCAGGAATTTTAAGATGAAAGTTAAACACTTCTTTTCTTTGGAACGAATCAATTTTATATCATTTTTAAAGAAATTAATAATCATGCAACTAACGAATGAAATCTTGAAATACATTATTAATACGTATTTTCGACAATATTAGTATTTTATTTCTTTGGACCAAGATAGTTCGAAAAAGAAACAAGACCAAACAATATAATAAGCGATAACGGAGACCTGCACCAAATAAATAATAATTGAATCAATTTCGAGTGCATTCGCGCACTGAACGAGATTACTTATCGCATGAATTAACATTTTAAACCTACTCTACCTTACAAGGCTCTCCCTGAATAGTTCTGTCGCTATCAAATAAAAGGTGTGAGCGATAAAATGAAGGATCGTGGAAGTTCTAAATTGACGTAGATGCACGACAAGGTTCTGCACTTACATGGAATAATATATGCAATACCTTAGCGACAAGTACATTAAATGAACGAGCAGTAGATTAGACAAAGTGTGGTTGTCCTTTGAAAATGTCTAATGAACCGAAACCGGAGAACCTTCAAATGATGGGAGAGATACAGGAAAAGCATCACGTGCCTCTTGTGTATGCATTTTAGAATAATTGCGGTACGCACGTGCAGTTTAAGGATGCATAAGGGAACCCTCCGCATTTAACGGCCAGCACGCGCATCTCTAAGTAACAATTGTTCGAGACATCTGGCATTATTATCAGCATGTTCCCCTGCACGTGTTATATAACTGCGCCACTTAGTGAACTACCGTACAATGGCGGCATTAATAAGTGAAGTGCCGGGCAACGATTTCGTGGAAATTAGTAAACAAATGACATTTCTAACGAGTACCATATTGTCCGACTAATAGTTCGTCAGACAGCTCCCTCCACCGACATCATTGTTATACTTTCTGTTTCGCAATCTAACGATTCATTGGATACTGATTAAAATTTTAAAACCATCCCTCTGAAATCCCGTTCTTCCCGTTCTTCTCGTGTATGTCCTGTGAAAGAATCAGCAGGAATCTGTGCCATAATGTGCTCGTATGGAGTCGATAATGGAGGAATATAAATTACGTAGAGCGTTTCGAAAACTGCCGGTTAGCAGAATGCGCGTTCAATGTACCGGCGCGTTCTGAATACAAGTTTTAAGGGCCGTGATATCGTGGTAGTTGACAATATACAGAGGTTTTGCCAGGGGAAATGTTGGAAAGGGAAGAAGTGGAACGAAGCGAGAATGCAGTGTATATTTGGTGGTGCGGTGTACGCAGGGTACACGTTGCCTTCCGAACTCGACATTACGGCTTTATACCACGCGAGAATTCGGGAATGCAGAAGAACGGGGTGTTGAATTACTTGCTTGAATCGAGCCCAGTCAATCTACTGGAAATTAGTGGCCGCATTTCGATTGCGTTTCTGCGGTATTAGACTTCCCCGTTTTAACCAGTTACATTTAAGCTACTCGTTATTCAAGTTATTTATGACACCGCGAACATCGTGCCAGAGTTAATACAATAAAATACTGATACATTTTTATATTCAAAGACTCCTGCGAATCTTAACATACAAGATATGACATTCCATTTAAAGAGACTAAGTTACCAACCAAATCTCCTAAACACCTTCGCCAACAAAAGTTTATACACTAGGTAATGTCCCCCTTGAAACCATGGAACTTTTGTATACAACTTTTCATGGAATGCATAATTTAGAAGTTATGCAAAGTAAGCGTGCTGGGTTCCACTGTATATAGTACTACATTCCGAAACAACGAAATATAATGTAACAAAGTAGACAAAAAAACTGAAAATGCAGAATAATTCGATTTATTTTTATGATCCATCAAGAAATTAATTCCATTAATTTACTTGATCGAACATAAATCTTTCGTGTACATCGGCCCTTCGTCCAACTAGCGAAAGCATTCAATATTTTCTGGTCGGTACGGAACTTTACACGATTGCACCAATAATGCGGAGAATATTTTATGTGTCAGTGCAGTTCATAATTGACAGTCGGGCCAACGGTAACCTGACAAGAATGCATTATTAAAAGATCCGAACAAAAATAAACAAGAGCGATAGCGGAGATTCCGTTGAATTCACGCTTGTAATATTAAAATTATGCGGCGTGGGACAAGCAGAAATTATCGTTCGCAATCAAACGTATCATGAATTACGTGCGCTTCCAAAGTATTCATTCAAAACTGTATTCCCGTCAGTTTTATTTAATATTGTCCTTGTCCCTTTTTTACTTCATCGTTCGACTCGTTTCACTGCAAATATTTTATGCACTTCGCAACACCGTTACAAAATTGTTTGGAGGAACTAACGATCCGTAAAAATGTTAATTGAACGTCTTTAAATAGAATATTTTAAGTTACAGCTGCATAGATATATTATATATATTTATAACAGCATAAAACAGTAATATACTGTGTATTTACCTATACATCAGTAATTGATAATTCATAATGAAAACAGTAATTCTATTTCCATCTTACATTTGTATCTGAGACTGATTTTATCGAAGCATATTAATGCATACGTGTAATTGTGTAACTAATAAGGAAATGGCGAATGCTTGCAGAGCCGAGTTATTTCTGGCGTGTGTAAATATCCGCGGAATTCTCTATTTCCCGAAGTATTAAGTTTCCACCATTATCTCCCTTTCTCTTATTACAGCCAGGGATTTAATAACGAATTAATTAATAGTCGTACGTTAAACCGAAATCACAATAGAACCTCGTACATCCGAATCCAGATTATCCGAAGATTTGATTCGCTTATAGTTGTTCCGATTCCACCCTCAAACCATTTTGTGTTCACGAATTTTGAGTTTAAATGTATGCTATTATTATGTTTAAATATATGTTATTATTACTAGGTTATCGATTTAATATTCGGCGTTTTCTGGAAACCTACGAATGAATGTTTTGCTGTGCGTGAAGAATATATAAATAATTCTGAGACTAAAAAAATGTGTACGTTACAATTAAGACACTTTTAATTACTGTCAGGGGTTGAAACTTGCTAAGCAAATAAGTGTAAGTAAAGAGCGATTAAAAAAAACGTATGAAAGAATAATCCCGGCAAACGCGACTATTAACACCAAATGCGATATAAAACTTTCCAATTCCCATTCTGGTTTCAAGGGGTTTAATACCTAAAGTACACCGACTCCCAATATTCTCCCCTCAGAATGGCTGAAAACGAGGGATCCAGTGAAATAATATCGCTGATGGAAGTGAACCCGTGCAGTCTGCCCGAAATTGGACAAAGTAACCAAAAGAGAATTGAACGTCGGGCTCATTCAGCTGGTTTAACCTTTTTGTCTTTCAAGTACTTATAATGTTTGTCCCTTTTCATATTTGACATCGAATTCGTCCATATATCGTTCAGTAATTTATCCATTTTTATAGTTCCTCAAATATTTCACGCAATTATTAAAACTGGTAATAAATAGAAGATATGTATAGTTTCGTGTATCAGTAATAAAATGTAGCAATGAAGATCCAGATTTGTAGCAGAGTTATTTTGTTATTCGATATTCATTATTATTTGTATTAAAATCAATGGATCATGCTAGGTTTCCGTGTACCAGGAAGCATCGTAAATACATCGGTAATAAAATCCAGCGATGATGGTTGAGATTTGAGGTCGGGTCAACCGGTCAGAATCCGGCAGTCCACAGGCCATCATATCGTTATCCCCTGAAGCTTGAAATTGTTATTCTGATACACTCTATATACGCAGATCTGTATCTTCCTGGATCCAGGATTGGTGATTCGGAATCGACATCTTGTTTATCCCAAGAGGGTTCGTAAAACTGATCCAATCATCGTCTTCACGTCGTCGGGGGTAGTAGGACCTAGGATGGGTATCCTGAGGACTCGATCATTTCGGACCTTCTAGTTAACTCGATCTTTATACACGGTGCTCCCAAAAATAACCAGCCACGGAAATTGAAATATATGTAACGAGCTTGTTTAAAATGTTTCCAATTATTCTATTTATGTTTTACAATATTTTTATACATAGTGGTCCCAAAAGTAGTTGGACACGGAAGTTGAAAGACAGTCTTCTCGATTGAAAGATTTTCAATTATTACGTTTATGTTCCATGATATGCAAGTAATAACGGATCTCATTATATTGCGTTATCTCGTTGTTGATTAATTATACTGCTTTTATCGATCGCATATCCTGTTACAATTACTGCGATCCAGGAATAGTTAGAATTACATGGTAATAATTATATCTAAAACGCCTACAAATGAAATATATTAATATGACTATCATTAAAAATGTTACTGCAATTATATCAGCCAGAAATACATTGGAAAATGTTCATCTTCGAAGATATTTATTAAACTCAGTATATTCTTCCTACAAAGATATATTGACAAATTTCTCGGCTCTAAAGTTTTGTTTGAAAATCCGACATATCGGCACGGGATATTTGTGACGAAGATAGCGGAGCCGATAGTTCGGTCTTCGAGTATTAAAAGGGTTAATATCCTGTGGACACAAAAACGTTCTAAATATGGTATATGAAGACTTTCTTCACCCAGTGTATATAAGTGGTAAACGCGAACACCAAAACATTTCGGAAAAGATAACCCGCGGAATCACCAAACTGGGGCGTGGAGAGTCCTAACCGCAACATTTTACCTTATGCAAATTCCTAAACCCACCCACGTGGGATTCCTTGTATCGTCCACTTATGGGATAACATACAACCATGCGAGGGTAGCAGGAATAATGTATTACGAACATTTAATCGTCAATATTTTATCATATAATATACTTCTTTTCGCGCTGTAATACATCGGTATCAGGTTGTTTTAGTGATTGTCAGTAGTTGGGCAGTAATTCAGGTTTTAATTCAAAGGTTTTGGACGATATAAGTATATAAGTAAATATACATGTATATTCCTAACATTTATATTATTTCTATCATTTTTGAAAACCCAATACAGAGTAAGGGAATGCTAGTAAATTGCTTAAAAGTGAAATTAAATTTCTGTGACAGTTAATTTGCATGGCAGTTCCTAATTGAATATCGGTTTTAATTTAGGGCATGGACCTGATTTTATTATCGGAATCATTGGGTTTTGTTAAAAAAGTATGTCGAACATATCTTATTCTTGGAGCAATAATGCCGGAGATAATAATGCCAATTTGAAACAGCAATTTTGAAAGGAAATTTAATTCAGAATCTAATGCATAATAAAAAATCAGATCAAGGTCTTATTTTTGCGTGGCCTATTTACTTAGAAAAGTCGGTAATTGAACAAAATAAAACATATGTTTTAGAAGCAACCCTGTGCTTTTTCGCTTAACATAGTTCTAGTTTCGATAGCAGTCTAGTCTTTGAGGTAAAATTCAACCGAGAGATCAATAACAGAGTTCTGTCGGAGAAAAGGATATCTAAAATCGTCATCTGAACCGAGAAACGGATTACAGGCATCTATGCTGCATAATTCCATCACGATAAGTGCAACGTAATCCAGTAGTTCACTTTCTCCCAAAGTAGACCGCAAATCGCCCCGCGACCTCGATTAATACGAAATATAGCAAATTCTCTACCACCTGAACTGTGTTAATAGAAGCGAATTATTCCAGTACAATTACATCACAGTAATCACACGTAGAATAATTAAAGATCATTTACTATGTAATTTAATGATAATGTAATTTGTCATGTGACGAAACGAAGCAGTACTAACGGTGTTGTTTATTAGCTGCTGCAGCTTTGTACTGTTCTGCAGTTAATAAGTTGCAATTAGCAACTTGTCGTAATTACTATATCCTACTTTTTTCATGTTGGTCTTTTATTGAATTACAACCTGGATTGAATTACGACCTAATAAATTGAATTGGCAATAATAATATTTTCTGATTCTAAAATAAATGATACGAGATAATTTCAAATTGAAGATCATTTTCGCAAGCTTTTCTGTCTAGCTGATTACCACCTCTACCTGTATATTTACGCGAGCCAAGATGGTCGGTGCAAGACGTTGAAATTCATATTTTCGTGAGTAATAATACAACTCGAAAGGAAGGTTCCCCTCTGAAAGTCAGGTCTCAATTTTCCTAGCAAAGTAAACATAATCAAGTCACTAGCTGCTCGAGAGATGCCAGCGACAATAAATGATACAGGCTTCTTATTTATCACGAGATATGAAGGATTCAGAAGACGAGGTCATCAAACCTCTCGAGTCCTCGTTCCACGACGTTACGTAACATCCATTTCAGGAGACTCAAACGACTTAAGAATTCGTACTGTCATATGGCAAAACCACCAACTCACTATGCCAATCCTCTAAATGTCTCTTTCATTTACTTTTCCTTCTCTCTTATGCACCGCCACCGCATTTCAACTGCGACTTCAAAGCGTGCCGATTGCAGAGGAGAGCTTTATAATGGAATAGATGAAAACGCTAATTTACACAGTCGAAAATAATATACACTGCCAAGAGATTTATGGAAGTCGTCCCCTACAGACATTTTCATTCTCTCCGATAACGTTTTCTCAAGAAATATCTTAACTGGTTTTATTCATAAAAATTGTTGTCAACATCAGACGTTTGAAGTCATGGAACAAATAATTTTTTAATGTTTCCGATATATTATGATATATGATTACAGAGTTATCGATAGTACTCACTCAGGAATATGGCTATGATGTAAGTGATTTTAGCGTGTGTTCAGCTGAACGTGAAAATAATTCATACGTGAAACGAGTACTCGGGGTCGAAGTGTATGTGCGAGTGGTATAAAATATATCCTCCTGATATTGATGCCTCAGCATCACGGGTTTATATGCACCCCACAGCGTACGTACACTCCATGGTGTCTGATCAGAGGCGAAATATAAAGCGAAAGAGACGTATCAAAATTTTACACTGCCACGCAGACGGGAATAAAGCGGTGTTAGACGATAGCTGATTCACTGTGGCCCATATAACTCTCGTTGCCAAGGATATTGTCTTTTTTTTCGTCCTATATCTATCGTGGTACTCGTGATTTAGAAGGAGACGTACGTTCTATGCTTTGGATCACACGATCATTTATACTTATGACCGAAAATATGAATCACTATCGAATAGTTATGGAAACCTTATAGACGTAAAGTCACATGTTCTGTCACTAAACCGTGAATGGATATCGAAAAGTCTGGAATCAAAGAGTGGAGGCTGATAAGTAAATAAATAATAACTACGAAATGTAGTATATTGTTTTGAGTAATATGAAATTGTTATTATGAAATAATAAAAAGGATCTAACGTAATATAAATATTATGTCGAAGTTAGTATTGAAATGAGGATTTTAATACGAGTCTAATATTAATTACTTCCATATAAGTTAATATTGCAAAATATAAAAGCCAGCTGGCTTGTTGCAACTAGAATAGCTTTAATTTAAGTGTATACCCGGAATCCATTATCAGATTTATTACATTTCTGCTGGGTTAAAAATCGATGGTAGAAAACGCAAAATACAGTTTTGTTTGAAAGGGTCTAGCCGGTTAAGGGGGGCCAAAAGTGCCCCTAAACCAAATTGGACTTGCGATGGGTCATTCGATAGCTAATGAAAAAAAAACAATCTGTGCCAAGTTTCAACTTTGTATCTCGACTGGGGGGGTAGTAAAGGGCAAAAAACGAAAAATCACGTTTTTGTTCAATTTCTTCCAACTGAGTGTATGAAAAATTTTGAAAAAAATTAGTGGCACGTCAGTTAGCGATACACATATTATAGAATTTTTTCAGATTTTTATGTTGCAAATCCAAGCTGTGAAAAATAAAAAACCCCCAAAAATGCCGAAAAATGCCGATTTGGTATTGAAGGAGTTGCAGAACTATAATTATATAATTTGGGTAAGTGGGTATATGTGATAGTATTGCTCTCAATTTTTTTTAGATTTTTTGATTAGGTGCGCCGTAGTTAAAAAAATTAAAAACCGGGTTTTTCGGCGTTTTTTGCGTGTCAGATTGACTTATAGGTCGAACTTTCGTATTATTCTCTATTAAATAAGTGTTTGTGCAGTAATCAATGTTTTTGCATCCGGCAAAGCAATATAGGAATTAAGGAAACTAAATAAATAGAGAAAATTGGAATTACTGTGCTATTAGAGCCTAGAGCGTAGCGAGTATTTTCAAGTGGTTCGGTGGTCCCGTGGCAAAGCGTCACGCTGTTGAAACGCTGCGGACTTTTTTTGTAGGTTCGCATCCCACTTAGGTTAATTTTTTTTTGCATTTCATTTTCAGAATTTTTAACTATGTAACAACCGAACTAGTTTAAACATAGTTTAAGCATATTTTTTAAATATCTTATATTTAAAGATAATCATGCGCTCCAAAGTCATATTTACGTATAGTACAGATTAAAATATTTCAAAAATATGCTTAAACTACTTGTAAACAGATATTGATATAGTTCGGTTGTTATATAGTTAAAAGTTAAGAAAATTAAATGCAAAAAAAAATTAACCTAAGTGGGATGCGAACCTACAAAAAAAGTCCGCAGCGTTTCAACAGCGTGACGCTTTGCCACGGGACCACCGAACCACTTGAAAATACTCGCTACGCTCTAGGCTCTAATAGCACAGTAATTCCAATTTTCTCTATTTATTTAGTTTCCTTAATTCCTATATTGCTTTGCCGGATGCAAAAACATTGATTACTGCACAAACACTTATTTAATAGAGAATAATACGAAAGTTCGACCTATAAGTCAATCTGACACGCAAAAAACGCCGAAAAACCCGGTTTTTAATTTTTTTAACTACGGCGCACCTAATCAAAAAATCTAAAAAAAATTGAGAGCAATACTATCACATATACCCACTTACCCAAATTATATAATTATAGTTCTGCAACTCCTTCAATACCAAATCGGCATTTTTCGGCATTTTTGGGGGTTTTTTATTTTTCACAGCTTGGATTTGCAACATAAAAATCTGAAAAAATTCTATAATATGTGTATCGCTAACTGACGTGCCACTAATTTTTTTCAAAATTTTTCATACACTCAGTTGGAAGAAATTGAACAAAAACGTGATTTTTCGTTTTTTGCCCTTTACTACCCCCCCAGTCGAGATACAAAGTTGAAACTTGGCACAGATTGTTTTTTTTTCATTAGCTATCGAATGACCCATCGCAAGTCCAATTTGGTTTAGGGGCACTTTTGACTACCTTAACCGGCTAGACCCTTTATAGATTGCACGGGAACACCGTGTTTCACATTTTACATAACTCGTCCAACAAGTTAATTACAATTCCAATTTAAACGTTTCGGACATATTTACAATAAGCTGTGCTTACAAAAAGTAACCACGCGAATATCCGGCGCGCGATAACATTATAATCATAATATTACGGTAAAATTAATTAGAGGCCGGTATGCCGGGTGAAAACGAACTATTCGCCGAAAATATTTTATTATGCGTTGCTGCTTGCGTTTTCACGATAACCATGCGACGGAATATTTAATATTTCGCCCCAATGTTTAATGTTTCACCGATTAAACTTAGCCAGGTTATAAAAACGACTAAGCCGTGTAGCGTAAATAATATTAGTATGATTTAAACTGCGTTAAACAGACCGGAGATATCAATTTGATAAAATCCAATCATATTAAACCACACTGAACAATCTTTTTATTACAGTACAAATAAATCAATTTTTTGTTTTATGAAAACCGAACACTGAAAGGTTTTGTTATCGGTAATTCTAGAATTTAATGGCATTCATTGATGGAATAAAAACTGTATTAATAAAGGTTACCCTTACTTTATTTCCCCGGAAATATTATATAAATTCAACGTTAATAGAAATTTTGGACAATGCATCAAATGATTTATCTGCAACCTGATACGACCTTAAAACCGAATTTAAATTACAACCTCTCATCGAGATTAATAATTAACGAAATAAAATATTTAAATATACCAAGTCATTTATGTTTTGTAAAATTATGTTTGTTAAATGATTCGATTTGAACAAGAAAAGGCGGAAGTGTAGTTAGTGATTTTTACCTCTATGACAGAGATATGATGTAAAGTCCATATTAATAAATAAAAATAAATTGTGATAAGAGTTTCTGTCTCTTAGTGGAAAAACGAAGTAATATCTTCCGATCTCTCGTAATTCAAGCGTCGCTTTCAGTTTCACGTCCCGTTCGTGGAATCGATAAGAGATTAACAGAGTACAACATTCATGACACGTTGAAAACTTAATCTTGTTAACTGCAGTAGATTTACTACACGCTTCCACAACATATATTTCCAGAAGAAATCTCTCGAATAAGAATCTCACGTGTATACTTCATCCTTGATTTCTGTTTATCGAATTAAACGCGATCGTATTTAATTGAATCATAATTTGTCGACTCATGTTATTCTGTCTTGTTTTTACCCGATTTTTATATTTTATTATTCGTAAAAATATGTAATATTTCAATCATCCCTGAAAATAGAAGTATCGAGTTCAATCTTCTCCTCTATTTTCTAAAATAGAGATTTCTAATGGACATCACATTTTTAAAGTCTAAACGCATATACAAAATAGAAGAAATATTCGAACTCTTGTAAGCAGCATATTCCGATATTATTATATAAAATTTGTTTTCTTTTTACTAGCATGACTCGGGGAATGGTTCTCCATTCCATCCTTCCATTCGATTAAATACGTTGCTTTTTTATTGTCCCTTTTAATGGCGAGAAATTTGATGAGTAGAACGACGACATGCCGAGGATGAAATTTCAGACACTTTTAGTAAAAATAAAAAGCCGCGCATCTGTCTGCCGTACGATCAGCGTTTCGTATGTTTTATCTCCTCCTTCGTAGGAAAGCCCGTTTTAATAATGACACAATTATACCTGAATTCCGGGAACGAATAACGGAAATGGCTACACAACATTACAAAACTGTCTAGGTTCCTACGACGTGCAATCAAAGTCAGAATTTCGACAAGTACCCAGTGAACTGTTTTTTTAATCCGCCCATGGAAATTCCACCACTTTTCATCCCCAAATGAATTACGTGCATAATGCAATTCGAGATTTCCATGCATCGTTATGCACCGATAAAATACCTCAGATATTTCTATTAGACATTATTACAAAATGACATTTCAAGCGCATAATAAACACCGCGAAAATCTGACTTAAACCTTCATCCACTTTAAGTAAAAAAATCGGTAGTATTATAATTCATATGAATTTCAATATATATTGACCAAATCACTTTGAATAAAAACGACGAAGCATATCACTGGAACTACCGAATATATACTCGGTTATATTTATACGTTTATTTATATATCAATTATTGCTGCAGGATGCAACTTCAGTAATGGATCCAATCGTGCGAGTCACGTATATAAAATCGCGAAGAACGCGTTGTTATTCGAATAATTGAATGAAGAATCGGGGACAGGTAATTTCGACTGGTTTGGTAGTTCTAGTGTTAAACATTGGAATAGTAAAACACAATAGGAGCCGATAGAAATGACTAGATTTGACAAGGAATCACGTTTGCAGATTCGATCGCGTGCCGAAGTCCCTTAACCCTGGGTCGATATCACTGCCGGTTACAACGAACTTGCGGATATTCAAACCTCGCCACGGGGCCATACTTCTCGTATTATCCTCGCGAAATCGTAATCAGGCCACTGAGTCCACCGAGTACATAATTCATCTACACACAAATACAACGTGCCACGAAAAAAAAAGAACGAGCAGCGCAGAATTATGTTACGATCCGTGGCTTCACGACAGCCAGGAATAATTATGTGGAAAATTATTATGAGTGGAAAGAAAGATTACCCGATCGCAATCTCTTTGTGAGCTAATTTCACATTAATATTCTCGAAGTGCGTCGCGTGCCTATGCACAAGGATAGTACGCGGTATAAACTTAAGATTAATTAATTGTCGCCATTCGAATATCAACACCCATCCTTAGTTAAGCTGATAATCATTCTAATTTATCACGATTCGGTGTTGTAACTATTTAGATTTGAAACAAGCGATTTTTAGATATCCTACTCGTTCAACTATTATCAATTAGAATCCGATTGTTTTTTATAATAATTTATTATGAAAGCGGCGCTTACATGTTTTCCGGTCGAAAAACAGGTCGACCCAAAATCGCAAAAATGTGAAGGGGTATACCTTCAAAAATTCTCAAAAATTGAAAGTCGCCAAAATAAATTCTAGACCATCCAAATCGATGGTATATGATGTATAAACATATTCTAGGACGATTTCTGGTCGAAAGAAGTGGTTAAAAAATTGTTTTGAGCCAAAAATGGGTCATTTCCAAATCGCAAAAATGTGAAGGGGTATACCTTCAAAAATTGCCAAAAATTAAAAGTCGCCAAAATCACTTCTACACGACCCAAATCGATGGTGGGTGATGTATGAACATATTCTATGACGATTTCTGGTCGAAAGAACTGGTTAAAAAATTTTTTTGAGCCAAAAATGGGTCATTTCGAAATCGCAAAAATGTGAAGGGGTATACCTTCAAAAATTCTCAAAAATTAAAAGTCGCCAAAATCACTTCTACACGACCCAAATCGATGGTATATGATGTATAAACATATTCTATGATGATTTCTGGTCGAAAGAAGTGGTTAAAAAATTTTTATGGGTCAAAAATGGGTCGAACCCAAATCGAAAAAATGTGAAGGGGTATACCTTCAAAAATTGCCAAAAATTAAAAGTCGCCAAAATCACTTCTACACGACCCAAATCGATGGTGGGTGATGTATAAACATATTCTAAGACGATTTCTGGTCGAAAGAAGTGGTTAAAAAATTGTTTTGAGCCAAAAGTAGGTCATTTCCAAATCGCAAAAATGTGAAGGGGTATACCTTCAAAAATTGCCAAAAATTAAAAGTCGCCAAAATCACTTCTACACGACCCAAATCGATGGTGGGTGATGTATGAACATATTCTATGATGATTTCTGGTCGAAAGAACTGGTTAAAAAATTTTTTTGAGCCAAAAATGGGTCATTTCGTAATCGCAAAAATGTGAAGGGGTATACCTTCAAAAATTCTCAAAAATTAAAAGTCGCCAAAATCACTTCTACACGACCCAAATCGATGGTATATGATGTATAAACATATTCTATGATGATTTCTGGTCGAAAGAAGTGGTTAAAAAATTTTTATGGGTCAAAAATGGGTCGAACCCAAATCGAAAAAATGTGAAGGGGTATACCTTCAAAAATTGCCAAAAATTAAAAGTCGCCAAAATCACTTCTACACGACCCAAATCGATGGTATATGATGTATAAACATATTCTATGATGATTTCTGGTCGAAAGAAGTGGTTAAAAAATTTTTATGGGTCAAAAATGGGTCGAACCCAAATCGAAAAAATGTGAAGGGGTATACCTTCAAAAATTGCCAAAAATTAAAAGTCGCCAAAATCACTTCTACACGACCCAAATCGATGGTATATGATGTATAAACATATTCTATGATGATTTCTGGTCGAAAGAAGTGGTTAAAAAATTTTTATGGGGCAAAAATGGGTCGAACCCAAATCGAAAAAATGTGAAGGGGTATACCTTCAAAAATTGCCAAAAATTAAAAGTCGCCAAAATCACTTCTACACGACCCAAATCGATGGTGGATGATGTATAAACATATTCTAAGACGATTTCTGGTCGAAAGAAGTGCTTAAAAAATTTTTTTGAGCCAAAAATGGGTCGAACCCAAATCGCAAAAATGTGAAGGGGTATACCTTCAAAAATTCTCAAAAATTGAAAGTCGCCAAAATAAATTCTAGACCATCCAAATCGATGGTATATGATGTATAAACATATTCTATGATGATTTCTGGTCGAAAGAAGTGGTTAAAAAATTGTTTTGAGCCAAAAATGGGTCATTTCCAAATCGCAAAAATGTGAAGGGGTATACCTTCAAAAATTGCCAAAAATTAAAAGTCGCCAAAATCACTTCTACACGACCCAAATCGATGGTGGGTGATGTATAAACATATTCTAAGACGATTTCTGGTCGAAAGAAGTGCTTAAAAAATTTTTTTGAGCCAAAGATGGGTCGAACCCAAATCGCAAAAATGTGAAGGGGTATACCTTCAAAAATTCTCAAAAATTAAAAGTCGCCAAAATCACTTCTACACGACCCAAATCGATGGTATATGATGTATAAACATATTCTATGATGATTTCTGGTCGAAAGAAGTGGTTAAAAAATTTTTATGGGTCAAAAATGGGTCGAACCCAAATCGAAAAAATGTGAAGGGGTATACCTTCAAAAATTGCCAAAAATTAAAAGTCGCCAAAATCACTTCTACACGACCCAAATCGATGGTGGGTGATGTATAAACATATTCTAAGACGATTTCTGGTCGAAAGAAGTGCTTAAAAAATTTTTTTGAGCCAAAGATGGGTCGAACCCAAATCGCAAAAATGTGAAGGGGTATACCTTCAAAAATTCTCAAAAATTAAAAGTCGCCAAAATCACTTCTACACGACCCAAATCGATGGTATATGATGTATAAACATATTCTATGATGATTTCTGGTCGAAAGAAGTGGTTAAAAAATTTTTATGGGTCAAAAATGGGTCGAACCCAAATCGAAAAAATGTGAAGGGGTATACCTTCAAAAATTGCCAAAAATTAAAAGTCGCCAAAATCACTTCTACACGACCCAAATCGATGGTGGGTGATGTATAAACATATTCTAAGACGATTTCTGGTCGAAAGAAGTGGTTAAAAAATTGTTTTGAGCCAAAAATGGGTCATTTCCAAATCGCAAAAATGTGAAGGGGTATACCTTCAAAAATTGCCAAAAATTAAAAGTCGCCAAAATCACTTCTACACGACCCAAATCGATGGTGGGTGATGTATAAACATATTCTAAGACGATTTCTGGTCGAAAGAAGTGGTTAAAAAATTTTTATTGATCAAAAATGGGTCGAACCGAAATCGAAAAAATGTGAAGGGGTATACCTTCAAAAATTCTCAAAAATTGAAAGTCGCCAAAATAAATTCTAGACCATCCAAATCGATGGTATATGATGTATAAACATATTCTATGGTGATTTCTGGTCGAAAGAAGTGGTTAAAAAATTTTTATGGGTCAAAAATGGGTCATTTCCAAATCGCAAAAATGTGAAGGGGTATACCTTCAAAAATTCTCAAAAAATCAAAGTCTCTAATTTCGATCCTAACTGGTCCAGATCGATGGTAGATGATGCCTAAACATATTCTTAATATAGCTTGCAACAAGGTTAGGAGATATGCTACTCCATTATTATTAATTTATTAATGTGAAGTTCGAATTTTAATCATATATTAAAAAATAAATACATATATAGATAGTACAAAAAAATTTGCGACAACCCCCACGTTGTGGAGTCGGGGACGTCGGGACCCCGACTGTGGAAGTGCAGCCATGTTGCATTACCTATGTCCCTTTAAACTGCGGCGCTTGCCGCCGAATTACTGACCTACCGCAACACCTATACCTCTCCCCGCTGCATCCCTTACCCACAGTCGGGGTCAAGACGTCCCCGAATTCACAACGTGGGGCCTGTCGCAAATTTTTTTCTATTCACTATACATCGTAATATACGACTGAATTTCGAACTTGAGATTGATAAATTAATAATAATAATAATAATGGAGTAGCATAGCTCTTAATTTTGTTACTCCCACTGCATACAAGTATATGACGAAGTGTACACAGTCAAAAATTGTCAAAAAATCAAAGTCGCCAATTCTGCTCCTAAATGACCTAAATCGATGCTAGATGATGCCTAAACATTTTCTAGGATGACTTCTTGTTTTCGTTTTTGTCAAACATTCCTGTAATAAGATAAAGCCTTCTATTCGGGCTCGTTCGATTGTATTGAAACTGAATTAACCTTTCGTTCCGATGGGAATGAAATTCGGGCAAAGAAATGAAAATCTGCTCGGACTTCGTGACTCCGAGTTATTCCCAGAAAAACTTGTCGAATGTCCGTCACGAGTTTTATCGATAAAAGGAACGCCGGGAGATATGAATATTTATAACGCTTTTTTAAGTACTTTTTATACTTCTGCCAGATCGAAACTAGCATAATACTTCATTATAAAGTGCCATTTATAACATCATTTCCATTTTTCACTATTTCCACTCAGTACCCGAACTCCAAACACCAACTTGTCCTCAATACTCAATATGTCACAACATAATAAGATCAAAATCAAGCAGATAAAATACACATCTCATCTAATATAACTTTCATACAGCAACGAATGTATTGACGTCAATTAATCTTGTTAAGTGCCGTAAAATAAAGTGTTGAAATCAGCTTGAACGGGGACGGCATTTCACCGGAAGTGAGGAAGAAACATTAGCAGGAAGCACCGCGAATAATTGTACGTTTGGGAGTCGGGAGTTGGAAAGTTTGCGAGTAACAGAATTCTCGTAATAGCGAACGATCGGTTATGGGGTGGGTGGCCGACAGGACTTAAGGACACGGAGCACTTCTCTTGTACTGGAAACTATCGGCGACGCTTTACCATCGTTTTACCATCGATTGAAAAGCTCGAAATCGTGCAAAGAATAGCCAACTTCCGCGGGAAAAAGGATCCGTAACAAATCGGTTTACAACTTCAACTTCTCTCATCCGGCTTCCTTTTTTATTGACATTTGTCCCGGCAAACGAATCTTATGAATTTAATCCCCTCTCGCTGAATCTCCGTCTGCCCTATTTCTACATTGAAAGATGTTCGATAATTTATTGCTGTGAGAAATTCTTTCGGAATATTCGTTTACTTGTCACCGGAAGTGATTTCGTGGCCAGTTTGGCCACCTTGAAATCCACCCTCCATTAACATTAATTCAAGTAATAAATACATACTTCATTTTCACTTAAAATTCCATTAAAGTAATTACAATCTATATAAAGCCAAGTATAACGCTATTAGAAAATGAATTGCCCTCTAAATTCGAGTACATTCATGCTGAAAACTGTTTACAAATCCGTTACATTTTATTGGTTCAAGAATTCTCGTTCCGAACTTAAATGGGTTAATATAAAACACTCGAAAATATATGAACATTCCTCTGCGAGGATATAAAGTCTATCGCCGTTGGGGAAAAGGCTGTAACGAGAGGAGATAATGAAAAGGGCGCAACTGAAAATCGGCGTAAAATGTAAGCCATTACACAAAAATTCGCATAAAACTTAGAAGGCATCCAATTTAGAGAAAGACAAATGTGCGGATATTTCCTCGGTAATGAAACTGGAAAAGTCCCGACACGACCGTTTTGTTTTCCTCCACTCTCCCGGGGAAACTTAAAAAGATACAGGATAGAAAGAAGAAAATGAGAAAAAGGAGAATGGAGGAATTGAGAAACGTATTAAAGATAGGTAAAAGGTAACGGTAGGACAGAAAATTAACCTGAAAAAAGGGGATGCAATAATGGTGGTAGTTATCACGTTGATTGCCGTGGGTGTCACCGGTGATCAACGATATTACTAAAACTCGAATCAAAGTCGATAATGTTTGTAAAATATTCAATATTTTTAATATTACGATAACGATATGAAGTGGCTAACATATCATAGACCGCTTAAACGGTTTTGTTTTTGGATGTAATACATGCCTGATAAATGTGTATCGCGAATTATTGTGTAATACAAATGTCGGACAAACAGTCAACGTGTTAATAATCAATCAAAACTAATCAGACAAATAATTCACATGAAAATTCATTTGATTCGGTAACAGCATACTTGATGATAAAGGGGGTAGCAAATAGGGCTTCTACCCTGACCAGGCCAACCCTAACCTTTCGCACGTTAAATGATTACAAACCCTCGACTGTTTGTACTTCAACCTTAATCTAGATGTAGCACAGACCTAATTATTACATTTACATACAAACTGGAATATCATTCTGAAGCGTATAATTTAAAATTAATTTCTAATCTCCTCACCATGCATAATTTCATACGCCACAGTTTTATAAGATCGAATATATTAAGTCCATTTAATTCGAAGTATTCTACGAGATCGTAATTCTCAGACCACAATTAATTTCTTTCTTGTAAATTCATCTAAATCCGTAAATTCAAATAATTCCGTTAGCTAATATAAACGTAAATAATACAGAGATATGAATTATGTAACGCCAAATAAGCTTGCCAGTGGACTCAGCTGTGCGGAGACCCTTTTAACGTTATTAATAAAGGAGTAACGCTTAAAGAGCCGCAATGAATAGAGGCTTGTTTTGCACGAGTAACATACATTAACCCTCAGGTAACACGGTTAAATTAGGTTACGTTTATGCCTTTAGCTTCGCAGCTTGCAAACTATATCTGCAGGTGTTCACGTCGACAAGTTTAACGGTTCACTGGATCGCCACAGTAGCGAATAGTTTACAGGATCGCAAACAACTTCAAACAGAAATTTCGTATTGAAAAATTGTTCGGTATAAATTATATAAAAAGACTTTCCATCGTTATCCTCGATTAAACTTTGTTTGAAAGGTTTACTTATTTACATAAAAATGTGTGGGGGGAAAAGGAAGTCAAGTTCAGGAAATGTTGAGGATAAACGAAATAAGAATCTCAGCTAAGTAAGTAGGGAGGAATAAAAGTGCAAAGTATCGGAACACCGAGGGATATAAAAGATAATGAAAAACAGAAGGACGGAGTGTGAAAATAAGTAAAACAGTAATACGAAGATGAAGAAAGAAGACGGAAGAAAGTTGTAACGAGGAATGGACGCGGAAAGACTGAAGGAGAGGAAAGATATCCTCGTCAACCCTAGAATTCAATCACAGCGTGTTTACAGCTCAGTACACTTAATCCTCTTTATTGGATTCAAAGCGTTTGCCAGTACATAGTATCTTAGAATTTGATCAATTTCATGGGCAAAGGATTCCGATGATATTTCTGGCCCGTCCATTTACTTATATCAACTTTTAACCTGATTATTCCACAATTAACAAGCCCTTTAATTAACATCATATTTCCTTTCGCGAGTGCTTTTTAAATCCTGCTTCCCGGTTGCTTATTCATTATTTACTTCCGCAAATATTTTCTTCGCTACTACTGGGAAAACTAGAATCATCCCCTGCAAATGTTGTAATATTAACTAACGAAGTAACAGGTGTTTTAAAAATGTAACCCTCTTACTACCAAAATTAAATGTATTTCTACATGGAATTTCTGGCTTCCCTGTGTTATGATTTTTCAAGAAAAACTTTGTAATACTTGCAATCTATATACGTAATCTAAAGTCAAGTAATTATATTTTTATAATCATAAAAGTTTCAGTTTGTAAAAATTCGCAGATTGTACAGAATGGCAAAATCATGATTGAAGTTCAGGGAAGAATCTTTTTTATCTTTCATTCCTTTGGTGATCATAAATTAGCGCTGATCGTGAGATTTTATTTTACGGATTAGCAACAGGGTGAACTTTTTCCTACCCCTGAAAGTGTTAAGAAAATCAACGGACGTCGAATCTGTGTGGACAGAAATGTCGATTTATCGACAGTCGTCGGCAGAACTGACAAATAATAATAAACACAATTGGAATGAAACGTTGAGATTTCTAATCCCACGTCACTCACCGCAAATGCTGCGCTGATAGATCACATTTATATATCAATATAATATTTGCAAATTATTAAAGTGTTGACTACACTTCGAAACATATTCCAATTTTTTCAACAAATATTACTTTGAATTACTGTAAAATGTTGGCTATTTTAGATGTCATCCGAAGCATTCGAAAAATGTTTCGCTTTTCAAGATTCCAGAAATAAATGCATAATAACCAAATTCAATTAACTGCAAATCGCGTAGCAAACGCTTTCGCGAAATAGAATCGCGAGCAAAATAAACTGATTTCCGGATACTCGGATTTCACCAATAGGAATTGTCAATCATATCAATCAAACGTGATCGGGTTTTTCCGGAAATATCAGAAAACTGTATTACACGATCTGACAGCTCTTTTTTCAATTTCCGGCGACTATCATTTCTATACTTAAATCAGATTTATCACTAATTTCGCGAAACTTGTTTGTCACTCGAAATAAAGCGATGATATTTTCGTTCATACCATTATTTATATTATATTTTCAAAAGTATTAAAATGACGGGAGAAATATATTATTAAAAAAATCCAGTTCCATACAGAAGGAGTCGGGCTTATTGTCGAATGTTTTATGGTCCTATTTTGGAGGTGTAAACAGCCAGGAATGGTTTAGGAAGTTCCACATTGACAGGATGGCGGGGGCGGCAAGGGTTACGTCCAACATAAACAGAACTCGGCGCGGTAACGTGTCGAAACAACTTCTGTGATTATAAACTATTTTGGCAAACATTAAGTTGCATCAAGACCTAAAGAAGTTATTTTGGCATCTAAACGTGCAAACGAAAGGTGTTTGTTAAATCGGTGTGGTTTATATTGTTAACTTATTTTGCAACACCCTATATTTCGGCAACATAGCTTGTTATGCTCAGGGAAGTTGTACAAAGTTTTACTACCATGAGATTATATTAATTTAATAATTGTATTGGTGATATAAGTAGACAGTAAATGAACGAGTTTATTTGCAGAAAAATCAAGTTAAGAACGCAATAATTCTTGAAATTAATGCGTCTCCACAAATTTAGCAAATATTAATCTTGGAATTCGACAATTTTTATGGAATATGAATATTATCAGTTTTACACATTTTAGAATAACAGTGAATCAATGCTGTTTACGCATCGCACAATATATTCTTCGAACCGGATATTTGTATTTATCCTTCTTCAAATAAATAATATTTGGCTGAGCAGACTTCGATTGAATCGGATTCATATTTTCAAAATTTAACGAAATATTTTAACAAGATTCACAAATAGTTCCACTATTTATTTTTTAATACACAAACATACTATTTATTTAATGCAATATATAATCGATAGTAATCCATATTTAAAGGTTTAGATTACATTCAATAAAATATAACATTAAATAAAATATCAATTTCAAAATACATGTTTCATGTAAAACAAGTTGCAATATCTGAATTATTCATTCTTCTATAATTTACTATTCCATTTAATTGTCATACAATTGGAGAAATTGTATCGAATCGGTGATAAAACATTCTTAATTAAATCATCCCGGAGTTAATATTTTTAATCCACTACGTACTGTTTCCATATATATTAATCTTAATAGTACATACAATATGAATCCCAATCAATTGAAGTCTGCTCAGTCAAATATTAGTTGAATACCATATCAATTAAATATATTAATAATATATGAAACAGAGAACTGCAGCTGCATACCTCGATCGGTTTCCCATGCGTGATACCGTGCAATCGCAAGGTACAATTAAAGGAAAATTGAAAATTCGTGTTCCTTAAATACCGCGCATCTACGCAGCCGGGAATTTTCGCGTGTTAATATTTTATATATCACGTGCGAGTCACGTATTAAACGAATGATAATATTTTTGCATGCGAGATAACGCCGACCGTAACGTGCGAACAAAGACTCTATTTTGTTTGTAAACGATGCTGAAAACAGGGGATTAAATTGTTAGGGAATTCGAGGGTAGTCTTTCGCCGTTTGCGTGTTAATCTCGTTTCTTTACCGAATTAAACCTATCTTTTCCGTTCATGTTATTCTCTGGAAATCGGCTGAAATCACGGCTTAAAATAAACGTGCTTTGTATTAGACGTTAATTACTTTGTTATCCGACTAAGACTTGGCCATTATTACGCGTTTCGGAATTTAATAACGACGCGTGTATAAACTAGAAATTATCTTGCAATGTCTCGGGAAAGACAACAGTCATTAGACTGTTTAGAAGTTTCTGAAACATTTATCACTTGCCAATTTACGAATTTAATGATTTCACGGAATTGCATTTTTATGGTTGAAATTGAGTTTAAACAATTCGGATATTGAGCTTAAATATATTTCTGGTCGTACGCGGATGTTACGATGTATACAAGAAGTAGAAGGTGAGTTCAACGACGGGAACGTCGAAGACGCAGCAAAAACTATCGCCGGATTACAATGTAAACATAAGCTACTGTTGAGCTGTTCTCAAAATAGAATACTGTTTTCACTCGTAAAAACTTATAAATTGAGAAACTACTGTAAACCTTCGCTTACAGCAATATACATACCTAATATAATAAATAAATAACGCTATTATAAATTATGATAAATGGCTTTTATAAAAGCATGCACACGCTGGACACCCACGCAACACTGGGTTTCAATAAACCTTGGCAATTATTTCAAAAGCGATGAAATAAACATGAAAACATTGATGATACTGTTTCAGTACCAAAATCTATAATCTTCCAATTTTTCTCTCAATCTGCATATAATATCAGCTTTAAAAAATGCGTGTCACTATAATAAATCCGAGTAACTTCCGACAATACGGAGATCGGTGGATGAGTTCCGGTACCAAGGTAAAAAAATCGCATCGGTTTTTACCGCGTTCCATAGATCATGTTTTTTAAGCTCACCAATGAGTTCCGGACGAACACCAACCAGCAGGGTGGTCACGACGAGAAGAGGCACATGTTTGTTCGCAGTTAAACACGAGGCACGTTTTTCACACATGATTCGCGAACAAATAATACGCGAGTGAACGGAGCGGTTGCCGCGCGAAGACTGAACTTGATGGGTTCACCCGATGCTTCGTATATTCTCAGCGCGCACGAGGCACATCCCCACCACGGCAAAGAGGGTTGCTCACCCCACAAGTTAATCCCCTCTATATACAAACCGCCAACGTATTCAAAGAAACGACTGAGAATCGTCCCTGTGGCCCTACCCTCCCTTTATGAACCCCGCGCGCCCTTTCAGATTCGCTGAATCGTCTTCGCGGGAGAAGCCGGTTCCCTGATATACGCGAGAACCTACTGCCAGAACTATTTCTTGGTAACGAACACCGCATACCGAACTATTTCAAACTCGAATTCTTGCTGGAAGAGTGGAATTAGCTTTGAACAATTTATTGTACGATAACTGCATTTATGATTATTGTATAATAGATGTATTTCTTGCGGAGGTAACCCATGTTACGGTACCATTTTAAAGTTACGATGTAACTGAATTATTTTTGAGGTAACAACATTCCGAATGTACCAGAAGTTGTTGCGAATGGAATTGTAGAAGAAGGAGAAGAGACTGTCAATTATTTCTAGAAGGAGTGATTTGTTACTTTAACATGACAGGCAATTTTAATTTTGGCCGTGTAGAATAATCAATCAGCAATACAAACGAATCAAAGGTGGAGTCGAATCAGAGATGCAACTAAAATTTAGATCAAACCTGGACAAGATTTGAATACAATGTTATTTCGAATCTTATCTGAAGAAATAAACTGTATCTACCCTACTCGTCGTTTCCATTCACCAACTACCTCGGACAATCGGGAATTCGGTGTTCAACTGAAATCCACGTAACAAATAATGATATTCAGATACACGTATGTGACAAAATATTTTATGAAGGTAACCCGGTGTGCAGTAATTAAGTAGAAAGTACGAGTAACTCGACCTCATTACTTAATGCGTTATCCACCTTTGACATGCCAGTAGCACCGATAAAGAGAGAGTCCTGGCAAACGGCCCACCAGCCACGCAGACGGGATTTTGCTTTTGAATTATTCCCTGCTATACTAAGTTGCATTTACCACACTTTTACATCGCCATTCAAGAAACGATACGCGCTTCGCCATATTCTAATCTGTGGTTTGCATAAAGCGCTGAACTAAGCGTGAATACTTCGATATTCATTACATAAATAATAATTTTATATGCAAAGTCATTACAACCTTGATTGAACGAGGATTTGCTGATAAAAACTAAAAAAAGGGAATTCCAAATTGAACGAACCCTAAGTGAAATGCAACATGTCCTAGGAAACTAATTGACACCAGTGGCACAGTTTTAGTGTTTATCAGTAAATGAATTATTTTCACTGACAATGTAACTTTCGTTGGCAGATGAATAATAGAATAAGGCACAGTGTTCTGGTTGCCGAAGTATATAATTCACGACTTCCTTCCGACTTATTTCACGTGATGCCACATTCTATTTAGTTGATATTCGCATTAAGCTCGGCGGAGTCTTGTCATATGCAAATGTGAATGTGTTAAAATATTCTAACCCCCTGCTGTCACTTCACTGAATATGAGGGGGGGTCGCTTGCTCGATAGAGTATTCATCCCCAAGCAATATATTTAAACCAGAATAAAGAAACTATTGTTAGTAGGTTTACGCCTTGTCTGATCATCAACGACCACGACTACTAATTTGACAAGGAAATCCTTCCAATCCAATTAACATGCATTAATACTAATACATCTGACGAAAATGGATTTATTTATATTTATATACATATAAATGATCCAATTATATATGAATTATTAAAATATACTATTAGGCGAATTATACTTAAATGATTTTTTATATCTGAATTACTTTCCTACTCATCTTTGTTACGAATAGATCTCTTATAATTATATAAAATTGTATAAAAACTAGATATATTCGTTCCTCGACTGAACGACATTTGTATAGATACAAGATGATCAGGCAAATATGAAATGTAATGCAATAAATGATAACCGACTTCGAGTTTAATGTAAATGAAAGAAACGAAGCAGGATACAAGAAAGTTAGGTGTTAAAGTAATTTGTAAGGAGTACAACTCGGGCTTTAAGGATCGGCAGAGAACTGATGAGAGTGGGATGGTGTTATCAGAACAATGCGGTTAAAAACGGTTGAATAATCATTCGGCATCAGTCAGAAACGATTTCGCTCGAGACTTTCTGTACCCCGGTAGTTAGTCCCGAGACAAGCCAGACAAATGGTTCCTTCACCCTTTAAGAGGACGTGGAAATGCGACGTGTGACTCGTGTAAGTAAGAATAAGTGAAGCCAACCAACTTTACCGCTGGCCCGGTTTCTTCAAATCCTTCGAAAGAATACAAGAAGTAGATGTCAACCCTGTCTACGCGAAGATCGAAGTGTGTCGTGCTCCAAGCATACTTTGTAAAATCCTTGTCCGATAAGATTGGCGAAAGAGCAAAGAATACGAGAACAGACGATGTTTTCATGAAACGTTGTTAAGAAGTTTCCATCGCAGACTATATTTCACTGTCTAATGTTGTAACGCTATAAATCTGATACATCCTTGCGGACCAAGAAGCCTAAACGCTTCGTGGCTCGCATAATCAATTTAATCAATTTAATCAATTTAATAAATTTAAAAATAAAACAATATCCGAAAAAGATTTGAGTGCACTCACAAATTAAAGTCATATCATATGTTTACTCGAGATTTTTGCATATGAAAGTAGCAAACGTAATATGAATAAAACGAGGCTTTATCTTACGGCGATTAAATAGAGACTCTCAGAGTATGATTCTGACGAAACGAAGGATACCGGATGCATCGATACAGAAGCATATCTTACAACAGTTCCGCCCCGAAAGATCCCTCTTTCACAGGGAATTGGATGACATCTCCTCTTTTATTCGTCAAAGGCACCCGATCGCCCTATGGAAATTTGTAACTACTACTAGAAAATAGCTAGGAGGAGACATGTATGCGCGATTCGGAAGTACGGATTTTATTGGATTCTCTTTCGCGTTCTCTTATTGCGACCCTATGAAACGATCAGGGAAACTTCCCTTTCAAGTCCCCTATGCGAATATACATATTTATAAAAGTATACATATTTATAAAAGTATACAGTCTAGCTAGTTTCGTGTCGTTCACGTAGGAACCTGATATCATGAATCCTTAAACCTCGAGTAACAAGTTAAACACTTTTTTATCGAGGCCATAATGAACTTGAAACGTTGGTTGCCGAATGATCATGCAATTTGTAGAATCTTATCTTAAACTACACATATCAGAGTACAGTTGTAGAAGATGATTCGTTTATTATCCCAAGATAGCCACAATTTATATTTCCTGTTTTAACATTTCTCCTCTGCAGATGTCTGGCTCAAATAAGATTCTGCAGTCTCCGCAATATTCTCTCGAATTGTACACAATATTTCGATATAATAGTAAGGTTTCAAAATGATGCAGAAAATATGAGGGATGCTGTAACTACCATCATCTTGTACGCGAATCATCTTCCGTGATTGTACATAGGGTCATTTAAAATTCTGTTCTTTTCATGACAAATTTTTATCAAATATTCATCGTAAGAGTACGTTCTGATTGGCATCGATTATTGTCCATCGAAATTCTCAAATATGATAAAAGAAACGGAAGAAATGACATAGAAAGAAGGACAGATTTTCCTGGAATATTTCAGAGTATCTATATTTTTCATTTTACGAAGAATGGAGAATATTGAAACAAATTCTACGAATTCTACAAATTTCGCGATAAATTTCAAGCAGACCGTGATAACTACAGTGATAGACGAAACCGTATAAGCAAGATGGTGGTAGATCGGCAAACTTCCGTTCTAAGGTGTGCAATTATAATTCTGTAGAAATGAGCTTGCAAGGGAAATGTTTTATTCCACTAATAACGTCGTTTCTTACGAAACGACTGCCGCTGTGATGTCGTTCGTGTTCTTGAACCCGCGCAAGCACGGAAATTCTGATATAAAGTTTAATAGTCTTGCATTTCGTCACGTGTTTTCGAAGCAGAAAGTTACAACCACACAGGGCAAGATTGATTTGCCATTACTCCTTGAAATTAGTTCCAAGAACTTTTATAAAGCCAAACATTCGAAAACACCGAGCCGAACTTACTGGGTTTATAAAGGAGAGGAATCAAAGTAAATTAATTAATATTCGGATATTCACCGCAAAATAATTCTCTTTTCTTCACCAATTCGATAATACTTAAGAACGCAGTAATTCACTCGAAAATCACCGTGACTTTCCTCACATCTAATTATTTTAATTGTAAACCTCCTCGGTACAATTCATTCATTTTTATATACATTATTATATCGCGGTTTGTTAATTAATTTGATGGCTTAATTCACGGCTCTTTACATTTATTCCCGAGCTATGTGTAGTTTTAATTTCGTGTCTTACTGGGAAAAATATGAATATCTGGAGTGAATTCGAGGGGATAAAAAATGAAGAGCGACAGGAAGATAGGAGTCAAAATCGATTGAATATTACAATCGAAGGGCATGCAGAACCAACGGGCAGGCATTTAGCCTGTTTGACTTGCTAAAGAGGTTAATTTGAATGTTTAAATTCCAGGTTCGTTCAACTCAATTTGCGAGGACTCTGAGTCTGGTTAATTCCTTTCCTTTTTCTCCCTATTCTGTACATCAACTACCGCTAACCTATTCCTGCCGAGACTGTTAAATTCCGACACTTTTCCGGAAGTCGCTCACACGCGAATCTTTTTTTCCCACCAGCCACGTGCTCTTCTTTCTACGCTCTTTTATTACCCTTCGAATTTCAGATAATCATTTAATATAGTGGACGAAATGTACTTGATATAATTGAAATTTCACACCCGCAATTATTACTTTGATCGATCATCCTCTGTGGCACGGAAGAATTAAAAGTCAACGAATTTATTTTAGTGGCTGGCTTTTCTTGTTTTACCAAGTTAATTACGGCATTATTTTATAACAATACATATTTCTTTTTGCCGGCTTCAATGTCTACTCGCTTTATCTAAATTTCTAATAGCTCGCTGCATGCTATTTATTAAATTGAAATAAATGAACATTATGAAAGCAGAATTTCTGACTTTCTAACGAACACTATTGTCCATAAATACCACCTTGCGACTGTAAAAAAAGAACTTTAAATTTCGAGAAGAATTAACAGCTCCATCGGAAGAAGGAAGAAAGTCATGAATAGAGAACTGTAACAGAGAACAAAGGACGACGGATTAACTTTGGAAATAATTAATGTCCGGGATAGCGCGAACGCAGTCCCGACTAACAAAAATTTTACGTCCGAGATATCCACATTAGGGATATTCGCAAGGGTCAGCTCAACCTAAGTGCAATGGAAGAGCCTCGCCCTGGAGGAACCGCCTTAGTGATCACGGTAACCTCTACGCCAGGTAAGTATGCTTTTCCAAATTCTACGAGCCTATATATACCCTCTGGGTTCGAAGTTTACTTGGGGTGGGGGAAACTACCCCAAAAGCGCACTATAGTGGTAACTTTTCGAATTACGACGGACAGATGTTTCATAAATTCTGTTTCCAATCATTTCTGATTTGCAGATGGCTAATTTAAGTGCAGCAAAATCAAATTACAGGTTTAATATGTGAACGATGTATGAACGAAAAATAATCGTTCGGTATAAGTCCAATTTGTAAGAAAGCTAAATAAAACATAAATTTTCCAGTACAGATTGTTATATCCTTTTCATGAATGATAATATAAGAGTCAAAAGAAAAACAAGACGACTCATATTTATATCTGGACTCCAGGAATATTTATGGAGTTTTCAGATAGATATTGAAAATCTATTACCCTCGAACCTTCATTTGGGAAATAGAAACGTGTGAATCTTCTCCCTCTTGCATCGCATTCTTGGGGACCAAACTTAACGGGGGTTGGATGCACTCGCAGAAGAAAATATCAGTCACCTGTAATACTGAAAAAATTAAACCGTAAAATTACAATTATTTGATATTTTACATATTAGGTATCACCATAACAATATAATGTGATAACACAATTATGTATAACATTCTTGGATCCGAGTGTCCAGTCGGCCAATTATGATTATTATTATGATATTACACTGGTAATCATAGAGTTATGGTAAATATGGCAATAATTAGAAATCTTGTTCGTAGAAATAAAATATAAATAATTAAATACTTCATCTTGCTTAGTCTATTATAGAGAATAATTTCTTTCATGTGATATGTAACGAGTTAAGTCCGATCGTGATATAGATATTTAAAAAAAAGATTTATTGTCACAAAAATCGGACTCTCGTCAAGTATTAAATTAATAATGTATACTATATAAATAATGATAAATTCACGGTCGTTAAGTATTTTAGTATTAAGTATAGAATCGCCGTATCATATCATATACAACAATGTCCACGAGGAACGAAAGGAGGTTTAAACATCATCATTATTTAAATAGATACAACATACATTTTAGTAGTTCGGTCAAAGATTATAATTAATACCGCGATATATGAAGCATCGAAATTCAACACAGAATTTTCCATATAAAGTCAAATTTATTTTGTAATCAAATTATGTCCGGGATAGCGCGAACGCAGTCCCGACTACCAAAAATTGTACGTCCGAGATATCCACATTAGGGATATTCGCAAGGGTCAGCTCAACCTAAGTGCAATGGAAGAGCCTCGCCCTGGAGGAACCGCCTTCGTGATCACGGTAACCTCTACGCCAGGTAAGTATGCTTTCTTATCTCCATCGAGCACTCTTATACCCATCAGCTGCTTATTATAACTGTGAGAATATTTTTATGCGGTCTCTCTTTTATGCGCGGCATATCGGTTACCCGTGGAACTATATATAGCTCGACCTTTGAACCTCCTTTCTCTTATTTGCTTGATCATCTACACGTTTTATTCTTGTATCATTATTTAAGATTCACTGGCACCGAGAAAATTGTGCACTCGTTTCATGCACAATTTACCAATCTTTCGGATAAAATCAACATTATGGTGGTGATTACACTTTGTGAAACCGCGTGTGCGCCTTCTCAGTAATTTTTTTACAGCCTTTCAAAGAATTATCCGATTTTTTACGAGTACATGATTTTTCGTCCGAAAGTATGGAAGGATAGAAAACTAGTATCGTAAAAGTGTAAACAAGTCGAGAAATTATTTGTCAAACGCTAATAGTAGAAATTGAAAGCAACCTCTTGCAATGCTTTTAATCTTTGTTGGGAAAGGATAAAACATTTCACAGTGTACACATTTTCGCTTAACAATATTAAACATATTGTTACGTTTACGCGGCACATCAAATACTAACATATAATTCAGAAAAATATCAAGTTAAAAATAACGTAAGTGTATCTCGATAAGATATATTTGTATAGCAATAAAATGGATTTTCCTAGATAAAAGATGAACACATCCGAATAAAATATTTATTACATGAAATTTTTAAATCCACAGAAACCTGCATAAACAATCAAAGCCCATAGGAACATAAAGTCCTAAAACGATTTTATCAAAGTAAATAAAATCGCGCTCACCGATAAAGTCGGATACATCACCGCGTGGGCAAAGTGCCGGTGGTTAAAGGTGGTCTCGACTACTTTCAAGAAATCTAGCGCACCGCATAAGCTAACTCCCGAAAGAGTTAAATTACAAATATTTTTTTAAATTAATTTATGAACCGGGATAGCGCGAACGCAGTCCCGACTACCAAAAATTATACGTCCGAGATATCCACATTAGGGATATTCGCAAGGGTCAGCTCAACCTAAGTGCAATGGAAGAGCCTCGCCCTGGAGGAACCGCCTTCGTGATCACGGTAACCTCTACGCCAGGTAAGTATGCTTTCATCCCCATCGTCAACGAATATAAACACCGTGGGAAATCATTTTACTTGCGGGAAATGACATCTTTTTACACGCACCCTAACGGTTCCGTCAGAATTTAATTCGAGCAGGGTTAGATTCATCTTACACTTTCTATGTACCGATTAATCTGGTTGTAAATAATAATTTTATTAATTAAAAAATGCCAACCGCTCTTGTTCAAAGGTTCAAAGGTTCAAAGGCGGAGATTAACATTTAATTTCTTTAATACGAATTGTTTTCCTACACGTTGCGCTGCAACAACTTAAATTAAAAATAACGATTCTCGAGTGTAGCAGTATTATTCTGGGACATTAATTCGAATATTAATCGGTATATTAATAGCGTTATAAATCAGTAAACCCTATATTTCCCGGTTGTAAAAAATTAAATTTCCAAAAGAAATATTATAAACTGCAAACGCTGGGAGTACATAGATTACATGAATTCTTCTTTCGGTAATGCTTGATTTATGCATGACTGACCCACGCGCGATTAAATCCAATTGCGATCATAATTTATACTGATAATGGGATAATACCAATTATCAATCTTTAACATATTGCCGAACAGAACACGAAGCGAAAACTTGACTCAAGTTTTGAGCCCGTAAAACTTTCATAAAACCGTGAAATATTATAAGCATTCGACATAATAAATGTTGCAGATATAACAGAGTTCTATTTTATAACGAATATTCCATAACAGAATAACCTGTGCGATTTGGTGTAATAAATTGGACATGCAAATTATCCAACGCAAATTGGGCTAACAATGTCACCGACACAATGTGACCCAAGAAATTGGCTCGCACAGTTTCACCCAAATGGTTTGACCAAGTGTAATAATTTACAGTATTTGGTCAAACGAAATGACCTAACAAGTTGACCCTAAACTCAAAAATAACATTGGATCTAGAGTTCAAATTCTAATTGACTTCTTGCATTGCTTTCTCCTAAACAGAATACAGCAATTTCCAGCTTATGTGCTAACCCTTATCTTGCAAAATATAATCCTATTTATTCATTACGAATTTCTACAGTGGCACCAAACTAATAATTAATAACTTTACATTTTCAAGACGTACCGCAAATGTAAACGCTTAGAAATTCGGTATAGATTTAACATTGAATTAGCAGAAAGGAAGCTTATGAAAGTTTCAATGCAAATACGAAGGGTCCCGAGATTTAATAGATAATAAATTTTGAAATAATTAATGACCGGGATAGCGCGAACGCAGTCCCGACTAACAAAAATTATACGTCCGAGATATCCACATTAGGGATATTCGCAAGGGTCAGCTCAACCTAAGTGCAATGGAAGAGCCTCGCCCTGGAGGAACCGCCTTGATGATCACGGTAACCTCTACGCCAGGTAAGTATGCTTTTCCCACGATTTTGTCGACTCTAATGCTATCTAATCCTAAAGATTACCTGCGAGAAATGGGGTCCAGGGAAACGCAACATAGCGAGGATTTAGGGTACTAGGGGTACTAGCTTTATATGATCGGTTTGTATTAGATCTTTGGAACCATGACAAGTTCTCGTATCAATTATTATCAAACTAAATTATTCGACAATTGATGTATTGAAATTGACCAGATGAATTAAATAGCTTTGGGCTATTTTAACATTTCATAAAACCTTGTACAAATATAGCACACTCTAAACACAGGGAAGTGTAATTAATGGAGGATCTGGGATTTTCGTATGAAGAATAAATTGTAATTTCTGAACTGTTAATTATGAGTATTAGTTTAAATAAAATTCTGAGTAATACATCTTCTCACGTTCTCAAACTTTGTGCTTCCATTCACATTCAGTTTTTACATTGGTCCAAGACTTGTTTAACGACTTCTTTTTTTGCCCAACGAAGTAAACGTATCCCACAAAACAACACACCTCAACAGTCTCCATCTCGTAATTTATAATAATCTGGACACGGTAGGAGAACAGAGAGAATTAAAACCAAGCGAATCTTCAAAATTCCGTGTCTTACTTACTAGTTCGATATGCGTTCACTGTCAATTGTTTTACGTCATTTTCGGTAATAGTTGTCAGCCGAAACCTCGTGCAACTATTATAACAATTCATGTGACAAACATTCGGGAAGGTTCGGTCCTCGAAATCGCGATCTCTGGCGCATATGTTTCCTTGTATGCCGGCATTTTTATCGTCTGCCTCTTTATTTTCTATTGAATTTATTACTTGAGTTGTATTTTCTTTGTCTTCGAGGCTAATTACTTTCTCGTCATCGCAGTGTACGCAGTTGCAAGAACTACTTTCTTCAGGTGGCGTGTAAGCGTTTATCGGAATAACTATTAATACTAAACACACAAGATATTTCATTGCACGTGCTTCGTTTTTCTATCAAACCCTTGTAATTTTGAAGTTAAATGTAGATAGGTGGATTATGGAATTCGTTATTTTGTATGAACAATTAAATCCGTGAATTCCCTTGAAAAGGGTCATAGGATAACGTTAAGTAAAGAATGATTGTTATAATAATTATTGTTACCTACACAGTGCAACCGCAAAGTAAAACAATCGCATGTTTAAAAAGTAAGAGCCACGACACGCAAGCTGAAGACACGGATTCCATCAACGATGCTACTCTGAGAAGATACCACATTAAACTATTTACTCGTTTACTTCAGAATCTCAGTTTTACCATATTGCAGGGCTGTGCCAAAAACTCGATCCGATATATTTATAGTCGCGAAAATATTTACTACCAAACGAAAGTAGATATTTCCGCGGCGTCCGTATTATCAATGATTTATATTAACAGTCATATGAATTTGTTACACAAAAATCTGTTAAAACGCGAAATGTGATAACGAAATAAAATCGAAACCAGGAGTACTGAAATATTATTGTACTTTTAATGAAGCTATAGAGTTAATGCATTTAATTAATGTAATATAATGTTTCTCGAGCTGCTAATAGATTTAATAGTATATTTTTTATTTCGTAATAAAATGATATTCTGCATAGATTTAATGAATCGGGAGATGGTTGTAATTATACGCGACTGTTTCCTATATTAGATATACTCCGACACAGTGACCTCTGAACTTGAGCTAAAAAATGTCGGCTATCAGTGTTCTCTTAACATACACTTATTGCTCAAGAAAACAATAACGGTTTCCGATTGAGTTTAAAAAGAAGAGTTTACTGAATATTTTTTACCGTCTTTCCACCCATTAATTACAATTAATGCCAAACACACTAATTCATATTTTATGTCCTATGGAAAAGCACATATAAATACGTGAATATTTTATCAATTATTTTACTACAAGTTAAATGTAAATTATCCCGGAAATTGAATATTCTAAATTCTATTTTGAAGGTACATCGATCGTTATGGTAAAGATTCGATAATATTTCAATATACTATTTCTGATCCCTCGAACATTTAAATTATATTAAACCCTGTTGCATTCAGGAATTTTTTATTAATGCGTTCAACCATATTTTTCCGCGTGTATCTTCTCTTTAAAACGCGACGGCTCTCGTCGTTTCTTCCGCAATGTTATCGCTTTTATGCTAATTGTTTGCGGACGATATAGTCGCGAGACCGGTGAGATAGCTTTGTGCTTAGTCTCTTTCACCAAAAAGGAAAAGATAAGCGCTAAAGCCACAGTTTATTTTCGCGAATTAACGACCAAACTTTCCTTTCCTTTCAACATTTTCGCTAAAAGAAATCTTCCTGCGCCTTGGTCAACTTTCTTCGTATTAAACATTTTCCGTTCCTTTGCAGTGTTAACGGCCATTTGGCAATTGGTGAAAGCATTGATTTTTCAAGAAAAGTATACAAATTGTCTCCATATTTCTTTGTATAAAGATCAAAGATTTAATCAAATTAAATGCAGATAGACATTTTTTACATTTCCGCATTTAAAGGGAACCTTTGACATAGGGTTTTCTATTTAATGTGATAAACTTAAGAGACGAGTTTTTCACGCGTAATTCATTGATTAATGAAAACGGGATGATCCTATTAAATTCTATGAAATTTTATCCAGGAATATCTTAGATAATTTCATATGAAATCCACAATGCGATCTTTTAAGCAAAAACGTGTAGCGTCAAATAGTGTTCCCCGACGCTTAAATCTTCGAAGTTTATCGGCATAACAATGGAGGTGCCTCACGGTAGCTGACAATTATATAATGTTGTGACTTATGAACTAATTTGCATTTTAATCCGACCGGCCATTGTTCCGTGCTATTGTTAGTCGAGGGCTTACAATATCTGTTCTGGAATGGCGAACTCCGGACAAGCTTACGAAAGCTTGAATTTCGAGTCGATTTGTAGGGTTGCCTTAGCGATAAAAATGATGGAAAGGAATATTTCAATCACATTTCGAGCTAATAAAAAATGATAGGATAACTTTAAATGTAATTAACACGATGATCCCCACAGCAGTCAACGTGTTAATACGACAGCAGGCACGAGTGTTCAAGGAGTACAATGTCTCTCTGGAGAGTGTCCCGTTAAAATTCCGATTATCAAATAGGTTTCGCTTTAATCAGGCTGATTTGTTTCCGATTAGCTTCAATAATCGAGACTGCTGAGTTGCTCGTGTATGTTTTGTGCCGAACAGAAACGAAACAGGATTTCAAAAAGGTATTGAACTGATGGTCGGCAAACGATGTAGGAAGGACTTGCAACAGGAAGGGGTTGGGAAGCAGAGAGGGAGACAAACGGAAAATTGTCAATCAGTACGAACCATCTAGACTTGATTACAACCTCTGGTATTCGACTAGCAGTTTGTTTCGATGCACGAAATTTTTCGTCCGAAACTCCGACTCACCGTTAGCCTTCTATAAATATTTGCGGTTTGCTCGTCCACTGCTTCCAGAAAATGCGTTTCAACGTTTCGTTCGTTTCGTTCGTTTCGAACGTCGATTACATCGCGAATAGCATCCGTTCTGATGGCGAATATCAGAAGTTGAGAGTTCCATCCAAGAATCAAAGAAATCTGGATCATTTTCAATATCCATTTTTCTATCGGATTTCGATCGTCCTTTTTGCCTTTCTGTCTCGCACGGTATAAACTTCTGATATTAAGGATATTAAGGACTCTTTAGTGAAAAACAGCATCCCTTAATTTCGGGATAGGATAACAAACGCATATAACTTGCATATAACTCACGGAATTATGCAAACCAAGGAGACCTTTCAGGCGACGGAACAACCAAGTATACCGTATAATTATTAGTTTTGGTGAACTTTCAGGAAATATTTATGTAACGAGTTCGGAGAGAAAGAGCAGCAAGGAGTGAATGCAAAACGCGGAAACTTTAAATCGATAAGTACAAGTCGAAGTTCCTGAGTGACGTTCAGAGGAAAGGAGTTCTATGCTGTACAAGGTAAACACGAATACGCAGGTAAGAGGGAAGAAATTTAGTCGGTCCCGACGTTAATGGCCCGATGTCGAGAAAGAAAGGAGAGACCAAGAAATTTAATTAACCAGCCTGCGTAAAAGAGAAGGTAATTTTCTCGCATTTCCACGGAATCGCAAAAGGAAGTCCCTCAAGTCGGGTAACATTGCGCGACGTTACTTCGTGTTAGACCTAAGAAATGCTTACTGGAATTCTTCCACTCATTCCTTTAATTCAACAGGATTCTAGTTCTGATTAAGAAAACCTTGAAAAACTTCTATATAATATAATAAATGAAAATTATTGTCAAAATGGTTTCCCGTATCAATAATATACCAAAGCTTTTATGCCGCAATCTATATAATTGCGTAATTATATTATAAACACAAATGGCTCATTAATTTCATAACGCTCGTCACACTGACGAAAATAACATGAATAATCCAAAACCCCAATATTTGATTTCGTTTCGCGTAGCATTAAATGCTTCCGATTCTTATCGAATCCCAAATACTTGTAGTTCAATTAGTCTACCGTTTAATTGAAAAACAACAACACTGCAATGATTCAGATTGAAATTCATACGGAAGGTAACAAAGCGATTAAAAATTGCGGGTGGGAATTGGTAAAATAAATAACAGAGTAGCGTGATAGAAAGTTTGTCGGATCATATTATCGGCGGCTTTAATTCGGCACGCTATCAATCAAAAATTCGTCGCGCTCCCGATTTCATTAATCCCCGATACACGCAAGAAATATGTCTGATTATAATATCGAGCCGGTTGATAACGTCCTAAGGAGAAAAAGAAATGTCAGCCATTTGCCGGAAAACATGCCGTGAATATTAGTATTCATAGGAGCCGATAATATCGTGTTTACATGCTTCTATCAGGAAACTTGTAAAGCATCGATTATTATTTCCCAGATTCTGTTTCCTCGGTAATTGCATTGTCTTATTCTTTTTTGTTTTGTGCACTGGGATGTTCATCCTGCTCAATAGATACATAAATAATAAATAGTAAGTGAAGAAAATGTTGAAAATACCATTTACAGATGAAACTGTACATACAGGGGAAGCTAAGTCATAAATAACGAAACATTGTCCACTATGTAGTACCGTGACTAAGTAACCCAGTGGTTAAAAGCATTTGGATATGGTAGATCGTAGGTCATCAGGGAGTAACACAGAAAAGGCGACGAGGAAGAGAGACACAGGGATATGTTGGTAGAACTTTGCTTTCCAGCTCTGACGAGCAACACACGTCGACCAGGTGGTTCATCTGAGTCTGCGGCAAATGCGAGGTCACTCCCAACCCCTTCATCCCTTCGTTCATCCATACTATCTCCACGGAATACCATCAACTACCCCGTTCGACGAACGCTCTCTACGGTTTCTCTTCCAGTATGGACACCCACACCTTTTCTCTTCGACAAGGACCGACCTCCACTCGTTTGACCAGAGAGACCAGATCCGCTTACGCTACTACGGATTTCAGATTCCGTAAATCCTGGCCAAAACTTCGGGCTACGCGCCGGCTTTCCACTTATCTGACAAACATACACAACCTACCCACCCTAAAACCCCCGTACAGCACTATACTCTGTCCGCTACGACGAACAGAAATTGCGACGTAATGTCACAGGAAATCTATGGAGATTTCATTCCTCTTCGGTCGCACACGAAAATAATATTCGGAAATGCGATAATAAATAATGGGAAGGGAGAATGTTTTCTATGTATTATGAATATTAAAGCGTATTCTTTAATGTATTAAATGCTCCGAAATGATGCTTAAATTCCGAGAAATATTAAGCTGCAATTTATGATCCACTATCCTCTAATGACTTTCGATTACCTTGTTAAATCTAAATATTGAAATAATCGAAACTCCGCTATGCATTCAAATCCCCTAAGCAGAGTTGTGAAACGTCCGCACGAATTGTAGCAGAATGATGAGAGAATAAAGTGAAGGTAGAAATTGCAATAATGGGGCTTTTTTTTAAATACGTGGAGTCGACTGACAAGGCAGACGTACTATCGGGAATCTAATTGCCAAGGAAAATAATGAAGGCAGAGTGGGCAGCGGGATATAAAGGAAGGGAAAATGCAGTATCTCCTTCGGTTTTTGCGGGGGCGATATAGCAGACGGTTATATACACTTGATTCAACAAAGCAAATCAGACTTCGACACGCGAAGTCGGTATGAAACATCACGCGAGGTCGCCTTCCCCTTCGAGTCAATCTTTTCCTTCGTTTCGGGTTTCTTTTAACCTTTCTCTACCAATGGTTTCCCACTGAAAAATGAGTGTCAAGCTAATTTTCGTGGTGGAATTTGAGTAAAGTTCCCTTTGATCGTGTGCGTCTCAATGTTAAAATCTACCAGCAGAGCCATCAAACGATTCCTTCTTCCGCGAACAGGGCAATTGCTTTGTAATATAACGCGCATTACGAAACCTCTTCCGCTTTACTTCGCCGGAGTAATTTCGTCGTTTCCTTCATTTGGCTTCACGAAAAGAAGTATTGCGTGAGATTCGTGAATCTTATCGTTACGGATTTGTGACGGTATTATTACCGTCGTTATCAGGAGGATGATGAGGTTCGGATTAACGACCTGCGCCAAATGTTTATTACTTCGGGAACGAGTACCGGAATATTTTATATTAGTCTTTCTAGGTGATAAATATGAAAACGACGGGGTATAATTTCGAAATATAAAATACATCTGGAAATCAAGGGTATATGCGGTATGTTCTACCGGAAATTATAGTACGGGTGAAAAAAGATCCCCGTGGTAAGTTAAGGTAAGTGATAAAAATATTAAGCGCTAATAAATCATAATCTTTTGGTCATCTAAAAGAAGTTTAAGGGAATGAATTTTGCAGTGTTTCTGTGAATTCTTTCACAGTGCGGTGTCAACCTTTTTCGTGCGGATTTATACCATTTTCGTCACGAATAGGTAAATGTGTTAAAATTATTAGATAATAAGTTGGGGGCACCATTTAAAATCGCCGAAAGTTGCAAAGCATGTAGTGCAACGAAGGAATGAAGCTCAATGGCGTTCATGTGTTCTGCGGCGTTCCGCTTTATGTACGATAATGTTTCGAAACATATCACACGCGGTTAAAATATTGATATAAATTAATAAAAAGGTATAATTATCATACCATAAGATATGTATAACGATTTCTACGCAAATAATGTTTCTTACAAAAGTCGGCGCGGTCTGCGAAATCGCGAAACGTGCCGGCGGATAAACGCAAGTTGCTCCCACGGTGAAAGTATTAATATTCATAACTTTATTCTTAATTATTCTTAGATATGCTACTTTTATTGATTTGTGATCATCTTACCTTAAATTTAGATGGAATTGCAAGCGATATGCACAAAATATTCACTTTAAAATCAACATTCACTGCCACCTACTTCGTTGCAACTACGTTCAGACGAAAACCAGATGCAGGAACACCAACCACGGAAAGCATTTTATTAACCCTAGTTTTAGGGGGCGGGCTCCAGGGCCCTTACCATTTTCTTGTCCCTATTAACGTTATCCACCGAACACGTAAATAGCTGTTTCTTTATGATTTTAATATTAAAAATACAATAATTAAATATGGAATTACTTTTTCAAAAACCGGGCTGTATTATTACATTTTTATCGGGCCTAGTAAGTCTGGAATAATAAAATACATTGCGAGGTTGGTCTTTTTAAATCTGATCTGTGGAGAAACGAAGTGAGCGAACCAACTATTTTATCAGTTGGAAACAGTGACACCCGGTATAGTTCCCTATGGGACATTATGTATGTCGGGCGTGTTAAAATGATGGTGTAAAAGTCATCGAAATTTTATCGCAATTCGCTCTAAGTAAGCCCGTGATTTGCACATAAAAAAAGAGGTGAATAAAACACATTATATTCGATCGAAATTTCCGAGTTTCATTCGAAACCGTTATGTCACCATCGCACCAGGCGGAAATTCTTTACCGTTCAATGCTCCGCTTGCTAACTCTTGACACATACTAATTAATTTTTCCTTATTAGTACATTAATGAAATACTTTTTAAACATGTACAATTCTCATTGAAATACATTCGGTGGGTCCTACTAATATATATATTACAAGATTCACATAGAATGCACAGAAACTGACGTCATACGTTAGAAATCAATAACTGCACCAGACCCGGCTGGTACTTAATGGTTCAATAAAATACGTTCTGCAGTACCGCGTATCCGTGATTGAATCGGAAACCTATTACTATTACGAATAGAATTATCCATTAGTAAATTCTTTGGAACATTATGTTCAGGAATAAAGAAGAGAACAAGATGATGTCAGACAGGAAGGCAGAACTTGAGAGGAAGAAGGCAAAGCTACAGGCCATCAGGGAAGAAAAAGAGAGACGTCGCCGGGAAAAAGAACAGAAAGATGTAAGTAAAATATGTTTGAGTATTTTTAACTCAGTTCTTTTCAAACTATTAGAATCTATTACATTTATTCTTTCTGTGTCTCTTTCTGTCATAGGTGGAGGAAGCAACTGTTCGTGCTGCAGGCACTGATAAAGATCATAGAAAAGAACTTGATGCTATGCTCTCTTCTTTGGGAGTTGCACCAGTTTCAGGTAAAAAGAAATATATTTTAGATATCTTTTGCTCCCTTATTTTTAGTCTCACTACTATTACTATTATTAAAAACAAAGTAATAACAATTCTATAGAAGATAATTTTAGTGATCTAATGGTGATTTTACTGTTTTATTTACAGATGTGTTGTCTAGTTTATCAAGTATGAACTCTTTGACACCAGAACAGAGTGCCAATGCAACACCTGATGCAAGCTTACAACCGTCAAGCATAAGTTCTGGCCAAAGGTATTTGTTATGATAATAGAACATAATATATACATTATTGGTATAAAGTAAATGGATTTTTCATAAACTATATTCTTTGCAAATTAGTGTCAGTCGGAAGAAGAACCGTGAATTAACTATTGTATCTGTGGCACACACCAACATTCCACCAAAGGAGCCAGTTGTTTACAGCAAGCAGACTCAAACCATTCAAACCACTCATACATCGCACGACGGTGAGTCATTACATTTATATATATATATATATATACATATTCAGATTTAGTGCACCAAGTGTCATGCACTTATTGTAATTTCGCAAAGATAGTACTTAGAAACACATTTTTGTAGTTTCTAGACTAATACGAACGAGATCAATTTTAGCGTTCTCGTTATTGTGATAAAAAAATCGTGTAGTCGTTTAGAAGGCTCAGTGAATTGTTCGAAATTCGTCACCTTGATACGTCTCGATGTTTTGCTATATCGCAATAAAACACGAAACATTCGGTGTTTGCACCGATTTTGTTCGTTAATTTCAACTTTGAAGTTGTTGTACGAAGCACTCGATATTTTGTCGATTCGTAAAATTATTCGCCCTTTGCACTCCGACGCCGAGATCATATTCGATCGAATAAGATCTTAGAAATCGGGTACTCTCGATTTACAAAACATAAAATATTGCAGCAGCAACAAACCAGCAGAACAATGCGCAATTGAATTCATGTATTATTAATTAATATGATAAAATAGAAACCGAAATAGAGAGCCGGTAGTCATGAGTTGCAAACTTACTGCAGGTTAAGCCATCATGCCAGAGACTAGTTTTCTGCATTTGTAGTAGTTTCTTGCATTATTAGCGGATTGACATCGTTTCGCCGGAATTTGCAGATACTTTATTTAGCTGTGCACAACTTTTTTTTACGAATTTGAACACAATAACTAAATAAAATTACACTAATTGCGGGTACCAAACCACAAGTTGGAAGAATCTCGTCCGAATGACGGACTTGCGCGGTAAGTTCATTGAAATTCAAGATTTGCGCAGGAAAAGAATAAAAACTTATAAATCTTAAAGATTGAAAATATTTATAGATAATTATTATTTGATTTTGATTTTCTACTAATATTGAAGAATTCATTCGAAAGTTGAGAACCTGGACGTAATATTATTATACTCTTCGATATCATTTTATTTTGATTGAAAGTCAGATATAACTACAAGTTTAATAATTATATTCATTTTAACTCGATTTGCATCGCAAGTTTTATTCTAAATTTCTGTTTTGCATTGATCCTAGGAATATAATTAATAATAAAACCACTAAATCGTTCGGTGGAAAACGTAGAGTGCAAAGGGTAGAAATAAACGAAACTTTTGAAAGTCAGTTTCACAGTTTTATGATTGTACACACAGTGTTCAGTGAAATCACGGTTTTACTGCTTTTTGGTATCTCTTATTTTTCATTATAACGACATACAATTTCAATTAATTGAATATGGTAAAGTGGGTGGTGTATAATAAGGCAATATCTAAAGCAAAGGAAACTTATCACTGATGACGTTACTCTCAAAGAAAATTCGTTAACGCAGCCACCGAGTGTTAACATTTTCCAATGTTTTTTAATCTAATTTTCAATGTTTTAACTACCAGCAAGATTTGTCATGCTGTTTAACCGTGCCAGCACACTTCGTTTTTCATTTGTAACATATTCTGTTTCACCGTGATAACAATAGGGCCCAATTTTTACACCATTTTCAATTATTTCGTTCGATCCAATTCGAACCAACGAGGAAACCTACATATTCTCGTAATTATTTGCTTGGAAAGGCCGGATTCTGGGTATTTTCTTCGATGTGGACCTTTTCTTATTTTTTATATTTTTTATATTTCGAGACATCCCTCAACACTTTTCAGCGCGTAGAATAAATTTCTTTCAATTACATAGAAGTTCTTCGAAAAGCAAATTAAAGTTCAGCGTTAAATCATTTAAACAATATTAATATGTAAGTTACACTATGTTTAATTTCTTTATCTGTGGTGTGTGTGGGTTTAATTAATCCGGTTGAATATTGTCCTAACAACATTTTCTTGTAGATAGTTTCTCAAGGAAACACAAATATTTGTTCAAGTCAACTGTTTATTTGTTGTAATTCTTTGAGTCTGGGATTAGGTTTCCTACTCTTAACAGTTTATATTAATAGTTAATGCAACCAAATTTTTTATTTCTCGACCATCTATTAATATTTGCACAGCAATCATTTTATCATAAAATGTGATTAAATGATTAAAGAATGTCAATTTACCTGATGAAGTTACGTAAAATTGTATTATTTTAATCATACCATGTTCATTATCATAATAATTTATTAAAACTGGATATTAGAAGCAGTTACAGGACACCGATTGTTTAATATACAGTGAGGGTATGGATAAAAAACCTAGTCTCTTTCTGGTGGTGGCAAATTTCCTCTGTGTACTTTCATTTTTGTCTCACCAAACCGCAATTTCAGTTAGTTTACACACGTTACTTATCTTCATATCGCTTCAATCATAATTGTCGTTTGTTTCTAACAAAATTAAAAACTCGAACGTTGAAACAATTTATACTCGTCACTAACAAACAGCGCGGTCTTGGTATTCTCAATTTTTATACCACCTACTTTACCGTGATAGATTTATATTCCTCGAATTTCTTCATTAATTGAAAAGATTTATTAGAATTTCTATATTCGATTCATTTAATATTAATATACTGCATAAATGATTATAAAAGTGGACAATATAGTAATATATTTTATGTTCCGTTTACTTTGAACTTGTCGGTTCGTCTTGAACGTGTTTGCCATTTTTTCTATTTTAATTCTTTGGAAAGAGTATCAAATGTTAAATTGATTTAAATGTATATTCTTGGAATAGAGATATACAGACTCTTTGCAAGAAAGGAAATGCAACTCGAAGTCACCCTTTTTAGGGTGTGAGTTTGAAAGTCTTACATTATTTTCAATGTAAACTTTCCGCAATTTGGGACGACAAAGGTATTTCCAAAATGAATGGTCAAATTTCCGTGACATGTGTCCTACTAACTCTAAGAATGAAACAGAATTATTTACTAATTTGTACAAGCAGTCCCTTGTTCAAATCCTATACCGTCAAACATGCGCATTTGACAAATGCTGTAACTGATATTTGCAATTCTAAGTATTCCCCGAAAGTTCTGTTTTATCAGATTATTGTTATCACACGCAACTGCTGTCGAATCGCAAACGTGATAAACTAAACTAACTAAACTAAGAAGTCTCTTAAGACAGAGAGTATGAAACAGTCCTTCGACGTTTGACCAAGCATTTTCGATGTCTGGCATGATGTATTTGCGTCCCAATAAACTAACTGATTTTGCGGTATAATTAAACGTTCGCGTATTCCCTTGTCTTGCGATACAATCAATCATATCAACCGGTGTTGGACACAAGGACTGTCCGCATCTTCTTCTGCATACACGATCTACTCCTCCTGTTCAACAACAACACCAACTCACTCTTGCTCCGCAGGCTACTTTGAGACTGACTGGTGGCGTCCCAGGAAAGGTGGGTCTGCACCAAACTACCTATGTATGTTCTGTCTACTTTTTTACTACCCTTCCTTTTATTGTTGTAAAACAGTACATGTATTTATATATCTAACGATAGAGGTCTTAGATATGGATATTTTCATTGATTGTCGGTTGTCCATTGAGGTTCATTTATCGGCCTGTGTTTAAGGATCGAGTTCCTTCAAACAAGTTTCACTCAGTTTATTTAACTTACTATTGCAAGATATTGTTTTTAATCTGTTAAGTATTTATCGTACTGACAGTAAATATTAAACGTATAATAAAATGTGTACAAGATACTCGTCAAATCTTAATTTGATATAATGTAGAATTTGAGAGAATTCAGATTTGACGAGGTTTATCTTGAAGCAGTATAAGTGTATTGTTCGTAGTCTATTTAATTGTTATTTAATTATTTAAAATATCACGACAACGGATAATATAAGATAGTATAATAAATAAGGCAGCTATAAAGTCACGGAAGGCGTGGAACCAAAATGGCCGCCAGCAGCCACATTGATTTAGATATTCTTTCAGTAGAATCAGTTGAAAAAATTAAATCTTGTTAATCTGAAGTTATACGGCAAGTGTAGAAGAAAATGTTAGATTTTTAATATAAAATAATTATAGTAGATGCTATTGAAACATATGCCGATTAATGAAAATCAATAATAGAAGTAGAATCGTTGCTGTTCGCATATCAAGTGAAGGGTGTAGAGTCAAGCCTGGGTGTGCTTTGCGCTTCCGCTAATTTCTGCTAATTTTTGTAATTACATTTTTCTTATATACTCTTCGACTTACAAGAAGAGATCAATTATTGAGTATAACGAAAGTTAATTGGACGAAATTAGTAATATTGTAAGATTGACAATCATGCGAATACTGTGCGTGGAAATTATTTTAAAGAGTAGATCCATAATTTAAATAAGACGTTAATTTTGTGCTTTTTATTTGCGAAAGCTGTAGGAGCATGTTTGATAATTCTATTTTCAAAATGATCGAAGTATTATAGAAAATATTACCATGTTTTTAATGGAACAGTTGTCACATTTATTTAGCAGTGGACCATGTAATAACTATATATTGATTTATTAACTAATTATATTAAGTAGCGTAATTTAATATTTTGCTTGTAGATTCGAATATTCTTTTATTAAATATCTTTGTAGATCATTAGGCACTTTTGATAAATTTGTGTTGGTAAATTTATTGGTAGCAGTAAAATAGCTTCTTATCATAAAAATTATACTTAAAAAAATATCCCGTCGATTAAAAGAGAGCAGGATTTTTTACTGGGACAAGTATAATAACTTTTTTGTCAAACTTCCACGTACAGTAACGCACTTGCTTGCACTACAAAAAGCTTTTTTCACGCTTCAAATCCACTTTATAAAAATTAATCTGATAACATACTAACAGGCAATGAACTTCTTTAAATTATTAACTTCAGGCGCCCTGTTTGTTGGAAATTTCAAAATTCTCTTTTGAAGCGATACGTGTTTGCAGAAAAACGGGGATGTTGATTTCTATAATAATAATAATAAAAGTAAAGATAATAATAGTAACAGTAATAATATTGAAATAAATTCAAGAAGTGGCCACTATTACAGTCCATCAAATTATTCGTACTAAATATATTTTCCCGAAGTAGTTAACATATCGTTTATTAATTACACGTAAATGTTGCTTATGTTATTGGTTGTCATACGATGTTTAAATAACAATTTCACGCGAAGGTTTTCGAAAATCATTGAATGGGAAACTTAGGGGGGTGGGCATAAGTGTGACAAGGGATGTAAGTGAGATATTTTGCTTAATTAGAAGCAAGCCTAATTAGTCTGATTACACATCGCGGATACATTTCCATCACTGGTTATCATCCGACTAATCAAAAGTTTGATCATCGTCGGCGTTAGAGTAGAGAAACATTGAAAATAAGGTGTTGAATTACATTAGGAACAAAAAGGTTTGCATTAACAAAGGTTGCATTCGAGGATTACAAAAAGAGACACTGAATATGTACGTTTCCTCTTATCTGTAGGAACCAGAGCATCGCACAGTATACAAATTTACAAATCTGTACTCACCTAACTACATTCAGCGTACCGTTTTTTATTTTACATTTTTTTTTATTATTAGTCAACTACCCTAACTGACCACCGCGGCTTTTATGAGTCCATTGATATCGTGTTGATTTTTGAACTTATAAAACCGCAGATACAAGTTTTGATTGGATCTTATCATTAATTGTATACTCGGTGCAACTGAATTTGCGTACCGATAAATTTATGGAGAGATGAAATCTGTAGTTGAAAAATACTTTTTCTGTTAATTGATTAATTGTTGAATATTTTCTTGGACCATTCGAAATATTTTAATTTTTGGACGAATTCTAAATATGGTTCATAAAATCTGAATCCTTATCCTTGCCACACAATTTTATTTCGAAATATTTCTTTTATAGTTTTAACGTTAGTTTTAATTTTATTATTAAATATCTCATATCAGAATAGGAAATTTATCTTTGCAAACAATCTCGTTTCCGAAATTTGTCGAGTATTGAATTTAATAGCTCCGAGTATACACGTTTATTTATTATACAATACTTTGATTTCGTACAACCAAAGTAACACAATTCTTCCAATTGTCTTTTCTTTTATTTTAACGAGACAATGTTTCGACAATCTTAATTAGTGGCGTACACTAATGGTCTGAGTGTAGAGAGGTGCAATTAGCGTAGTGCATTCTTATAAAATCGTAACTAAGTACAATTTTTTTCCCTCCCCTTCTCAGCTCATGCATTCGACTATTACGGTAAGTTATGATTTCTGTTAGTTTTTCAACGAGCTTTAGGTCCAGATTTAGGTTTAGCTTTTATTCCGATTCTTCCATAGAAACATAGCCTTAAGAACCGTTATAAAGACCATGATATAATTCGAAATATTAGGATCAAAATATATAAAACAATTTCAACTTTGCTTGTAAATTCGAAACATGATAAACATTACATTTAAGATTTGTCTTGGAACACGTAATAAGTTACCCAAAAAGAAGGCAGTTTAAAGTAGAAAATTAGAGAATGCACTCTCTCGGTATTTATGGAAATATTAATGAGGAATATTCGCGTAAATGAATTTTAAATAGCACTTCTTAGTGATCCAGGAATGTTAAACAACTCTCCACCCAGAACCCAAAATATCTTTTGCTATTTTATGGATTTTATTTTCCATCCTTTCGGCTCCTTTTCTTTGATTACGTTCTACCTCTACTTGTTGGGTGCATTTTGCTTTGGTTTAATTACTTATTAATTCATTATTTCTTGGATTTCTCTGACATCTCGACTCTCGAAGAGAAGTGGGTCTTGACTTTTAACACTGCCACAGATACATGCCGACACTGTTAGTATAATGTGCATGTGCGGTTTACAATAGTTTATGGAATAAACATTAAACAATAAACAATAGTTTACGTATTGTACGTTGTGCATAAACAAGTATGTACGTATTGATTAATACACAAATAATTAAATAATATTCTTCGATGTTAAACTAGGAAATTCTATTTCATCGAGAATGTTTATTGTAGCTCTTTTATGGAAAAGACTTACTCAAAGATTCTCTGATTTCCAATACTTTGGAAGAAATGCATCGGAATATTCAAGGTTTATGTCTTCGCTAATTAACTTTTAATTATACTTAGATATTGTAGTGTTAAAAAATAGTCAGATTTTGCACTATTTCTGGTAGTAAAAATGCAAACTTGCCCGAATTACTTGAAAGGAATATCCATTGGCAAATCTTGTCACAACTTAACGCACCTTCCGGAGTTCTCATTATTCTACTTTCTGGTTACTTCGTGTTTTTTGGGAAATACTAATACGGGATTGGTCGTTTTCGTTTTGGTATTGGGCCTGGTGATACGGACATCTAACATTCAAAGAAAGGGGGACTACGTCTCGTTGACATTGCCATTATTGTATCGATTAAACTCGACTAATTACTGATGATAATTAATCGCTCTAAATCGATGTTAACGGTAAATGTCGCTTGAGCTTTTAGTGCCGCAAACAAAAGACGTTGTTGCTTCCAACAATTGTTGATAGAAGACAATGTATCTGGATAATAAAAGTCGCTCTTTAACAGCACGATTTTTATGAAGATAACGTAGCAACAAAATTTTATTTATCAGAATATCAGTGTTTTATTAAATGGGATATGAATATTCCAACAATACTGCGTTATATATCACTAATTATTTCGAGAATTAAATACGAGTTTGTACTTGTAACATTCTAGGAAAACTTTTAAAAAAATTTGGTTCAACAGTCGGAGATGTCAGTATAATTGACAAATTCGTTGCCAAATTTCGGTTTTGTAAAATCCTTGCTTGCCTTCGTTTTTGTTGCTATGAATACTTCTTTCGATGGATTCGCAGATATTGAGTTCTTTTATGAAACTTTTGTTCCACCTTACTTCCTCGTGCTTTTACAAACGAAAAACATACCTGGTGTTCCACAGACACCTATTCCAATTTTGGAATCGCAATCAACATATTTTAAGGGTGGAAACAGTTTTTTTTTATATTTGACTTCATGGTTAGTTAATACAATTTTTCTTCACAAATCTGTCCAGCTCATATTACAGCTTCCGATTTTTCTTTTAAAGAAATAGATTGAGTAATTTTGCATTTATTATTTCATTTACAGTCACTCATAATTTTTTAAGAATTTTGAGAAGTCATAAATGCAGATCTACTTGGAACACTTTTTAAAAAAACCCAAGTTTCAAAGTAGAGAATTGAAAACAAATTTTCTTTGCTGAATATAATACAAAACAAATATTGTAAGACATGCATCCATAAAACTGTTTGTTCCTTAAAATTTAAGGACTGCGCTTCGGAAAAATTGATGTAGATATTTTTGGAACACCTTGTATTTTATTTTCGAAAAGATTTTTTCAAGTCCTAATGGGATCGTGTCTGGTTTAATTTTTCTTAATTTGTTTAATATTCTTGCAAGTTGTTTTGCACGACGAAAGGTCAACTTTGTTTATTATAAATCTACGTCATCGATAAAAATACCTGATAAATTTAGCTAATATTAGTTGGCAATATTTATGCAAATATTAAAACGCCTGTTATGCTAGATTTATTGAAATATATTTCACTTTGCATTAGATATGTAATTGTAAATATAAATTGATCCTTTCCGTCGATATCGTATTTGTAGCATTATATTTTTAGTTGTATGATATTAATTATATTTGCAGCATTATACTTGTAGTTATAAAGTTTCAGGTATACTTTATACAAAGTATTCGTAGAAAAGATATAAGTCCGATCCCATTAGTGAATTAAATATTGAAAGTATTTCAAATACTTCAAATAATGGCATCAATAGTGGGTCCACCGTTTGCATGATTATAGAGATATCAAAACTGACCCGTAAATTATCAGATTTCACTCTTTCTAGTTGAATATTGATGTACTTAAAATTGCAAAAACAATTCCAAAACATTTTCAAACAAAACTGCGGATAATTACAAATATTGTACACACATATCTCATTGCAATAAACAATAAATATTAGACTAAAATCGTAAGCCACGAAAAGTACATTTTATAAAAATTCTCGATTCCATAGTTTGCTGTTTATTATTAATAGTTTCTTATAATGGAACTTTGTGATGTCAGACAATAAAAAAGAGTTTGTTAACACAAGAAAAAGAACATCAATAATCTTCTGAGAGAGATGAAACTAGTGAAAATTAAAAACAATACACACAACTAACATGTTAAGATGCAAAATTGATTGACGTTTTCTTTTCCCTCCTTCAAGACGAGTACAATCTAAATCCTGGTTTAGAATGGGAGGACGAGTTCACAGGTAGGTAATCCTCTCTCGGGAGGATTCACTCTACTTAATTAGTTTCCACGTTGGATAAATTTACGTTCACATAGAATTTCCCACAATGAAATTGCATCTCGAATTAATACTCACTTTTACTTTCGAACTCTCGATATATTAGCTAAACTTAAAATACACTGAAAGGAGGGAATCTCTGCTAGCGTTATCCCAAAACTACTATCGACGGTCTTCATTGATTCATACTTTTATTGGCTTATTCCTTAAATCATCATATTTCAAACTACCATGCATGTAAATGTAGTACATACACTTTTAAATATTTATTTATTTATTAATTACGTAATGAAATATTTATACTTATTGTTAATTTCGTATATAGCAAATATTATTTTATTTCACATTTTTTCAAAAATAATATTGGAAGGTGAGTGTTATTTAAAAGCGATTAATCGAAGAAGAATTATACGTAATTCTTGATCACTGAAAATTACAGAAATATTTGAAAAATCATTTTAATATTATTTCAATATTTAGGAAGATCTTACAATATTGGGCCTTATTGGGTCCGAATTAATATTTAGATCTCATTTAAGGAATAATCCAAATATATGAGCCCTCGATAGTTATTCGATACTTATCAAAATTCACTATTCATATCGTGAATTGAGATCTTATCTTAGAGATTAGAAAGATTTACAGCTTCTATGGTTTGCCCGTTTTATTAATTCACACTAATTACAAGGACTTGCTTCACGTACTTCTGCATGCAAACAAAGTATTTTCTTGTATTCACAGTTTTCCCTCTTATTTTCATAGTAGAGCAACTTTAAAAAATCAGATATATTAGCGATATCTTATTGTTTTAAAGGTAACATTATTTCTTCAACATTCCCCAGAACTTTTGTAGTAATTAGATGCTGCATGAGACTTGGGAAGTTGCGTTAACGTATCTCCACTTATTTATTATATTTTCATTTTTTAGTTTCTCCACAAATAAATCGCACACGTTAACTTTGAACGTTAACAGTTTATTACAGTTACAGTATTTCATTGAATTACTTTCATCTATGATTTATGAACACGCAGGTACAATTTGTTCATCGTAAACACTTATCGGTTTCCATAAAACCAACAATGATTTTATAACTTTTGAATCTGTACAAAGTGAGCTTCACTGAATTAACAACATTTTCCACTCACTAAACACTAAATGCAATCACTGGTAATCGCACAATCCTCGAACTTTCTTCGGTTCTATCGTTCCACTTTTAAAATGCATGCTCCGAGAAAGAAAAAAGGGGTGGAGAGACACGGTTTTGAGAAAAAGCAATAAACCGAATGAAAATTCGAAGAATTCAAATCAAATTTCATTTTCATAATCCACCAACAAGCAGTCCACCTTCTTGCGTACGAAATTACTAATTAGTGCACGACTTGAATCATAAAAAAGAAAAGGAAACAATGTTCATTTGACAACCAATTGTCCCGATTGCTATTTGCGAGTTGCCGTTTCACAGCCTGATACATTGTTTATTTATTTTGCTTTTCTTACAAGCGGGTAACAAATTTATTTACCATCACTTGTTTACGTATATCGCTTCCTTCATAAGCAAATGACAATATTCTATCATAATTCGTTCTTTTTTTTTGTTTATTGATTTCGCTTTTTTACAAGCTCCTGAAAGAGAGTTGCATATCCCACTTGTAAAATTGTTGCTTCTGCGGTTTTTCATGTTTTCCACAAATGTTTGATTTATTACGTTGAGAATTATATTGTGATATATTCTGTTCAGCATGTAGATTCTATTTTTTTTACCAAATTTTCAATGTAAATACTTTTATTTCGAATAGGAACATATCAGTATTGTTTGATCGTAGGTAGATATAATAGTTATGATACAATTAAGATATATTTTACACAATTAACTTCCTCAAACAGCTTGAACGTTAGAGAAACAAGTTTAAAGTATTACAAAGTACAAGTATTTCATTCAGCGCTTAGAGTCTCGACATTTATAGAATTTCTAGAATATTTAGAATTTTTAGTGAGTTCTAATTGGATTTAGATTAAAAAGTTAGGTATTAGAGGTAGCTAGATGTATCGGTGTTAGGGTATTCGTCGCGGAACCAGCTTATTCACCACAGTTTTGACATTTGATGATGGCCAAGCCGAAGATGAAGAAAACAGTTTGCCGCACATGGACGGTTTTCAAAGTAAACTTCCACCTGGGATTCTACCGCATGGTCTGCCCCAAGTTAAAGAAGTCCAACCAGCTGTTACGCAAGTGGAACAAGAGAAAGAAAAAGAAAAGCCCAAGGAAGGTATGTTGCAGAGAAATGAATCATTTCAGAAGACTATACTGGCAGAAATAACAAGCAATAATAAAACTTCCTTATTTCAGTACGAGAGCTTAGTGAAGAAGAGAAACAGATGATAATATTATCGGAGGAGTTCCAACGATTCCTTGATCGAACTAGCAGAATTGTTGAAAGAGCACTGGGAGAGTCTGTTGACATTTATACTGACTATACTGGCAACATGGATGGCGAAGATGGAATGTAGGAATAAACCAGATATAGAATTTTGTAAAATATTAATTATCCAGGATACTATAGATTCGTAATGCTTTTAGGGATGAAAAGAGTCATCAACGTCTTTGGTTAAACCGTTCCTTCCTGTGTGAACGATGGTCCCGGAATCGCTGTGTGACGTCCATGGATTGGTCACCACAGTTCCCCGAACTTTTGGCTGCTTCGTACAATAATAACGAAGAATCACCGAACGATCCTGATGGCGTTTGTCTAATTTGGAATACCAAATTCAAGAAGACAACCCCGGAATTCATATTCCATTGCCAGTCTCCTGTTATGTCTACCACTTTCGCGAGATTCCATCCTAACTTGATTCTAGGCGGCACTTATTCCGGACAAATAGTACTTTGGGATAACAGAGTGCAAAAAAGAACACCTATACAACGTACTTCGTTATCAGCAAGTGCACATACGGTGAGAATTCAAAAGTATTCACCCTCCCACGTCTCTTTTCGTGGATGTTCCACGAGAAACATAAATATCCCTTATTATACTAAATCTGTTAAAATTTTATTCACAGCATCCTGTGTATTGCCTGAACGTCGTCGGCACGCAAAACGCACATAACTTAATCAGTATTTCGACCGACGGCAAACTGTGTTCATGGAGTTTGGATATGTTGTCACATCCGCAGGAAACCTTAGATTTATACGCTAAGCAGTCAAAAGCAATTGCAGCTACTTGTTTGGCATTCCCACACGGCGATGTTAATAATTTTGTTGTAGGAAGCGAGGACGGAACTGTTTATTCGGGTTAGTAGTTCGAAGGAATAGTCTACGATTACAATTCAATATTCTGTTTATGTAAAATCGAGGGATGTAATAAATAACGGGGTTTTATATTGTCAAAAGCTTGCCGCCACGGTACAAGGGCCGGTGTAACGGAAACGTATGAAGGGCATCAAGGCCCAGTCACTGGAATCAGTGCGCATGCGGTTCAAGGTGGAATAGATTTCTCTCATTTATTCCTAACATCATCGATTGACTGGACTATCAAACTTTGGAGCTTGAAGGAGAACAAACCATTGTATTCTTTCGAACACAATGGGGATTATGTTTATGATGTTGCTTGGTCACCTACGCATCCAGCATTATTCGCTGCTGTGGATGACTCAGGAAGATTGGATTTGTGGAATCTCAATCAAGACACTGAAGTCCCTACAGCGAGTGTTGTAATCGATGGATGTCCGGCTCTTAACAGAGTCTCATGGACACCCAGTGGATTACATGTCACAGTTGGCGATGATTCTGGCAAGATTTGGGTTTACGATGTTGCTGAGGTACGAATTCTCCAAATAATATTCGAAAGAAATCGTTTCTATGTGGACATTATAAATATTTCGCGAGTTTGGCAGATTAAATGATCGTTATTCTTTAATATTCATTCCTTCAATACAGCATTTGGCACATCCAAGAATTGACGAATGGAACAAAGTCCTATACACTCAACAAGATCTGAAGAATAACAAGGCGGATGAAGAACTCGATAAAGTCAATCTGAGTTCCGGCCCATCCTCTTTATCTTCCATAAGTATGTCCTCCGGGCCGCTCAGGTAAAAAACTGAATCGTTCGCAAAGAAATATCATTTCTTCGGACACTACTGCTGAATCATCTCAATAATTTTAACTATTTAATATGAAATAACATTAAAATAGTCAACGATGGCATATTAATTCTTAGACATGAAATTCTTTAAACAAGTTGGATGTGTCCCGTAGAGTACCGTCAACAAAAAAATACCATGCTTCAAAATATTAGAGCATATAACAATATGTCTTATGAATGTAAATAATACAGATTGCAAATTTGGTAAAACTCCTCTGCTATACCCTGCGGTGTCGATAACAATGATAATTGCACCACCGGGTATGAAATTAGATGTAACATAGTTTTATTATTTTGTTATTCATCAATTAATATTATACTCGGTATTGCATAGAAGTAACTATGATTATTGGAAATGATTTGATCAATTATCTGAAATGATATTCTTTTCGGTAGAATGTAAACGAATATTTGGATTCTATGATGCCGAGGTATTTATATGAAACGAAGGATGTTAAAATAGAATTAAGATTAATAAAACCAATTTCAATCAAATATTATTTCTCCGAATTTTTTTAAACGTCGGTTTGACTACGATGGCGATTGTAAATACATAGCTTTATTTCTTGTTCCTTTGAATTAGTATTTTCATCTTTTTCCAGGAGTTTCTCGTAATGTGATAATATAATATGTTAGGCTGTGTTGGTCTGCGTACTTTGTTTCTCAATATGCTCAAATTAAATACACTTAGACCTCGATTTTATCTACTTCAAGGATTTTGTGTTCTGACAGTTTCTTTGCAACATACTCATCTACGAAATGTAATTGCAATTAATTATTAACTGTAAGCTAATAATAATTTCATGCAATGTTTGTATAATAAGCCTTTTTTATTTTAAATTTAAATATACATTTGTATAGGATAAGTATGCTCGTCAGGTACTGCTAATAAACATTAATTTAGAATTTGTACTGTTGTATATTTTATCCCATTCTTAAATAAGAATTTCTAATAAGGAATTACCGTTCTCTGTTAAGTCGTAAGTTTTATTATTTTATATTACATTAATTTTTCCTATGTGAATTGAAGTATTTCTTATCCCATTTAATCTGCTCTAAAAAATAAACAATTTTCCTGCACGAGGGATATTATTAGAGCGCGAAGTATTACGGGGGTGCTTAGTTCCATCCACTGTAGCAATTTCCTGCGATAATTACATCCCCCGTTATTCCCTCGCAAATACTAAATAAAAAAGATCCCTACTTTATTATTAAAAATAACTGTTTCCTTAAACAATTTGTAAAACAGTCTGCAAATTAAAAAAATCAGCCCGCGCGTCTTGTCTCGCCGACTTTAATCGATTATAAAAATATTAATTTTAATTATTTAATTTGCAATATTTGTACATTACATCTTTTTTAATAACACTGAATAATATTTGTTTAATTTTTGTATTTTAAAAAACGTTAAAGTTATGAGGTAGTTCGTATTACCGATATGGAACGGCGTAGCTGAGCGCTACGTGCTTTTTCCTCGGCCGCTATATATATATATATAGAGAGTAGACCTTCCGAGCTCAGTCGTACGCCTCGATGGTGCGCGTGCGTGTGTGAAACTGTGTAGGCTGCACATCGATACACTACTACATTCACGCGCTTATCTTCCTTCGCGCTTCACTGGCTACACACATACACCCACGCACTCTCGGTTTCTACACGCTCGGCCGTACGTCTATACACAATACGTGTGAACAACTTAATCCCCTTGTTCGCAGCTCGTAAAATCTGGCGGCGCAGACAGTATAATCCCCTTGTTCGCAGGTCGTAAAATCTGGCGGCGCAGACAGGATAATCCCCTTGTTCTCAGCTCATAAAATTCTCGCGCTCTACGTGTTATCTCCATGTTCGCACCTCGTAAATTCGCACCTAGCGTCGGCAAACCATAAAGGATTTTTCCGCCGTCACAGTGAAACTTTGAATTGCGATATCTCGAAAACGGCATGTCGCAGAGAGTTGGGCGAGGGCTCGTTTTAAACGGTGCAGCCAGGGCTATATTTTAAGCGCCTTAGATTATTATTATTAATAAATAACCACTTCTTGTTTATAGTGTTTTGCAAGTTTAATACGCGAACTGATGTAAGAGTTTTTGAAAATATAACATTACGTTTTATTCTTGTATTCTCAGGAGTAAAAATATGAAAGAACAGCTGTTTTATGTGCTGATGGGTAACGTCACCCGTGACACAAAAACTGTTACCGGGCTCTAAGACTCGGTAACTCTGGAATTACAGATTGCATTGTGTGCTTGGTCTACTCATATCTCGTGGGTGGTGTGACGTTAAAAAGTGAGAAAAAGGTGGTGGAATTTAGTCAGTGACCGTTCGCCGGCCGTTCGAAGAAGAACGGAAGGCTTAGCACAGTTTTTTCGCGATTCTTACACCCGTTCCTTCCTTTCACATTCGCTGAGAACATCTCTATTTTGGCACCTCCGACCAAACCGCTGAAATGGGTGACAACAGGACAGGTACGAATGAATCAGAGCGTGAAGCGCTTTATCTCCGGACTCATTTTCCGGTCTTGCGGAAGAAGTGAACGCTCTCATTAATATTGATACATCCTTTATCATCTTTATAGCTTCTCAATGAATGCTTTATCTTTATGCTTAGCGACGTTCCTCGAACCGTACGCCTTTTACCGTTTTCCACGAATTTATTCAGACTCGTTATTCTTAGAAGCGAACAAAAATATGGAATAAAATACGGCCCGCGTATAATCTGTTAACTGCGTTTCAACTTGAGAGTTTCTCAATCCAGATAAGACATACGGGCGTTTCCGTTCTAAATCATAATAGAATCATTTATTATGATTCAAAACAGCTGCTCCCATTTTTCGTTTACATACTCCGCACGACTTTAAACGTCGAAATCGAACATTCGTCATACAATGCGAATCTAAATTATCAAAATTACTATTCTCGCAGATTATTTAACACAATTTCAAACTCGTGAAATGAGTAAAGTAATAATATCTCGGCTATCGGAGTATAATATTAATTTCAATCGACTATCACCTTGGTATATTTCCACCAGTTTTTAATTATTGATTCAGAACACATTGTGATGACCCCAAAATGCAAAACTGGGAATTCCACAACACTTATAATAGAAAGGCAAGCACTGGAGCCTCCAGCTGAGAATGGAAATGAGAACAATGTTCATGTTGCTGGTGGTGATCACAAGGGAATTGTTATCAACAAGCAAGCAGTAACAGGTAAATATTCATTATGTCAACTACTTATTATATTCTATTTAAACATCATTAAAAAACCATGGTCAAACTGCTTTTCAGTAACCAATGGAGAAGTCCAACCGGCTCAACTTGGTCTGCAGTTCAGAGTGTTTCTTGTCAGTGGACAAACCGGCAGACATACACAGGAATCCAGGACTCTACAGTTCTGGTTTGTTCACTCACTTTCAGAAAGTGAGCAGCCAAGTGTGGCGCAAGAATTCTTTAGGGAATTGGTCAGTCCGCAGGAATTTCCAAGAGGTAACTACATTTTCAGTTATTCTATGCAAAGTAATCATTGGCATTCACCCTTAAATGCATGAGCTTTTCAGAATTGTTAAAAATATATTAAACTGTTTATTTCGATGTGTTTACAAGAAGATTTCGGATAACGCGAGTTTCTATAACGCGCTAAAGATATCGCGACGGCTGTTTTCGTATAACGCGATCCTTGTACAACGCGCTGTATAATAAAACGCGGGAATTCGACGATCACGCGATTCCGTATAACGCGTAGAATATTAACCGCGTTGCGTAAATGTATTTATAAGAAATGTATTTTTAATGTTACAGATTACGTGGGGTTCATAAAGAAAATAATGAAACTCATGCAACATAAATATCCCAGCATAAAAAAGTTGGAGATTGAGTTGAAGCAACTTGAGGAGCCAATCACGCTTCCCACTAGACCATGTGAGTCAACTTTTTTCCGTTTACTTGAATAAGTTAATTGTCTTTTTGACGCTGTAGCTAATTTCTTCCAAGCAATTATTTCCAATCAATAACATAGCCGCGGCAAGAAAATTACCTCTTCAAAAATTCGATCGCAATTGTAAATTAATTACACGTAGAATTGATTTAAAGACAATTAATAATGCGCCCGATTATTTCGATTTCTCTACGATAGAACATGATTTCGACACCATAAAAAACCTTGAGATTCCTCAGAAATTCGATTTCACCTTTGTGTAACTAATTATGGATATTAATGACGGTTTAAGAATGACTCATCGCGATATCTTTCGAGGAACTAATCTGTTAAGTTCCGACTTCCTTGCGATGCTTGTTGTTCATTCGCGAGTATTTAATTTGCCTTCATTAAGATGTCAAAGACATCTAGAAGGAAATGTACACCTGAGATTAATTGCAACTCTATATTAAGAATCTTCGCACTGACGTCATTTACGGAATACCTAATTAGGCTATTAACACGGATGACGCACATATGAGCTTTGAGATTCTTACTAGAATCCGTCCAACTCAAATCTGAGTCTTTCGATGCGTTACACTTCGGTGTTAAAACATTTGAGTACGTTTCGACTAAGTCATATGTTGATGTTTATATCATCGTTTGTCAACATAACGTTCTTTAATATCCGCGAATTTGTCCCGTACCGTGGAATATCCCGACGCGAGCGTGGAAAATTGAAAGTTGAGAATAATCGCTCGCGAATTAACCGCTAAACTTGAACCTCGTAATAATTCTGATTACACGGATTCTACCGCGTACACTTTCTTTGGCTCGATAAAACAATGGTGGGGAGTGGCATCAAGATTGATTTGATTAAGCTGATTGAACTTAAACGGTTCCTTATTGAGGGATATTGGAGCAATGTGTCTCAAGAGTGTGTTACAGTTGAAAGAAGGAAATGCACACTTGACTTGACATTCACTTTTGATGAATCCTTTCGTGTTACATTAGATTCATCATTTCTGGTTTACATCAACGTCGTAGATAAGAAAGAACGAAGATTGATAATATTTATACTGTTCATTCAAGTTTGAATTACTGGAACCAAAACAGTATAACTCACATTAACGTATCAGAATTAGAATTCTTAGGAAGAATGATTAAAATTAGGAATTTAACGTATTAGAGACGTATCGGAATTTCATGCTTAATCTTTGTTATTCACAGCTCATTCTGGTCTCATACTGTACACACTACCTCGGTGTAACAAAGTTATTTGGAACACAGGTTGGGGACAATACAAAGATTCTGTTCTTGTTTGAATTTTTCTAATACACAGGCTGTTAGATCGCGCAAACTTATCAAAGTAACATAGCAAAGAATCGTTGCCACGTATCTGCCGGTCGGGAATTATATTGAATTTAAATTATGCATTCATTTAAATCAATTATTGTAGTGACATATATAGAATATTTACTCATTTATTACGTTGCTTTATCTTTTAAATAATATACTATTTTTTGTAAACACCTTTTATTATAATTCTGAAATCTGAGGAAGTACAAAATATTATAATACTGCTGTAAAGTATCCAGTTATTTTTTTTTACGGAGTTCATAATTATTATATCATCATCGCGAGTAAGATATTATATTAGAAATTAGAAATAGATTCCTCTTGAAGTACTCATTGAATTAAAATCAGTATTTTCCCATCGACCGGTGGATATAAATTTGACTGCTTCACGCAAACCAACTGGTAACCATAACAATATTGGCTTAACACGATTGGCTGTTTACTTTTTGCGTTGCGCATATTTATGTAATATATGTTACAGTAACACTACTGAACATTTACCGCTTCACAGTAAATCTGTTCAAAGGGTTTCACAATATTTGATATAACTCTTCTATTTTATATTTGATTATTTGATTATTTGATTATTTGATTATACAGGATAAGCTCATAAAATGTATAAAGTTATTTTATTACTCTTTCGTGTATAGTTTAGGAAGTATACATTTAAAGGAATTTTTATTGGTCCAGTTTACTTTGATCGAAATATATATCTCCCACGAATAGTGCAAAATGATATAATAATGTCGCATGTCTGTCGATGTACCAATATTTATGTCATTCGACACGAAAAATAATTGCAATGCATATTAGAAGTAATTCATTCTTTTTCATAAGCAATATGAGTTACGGAATGTCAAAACAGCCGAGGAGTTCACACACTCGAGAACGAGATTAATAAACATTTGTAAATATTTGACGTTTGAAGATAAGATGTCAAATTTCAAATAGCATCAGATTTTGGAGAAGACTGAAGGGATACAATATTTTCCAATGAAATATGAACAATGATATTTCTTCGTACACCTTCTTGCAATCATTTATATACAACAAATTCAATTGAAATTCCCAATCATTCTAAGACAGAGAATATCGTGCAGAATTTCATCTCGCTAAACGTTCATTATTTACATTTATATTAGTCGTACCGGAAAGTAATCAATTCGGGAAAGTAGAATTTCTTTTTTTCAATAAAAGAATTATGACTTTGTTGGATCATCGATCAAGGATCATAGACTACGATGATTACTCTCTAATCAAATAATATTTAATATAAAACGATAAATGGTGTTTCATCAAGTATGTGGAACATAATAATTGATTACTTTCCGGTATCCCTGATACTTTTACCACACCCATATTTTCCAAGTATTTATTAACTGCAGTATTTCTATACATCGTAGTGTCTCTCAAACTGCACAGTAAATTACTACAACCGTTTTGTATCCACATTGTCATCAACTATCATCAACATCATCCAAATACAGCACTGGCCTTCCACACATGGACACACATTACCATATAAAATAAGTCCACTCGTGTCATGTAAAACGACTTTGAAAACCCTCGCCATATTAGTAACCTGCACCATTACTTTACTATTTCCGTAGATTCCAGTCACTTCTAGTATAGTCTCATAGATCTGATTTTCAAATTGGGAACGTTTCATTAACTCAAGCAGATCATATTACTTAATTACTGCATAGATTGCCAATTAGAATTATTACAAGTATGTCATTTGAATATTTGCGAATTCTTGTCATTGACAGTATCTGCGGATGAAGCAGTGATGGGTCAAGTAATTGAACTGACTTTGGAAAAAGTTTTGGAACTGATTGAGTCGGCTTATCCGAATCCGATAACTGTGGTTGACATTGCAAAGTAAGGTCTCATTTAATAACTTACGTTTTAATTAATCCTTTATATATTTCCAGTATAATTTTTAAGTACTTTATTGTTTTAGGGAACATGGCTGGGACCCTGCAGCTGTCGAAGCAAAGTTGAAAGAGTTGCAAGACAAAGGTGTCGTGAAAGCAATGGAACATGGCGCCTTTACAAGAGTTGTTCACCAAGATACTCAGATTCAGGTAATTGTTTCGTATATTCTATAACTTCGTAATTAATAACCGAATATTAATAAGCGCGATTAGCTACATGTTATGTTACCGTTGATACCAATCTGTATTTGTTTCTTATTTCTACATAAAATGTGATTACTAATTTCTGAAAATTGTATAGGTCGTGAAGCAAATGCCAACAATGGCGAGTGCGAAACAACCAACAATCGCCATCATAACGGCACAGTATTGCGAAAAGCTTGCGGTGGATGCTATGATCGAGAACAAGGAAACGTTTGTTCGTTACACAACTGTCGGTAAGATTTGTTTTTTATTAGTTAACTTATTTATTTGTTTATATTCGACACTGGGGTACAATCTCACGGCGGTATACTTTTAGGTAGTATTTCCAATTGTAGACTAACCATATCATAAATTCATATTACAGTCGCGTAGATAATTAAAAAACAGATTACAGTTTATGTTTTGAAAGCTGATTAAATGTTTGCAGAATTTTACGAATTGAAGAGTTTAATCATTTTTTAGAAAATTCAATCTTTAGGTAGAAATTGTGTTAAACCACTGTTAAACACTGTAACATATACCAAGTACATAATTCCAGAAATAGAATATGTAAATAGGTATTCCTAGATGCCGACAGTAATTCTTATATTAGAAAGACTTGTGGTTAATGCATATTAATTTAATATCAACCCCTATTAGTCGCCTTGTACGACAAGCAGGGGATACTGTGGGCCGATTCTACCCCCGAACCCACAGGGGGGTTTAACACTAGAACTAACTATTAGTTGTTAGTACTCAGTAATTATATCCCTCTTTTCCTTTCTATTGTATTTGACGGCGAAACATATTGAACTTTAATAACTGGAATCTCTACCCTTTCTGAATAGATTTAATTGCTAATAACTGGAATCTGGAAACTTTAATAACTGGAATCTGTGCCCTTTCTGAATAGATTTAATTGCTTTAACCCTTTGCAGTCCAAAACTTAAATGTTCCCCGATTCCGCCGATTCCGGTGTCACTACACGACGCTACCAGTTTGCCTCGATAGATCTATAAACTGCAGTTCTGCAGAAAACGTTAAACAATCCTTGCGAGTTGTACATTTCACATTGCATGAAACTTTAGGTACTGCAGGCTCACCAGAGACAACAGAAGGAGTTCCGCGAGTGACATGCCGTTTTGGTAAAGTAGTTTGTAACATAGTCTCCTTCTATGTTTTTTAATGTCACCTCAATGTTCACGATCATAGCTTGCCAATCGCTTGCGCCCAAGGAACGTGCCAGGGATATATTGTTTCCAAATCACATCATTCAAAACACCTTTCTTAATACAAGAATTCCCTCATTTAACACCCTCCACCAAATGTCTTTCGTTAATTGCAAAGTGTACAGTACTACTTTGTCTTTGAAATTCTCTCAATTCAATTTAACTCTTTGCAGTTTTATTAACAGGACTCGAAAAAGTCACCGTCATTTCGTATATAAATATATTGGAGTAAATATATTTACAATTGTTGGTTACAATTTAATTCCAAAATAGAAAGAAGTTAAGCGACGACAATAGTAGGGAATACAATATAAACTAATTAGAATATAATAACAGAGAGCTTTTTAACTGCAAAGGGTTAAATGATCAGCCAGTATATATATGGTACGCTTCAGTTACCATTATTATCATTTGTTTCTCATGGAGGCTTGTTTATGTTTATTTGTTGTATCATTTATGTTATATTGGTTGTTATGTTCACGTGGAGTTCGTTTACAATGTTATTTCTGTTATGTTATATACGACTGGTATTAATCCATTTATCGTTTTACGCCGAGTTATATTTATTAGTTGATTATAATTTCAAGATTTATTTAATCCTTTCCTGACCAAGTAATAATGAATACATGGTACCTTGCACTTTAGGGTGTCTTACAAGTTCGTAGATAATAATTCTTCTAATTTGCTACGAAATTAAATCACAATTAATTATTGAATTATGAAATCACATTGAAGATGTATGCAAGGGCATCTTTACTTGTTACTCATCTAGCACCATAGATTGAAACAAGATCATATATTATTATTTATCATTACGTATTCGTAGAATATAAGGAATACCTTTATCACAATTAATCAGCAGAAATCAATAAGAATCAGATGAATTAATGTAACAGTTTTAAATAGATGCTAGATGTACCAGTATCAGTATGGAATGATTCGTTTCCACAAATGACAATTCTTCACTTTTAACACAGGTTCAATACCAGTCACTTATTAATTGCACTGTGCACATGTACATACACGAGAAACAGTGTCCCACAGTTTGTACGCGTGGGAAATTATACACGAGCATTTTCTGTTATAGGAGAATCAAATGTTTACACATTGGGCAACATTGGTGCGCACAGAATTGTTTGTACCAAACTGCCAACGGTTGGTCATACAAGAGAAGCCATGACTGCAGCAGGAAATACAACTACCAGATTGTTAGGTAATTAATGAAGTTATTTCTAACTGGGGTCATAGTAACACTTGGAAAATTATTAATTGAAATCAATAGGTACATTCCAAAAAGTGGACTTCGTCTTTCTCGTCGGCGTTGGTGGAGGTGTCCCGCATTACACCGATTACAATAAACACGTAAGGCTCGGGGATGTTCTTGTATCTCACCCAACACCGTTGAACAAGAAATACATCTACGTTTACTGCGAGAGTGCGAAGTCAAACGACAACGGAAATTATCACTTCGAGACGAAAGAATACTGTCCATCGAATTTATATCTTCAAGAAATCGCGGCAAATCTTACGGAGCAGGTAATTCAATCTCGTTTCAAGTATACTATAATATTTTCGACTGATAAGTGTTAAAGACATTTTTGTATTCTTAGGTAAAATCCGAGGTGCATCCTCCATGGCAAAATTATATGAAAGAAGGCTTAGACAACTTGGGAGATCAGACTGAACATGATTTCAAAGCACCACCACCTGAATCTGATAAGCTTTACATGGCTATTGGAGAAAGAGATGTTATCGAAGTCGCTCATCCAACCGCGCCGCAAGATGCGACTAACAAAAGGTAGATCTTCAAAGATGATTATATGCGCTTTGATTTTAATTCTACAATGTGATTCTACATAGTGTTTTCTTTCCAATACAGTGGTTTAAAGTAAATGTTTTTTTTTATTGTTTTAGAACGGACGGTTGCCCTCGAGTTCACTTAGCTCCTGTGGCATCCGGCAGACAAATCGCACGTGATGATCAACTTCGGCAAAAATTCGCGGCACGTTTTGGAGCCCTAGCTTTCGACCCTGAAATGGACGCCGTGGTGGAAAGTATTTTGGGTAACTGTCGCGAAAGTTTCGCAGTGATTCGAGGTATTTCTGATTACAAAGATGGTTCTCGTATTAAAGAATGGCAAGCTTATGCCTCGCTGGCTGCAGCTAGTGTAATGAAATCCATAATCTGCGCTATGGATCCACCAACTAACGTTTAATTGAATGATCTTCTTTCAGCTTATATTTAATATTGCAAACAAACGCATAATCTAATTCCCTTGTTTAAGTATTCTCCGGGATTGCGTTATGCAAATGCATGAAACGTAACTTCGTTCATTCCTCTATTTACTTTCTGCAAATTCCATTTCAGAATGGATCCACGTAATTCGTTTCGTTTAACGAATGAATCGCACAAATTTTATAATCACGTATTAATTAGGGAACAATCGAAGTTCTTTGTTATTTCTTCTCAATCTATGATGCATTTAATAGATTATGGACCAATGATTTCCATTACAACTTGCAGGAAGTAGATTGTGATCGAAGTTAATGATTTAAATATTTTATCGGTTGAAGCCGTTTAATAAATTTAATTTCTCGGTTTATGTTTAAAGATCATACATTATCACTACTATTTATTCGATACATTATAGTATACAGCAAAACGGGAAAATATTAATATATTTCATTTTTATTAACGTATTAATGTATAGTCATTAAACATATTCCAGCAAATTAAATTCATTGGATTCAACTGAACAGTAGTCAGAAAAGATATGCACGTGGTGCACAATAAATAATGCAATCGTTGTCCAAAAAATTCCCTTAGACTTAGGGAATAAGGAAGATTCTATTGCACAAACGTCCATCGAAATATTTTACAAATTCGACTGATTGCAAGGATGCCATTTTTGACACCGTTTACTTTTTGAGACAGATTTATAACTGAGTCACAGATATTACGACTGAATACATTTTACAATTCATACATTTCTATTTGATCCCCGTAACAATAATATTATGAATGGAAATGAATTCACAAGTACCATTAGTGCAATCTTCACTTTGCACGAGGTGTCGATGTTATCAGTTCATATCATTAGAACGCAGAGAGATTTCCTAAAGCGAAATCAACAGTAATGCGTTAAAATATTCCTTAAGTATGGTGCCATTTTCAACACCACCGTTCAAACTTACCGTTTAATTTAATCGTAGGAAAAAGTGTGTATGGGGTAAAACATCATGGTTTACAAATCTTGACTAGTGATGTAGTCCTATAGTTGTACATGGTGTTGAAAGATGTTGTTACAAATATTTCAGACGTGTATTGTTCACTGAATGCAACAGAAATGTGTAAATAAACATGTTTCTGTTACATTTAATGAACATCTATGCTTCTGAATGATTTAATTGGCACTTTCAATAACATGGACATAAAACAATGAGGCTTTTCGAGGATGAAAAGCAGAATCGAGGAAATAGAGGAGAATATTAGAGCTTTAAGTGCACCAACTTCGGCAGTCGGAAAAGCAACTTTAGTTCTAGAATGTGATAGCCGGAAATCGAGGCAGAAAGTATACTTGGCAGTATATATCAAATTGGAATCAAATTATCCTTACGATTCACACGTCCTGGTGATTATTACGTGTTTCACAGAGTATATCGATGTTTCAAACAGATTCAACATTATCCATAGATGGATAAACTAGCAATATACCAGTAAATACAGAATATTCTCTATTGAATTTCAACTATTAGTGACTTTCGGGATTTATCTTAAACCCTTGAAGATCGATTTTGATCTGTAAATGGAAGAGAATCAAAACAAACTTGAAAAAGAATTTCAACAATTGAATCACGATATTAAATCGTGTCTGATTCAAAGCAATTTTAAAGGGTAGTTGCAATTCAAAGTTTAATGTAGAAATGCTAGAGAAACTGATATCATAATTTAATATCAATTTCGGAAATAGTAAGATCTTTAAATCACGATTTTCTCTCATTTATTTTTGAAATATATGTATTATTCAAAGGTTTAAGATATAATCGCAAATGCACAGTCAGATGCTGTTATTCTGGAACAAGAAAAAACTAAGACTGGTCAGAGTTTGGCTTTAAAAGGATTCTTACGTAAAAATATATGCTTTATCCAATCTGGATATACAATTTTAATTAAATTAATGTAAACAATTTTAAAGCAGAGAACCATTGAAAACTTTTGACGAACAGATTCCATGATCCCCACGCCAGTCAACGTGTTAAACTATATATCTACTTGTTATTAATTATTGTTAAAAGATATTCAACTATGCCATTTCCTGCTAGTCCAGTCTCATTTTTCTGATGCAGAATGAATCAGTCTGAATGTACAGTATTGATAAAAGGTGCCAATGTGTTCAATGTAATACTAAACTGCACTGCCCGTTCTGGAAAGCTTACAACGAGAACCCTTTTCGAAAACTTTACAGCAAGCTTCGATATTAATTCATAATTTCCACGAGTGTTTATTCGAATTTTCATATTAAAATATTCTAAAGCACAGGGTAGTATTTAAGAAGTAAGATTTCCATTAACAAATCACCTGACAAACATTATCGCTATTTATTTATGATTTCCTTTTGGAAATTATTTATTACTTTCTAGTTACTGCTTCATTCTCGTATGCTCGTGTGAGTGCATAATATTTTATGAATTATGAGATATTACGTTTGAACGACACTTGGCACATACCTGTGGTGTTTCCTTGACTATTTATTTATTTATTTATTTTGCATTTCACATGCTTCGTATTTAATTCAATCGAGACTTACATAGCGGAACAGATAAAAGGAACAGTTATAATAAGTTTCTAATTATAGGAGATCAATCTAATTGATCGAAATCACTTGTTGCGTAGGAGCACACTTTTCAAATTCTATGGAAGAATAAATTATTGTATACACAATATTACTATACGTATAGGTGAATACGTAAATAGATATATATATATATATAAATAAATATATATATACACACGAAATGATTAATATATATAATATAATATATAAATGATAGTATGAAATAATTGCAGTGGATTGGAAATAGTTTCACGTGAATTAACTACATTTTAATCTGATAATATTTCCATCTATTTTTATTAGAAATTGCCTTATATTTATATTCATTAGTAATGAAATAAAACTGATCATAATATTTAACAGCAATTTGCAATGAAGCCAAATAATATTTGTTCGTATTAACACAATTATTATATAGCTGCTGTACAAATAATTATTATTTCGTTTTTCTTGATCTATTAAGATTTTATTATTCCTTATTGTAATTTGTTCGTTTAAAGTACATATTGATTATGCAGTTCCAAGAAATGGAAAACTTTTTCGATGCACTGTATATTGTAGGATAGAATTTTCAATTCAGTATACCTGACGATAGATTCCTATTTAAGGCCTAAATATTACTTGTGTATTTAATTCTATGGAAACTTTGTTATTACATTTAATTGCGAGCTTCCGTGATGCGCATTTAATATTTGCGTTCTGCATAACGCGCTTTCAACGCTAGTCGTATTTATTGAATTCTCCGTCTATTTATATCTACGATTTAACATTAAACAATTGTACGTCCAAATCATTTGTATTATTAAGTCTGCGGCCATGTTAATTAGTCTTCCGAACACCAACGGATTCATTCTCAAAATATTCAATTAAAATTCTGATTATTGACCTCAAAATATGACGTTGGCAAGAAACTTTATCTCTTACATTTTATTACCACTGGAATATTATTATTTGAAAACTTAACGTTTTAATATGCCAGCTTCCAGTTCGAACAAATTTTCTTTATTATCAACACGTGGGAAACAAAGTTTGGAACACGAGAATAAAATCTGAGTAATATATAAATATTATTTATTCAGCCAAGAAAGTTTGATATTTAAAAATATTGACCAGTTTCTGCGAACGTCAGATTATGAAAATGTTGAAATAAATCTTTGGTATTCGAGCTTGCAATTTCTCGTTTACTTAATGCCTGTATATTTTATCAGAATCGACGTAAGATCCTGGTGCTCGAGCTTAGAAGTTGGTATTTCTGTAAATTTTATCTAACAGAAGGTTACAAGAGATATAAGAAAAGCTGTGATGTCTTTGCTGCAATTATATCTCTAATTATGAATGATTCAGAGATTATTATAGGTATTCGCTATAATATAATTGCAAATTAATATTTGCGCACGCTATATTAACATGCAGCAAGTCATCGCGATAGAAGCAAAACGAATGCAACTGGAAATTAATAATAGCTTGGAATATATTATATTTGAACGAGATATGTAAAAAAGAAGAGAATCACGAAATTAAAAATTCCTAAATGCCATTAATTTATGGTGTCACGAAGTTAACAGAATTCTGGCATGCAGACATGGCTTGTATTGTATTCTAGATAAAATATGTGCAGGGAAAAGCAGGCGTGGAACGTTGTAAATAATAGAAAATAAAGTCACAGCGTGAGCGAAGCTGTGATAATTTTTTTGGGTTCTTACGCTTGAACGAATTCACTGCCAATGAAATCAAATATTTTCAGCTGTCAGTGAATGCGTTCAGCGAAGAAATGACCAGCCATAACAGAGTTGATCGGTTGCTTAGTATTATATTTGATCGTGAAATGTAATCTCACGAGCGACTGTAAAGAAGCATAATGGCGGAAGCAAGAATATGATGTTACAATTTCAATTAACCGAAGTCTTATTCGCAAAAGTTAAACTTAAATCATTTCTAAGTAGAAATTATTCACGGCGAAATATTTTTGGGTCACCAAAGGATTTATTGTGTAACGTTGACCTTTGAAATATTTCGCGTTTCAATGCGAGTTTATATCACATTTCGTAACTTTAGAAAAGAAGTACTTTATGAACACTTAATTCACCTGATTAATCATTCCTCTGTTTTGTAGACTAAAATGTTTTCAATCAGATTTCTGTATGTACATCGTCATCAAGTATACACTGTCAATCGTTAATTCTGTTGTTAATTTATTATTCTTATTAACGATACGTGTGGATATAAAAAAAGGTCCAATAATATTCCTTCATATAACACTCTACATACAATAAACTCCCGTATAACGCGATTTAGTACAACGTGTAACACACTAACCGCGTTATACAAGAGTTTATTGTATATTCCTTCAGAATTTCCTAAGAATCGCTTATACAAAATTTCTTAATCCGGAATTCAAGCGGAAATCAATCAAGAAAAAAATCATTCCACGGCATGCCACCGTATGATTATTATATTATTAATAAAATATACTCACCCAACCAACTGGGTATCTGTAGTCGCCATGGAAAATGTTTACGTCACCGGAGCTCGATGTACACGATTTAACGATGATATCGGTGATTTTGACAAACGTAAAGTAATGAACTGCTTACTCACCAAGTAATATTAAAAATATGAATATTGAGAAGATTAATATACAAATAAAATAACACGCACCGAATAGCCGAGTAATATTCACTCGGCAAGGCCTCGTCCAACTCGGATGCCACGTGCGTTGCGATGTGATCCTGAATCTATTAATGAAAGGTAAAGAGGACAAAGGACAATGCCGCAAACAGTTTGAAGTTCATTGGTCTATTTACATTTGCCGTGCGCGAAACGTTGTTTTCCTCGAAGGCATTACTTTCAGTTGAGTGAACACGTTTGCTACCGGCGGCACGTAATCCAATAAGTTACGCTGTTATAATTACTGATATTATAAATAAATTCATTGACATTAATTCATATCGATATTACAATACATATTAAATCAATGATAACATCATTGTTACACATGCAATTTATGAAAAATAGTATACAATAGGAAACAATGGACTTTAGAAGAATTAGTGAATTAATTCGTATTCTATGCTCTGCGTAACAACTAATTTCGTAGATACATTTAAAATAATGAATGCATTAATAAATACAGTTTATAAGGTTCCATGTTTGTGTCTATTGGTTCGCGGAAACATGGAGAATTATATCTATTCGTTGATATCTCTTTGTACATTCAGGGATAACTATTAACAATGCATAAATCTATTTTGAACGATAATCGTACTATATTATTTTTAACGCAATATTTTATTTTTTACTTCGAACTGAACTGTTTTGTATTCTTTGGACCGAATGCTGGGTACTTTAAAAACTCTTATTGAACGTCTGGCAAACTTAGATATTCTTCGTAAATATATTAAAACTCAGTCTTTAATGAACTTCCTGATAACCGGAAATACTTGGACGCATTCATTTTTACTTCCTTTTAACATGCTTTTTCACGTTATCGCAGCAACAATGAATCACATCCATTTCCTCTCCCTTCAAGTATTTTCACGTTGAAAATGATCGATGTTTAATTTATATTTAATTTAATATTTAATTTAAGTTTAATCTTAAATAATTTTTGTAATCGAGTAAATCCTGAGAAGGCCCTTGGTACACTGAACTGTTAAAGGGTTCAAATGAAAATGATAATATTTGATAATTAATATTGGAAAAACAATGTTATCAACCCTCGCAAAGCTTTACTTGCAACCTTAATTTCTTTTTTCTTAGTAATAAAAATTGCTTTCATATTTTTAATGAGGAATTTAATCTTCAACCTGGAATTAATTTGTTAAGCTAATTATGTGTTCTATTAAAAATAATTAAAGCAATGTACCAAACACAGCATTTCAGTTAGTATTTTTTTAAGTGATATAAGACACTTCGATTTTGCGGAACAAGTGGAAAATGTATTTTCATTTTCATTTTCATTGCCAAAAAAATACTTACAATTTTCGATGGTCAACCATTAACCCTCTTAGGACTTAACCACAGAATTATTCGTATTATTATTCCGATATTGAAATCTTTGGCTTATCATACCGCTTATCTCTTTTCTTGGATAATTGCTTCTTTCTCGGCTATTTCTTTTTTCTCCGTTCCTTCCTCGCATCTTATTATTTGTGGAATTGTTAGTTTCTGCAATTCCTGTTCTTTTTCGTCCTGCGGCTTTTCGTAACTGTTCCATGGTTGTTCATCCGAAGTTCCCAAGAATAAATAAATAATCATGCCAGCAAACGAATTCGCGGCGGCAATAAGGAAGACCAGTCGCCATTGGTCCACCGTTTGCTGGAATCAAGAATCTTATCGTTAACATATGTGATTATGGAACAAGAAAAATAAAGGATATAAATATATACAAAATTCCACCGAGTAATTTCGCAATATAATTCGAGACAGGACTCACATTATTGTTTGTTAAAATGCCGACCACCGCGGGTGAAATAAAACCACAACAAATAACGACCAGACCACAGAAGCCGAGGAGAATGCTGGCATAATTTGGACTTAGATCCACGAAGTTCGCTAATGTCGACGCGGAAACGGCACCGTTTGAAGCTGTTCCGGCCATCATAAATATTACTGCCAGTGTCGGGTGACATCCGCTGTATCCCAAAATCAGGATCAGGATACCCTGGATCCCAGTGCAAACGAATGTCGCGAGTTTCCGGACGTTTGTTAGGCTCATCCTGTTTGTCCTTAGAAGCCAGTCACTCCACACGGAGAAGAAATACGAGAAGATCATTCTCAGTAGATGTGGTGCGCCAGACAAGAGACCAGTCTGGAAATTAGTTTATATGCAAAGCTGTGGTGCAAAATATAAGAAATAAGAAGTGATATTTTACCGCATTAATATTCCATCCATGAATGAAATTAAAGTAACTCGGTGCTTGAGTCATCAGAGTAAGGAAACCCCAAGCACTGCCCCAATGGGCCGCAATCGTGATCCAAAGTGGGCCCGACAACATTATGCTCTTCCAAGGTATCTTTGATTCTTCATCTTGAACTGATCCTGCGAGATTTTCCAGGATATACTTCTTTTCTTCATCTGATATTCGAGGATGCTGCTGCGGCGAGTCGTGAACAAGGAACAGCCAGAAACAATACCTTCAATGTAGAAGAATATAATATTGAATACATTATATCAAGCTCCGTATAATGCAATATTTATATGGTTAGCACATTAATGATAAAAAATGACATACCAAATAACACCAAGGAATGAAGTCACGTGGAAAGCAGCACCCCATCCAAAGGAACTACTCACTGCTGCACAAAGTGGATAGGTGATGGCTGCACCGACGGAGCTTCCTGGAAAATTAATGAAGATCCCCAAGTTAATTAATAGAATTAATTTCAGAAAGCTGAAGTAGATTAATAAATAAATTTCATAATATATTATATTACACTTCGGTGCCATTACAGTTGAACTTACCCAGGTAAGCACTGACAAATCTACTTCTTTCGTTCGGTGGGATCCATTTTGCAGTCATGTCGTGCATGGATGGCCAAACGACACCCTGCGCATGAAACAGTTATATGTTACTTAATTATCATTATGTTAACTGGAAAATTATCTGCGGTATGTCATTGGACTCTTTTCTAGTAATATACTGTTTTTTACCAACTTACCGCAACTAAACCCTGAAGAACTCGAATGGCAATTAGAGCATTCAAGTGAAACTGCGTGGCGAAAGGAATTAAGAAGCCCAGAATAGCGGTTAAGAAGTTTCCCCATCCGTAAACTAGTTTGGTTCCATATCTTCTTGCCAAAAGTCCTCCAGGAAGTTGAGATAACCAATGTAACCAATAATAAGCGCCTAGAGCAAGGCCTTGTTGATATTCGGACCAAGCAAATCTATCATCGTACTGAAAACCAGATAAAAGGATGACGTTCTATTTCAGGAAGGAAGACGATCAATCAGACGTATCATTCAGAGAAAATTGCGACACTGATATGTCAGTTGAAAACAAGATGAATATCTTGCGTGCAAACTTTGTATGCAAATTTATGGCACACCGAAGGCGCTGCGAAACAAGATCAAAGACACGGAAACGTTTTTTCGACGAAAGCAGTTAGCTTTTCTCAAAATGATCTGATACAATCATCGTGAATTATATATAAATGAATTATCAAAGTAGAAATACATTTATTCTGTTTGTATATATTTTTTTAAGGCCGTACAAATAATTACCGATATATCTTCCGAAATTGGTGTCGAAGAGCCAAAAAGGGCGGTTTCGTTTCCTAATGTTGCATTTGATAAAAGTAATTGTGAATGTTGGTCCCCGCATTGCACGGTGGCCGCAGCTTTTGGACGAGGGATTATCATTGCCACGATAGTCAAATTCAAATTGATCCTCAGCATGTAATTAATTGCGAAGCCACAAAAAACGAGGTACCAGAGGACATCTCGGCAGGTCATAAACTCCTTTCCTTTAATGGGGATTCAAAGAAATGTAGTCTTTCCAGAAAGGAGATAAAATTTGTTTGTAAATCACAGAAATCAACATTAAGGCGTGCACTACAACAGTAATTACATTTGCAATAATATCTTGCACCAATATTGGCTCCCTTAGAATAACACAATAGAAATATACTTGACACTATTGAATAGTTGTTTTATTTCGTCATATTAGAGTAATATTTATGTTTTCTTTTTCTGTTCAAATAAAATATTACCAAACAATGTCTCGTTTCGTAAATCGTTTCGTACGTCAATGTCGCGTATGATTTTAGGACTCGGAAATGTTTAAACAAATTCGCGTGATCATCGAGTGAAGTGTGTTCTCTGTGAGTCTCTTATTTACACACAAAAATATAACGCATGAAAATTACAAATACAGCCATATTGAAAATATTGTTCGTTCTTAGTTTTGTTTCGTTGCAATATCATTTTACTGCAATAATACTCGAAGAAAACTGGCGAAGAAAATTTTCATGAAGTTTGCTTTCATTCGCAAAATAAGAGCACAAATAATAAAGGTATTAGAAATGTTTGAAAAAATATTTTTACAAAATGTTAAGAAGAAGTTTATTGAAGAAGAAGTTTGATGGATGTTCATATAGTTTTATTTCAAGGTGAAAGATATGCAATCGACCTAAGTCAATGATTCCATTGAGTAAGTTAAACTAAAGTCTTCATACGCCCCGAGTGTGTGTGTGTGTATGTACACTACCGCTCATAAGTATTCGAACGCCGTGGCTTTTGACCATTCCTTCTAAATTGTTGATGTCTTAATTACCAGGGACACGTTCCACAAACCGTACCTGATCAGGTACTTCAATTGAAGAAGAATGAGGGCAATTTCCATTAATTGCCCATTGTAAATGTGTAATAAAACACGTGTTTTAAATTACGGGTGGTGGTACGGCCCGTGATTGCCCTTACGGTGTTGGGTATTTCCCTCTGTTTTGTGTTCAGTAAAGGTGGCAAGCGACAATAATGTTTTGTGTTTGTAGTTTCATAAGGATTCTGTATTTAAATATTTTAGTTTTACGTGCTTCCGATTGCCCTTATAACCCTTGTATGTCAGGAAGAACACTATCAGTCAAGATACGCCAATTCTTCATATATGCAGCCAAAACTGTACGGTTTGATTGTTTGATTGTAATACAAGTTTGCAATTGAATGATTTTCAAAAAGATACTAAACTTCGTCGAATACAAAATATTATGCAGACTTAAAAATTTATAGAAAACACTTTATACACGTTAAAAATGTCTACTTACTGTTGCTCATTTTCACGATCTGTTTCTTTCTTCCTTTCCAAGTAGAACCAGTTTTCTTCAAAGGAACCACTCAGGACTCATTAATAGCACAAAGTAGGCAGTCTTCTCTCAGGAATTTCTCTTCTTTCAAATAAAATAACTAATTCGGTAGCACACAACTATCCAAGTCAAAATGACTATCAAAGAAACCAGGCAAACTCGAACTGCTTTAATTCAATCTCATCCGGAAATCTTGATATTGCTATTTAAATCCTGTTCACCACTGATCGATATAATACATGTGGCTTTTAAATTCAGAATCGAATTGCATCGATTTTAATTGCAGTATATTTCTCTCATCTCTTCATCTGCCGATGAATAATCGTGTGTATGTGTGTCAGGAAAAACACTATCAGTCAAGATATGCGATTTGTTCGTGTATGTAGTTAAAATTTCACGACTCGATTGCAAATTGGTTTTGCAATTTAATGGCGTTTCAAAGAAAACTTGGAAACAGATGTTCTTCCCGGGTTCTGTTGGATGTGCAGTCTGTTCGTTGGCATCAATCAGTATGTGTTAAACAGTTAGTGTCCCGCAGAATACTGGCTGGTTGTTCTTGAATTACAATCATGTGGACCCTGGAGAATCTTACGGAGATCCTCCACCCGCGCAGGAATCGGAATGATAACGGCGATTAGACGTCACGCACGTGTATCGGGAACAATAAATTTTCCCTCCCCCAACTTGGTGCCACGAAAGGAATCTTCAATCTGTTCAGTGACCTGCAATTACAATGATTCTCTTGTCATTCGAGTCGTTATCATTAATGAACTTTCAATTATATCGCCATCAGTTATACTTCGTATTTATAAGCAGCCTGGCAATTATTCAATTGTACCGCAAAGCTTTCTCAATTATGATTGTACTGTCATCCGTTGTATTTAACTCTTGTGAATTGTGGGACAATTATGCAATTGCGTTTTCGAGAGTGACTCGCTTTAGATTTCTGTTTGAGAAATTTTCGGAAAGTTTTGGTTCGGTCAGATAAGAGTTAAAATAAGAGTTTTGTTGTCGAGTAATAAATATATATTCTGTTCAATTTAGAAGTTTTTCGTCATTTAATATAGCCAAGTATTTAGTTGCAATTAAATATTTAGAAGGTATACGATAAAGCCAGTAGAATTATTGTCAACGAGGACGTGATTTCAGTAGTATTCGAATTTTGTGTCAGACCTAGCGCCATAAATTTAGTGGTATTAGAAATTCCTGTCAGACCTAACGTCAGAAACTTAGTAGTATTAGACTTTTCTGGCAGACCTGACGCCAGGAACTTACCGATTATTCTCTAGCTGCAAATCTCCAACAATCTTGATTCCATTTTACTCGCCTTCTTCTAAACACATATACTTGTAGGTTTGCACAAATTATCTAAATATCAGATTATGGATAATTAGCCGAAATGATCACTTTGGAAATTGTATCGAACTCTTAGTTACAATGTTATTCAAACCGCTTCACGTGAAATTTATACACGTTCCGACAACAAAAGTACAAACACCACTCTTTCTCTTGCATCCATTCATCCTCGTTCTTCGATGACTCGTTTCTCTATCTGGATCTACGAATAACAGAAGAATATTATAAAAAATATTAGTAAAAACCAGTCTGACCAAAGCGTCCAGTAGCTGACAACAATCCATGCTAATCTCAAATAAAAAACTGTTTCCTTCAAATTACAATATTTCCACCGTAAAAGTCACAAGTAAATAAATGTCAAACTAAAATATTCATTACTTCAAGGTCCCCGTTAATTCAATATGCATAAACCAATATCTTTTTATAAATTAATTTTGTAACAAACGTAAACTCACTAATTGGTAATGACAAATAAATATCAAGTTGTAAGAATCTATATTTGAGGAATTATTATTTAAATGTTACATGTAACACTTGTAGATGCACGTCGATATAAACACGTATAAAATTATTCCATATATTATTTCCATATTAACAACTATAAAATATCATCGATAAATCAAAGTGTAAAAAATATTTGAAATCCACTGAAATTAATCAGATGAATTTGAAATAATCAAAGTAGAACTCACGAGTAAGAAAACGCAGGATCATGGTATTTAAGACTCGCGAACTGAGTAGCGCACCACCATCTTCTGCGGCCCGATTTCGACAGTTTCCGGTAGTCAGTCTTCAGTTTAGGAAGCGTCTCATTGACAAAATAAGATCTCGTTATACGTTGATTTAACGGATTATCCACAGGCCACGGATTCAGTATTTTTAGTCATCTTACTTCTTTAAAATTGTTCCTCGCCAGTACAAAGACACATAAACTACTTCTGTATCCATATACCAATAAACGCGCACTGCAAGCAATATTATTTAAGATATAAAATATTCAATGAAAATTTCCATAATTTATAGACGTATTAAAATCAAAACTACCAAAGCAGTCCAAATTATCCGTCCCGAATTTTTCATAAAATTTTACATACCTTCATTTTATCTACGTAACGCGAACAATTAAATCCGGTAATTAATGACAACCTCCAGTAATAATTTATATATAAATTAATATATAAGTATAACCGTGTGTACCTTCGGTAGTTCCAGTGTTAATTAGCAGGACTCATCGACACTTAATGAAGTACTCACTGGATCCATTAGTGGGGACTTCCGTGACACCCAGACACCGGGGGGGATGATGCCCAGTCGATTGGATAATCAGTAGAAAAGTTGCATTCACAGCGGGGCTAACATTTGTCTCAATATTATTGCATCAACGAGAAAGGAAACATGTTTCGATTTAACACGTTACCGGCGGGCCATGGATTATTCCGTGTTTTTTTGTCACCGATACAAACGAAGATATTGAATAAATTCTTGTGAACCGCGAGTAGGAGTATTGTATGTTCTAACAATATATAATAATGTTGGATGCAAGTACAAAACATTCTTCGAGTGCTGAATGTAATACCATATCGAGTGCAATAGATGTATTAGTTTCAGTGTCCATCTTCATCTGAATTTTTAGTAAAAATTGTCTGTGGATAAGGTATGGAAAAAAATCGGTGGAGGTATAAAAAACAACGACCTTGGAAATTTACGAGCGTAATGATTTCATGTAAAATGATCCCTTTCTCTCCGCGATGTTTGTCGACCCGATAGGAACAATTTCAACGGGCTTTTTCCATCATCTACTACGTTTAGGTTTATCTCGCAGACTTTTATGCATGCTTTCGTATTATCGCAAACTTTCCTGACGTAGGAGACTCGGTTGACGATGACGCGTGAAACAATGTATGGTTCAGAAATCGCAAAACGTCGTCAGAGTTGAGTTCGTTACGGTTGTTTGTCGAAAGCTGTTGTAAAAAGATGGTGATTTGCCCTCCATGTCGTATGTTGCATCAAGGATTTCACAGGCATTATAAATAACGCGAGGATTTATAGCCTGGCATTGTTTGTAGGTGACTTTCGCCGGAATATAAATTATTCTCATTGTCTTAGCACGAGATAATTTCTGGTTCAGTCTTGCTTCGTGAAGTGCACTGGGCCACCAATGTGGTCGCCATTTGTAAAAAGAAACTGCATACTTCTTTACGGTTTTACAACTTAAACAAATAGATTCTATAATCAGAATTATTGAAAAAAGTACTCACGTAACTGACAGTCTCATTCACTAATAAACTAAGCACCCTAAAACAAAACATGATCAAGGAATGCATTAAACATGCATGAAATAACAGTAACAACAAAATAGCGCAACAAATTGCAAGTTAAAATACCAACGATTTGTGCAACAATTTATTGGGTCGAGTAAATTTGGAGTAAAGGGAAGTAGAAAGTTGTTAGACAGGTTCGATTAGTCTGGTTTAGGAATCGCATAATCGTAGCACGAAACTGGATTTCGCGAGACACGCGAAAAAATGATTGCTTTAATCACAGCCAGCGTTGCACATTAATACAAACATTTTCCAATAAACATATCCAATAAACCGAGCTTCTTTTGTATATCGCGAATTATCTTCTCGTTTCGCGGTGATAAGACTCGCGTGCACCTCGTCTCCACAAATATCATTGCCAGATAATATGCTAATGTCGAACTGTCCATTGATAATCCGACGACAGATTTGAGGAAGTGCAGTATCAATGACAGTCAAAACAAACCGTTGATAGTGGAATATATTTCCGGGCACGGAAGTAACAGTATTGTATTCGCGTTATACATTTTTATTCGAATTAATATGTTTGTGCTAAACCTGGCCGACCACAAAGGACTCATACTACTTTGCGACAACTTGTAGCCACACATTTCGCTGGCTGCAAGTTGGAAAGATACAATTAAAGCAAATGTGGTGTATTTTGATTAAATAAATATTGTATTGTAGAAAGTACAGCGCTTTAACTTTCACCCTTAAAACGCATCGTTTCGTGTAAATCGAGCTAACAGTAACACAAAGTAGAAATAACTATTATTAATTTCGTATGATAAAGAAGTCTGTGATAAAAATATTAATGGCTTATATATAATGTAATGCCTTTATCTTTCACGTATTTATAAAAATTATATACTAATTTTAGCAATTAAAAATATAACAAATTGAGAATTTTATCATGCAATTCTATGATTAAAACTATGTTTAAGATTTAATCTGAAATATTTATAGATTAACCAGAAAGTTGTTCGCCCTCGTGAGATTACTCCTGTTAGCAAAGAGTAATCTGTTATCTCTCACAGTAGGCAAGAAACTTGTGATAAGAAATAATATATATATATATATATATATATATATATATGTATTATGTATGCTAGAATGCATAAGCTATGTCGTAACCGTTTGTCGTGTCAGAATGGTCGTTCTTTATCTTGCTTTCCATAAGAATAGGTATTTATTTATACGTCATTTGTTTCTACATTTTTTATCCGCCACTTTGTCATCTTCCTAGTTCTGATTAATGAAGATGATATGGTCAAGAAATTTCTAGGTCTCGCCTTATCTTTGTTCCTGATTCAATTCAAATTTCATAAGGATTTTCCGAGATTATGGTAATCGGATTACGAAATTATCGTTTAAAAAATTTTATCTGTTCAATAATTTTGCGTAAGATATATTTCTTCCCATCCGCTTGTCGTGGTGTCTTTTTTTGGGCTCGATTTTTTATTTATTATTTTCGCGAGACTTCTTTTTTATATTGATACCACAAGTCTACCTGAGACTACATTAATTAAAACCTATTCGAAATCTTCGAACTCTGTAACTTCATTGTAAAATATTTTAAAATAAATTTAATAAATCTTCTTCCGAAATCAAGGTAGCCCATCTTCCATAAATGGATAAAACATTTCAGATATTAAAGTTCGAAAAACTAACATTGTCATTGACGTAGCTCGACACTATCGCATTTATTGTGTCGACCAGATTTTATTACAACTGATGTACTTGTTGCGAATCATACAAAAACAGATAACAACGAACGAAGGTTAGCATTCGTTTGTACAAGATTAACATTGATCGAATTAAAATTGATTTTTACCATTACTAACATTTGATATCAAATTATTGATTGCATGTCTTGCATGAATTATTACTGTATTATATTACCTTATATGTAATATTATATTATAGCGTATTAATATATAGTAGTTATTTTTTAATTAATTAATAGCCGCAAAAAGAAATAACTACTATATATTAATGATACTTAGACCAACTACATCACTCAAGAAATTATACCGTATTGTATTATATTCTTTATAATGCGTTGTATTATATCGTATTATAATTATATTAAGTTAGAAAATAAGTTAGGCTAGATATCGAAATTGTTATAGTATATTGTTTACTGTATGGTGCAAAATTATGATTTAAATAAATTATTTATATGCAAAATTAAGTTGTATTTATTTAATGCACCTTTTTGCCACCCAATCTCGGCGTGTTCGGGCCAAATCTTGAGTTCCAGGCAATTGTCGTTATTCAGTTTTCATTTAAATGGCGACCGAGAGTCGCCAGTCCGTTAAAAAGCAAAAATCCGTTGGCGACCGAGAACCGTTACGAATAACGTTCGTGGCGACTGGCCGGCGCCATTCAAAAGAAAAGTGAAATCCACATATTTTTGGGCGTTTTCGGGTCAAATTTTGAGTTCTAAGCAATACCCGTTATTCACTTTTCGTTTAAATGGCGACCGAGAGTCGCCAGTCCGTTAAAATGCAAAAATCCGTTGGCGACCGAGAACCGTTACGAATAACGTTCGTGGCGACTGGCCGGCGCCATTCAAAAGAAAAGTGAAATCCACATATTTTTGGGCGTTTTCGGGCCAAATTTTGAGTTCTAAGCAATACCCGTTATTCACTTTTCATTTAAATGGCGACCGAGAGTCCCCAGTCCGTTAAAATGCAAAAATCCGTTGGCGACCGAGAACCGTTACGAATAACGTTCGTGGCGACTGGCCGGCGCCATTCAAAAGAAAAGTGAAATCCTCATAATTTTGGGTGTGCAATTTCTGAAATTTTGCCGAAAAATCGAGGAAATGTATCAGGAGAACATGATGTGCGAGGAGGTATTCGATTCGCACAATTCCTGGAATTTGACGTCATTTCTTGGAACCCGCTAAATTCTCGAGAATTCTGAAATTTTGCCGAAAAATCGAGGAAATGTATCAGGAGTACATGATGTGCGAGGAGGTATTCGATTCGCACAATTCCTGGAATTTGACGTCATTTCTTGGAATCCACGAAATTCTCGGAATTTGACGTCATTTCTGGGAATTTACGAAATTCTTGGAATCTAACGTCATTTCTTGGAATTTACGAAATTCTCGGAATTTGACGTCATTTCTTGGAATCGGAAAGTTTTCAGAAATTCTGAAATTTTGCCGTAAAATCGAGGGAATGTATCAGGAGAACATGATGTGCGAGGAGGTATTCGATTCGCACAATTCCTGGAATTTGACGTCATTTCTTGGAATCCACGAAATTCTCGGAATTTGACGTCATTTCTGGGAATTTACGAAATTCTCGGAATTTGACGTCATTTCTGGGAATTTACGAAATTCTCGGAATCTGACGTCATTTCTTGGAATTTACGAAATTCTCGGAATTTGACGTCATTTCTTGGAATCGGAAAGTTTTAAGAAATTCTGCCGTAAAATCGAGGGAATGTATCAGGAGAACATGATATGCGAGGAGGTATTCGATTCGCACAATTCCTGGAATTTGACGTCATTTCTGGGAATCCGCGAAATTCTTAGAATTTGACGTCATTTCTTGGAATTTGGGAAATTCTCGGAATTTGACGTCATTTCTTGAAATCCGCGAAATTCTTAGAATTTCTCGGCTGGATTCTGAAATTTTGCTGTAAAATCGAGGAAATGTATCAGGAGAACATGATATGCGAGGAGGTATTCGATTCGCACAATTCCTGGAATTTGACGTCATTTCTTGGAATCCACGAAATTCTCGGAATTTGACGTCATTTCTGGGAATTTACGAAATTCTCGGAATCTGACGTCATTTCTTGGAATTTACGAAATTCTCGGAATTTGACGTCATTTCTTGGAATCGGAAAGTTTTAAGAAATTCTGAAATTCTGCCGTAAAATCGAGGGAATGTATCAGGAGTACATGATGTGCGAGGAGGTATTCGATTCGCACAATTCCTGGAATTTGACGTCATTTCTTGGAATTCCACGCCTTTTTCCCACCCATATACCGCCTTTTTCCCACCTTTTTCCCCACCCATTCTCGGAACTTCCTTGCCTAAAATCGGGAAAATTTATAGGGAGAACTTAAGGTATATATGATATGGGAATATAAAGTATAACACAATATGTTCATAACCAAATTGTTTATTAAAATTGTAAATTTCATATTGTACAACAATTCTTATACAATACTATACACTTATAAATATAATAATATAATAAATATAAATATATACAATAAATATACACTTATAAATAATATATTTCGACGATGGACCTTCGTTCTTTCATCTTCTTCGACGGTAGAAGTTCCGGCGAAACAAGTAATAGCTACCCTGTAAAAATTAATAAACAAAGCTCATCAGTTTTGTCCGAGCTTAAAATATTATTCCATTGTTAATTTGTTTAGTTACGTCGTTTTCAATTCCATATTTTTCGGACCAAAAAATATGAACACTTTTCGATATCCACAGCGTAAGGTCATTCTTCTATTTTTATCTCTCATACTGCTAACTTCATTATCTTCATTAATGAAACAGATAATATCAGCCCTGTAATATATAATATATAATAATTAATCGGATATATATTTAGCAAAATATATTTCTTACAATGAAAACGAAGATCCATTCTCCAAATATAGTCATCCATGGAGCAGGAAGTCTTCGGTGCAGAATTATACCGAATAATAATTTATGGAGAGCAAGAGAAAATATTATATCCGCATATACGTGTTATATTAATTTTATCTTTTGCTGCGAGAATATTGTAAAAATAAAGAAGTGGATTCTGATGCTGATTATAGTTGAATGGTATGAAATATTATTATAATATTCTTCCCCTTTCAATTTTATTGCTTGATAATGTTATCTATAAGCATATTATGTAGATGTATTAATTAAAAGAATGATAATGTTTTATGTTAATTAATGGATCCCATTGAAAGTTCTTTCAATACATTAAGCACGTCATGGGACATTTCGATATCCTTTTTAGTTGGCAATTTTTATCGGAATTTTATACGATCTCTATAATATAATATAATATACGTAACACATCGTGGACCAGATATTTTAATACTATATTCTTAAGCGATAAATATTTTTAAGCTGCTTACAGTAAAGAAAATAATTGTCGATGCTTTTAGTATCACGAATTATTATTTACAATACTTAATGATTTCTATTGGCAGTAGTAATGACTTTTAATTAGCAAATAGAAAATATTGTTTAATTTAAAGTATTTCTCGGTTCTTACAATACTAAAAATTATTATTTATGATACTCCTGATATTCCAACATGTATTTAATGTGAATAGTATTGGAGGTAATAATTCTGATTGACAAATAGAAAATGCGAGATATCTCATCATTAGTAATGTGTGAAGAATTTATTAATGACACCATTTAAATGCCGTATTCTTATTCGAAGAAGTCCACGTGTATCGATATATCGGTTGTTATATCTTCAGTGGACGCTGGTCAAAGCACAACATATTTACACGAACTGATAATATTTGATTTGCCATCACGTTTGTAAAATATGTTTTCGACTATGAGGTTATTCCCACGTAAAAGCGATAATCGTACGTAAATAATTATGGCCGAAAGCGTCAGATATTACACAACTTATTTTTGTCTAAGACATCATATTCGACGTTCTTTTCTTACGATAGATGCGTCAGTTTTTTTCCTACGGCATCCTTCGCTTTCGATTTCTTAAACCATTCTTTCAATAATGGATTATTAATGAAGGCCTTCCTCCGAAAGTAGTATAAAACTCATTTATGGATATCCATAAATGTATGTAATTGGAACGATGAATATCGTCGCTATGATGTTTAATGACTTTATAGGAACTATTATAAAATAGAAAATATATTTTTCAAGTTTTACTAATATGATTTATATATGTAATACACTGATTATGTCCTCATTTATTCATTTTCTTATTATTATTGATACAATTCATATGTCTTATACCCTTCTGTTACATCTTTTTAGGCGAACAATCTTTATTCCAAAAGAATTCCAATTTTTTGGCTGAAGTTAACATTCTCTTCCGGTTCCACGTAAAAAAGCTTACATTTCAAAGCACGTTGTTGGAATTCGCATTGTAAGAACTCGCGTTATACGGGAGTTTGCTGTAACTGTGTCACAGAAGATTCTGTTACCCAGCCTCCGTACTTTATACCGGTTCACGGAAGTTCATCATGGACTAAGCTGTCTCTTCCTTAATTATCGTTCTAAGAATATTGAAATATCAATAGCAAGATAGAAGAGTAACAATATATCGTTTGCCGCCAATCATGGATAGAAATGCAGTTTCCAATGAAGTGATTTAATCGAGCGAGATGCAACAACAAGAACAATGAAGAGATGCACGTTCTATTTACAAACGCGCGAGCACGCGGACCGCGAATACATGACGGGGGCGCGTTTGCCGAGTTATCACCCCGACACTGACTTTACGTTCTACGGCGATTTCATCAGAAGCAGTCCGTTGCAGGCCTGTTTTCTAGAAGGAAACATTTCCCACGTTTACGTAAGCCAGCCGATCTTCGGAGGGGAAATTGGCCACTGGTTTCTTTACAGTACGCGTCGCGACTACGCTTTCCGGTGGTCAGTCTACATTCAGTCTCTGAATCAATCGCTTCGGAATTCATTCATTCCCATCGCGCATTTCATTAAAACTGAGTGAGATTTTCGCACAGAATTATTCCTAGTTAATAATTCGATACATACGCTATCAGAGATTTCCACAAAGTAATCATTAGTTTAATTTATTGTCAAAATTCTTTACGCGCGGAGCTTGCCTGTGATTCAGTAAAAGAAAAGTATTACGTGATCGTACTTAATTAGATATTACTTTGGATCGTTTCTGTTGGTCCACTTGTTGTACTTTGGAGAACGGTGTTCTAGAAGCACTTCCGGAAGTCGAAGAAGATACTACGATAAGTACGCATGGAACTTAAAATAGCTTGCAGTTGTCTGTCATTTTTATTATTTATGAATGCAATGTTATTTGATGTATTTAATTTTTGTCTTGATACACTTCATCCATCTTCTATCTTTGTTGGGTTGATATTTTTATTATTCTATTTCAAACCTCTTCTCTTCCCTCTTATTTATGAAGAAATTAATGTTAATCATTTATCTGTTTCATATTAAATTGTCAATTAAAAATTCGAGTTACTTTAAATATGAACGAAATATTCTAGTTATTCAAAGCACTTTATACTTCACACGCGATATTATTAATTTAATATTATATTCTTAATATGAAATAAATTCGTGGCAAATGTTACTGGCGACAAGATGCACATTAAAATGGGAAGCCTTCCAACATATATTTAATTCGTTTATCGCGTGATTAGAAACAAGGTCTGAGATAAAGTTTCAGGATGCAGCACGATTTCGTAATCTGGTGCATCACATGACAACAAAATACTCGCACTGATTGTATTAGATGATTATCGAAAGAATTTCATTTCCCACCAAACACTAAAAGCAACAGTTCAAAAAAGTAATCGTGATCTACTATCGATTACGAAGAAAACAATGTTTCTATTGTTATGAAAACGTGATTACTGGAATATGAAGTGCACGTGCTTATGTATAGTCAAATGAAATCACTGTTTATTAAAATATTACTTGCATTATTTAAATATGTTATATTAAATTGACCGAAGATTTCAACGCGTGGTTGGAACGTATTATGTTAATATTATAATCATTTTCCATCCAATTATAATTATTCCTTTATACAGTATATTCTGTGTAACATATTTTTATTAACATATCATTAGCAGATGGCGTATAAAATATATACATATTTTATTTATCCATTTGATAAACATATGCGTATAAATTCATGTAATAATTCTATTCTATAAAAGCTTCGATGAGCTCTTGTTTAAGAAAACCAACGGAGTGTGCTTTCGACGTTAAAAAGTTACGCTATTTTAATCGCGGAATGGGGAAATAAGTTTATGGCATAAAAGGACATTGATTCAAACAGATTCGAAGGATTTCCCTGAAGAATAAAAATGCCAAGCAGTAAAACCAGGGTTGCCATAATCGGTGGAGGAGTTGCTGGTTTGATCGTCGCCCGGCACACGGCCGCCAGGTTGGACACTTATAGTCTCACCTTGTTCGAGCAAACCAATCAAGTTGGTGGAACTTGGGTTTACACGGACGAAACTGAGGTCGACAAGCATGGATTGCCGATTCATAGCAGCATGTATAAGAATCTCAGGTCGGTTTTCGATGTGCATTAATCTGTATTAATTCATATTTATACAGAAATATCACGGGTTAGTGAATGCACGAAGTCCTACAACTGATATGATAAGAAAAACATATCAATGATGTTCTAAAACGTGAAAGATTCTTAATCATCTCTCGTTATTCTTCTTTTAAAATGTATCCTAAGTGAGTGAAATATTATAATTGAAATAATATTTGATAATCATAATTCGGCGGAAATGAAATTGAAAATGTTTAACTACAAGCTAAGTACGAGTTTTAATAAATTCTTGAATGACAAGATTATGAAAAATTTAATGTAAAAATATTTCAAAGTCGATGGAATTACTTTCAAAGTCCAAGTGAGATTTTCATGTTATTATTAATATTGTGGCAGGAGTGGGAATGACCAGGTGGGTCCGCGAGTGGAGTTTAATTATTGATATGCATCACTGCCATAAGTAGGGACTTCGGTCATTCTCTACTTTCTCTTTCATTTTTATCCACGTCTGATTGATAGTTTTCCCTCGGGTGCATAATTCATTCTATTTTTCTGACTTTCGTACTGTGATTATCCTATCTCTGACGAGCAATTATTTTCTCTGAAATCAATGTGTATTCCATTCATTGGTTTTACGCGTTCAGGGCCATATACTTTTTATTGTTTATTGTTTATCATTCTTATTTTCATGGGATTCTTGTTGCCTCTAGACTAAAATTATGTGCCGAAAATAGTGGAATTTATTCAGTATTTTTAATAAAAATATTGTGGAAAATATTGATTCAAATTACATTTAATATTAAGAAGAATTAAATATTCCTTTACTTATTCAAATTGACACAAATAGAAGAATATTTTTCTGAAACGATTTTCATTAATTAAAATTAAATTAAATAATATTTGATGAAGGTGCATCATGCAAAGACTTATTAAAAATATTTCAATTTCACGTGTCCAATGTATGGACAGTAAAATATGTGTTAGAAATATAGTTTATCGCCGTACTTTCCCCAAATTGAACGATGAATTACGTAATTTCATTCGACATTTGAGTCGATCCAGGCACGAATTTTCCTAATATTTCAAATAACCACATAATCATATAATTCGTATGACACCCACACTTCATGGTGACTGTATTTTGTATTCTAACCGGTTTACATTTCAGCGATAAACTCTCCTGACACGCGATACACTTTTTGACATATTAACGAGATGATCGTTTCAGTAAGCGGTTCCGGAAAATAAAGGAATTCGTTGGTCGTAACTGGTACGATAAATGATAGATTATGGTGACAAATCACGAAAGATTATGAAGTATTCACAGATTTCATGAAGTTCTTCTCCATCAGACTTCGAATGAACTTTATGAAATAGATTATGGCAAGGTTGATTTATCGCACGGAATATTTTGTAAACTATCCAATTCAAGATTTAAGCAATCTCTAATCACTATTCAAATTACTTATTGCGCCGCAAAACTACAGATATATTTATGTTAGGAGAGTCTGATTATGCTTATGCTTAATATTTTATGAGTAACATTGAATCGAGTAGAAATTTACTTAACAAGATGTCAATCATAATTAATATTGTATTTCATAATTAAAGAATAAAGCCGTTCTCAGTAATAAAATCATTTTTCAATAATAAAATCAGAATTTAAATATATTCAGCGTTATTTGAATTATGGTTACCCATCTACAATACTTTCAATATAATAATTTTGAATATAATATTGCAATTTTTGCAGAACGAATATCCCGAAGGAAGTTATGCAAATACCTGATTTCCCATTCGCCGATCAAGGTGGCCCATCATTTATACATCACAGTTTAATTAGGGAATATCTTTTGGATTACGCGAAACACTTCAATCTGTATCCCCACATAAAGGTAAATATTAATTCAGAATATTTATAAATATTAATAAAATTCCACAAGCACGGGGATTGATTATTCTTGCGATGTTAACAAAATCACGTTTGATCGTACTCATTTATGGAAGAGCATCATTTGTAACAATATTGCTGTTTCATATTCGTGTTTACACTGCGCTTGTAATATTCATAATTCTCGATTACACATATGGCTAATGACATCTGGAATGATGTAAATCATTTTCATAATAATAAAGTTATTATCATAATTCTGGGCGTACGACGCCTTCCTTAATAGAGTTTTACTTGGTATTATTTAATATGAAAGACGTCATGTTCAATATTAAACAATCGGATTTCTTTAAGCGGAAGTAAATTGATTTCCGAAGCAGCGAAAGAAATTTGATAACCGACTTATTATTTGTGGCAAAAAATGACAAAACATTATTTTTTGAACCTGAAAGCTTCTTTAAAATAAATTTCAAAATGTATCTGCTTGAAATGATAAAACTCTGACCTTTCGTAAAAATCAACATGCAGCATTTCTGTCAGATATATTTAGTTCTTATTTCCTTATGTTATCCCCGCTAATTGCGAATGTATGAAAACAGATTATATGTAAAAGATGAAAATACATTGGCGAGATTGAAGGTGATATTTGCACTCACGTTACGCAATGAGAACATCAAGTTCAAGATGACAGAAGTGTAATATAAACGGCAGTCACTGTGCACCATAAACATATACTTGTAACAGAATTGCTTTTAAAAAATTCCATTTGACTCAAACATTGATACAGCACTTTATTTCTACTTTTTATTTTAGTCCAGATGTTTAATCAGGACTTTTAATAAAATAAAAATTAGACGCTCTACGAGACAGTGTAACAATTATAACATAAAACACCTGCCAGTATTTTATTTAATGCTGGTATTATTAATGTTCATCTTGCACTTTTATGAAATAAGAACCTTTGTACTCTTTATATTTAATTATCTCACGTACTGATTTAATTTTATAATATTGGGGGAAATTCATAATTCCAAAATACTTTTGGTTGCACTTTAACAGAATATAAACAGCATAGTGGTTCCTGTTTCATAAAATGATAAGACGAACATTAATAATGTCAGCATTCAATTAAATACTGCGAAGTGTTGTATGTTAGAATTTCATAATTTCAAAGTTCATATTATATTCTTTCCATGTTTTTGCGATTTAGTTAAACACTTTGGTGAAACATATCGAGCCGGAAACTTTAAGGAATGGTCAAACGATTTGGATGATCACTTACGAGGACCTGGAAACCAAAGTACAAACCACGAAAACATTTGACGTCGTGGTACTGTGCAATGGTCATTACACTGTCGGTCATATTCCACATATTCCAGGTATCGACAGTTTCCCTGGTCGAAGTATTCATAGCCATCAATACAGGAAACCGGAAGTATTCGCTGGCAAGAAGGTTTGCATCCTCGGAGCTTCATGGTCGGGCGTCGACATCGCCATTGAAGTCGCGGCGTATGCGGATAAGGTACCGTGAGAACTTCCCTGTCCACGATTATTCATTATAATTATAAATAATTATAAACTGTTTGAAAAATAGTAGACTTTTCTTTGTCAACGTTTGGACTGTGAATGTCATAATTAAAAATTCTGTGTTGAAGCGAGAATATAATATTATATAGCTATGTATACAATATTAGTTTGAGATGATAATAATGGAAAAAATGAAAAATGATGTAAAGATATTTGAAGGCATCGGGGTTTTTGCATTCTAAAGATTCGTTTGGAGGAAATATTAAAAATTATGTTATTCAGGATACTTCAGGACCTTTGTCTCGTAGGTGGACATTTATATTTAATCCTTTCATTAATTTGCATCGGGGTTCCATTCACCTGATTTATATGCAGATTATTTTTATCGAAACGAGGAAACGGGGGAAGACTTTCGATTGCCACCCTGGCGCCATTTATATCGGAAAGGTGTGAAGTGTTGCAAACCTGCAAATAGGCTCACGACCTGTTGAATATCGTGACCTTCATATTTTCTAGAGCAAATAACGGTGGAGATAAACGTTATCGTGCCTCGCGTATTGAAATTTCAGATTCGCGAGATTTTTTTCGTGTACATATGCGTTGCAGGTGATAATTTATGGCATTCTAAGATAAAACAACGTACGGCATTGTTGTTACGTTTCGTGGGTCGGCTTGTAAATTGAGAAATAATTTATATTTAGCAACTCTGGGGAAACACGGATTAGATATTTATCTGGTTGTATACCTTGCAAATATGCGCGCGTATCTAAACATATAAACTTAGTAATTTCCTGAACAATTAATAAAGTAGACATTTATTAAATATAATAGTGTCAAACGATCGATAATATTGAAAAATTTAATAATTTGTTCAATAATCAATATGCATTAATAGGAAAGAAGTGAATTAAAGGAAAGTAAATACGAATAGAAAATGGGAATGATATTAAATATGGATCTGCCATAACGGAACTTTATGAATGAAAGTAAAAGCAACGCAAAGTGAAATGTTTAACCGTTTGTTTAGGTGTACTTAAGCCACAATTTGCCAAATCCTCTTGACGCAAAACTCACAAAAAATGTTGAACAAAGGCGTGGAGTTGAATCAATTCAAGGAAACACGTTCTTCTTCAACGATGGTTCCTCGGCGGAAATAGATGACTTTATATATTGCACTGGTAAATATACTTTGTCATAAATTATAGATATGCTACTCCATTATTATTATTATTATTATTATTAATTTCTTAATCTCAAGTTCGAAATTCAGTCGTATATTACGATGTATAGTGAATACAAAAAAATTTGCGACAACCCCCACGTAGTGAACTCGGGGACGTCTTGACCCCGACTGAGGGTAAGGGATGGAGCGCGGAGAGGTATAGGTGTTGCGGTAGGTCAGTAATTCGGCGGCAAGCGCCGCAGTTTAAAGGGACATAGGTAATGCAACATGGCTGCACTTCCACAGTCGGGGTCGCGACGTCCCCGACTCCACAACGTGGGGGCTGTCGCAAATTTTTTTGTACTATCTATATATTTATTTATTTTTTATTATATGATTAAAATTCGAACTTCATATTAATAAATTAATAATAATGGAGTAGCATATCTTTTAACCTTGTTGCAAGTTGTATTAAAGCTCTTTTTTCACCATGTTATATTGGATAAAAAAATGTTCGATCAGCCCACTAACACTAAAATAATCTAAGCTCATCAAGCATTGTGATTCATCCTGTATAAATAACAGGTAATAATTCATGGAAACCGTACTGTTTTCAGGTTACAAATTCACGTATCCGTTTATGTCGACTAAAGTTGAGATACGTACGGATGAAAACCATGTTGAACCAATTTACAAACATCTCGTCCATATGGATTACACGAATTTGTTTTTCATGGGAGTACCTGCACTTGTAATTCCCTTCCCAATGTTCCACATTCAGGCTCAATATATTTTGGGAATCCTTGAGGGACAAATAAAATTACCACCCCCGGAACAGATGCGAGAGGAGTATGAAATGGAGAAGAAGATGCTCGTTGATCAAGGAATTCCCGTATGTTGCTTCATTTTTAACTAAGTGCAATTCCAAATATATAACATAAATTGACTTGATTAGTAAATGAAAAAAGTGTACCATTCACGATGAAACGGTTAAATGAGAGCAAATAAGCAATTCTGAAATCATTTGAGAACGGTGCGTGTTGGTTTTGCAGTTGAGGCATATTATCAAATTGAAAGACAGACAATGGGCCTATTATGACGAGATTGCCGCAGCAGCAAATGTACCAAGTTTCGCGCCGGTGATAAGGAAAATCTTTGACCACGTGTCGGAGATGCGTGACTTGGACTTTACTATCTACAAGAATCATCAGTATCGCATAATCGATAGTGAAAACTTCCTAGTTACTTGTTGTAAACCTTGTTAAGGTTTACTCGTTCGAAAATCAGTGTAAACGAGCTTTCCATTTTAAGAAACTCCTGGAATCTAATCCGGGCCCCGAAAACTCTCGAAGTCGCTACTCAATGCGTTCGCTTCCTCCTCCGTTTTAGTTACGCGAGGATCGAACAAAACTTGCTAGAAACGAAACAATATTCTTCGTCGTAGCAAAAATCTTCTGACATATTTTTGTTCGCAAAAAGCCGACGTACTCGAATGTTTTATTAAACAAATGTTCGCCAAGCTATGAACGCTACCGACGAACCGAAACGTAGTTTACTGATGCAACGATACGTTTACTTGCTGTAAAGGTTTGCTGGAAATCATCGAGTTATCTGTAAACTAGGAAAATGTCAAATGGTTATAAGAACATAAAGTAAAATAAGATAAGATACATAAATGTATGTATATATATTATATATTTAAATATATGTTTTAAATATATCAAACGTTTTTTAATTTGGTTTTAAATCATTTAGCTCCTTTCACACCGCGGGACATAAATATTAGCCGAAAGCAATAATTGCCTTAATGGTAGACCAAGGTTTATTTGCCTTTCAAATATACAATACACAGTGATATTATTAGTGGAAATTGGAAATACAACGAAATCGATTTTTATCAAGCAAGTCAAGATTTGTATCAGTTCATTTTGTTGATCAAACATCTTCCGTATTCGAAGCTTCAATTTTCTTAGAAACTTAATTTATAATGATGAAACTATATAAAGTATCTCAAATGCAATCTACGAGATTTTATATGAATTTTTAACAGCTTCGAATCTTACCTTAAAGTACGTCTTTGCATTTGAACTCAACACATCGGGGATCAGACATTTTGACTGCTTTGGTAGTTCTCGCGTTAACACATTGAATGCCACACCGGAATCCGTGTTATACGATACTTTACATCGTCTTCGTACCGTCAACGATATTGAAAATTTGACGAATATTAAATATATTTATATTTAATTCGAGTTTTAGTAATATCAACATCGGTGCTCACCGGTGACTAGCATGGCGTTCAACGTGTTAAAAATTAAGGGCCATCTTTACTTCACAAATGATCCACGTGATCTTAATGTGATTTTATCAACTGAGACTAACAATGTTGAGTGAACCAATCTCTATATTTCCGTGTAGAATATGCACGCCAGAAATGTTATTAGAGGAGTGCTGGTTCGTGAGACTTAACAGAATCAGACGACAATCGAACGCTCCTGACTAGAAGCTCGTGAAAAATATATAAACGAAAGCCTATGCGTCGTTGAATAATGATTGATTCGTTACAGTTAATTACGCGATTTCGATTAGTCGTGAACTCAAACTTCCTAGATTAATGCCCTTATTCTAACCACGTACACTCGCTTCCCTTCTCTGTTAAATGTAGATAGTAAGTATTGTCTGACTTCATCGACTTCAGTGCTGCTTCTAAACTTATTAACAGACTTCGAAAGTCATGGCGGAGTTTCATCGAGAATTCTAGACGTTAAAATACGAGGATCATGTTTTATACACATGTTTCTTGGTATTTATTCATTGAGTGCCATCTTAAAAAAATATCTTAATAAAACACCTACCGATTTCATTATTTTTATATGTTACCTAAAAAGAATAACATGGATAACGAATTAGAAAATTATTCCTGGGACTGCAAGATTGTTGAATTATTATATGTCGCAGAATTGATTTGTAAACGGATTAATTATTTGTTGTTAGTAATTTTATTCATTATTTATTCATTATTAATCTCATTTGAATAAAATTTCATTTGGCACTCAAAGAATATTGTTTGGTTACACGATTTATATTCGTTTGTGTGTACTGCGTTTTTTTGTGTCTATTAACACGTGCGTTGGTAGACTAATTCCCTAATTCACTTACGTTATGTTATTATATTATATTTCATATCATAGTTCTATATATATTCTATACATCGTTTAATTGTATATGTATGTATATATAACTCTGGGTACAAGTAATGTTTACAAAAATATTAATTTGGGAAGGCAAACTTTCAATTATAAGTCCTTTTACTCGCGAATGTAACGATAACGCTACTGATATTTATCTACAAATACCGAAATTATAGGGTAACGCACTTCGTCTCTCGAATTCAAAATCGAAAATGAATTCCGACTATTCATGATTTTCGAACTTATGCCGTCTCAGGATTTCTTTCGACCGAATCATAAATTCTTTTATGATTCCATAATAATTATGGTTCAAAAAATACAATTCACAATACATTACATAAAAATTGTTTACCCGAAAATCCTTCAGTTTGGTGTTTGTTTTTAAGTCAGTATATGAACGATATTAAATTCACACAATTATTTAGATCATACATTGAGATATAAATTTTGCGATACAAAGTGTCAACATATTATACAGGCATAGGTGATTAGGACAAAATTATTAGAACATTAAATATTCCAAAATGAAATCTTGACCGACAGTCAAGAAATGGAATACCTGAGACGATTAAAACTTTGGTGACTTTCTTAGCTTATGGTAAATGGTGTAATTTATAGTTTCACTAGCAATGAATAATTCACGAAAATTCCATTTTAATATGATAATTTCCCACCTTCTTAATAAAAACGATTTTCATAAAAAGTAGCATAATTAACGAATTAAAACTTCCTGCTGAAATGCGCAAACATTTATCTTGTATTAAAAATGTTAATATTTCTGTTACCGTTAGAGAGCATTAAGTAATACTAAAACTACAGATTTAAATACACATAAATTAATGCACTAAAATTAAATACATTTCCAACGATATTCCACGCTTGGTGATTTAATTGCAACTTGCATTTCATAAAGTAACGAAGAAATATGCGGTGCATTAAGAATCACTTAATTCACCAGAATTCTTAGCTGAAGGTTGAAGCAAGTATTTCTTGCACGTCGAGTACCTTTTATCGTAAGCATAATTTTACGATAAAATACATCATTTTTCGTATTATCAACTTTATTCATTGCCAGTAAAACCAAACAGTAATCGGTTATAGAGTTTATACGAAACGGTTCATGGCTAACACTGCAATAGGCTCGACGGAAACTCCTCGTTTCGAGATTTCACGAATTCGTAACGAAAAGTACCCTGCCTTCTAATTACAACTGCGATTATATAAATTACTGAAATCTAAATAAAAAGCAAAGAGAAAATGTACCAGGTAAGAACAATTGTTTCCTTTGGTGACTGAGAAGAGATATTCGACCGCGAAGTATTAATTCCGAAAGAAACATTTAAGTTATTATTTATTGAGCGAAGCCATAATTTTTTGTGGACAGAAATCCAAGTCACTCTGTTTATTAACATAAATAACGTATAAAAGGCAGTGTACTTCCATTAGCAGAACCCGTTACTCCTCGGCAGGAAGAAAGCTTCTTTGACTTCTCCTCGATGCTACTTATTAATTATACATTTAATTGTCTCGTCGTCATCGATCATGAGCCTTCGTAAGAAATATTAATAACCGACATAATTGTACAAGAATCTAACGTTGAAGATTGACCTTCGTAAAAGGACAGCTGCTGAGTGGCATACACTCATATTGTAGTTACGATTAATAGTCAAGATTGATAGTAAATAAAAAATTATCAGAATCATGGTTAAAATGATGAACAATCACTGCAGCCACAGATGGAATCTCAATGTTCTTCATAGAAGTATCATATCTTGACAAATATTATTTCGATACTTTTATTCGCGTTGATTGATTATATAGTTACTTGATTATTCGCGTGTTTGATTATTCTCGACGACTTTGATTTATTAAGTCTCGAGGACCGACTTCTCTTTGTGATTTCTTTATCAAGCTAGATTTCCATAGCAAAGGCTCACGAGCTCTGGTCGTACAAAGTTAAATTCAGTAACCATAATAAATAACTAATTGTTATTGTACACTACTTACACGTTAAACAGTGTCCTTAGGTGAAATTCTTTTTGGTGAACGTAATGGAGATGCAAGCCGTATGACTTGTTCAGGATCCAAGAGTAATAAAGCCTCTTGTTTTCTAATAGAATCGACGTTTCTTTTATCGTCAAAAGGGAAGACTGTTGTGACGCATGGGTTTTTCTCAAACTTTTTCGGCATCGATGCGTAAACGTCAAACCTTATCTACATCTTAATGCTTCGATCTAATGCTTTGGTGTAACGCTTCCTGGGTTTCCATAAACGCGATGTCGAAGTCTTGGATGGCACTTTGTCCTCACAATCTCTCGACATAATTGCCTGGAAAAGTACCGAAATACCCGGTCCTCTGACTTGAACCGACGTACCAACCATCATCGCATTTCTCCATCACGTATACCGTGTCTCCTTCCTTCAGTTCGAGTTCATCTTCGTTTTGAGGTCTGTAGTTGTAAAGGGCTCGGTATCTGTAACATAAAACATTCTTCATAATTGTGCTTATAATAAATCATGAACTTAATCCTTTCCTAATGGATTGCATTCTTTCTGTGCTTTACAATTTTTCTCATTTCTTTTTCTCTCTATGAAAATTATACAAAACTACAACCCCAGTGGAGTTTGACATACATAACTAACACAGAATTATAATATTGGGACACCAGTGAATTACGACATCCAGAAAATTAAGAAAAAAAAGGTTGATTAGGAAACTTACGGTATCGGCTCGGAGTGCGTGTCGATGTGTAATGCTTCGTTGAGTTGCGTAACGTGAAGTTTACTTCCTCCTATTCGCGGCTGTAATTTAATCAAAACCGTACATTGCTTAGAGTAAGCAAATACACAACTATCGGGGTTTCTTTAACCTTTCGAGTAGCGTTTTTAATACCACGCTTGAAGAAATCGATGCAAAAATGTATTACAATTTTGTAAGAGTTTTATTATTATATATTATTATTTAAATGACTTACCAGTGAATTGTAATGGGGCTGGGTTGCGTTTATATTGACTGGTATGGACGGCACATAGTGATGGGGTCCCATACTCATTTTACCTCCAGCTGAACCGTTTGACAAAAGACTGTGGGCTGCTGGAGAAGCGATTGGTTTGCTTTGCGTTGGAGTTTCTGCAATTAATATATTCACGATACTTATTCATTAAATATCAAACTAATATTTGTTATTGTTTGCGACACCCAATCCTGGTTTATTAGACCGTAACATTATTTCTTCTATTATATACATGGAAAATATGAAACACGTTTATATTCTAAAGTAATTCGAGTGAGATCTAATTCCAATAAAAAACATACCTGATCTGAGTCCAGGCTCCGTCATGACATCAACGTATGAAATAGGGAAGATGCCCTTTCTATTCCCAATTCTACCTTCGTACCAGTTTTCATCCACTCTTCTTGTTAGTACCACCATTTCGCCTGTATTCAACATTTCAATGTCAACATGTAAAGTGTTAACACAAAAGTTTACGTAGTAATTAATAAATACTAATCAAAGACGTATTCTTTCCAGTTCTCTGTTTCGTAACTAGTTTTAGGAACCTTCTACAATTTTCCAACTACAGTTTTCTTATGATCTAATTGGGCAAGTTAACTTTAGAATGTTACCTTTTGCCAAAGACAATTCGAGATTTGTCTGAGCGAGGAAGTTAAACTTGGCCCGCGCTTGTCCTTCGTAGGGTTTCTTTGGTGTCGTTCGCATCCCATCGTATGGTAAAATCTACAATATTCCAAAAAATAATGCTGATTAATTAAACAATGTGTTTTTATAAATCTTGCAAAATTCTAAACATGCACAGCATATTAAAAATAAAATCTTCCCTACAATCAGGAACTCTGTATTTCTTTTATAGCAAAAGTATAAATCACCATCGATTTTTGTAGGACACGATGTGACCGAATATTAAATATAATTTATAATAATCTTTTGAATATAATTAAATATAATTTTGTCACTACAGTTTTCTAAGTAAATATCAGATTCGTAGAACCGAAAATAGTTTGGGCTGCCAGCGAAAAAATTAGACAATTATCAAAATTCAAAGTAGAATTACCTCGACATAGTTGGAAGGGAATAAACCAATCATTGCATTGTGTTCTCCTTCGTACCAATTCTTATCCACCTGACGACGCACAAATATGACATCTCCACGGCGGAAACTTAATTCGCGCGAGGATTGTCCGATGAAATTATAAAGAGCCCTTGCTATCAGACGAGGCTCCGGCGTCTGCTCCTGAGATCTACTTCGATGACTCAAATCATCGACAAAGTCATCGTAGCGATTCAAAGGAATCGGTGACTTTTGCGATGGTCTGAAAGGTAAATTTATCCAATGTTTACAGTTTCATTGCAATCATTGCAATTATATTAAAAATCATCAAATGAAACCCTAAGTCCAGCAAGGTAATCATAAAGAAGATAAGTCCAAAGTATTTTGTCCTTTCAAATTCTCATTAGAAAAAATCCATAATTCTAATTAAATGCAAATATTTGTAATAATGTAATAATCCTTATGTTCACCTACGCTTCAAGTGATGACGCCCGCGTAAAATAACTTACTTTATGCGACGTATTGCGTAATGACTATTAAGTAACGGGAAGCATTCTATGCACGTATCTTGTCTTATGATGCGTGCATGGAATGTCATTGACTTCTCTAATCATCTTAATACGCCATGAGACAAAGTTCTACATCGGTTGTAAGGGTTTTACAATTTACTAATTTTTTTTTATTAATTTACCAATTTACTAATTTGATTTACTTAGGTCACCTTTTATTCCATGTTTTCGGGCTACCTATACACGAATCGATTTCGAGTTTTCAATCATTTGTATTTTAAATCTGAACATTCTAATATAAAATCACATTTTAAAGTAAACTTAAATTCATCGGTAATGATTCATCTGTCGTATCGATAACCGATTAGACATCTATTTGAAACTGATCCCTGGAGAAAAGGATTCTTGCGAGAAGATACATTATGTTTATGCAAGTAAATGATGAGATAAATAATTAAAACTGAAATCAAAATTCCAAGATAGAATTGAACTTACATAAAATTATCGGTATGTCGTCTGGAATCGATATCGTGCAATTCCTGGAGATACTTTCGACGACGTTCTTCCTGATAAACGCGTCTCATGTTCTCCGCGCTTCTTCGCGCGAGTTCTTCCTCGCTCAATGGTTCTTTCGCCTCTGTGCGTACTGGCGAACGATAGTGAATCGTCACCTCACCCTCCACATAACGCCTCGGTGATTCTATGACATCAAATGATTCTCATTACTCTTCTTCCGAACAAGATTTTAATTGCATTACATTGGAATAAGCACGCGGCGACAACCTATCTCGCAGAATCGAAGATCTTCATTTCTAACCAAGCTGAAGGGATCACGTATCGAAAAGGAAATGCAAATTTTTTCATTTTCGTTTTTTAAAGAATTATCTCAGATCCGTTTGGCGCTAAGAAACGGACGTTTATCATTAAGAATTATTTTGCATATCTATTACTTAATTTTCTTGATTACTTTAAAGTGGAATCATTACTGACACCTTTAATTAATCAACCTGATCATCCCCAAGTAAAAGCAATTTTTTTTCATTGTAAAGTCTAATAAAATACAATCTTAAAAATCGTAATTTTTAACTCGAATCATCGTTACATTTTTCAAGGAAAAACATTTCCTTTTTCGTTGCAAAGAAATGGCATGCATTTAATCAGCATTATGCTTTGATTTATTCTGAATGCTTTCTAAATGACCCTGTAAATGCAATAATTCTTAACAAACGTATTTATTGGTTTACGATGATACCGGAGATAAATATTTCCAATTGCGTGGAACGTAATGCAGGACTGTCGAAGCTTTTAGAGGGTTCCATGTGCGTTTGCGATTAACACAAACATGTTTCGTAGACTGCCGCTAATGAAATGACTGTGTCCCATATGCGTGTATCACGATGACAAATTAAATTAGTGTATGAATTATGGCCACCATTCTGCCGTTCATATCCAATAATCAATACGACTCTCGTATCATATATGTATGTTTTACTAATTAATCATTATTACGAAACATCACTCGGAGCACCGATGTAAAATGATATTTAGGAAATTAGAAAGGTTTTTCTAATTTCTTCTTTGACTGTAACTTTGCGAAACCATTTTCCTACTTGCATTATAATTTAGGAAATGTCAAGTTTCGAGTTACATGTCAAGCAATGTGGATTTTACTCCGCAGAAAACCAGTAATAAAGTAATGGCGCCCGCAAATGGAATTCTAGGAAATTTCTCAAGTTAATTGCGGTATAATCACAGAGAAATGTCGATATCATATGAGAAATCTAGGTGTCCTACTCTCCCACGTTCATCAACGTAGAATTCTATGAAATTATCCTAGTTCTTCAACATTTACTTTTGTACGAATACAAAAAACAAGCGTGAGTGATTGTTTTAAAGTGCGACCATGAAACCTCGTATTCAGTAACACTACACGTAAGAAGGAGACAGGGATCGCTGTATCGCATAACACGGCTAGAGGTTAGCAAAAGTGATCTACTTTTCAACCTTGTTTATAATATTCGATAAAAATTGGGTTAAGGTTAACAATATAATATTGGTGCTCTTATTTATGTGAGTGTTAACGGTCGAGAAAATTAAAATGAATACAACAAACAGTATTATTTGTAAATTTTCCAAATGTCGTTTCCGTGAAGTATAACTTTCTATGAACACCAACAGTTTAGTCCACAAATTGGTTCAGAAATTAATATGTAACTATGTATAATTAAGAAAAAACATATGTAATTATTGTAGTGCACTTATGCCATTATATTTAATTACAACGATTAATTAAGTATATACTGCAAGCAGTACTTATAATTCTCCGCTTTTCTAACTGAATTCATCCCTCTAAGTAGTGATATGAATTTATGGACCACCCTGTGTGTATGGTTGGTAGCAGTGGTGTACATGAGACGGAATTAACAATGCCAATTGATGATGAAAGGGAGCCACGTAAAACGAGTCGCTTATTAAACAAGTGACGTACTGTCGAGAATAAAATGCGATGCTACGCGGATTAATTATGTGACACTGGATCCTTTATAATATTCCGACTTGCGCGTTGACACCAATTATTATTGTCATTTAACCCGGGACCTAGTTTAAGTGGGATTGAAATAAATCCAAATACAAACTTGGCACACTTGGCCAATGGGAGAGGACGCAGAATAATGATTCGCGATGTCTTTTTAGCCATTTCAGTGCCAATGGCCGCGGCTGCTTAATATAAGTTCCATAATTTAATGAGAATTTTAATCAGCGGTGCGGAATATTAATGAATTAAAAACCAAAGTTAACAAGAATGAAGGATCAGAAATCATAAAGAGCCAAGTTAGCAAAGAAATGTAATGTTTACCAGCCCTAATATATTTTTGAAATGACTGGTCTGCAATTTTTAATAAAATTATTCGAGAATAAAATGGCTCGTTGCTCGAGATTTTATATAAATTTCTTTTATCTACATAACACGCATAATTAAATCCATTATTTAACTTGCACCCTCCAATCATAATTTATATATAAATAAATGTATAAGTTTAGCCGGGTACACGTTCGGTAGTTTTAGTGTTAAGCAATAAAACTTGTAATATTAAAATAAATAAAAGTCAACTTAAGGCACAGAGTTTTAAACAAATTTCATCCTATCTATTCTTCAGACGACTGCGTTCTTAATTAAGTTCATCGTAATAATTTCGAGATGAGTTGATCAAAGCGCGGATTTTATCGACCTCGGAAACAGTTACGCGGCGTTATCATTTCTAGCTTGAGTCGGTGAAGGTTCAGGTGCACTTTTAATTTCCGATTTCGAAATAATCAGGGCGTGCAACGATACCGTACCGGAAGGCCGGGTTCTGATGAGAAAAATCGAATCGCAGATAAGGAAGACTGGCTTAACCCGTATCGAGGTCGCGGCTTGTTTAGCTCGTTCAGCAGGAAGCGTACGGCTTCTTCGTGCCACCGGGAGGAAAGTTTTCAACCGACTGATTGTCGTTCCGTGGCAAATTAATATTCAGGAGGAATGCCAGCCAAACTGGGACCGGAAAATCCGACGGGAAATAGCGGTACCTACGTCAATGTATTCCGAAATATTTTAGGCTTCTCCGAGTACTTGCTCCCAATACGATCACGTTTATCACGCTGAATATCTAACTCTTGGTATAACGGTGTCGAAGAAGTTTAAGAATCGCAATATAAAACTAGTAATACTATAAAAATTATTACGATGCTATTACTATTAATAATACTAAGTTTATTATTATTAGGATGCAATACATAAAAATGGTTGTTTGGTCGTCAAATATTATGAAAAGGTTCGCGACTCCATGCAACGTGAATTTCGGCTGCGAGGATATCGAATTTATAGCAGCTTCTACGGTGTGGAGATTTCGTAGGTTTTAATTTTAATGATTCACACTTACTATGAAGTTTGTTTGGTATTCACTGGTGGGTGTCAATTAAAGGTTGCAAAATGTAGAATCCCGATTAAGCACATGGACACGACGTATCCGACAGATTCACGGAGATGACGCGACTGATAAAACGAGCTCTAGGACTGACCGGCCAGTCGGCGAACGTGAAAGGGAAATGCAAGTGCGCTTGCCCCGCGAATCCACTGACGTCAACACCGCGCTACCCTGTTCGACGATAACCACGTACAAGGTGTTCCCAAAAGTTAGGGATGTAAATCGATAGCGGTTGTCAATTATGTTAGAGATCAAATTTTACATGAACCTTCAATTTTTACAGTTCTTTAGATACTGGGTTGGCCCAATATCTAATAAAAAAACTGCTTGGAAAAGGTGGAAATTTTTTGCGCAGCACCAAGTTCAGTTATAAATTTCGAATGGCTTTTGTCTTTCGGAATTAATATTAGAATATGCTGAATAATAGAATCGGCTGAGTATCGCAACCGGAAGGAAATGATTTGAAAAAAATGACGTGTATGTTTACTGACTGTACGGGATCGGGCCATAAACCGATGGAAGCGTGGTTCCGGTCAGAAGTCCACTGATCGAGTCGATTTCGTCCAACAAAGGGCTGCCAATGTTCCTCTTCTTCATTGTTCCCAAGCTCACCAACCATGAAGACTGGTCAGGATCACTCAGATCTGTGCTTCGTAAATCGATCATCGAACTTTTGCAATTATTAACAAGCTGCGGAGACTGCAGGTCTCCTTCCATAATTAAATCCCCGCAAGACTTATGGAAACCTTTTCCTCGAACACTTCTTGTTTGATCATCTATCCTATTAAAATCACGTTTGCATCGTCTTAATGCATGATCTAACTTTTCATCATCATCTGATGATTTTGTATTTGATTCATTGTATTTTGATTTGTCTTTGGAGCATTCTTCAGGCATCAGAGTCATTAAACTTTCACCAGAAACATCATCAACAGGAAGGAAAGTCATATCCACCGAGTAATTCCGCAAGTTTTTCCTCTCCCAGGCTTCCATTTCTTCATATTTTTCATTCACTCTTGATAAATCTAATGGCGGGGGTATTTTCGTGGATTTTATTTTCTTGATTGGCTGATTTTTGGGTGTCTCTGTCCGCGAAATATTTGGAGAAAAACAAGCACCATTGGATTCACTGCCTTTCGTTCGACATAGTTCTTCGACTTCGTTGCTTTCTTCTTCTTGGATATTCGTAAATGTGGGTAAAACTGGTGAATTGTTTTCACGTTTGTAATATTTAATTTCATATGATTCTAACGATTCTGGGGAGGAATTAAGTTTTGATTCATTACGGAAGATATTTCGAAATATTTCAGTGTCTGGCTTGCTGTCTCGCGTTGCTAAGTTTGGCAGGGATTTGTGAATATCACTTTGCGAATTCCATTGCACAGTTTTCAGCATGGAATCGTTTCTTATTCTTGCAATATGTTTGGTAGCCAAGTTTGTGTTTGACTTGCTAGTTTTTGTGCTATTTCGATAAAAACTGTCTTCTGGATACGACATAGACTCATTGGATATGTTCGAATTAAGCATCAAGTTTCGTTCCGATATTTTTGGATGATTTTGATTGGTGTAATTATAAATTAATGATCCAGCATCACTTTTACTTAAATCGTACCAAGATTGCGAGGAAATATTTCTGCTCTGAGAACTAAAATTATTTCTAGTCATATTTTCTTTTTCATAATTAATACTATCGTATTCACGCCCACTGTTGATACCGGAGTAACTATAATTATTTATACATTCATTGATTATGGAGTTCGCTTCTTTTTCAATTCTTATTTCTGCATGATTAACTGTATCACTCCCATCGCACTGTAATGTCTGATCATTAACAGTCCTCATTCCACTTCCGCTCGTCTCATTTCTATGGCTATCGATGTTTTCTCTCTTGGCATAACCACCTGTTGCTTCTAAGTAGTTTGAGTCACTGCAAGTCTGTCCATTAATATTTCCATTTCCACTTCTTCGCCACTTATCCTCTTCACTATCATGCTCCCTTTCTTCAACTTCGCATTCCTGAAAATTCCCCGCGTTATTTGCAATGCTATTCGCACTGTTATCTCTACTTCTCTTCGCGGTATTGTCTCCCTTATCATGTTTATTCAAATTTGGATACACCCTTAATTCCGTCACATCTTTCCAGCACTTAGGGTTCTCGAAAGCTTTCGGTTTCTTGGCGACACGGATTTCACTTCCTGGTAGAATGCTTATCAAGAATTTACCATCCTTTCCATCTTGTTGTTTCAATTGTCGATTTTCATTATCAGGCAACCGGTTTCCAAGATAATCACGATTGTTCTTCCGCAGTGAATCCAATCGTTCTTCTTCAACGAGTTCAGGTGTGTTGCTAAATGGGCCTCGAGATTTTCTTTCGTTGATGCTGCTGATCGACGATTGGTTACTTTGACTAGTTAAAGTTTCGGTGCTTCCGAATCCAATGTTATTAAACTTCGATACTGAACTTGTATTTTTATTCATGACATTCTTGGAGTATTCGTTATCAGCGGGAATGGTGGAAAAGAACTTTCTTCTCAGATACCGATTTCGCTCGAATATTTCATGCAGCCTTTCTCTGCTTCCACTAAATCGTGGTTCTTCCTCGTAAATTGTATTCGCACCGTATTTATAACAATCGGAGTTCTTTATGGATTTTGGATGGTACTCCACTTGGAAGTTTGATACTTGTACCTTTCGATGATCGGACTCTTTATGTTGCAGGGTTTCAGGAATCAAATTTGACTTGCTCGAAGCTACAGGGCTAAATTGTCTCTGGGGATTTTCATCGAAATTTTCACGACTGTATTCGTCATAGAAATACGTCCTTTCGAAATCTGTCTTTGGTTTCCAACTCCATCTAAATGTTTCCTGTATTGTGGATTTTGGCAAATTTTCGGTTGCTTCCTGGTCGTCGTTTGAGGGTTCTATCCAGACGGGGGTTGTTTTTTGTATTTGCGGCATAGATCGTCTTTGAAAATTATGACGTTCGATGAATTGTCGTGTTTTCGGTTTTCGTTGTGTTCTCACGTTGCATATTTTTTCCAAATCCTCAATTTGATTGTTCAGATTTGTCCACTGAGGACTTCTTTCGAAGTCCTCCACTCGCGAAAAGGTTCGGTTTGACATTTTCAGTTGTAGTTTAGGACATTGATTCTGTTTGGCGATAATATTATATCTATTATATCGCGGTATATATAATTATATTAATTATACTACGTTAATTAATATAATTATATAGTAATTAAATGTACTGGTTAATTTTGAACGCTTGTTCCCCCTGATAGTAGACGATATTAATAACTGGTACATTTGTTTTTACCCAAAATCATCCTAGAATATGTTTATACATCGTTTACCATCGATTTGGGTCATTTAGAAGTGATTTTGGCGACTTTTAATTTTTGAGAATTTTTGAAGGTATACCCCTTCACATTTTTTCGATTTGGGTTCGACCCATTTTTGACTAATAAAAATTTTTTAACCGCTTCTTTCGACCAGAAATCATCCTAGAATATGTTTATATATCGTTTACAATCGATTTGGGTCATTTAGAAGTGATTTTGGCGACTTTTAATTTTTGAGAATTTTTGAAGGTATACCCCTTCACATTTTTTCGATTTGGGTTCGACCCATTTTTGACTAATAAAAATTTTTTAACCGCTTCTTTCGACCAGAAATCATCCTAGAATATGTTTATATATCGTTTACAATCGATTTGGGTCATTTAGAAGTGATTTTGGCGACTTTTAATTTTTGAGAATTTTTGAAGGTATACCCCTTCACATTTTTTCGATTTGGGGTCGACCCATTTTTGACCAATAAAAATTTTTTAACCGCTTCTTTCGACCAGAAATCATCCTAGAATATGTTTATATATCGTTTACAATCGATTTGGGTCATTTAGAAGTGATTTTGGCGACTTTTAATTTTTGAGAATTTTTGAAGGTATACCCCTTCACATTTTTTCGATTTGGGTTCGACACATTTTTGACCAATAAAAATTTTTTAACCGCTTCTTTCGACCAGAAATCATCCTAGAATATGTTTATATATCGTTTACAATCGATTTGGGTCATTTAGAAGTGATTTTGGCGACTTTTAATTTTTGAGAATTTTTGAAGGTATACCCCTTCACATTTTTTCGATTTGGGTTCGACACATTTTTGACCAATAAAAATTTTTTAACCGCTTCTTTCGACCAGAAATCATCCTAGAATATGTTTATATATCGTTTACAATCGATTTGGGTCATTTAGAAGTGATTTTGGCGACTTTTAATTTTTGAGAATTTTTGAAGGTATACCCCTTCACATTTTTTCGATTTGGGTTCGACCCATTTTTGACCAATAAAAATTTTTTAACCACTTCTTTCGACCAGGAATCGTCCTAGAATATGTTTATACATCACCCACCATCGCTTTGGGTCGTTTAGAATTGATTTTGGCGACTTTTAATTTTTGAGAATTTTTGAAGGTATACCCCTTCACATTTTTTCGATTTGGGTTCGACCCATTTTTGACAAATAAAAATTTTTTAACCACTTCATTCGACCAGAAATCGTCCTAGAATATGTTTATACATCACCCACCATCGCTTTGGGTCGTTTAGAATTGATTTTGGCGACTTTTAATTTTTGGCAATTTTTGAAGGTATACCCCTTCACATTTTTTCGATTTGCTTCTTCCCATTTTTGACCAATATAAATTTTTTAACCACTTCTTTCGACCCAAAATCGTCTTAGAACATCATTAGGCAACATATACCTTCGATTTGGACAATCTAGAAGTGATTTTAGAGATTTTCATTTTTTGACAATTTTTGAAGATATACACTTCGTCATATACTTCTATGCAGTGGGAGTAACAAAATTAAGAGCTATGCTACTCCATTATTATTATTATTATTAATTTCTTAATCTCAAGTTCGAAATTCAGTCGTATATTACGATGTATAGTGAATACAAAAAAATTTGCGACAGCCCCCACGTTGTGAACTCGGGGACGTCTTGACCCCAACTGAGGGTAAGGGATGCAGCGGGGAGAGGTATAGGTGTTGCGGTAGGTCAGTAATTCGGCGGCAAGCGCCGCAGTTTAAAGGGCACATAGGTAATGCAACATGGCTGCACTTCCACAGTCGGGGTCGCGACGTCCCCGACTCCACAACGTGGGGGTTGTCGCAAATTTTTTTGTACTATCTATATATTTATTTATTTTTTATTATATGATTAAAATTCGAACTTCATATTAATAAATTAATAATAATGGAGTAGCATATCTCCTAACCTTGTTGCAAGTTATATTAAGAATATGTTTAGGCATCATCTACCATCGATCTGGACCAGTTAGGATCGAAATTAGAGACTTTGATTTTTTCACAATTTTTGAAGGTATACCGTCTCTAAAATTGAAGGAATACTTTCAAACGCGAAACTATCGAGCAATAACGAAAACATACGGTTCGTATAAAATAGAAAGACAGTACGAGGTGAAACTTTGCGCCAAGTTCTTTATGATCGACCAAAGATTTAATTGCCGGATAATTAAGCCAGGAAGAATGGAAAGTTGGATTTTCTTAGGCAATGCCTGCACGAAACTAATTCTTTCACGAGTCGATGGACAGACATAGGCAGCCTGTTAATTAATACTACACAATTACATAATAAAAATATCTGAGACAACGAAATGTGCACTATCAATATTTCATACACATTCATATATAACTACCGCCATAAATTCCCACAATGATTCGTGAAAGTCGAGATCTCTTTAAGATGAATCACACGTTTCAGAAAGATGGCTTCGTTAAATTCACGGCGAAATCTTCCGTCCTGAGAAAGGTGCTACTTGCACTCTCATAAGTGGGATTCTATTCAAATGAGGGTTTCACATATTCACGGTGCATCGTGGAACTCTTTATGTAGGCGGAATAACGCGACTTTTTATCGTGGAACGATTTCACCGTGAATTAGAATGTCCCGTGAAATAACGACCTTGCTCGAATAATTATTCCCACTTCATTTTGGGTCATTATTTTTAGGTTTCATTATAATGAACATTTCGATAGAGTTTTATTTTATGTAATTATTTTTGAATTTCCACTAATTAGGGGGAGTTGCATTCCTGCAATGTATTCTTATATCAAGTGACTACAATCGACAGTCGTCTTATCAAACCTTTTAAATGTACGCGGGATCAGAACTCATCGAACAAAGTTTCCAGAAGTCATATGTCGGTGAATCGAGATTAAAGTCGTTTATTAATGTCTCGTGATATCAAGACTCGCGACCTTGAGATCGCTTCTTGTCAAATCTGCACTGTCAGTCCTCTTGATCTCATTTGCACTCAGTTTATTTAGACTCTACATTACGAATGACTTTTATGTAATGAAAGATACTTTAACCGTTAGTTTCATGTAATTACTTCTATCATATGTAACTTATTACTTTCATGGAATAAATTTACGTAAAAAGATACTTTAATATACTTCAAATCGATAATTTAATCGCAGGATTTAATTCCACGATTAAAGAAAATTACAGTAGAATTTATAGTGGATTTTTTTTCAATTTCTCCCTGCTATATTTTAATTAAATTTCATCTAAAATCTAATAAACAAGAGAAAGAAAATAGGTTCAAGTAGTTCATATAGTACGATATTATTAAAATGATAATCTTAAAACTATGGTTCTGATAGTTCAAGACAAACCCATTAATCCTGCACCACAAAAACCATAGTAAAAATATTTAAAAAATAACGCCAAACAGAACCAACACTTATTCACGTGTCCCCACACACGTCTTCTTTACATTCTTCCCAACATATCCATAAACTCATCACACTAAACAAATTAAAATTTCATTTCAATTTCACACTTCGACACAATATTATTTCAATCACTTCGCTGTAAAACCACTTCCCCCGAGGCACTTCTTTCGGCAAAGTATTCGCGGCGATCACTTTCACGCAAAAAAACCGTTCGAAATTCTGTCTCGGCGGGTGGCGTGGTAAAAAAGATCGCGAGGGAACCGAAGTAGGAGGAGAATTACGCAACTGCAGTTGTTCTACGGACAATAAAACGTAATATACGAGCACCTTGAAACCGTACGAAGCACATACTCGCCTCGTAATCGTAAGCGAGGAGTATTTAACGGTTCTCCTTAGCAACTGATGTTAGAGGTTCCGACGAGAAAGAAGCGCGCGGCACGTCTGACTACAAACCACGATTTTGCCGCTACTTTTCGCACTCCCTACCACTCCTCCCGTAAGATAAACTCTGATAGGCTCAAAACTTTTTGAAATGCTGTAGAAATCCTGTCAGAGTATATCATTATTTTATATCCTTTTTATATCCCGCATTGTAATTCAAATATAATACATCCTGAAAGTATTGGGTTGATTCATAAGTAATTCCTGGTTTCTTTCCTTCACCGTGTTTCATTGCAAAAATTCCTGTCCTACATTTTAATGTAAAATATATTTCTGATTATTAATTATTCTTTTCTGTGCTACATTTTAATTGAAAATATATTTTGTACTATTAATTCGGGAATTCGATGTTTAGTGGAATTAGTTTAGTTTTAATAAGCAATTATTAGAAATCAACTAAAGAATTATGAAACAGGGCAGAATATTTATCGCGATTTGTATATCACTTAGCGCGATATATCGATGAAAAGAACACAGTGAAAATAATCATTATTAACTGATTTGTAGTACATAATTTCACATTTCACCATATTCTCGCATCAATCTGATAATCCATGAAAGTTGTCGAGCAAAGAAGAGGATTACTGGTATCAATCTTTACCGAAGATTAGATAAGTCTTATCGTGTAATCAATGTGACGAGTGACGTATATCGCACAATTTTTAAGATTGAATAATGGCCGAAGTACAAAATATTTACTGTGTATACTTTCAGTTTACAGATCTTCGAATACTTTGTAATCATTCTTCCTTCTAATATTTCTATTCGTTGCTACTGCGATACGCAAAATTATCAGTAATATTATCATGAAAAGTTTGATAATTCCTAAAGAATAATAAAAATTTGTTTCACTATATAACCAATTAAAGTATTCTGAAATATATTCAGTAATTCTCGTCGTTTAAACAGTGAAAAATATGTACATATCCATGTACTATTTTTGTTAGTACTTTCTTATAAATATCACATACTCTACTTAAACCTGCATCTTATATCCATGCTAAACAGTCGGTGCATGCGTTTTATGTAACAGATGCAAATGCATTATCTAACATGCAGGAATTTCAAGCTTCCTTTAATACGCGTTAATAACCATAATGTGTGCACACGATTTTAATAGAATGATTGTTGCATCGCCGTGGATGTTTATGTAAATCTGTATTTTATAGCGGATATGGAAAGGAATATAACTCGCGCGAAGATTCGCATAATAATAATTCAGAATGTTTGTAGGATGATAATTTGAAGAAAGGGAAGAGTAATTAATTTTTAGTCGCGAGCTACATATAATTATTTCACTTACTTCAACGGCTGTTAATTATTAGTGCGATCAAATTATATTGTGCGAAGTAATCTTTTCGTGTTATGATTAGTTTATCATCGGTTTTTCATTAAAAATTAGTAGACGCATTATGTACGTTCTTGGATTGTTAAACATTCTCCAAGAAGACGATGTAAGAAGGTGTTATGGATAGAAAAAGAGGGAAAGAAAAAAATGAGGAAGCATGGAAATTGAAAATCATCAGCAAGTAGCATTACCTTGGCGGTCGTCTCTGCAATGTTGAGATTTTGGCGGTGGCGGAGGTGCGTTCGTGTATTCTATAAATGAGCCGAAAAAAATGAAAATAATAATTAGCCGCACTACACAAACTCAGACGATATTGATGAACTTCGAAAGGAAACACTCAGCGTGACAAATCACTGTAAACACTGGACAAACATTCAACTCAATCACGAACACTTTCTTCTTCTTGTTATATCTATCGATAATGGTCTAATAGGATTAATTGTTTTTCTCGGCGAACCCAGATCAATTATTTCAAACTAATTTGTATCCATAGTCCTTCATATAATCTCGAATTCGAAGTCCCTCAGAAAAAAATAATTGCAACGAAGTTATTCAAGTAATAATTTTATAAAACAGGAAACAACAGATGGATCTGATTCAACCAGTTCTCTGTTTTTCTTCTTTTCGTTTTAAATCTTAGTGGACTATAAAAACAAGGGAAGCTAAGTCTTTTTAATAAATTAATAGCATTAATTTAATCATAAATAATTGTAATAAGGTAATTCTTGGAACATGTTAAGTTTAGCCGAAATATTTGCGATATTCAAAGTGATTCCGTTTAAAAAAGATAAAGAAACATCATTATTTACTAATAAAATTCAGACCTTCAAAGGTAACGGTAGGTCTCGCCGTGTAGATCGGAATTGGTGACCACCAAGAACCAATATTTCGCCGGAGTGAAATCGGAGAGGGTGGCGGGGGTGGTGGTTGATATCTAAACCTGGGTTTATGCTTATCAGCATCGAAGGGTTGATTAGCAAAAGCTTCCGATTGTTTTAATATCGACACACGTCCTTTCAACTTATCACTTGAACATAAACCTTCACGTGGTTTCTCCACCTTTGTTTTCCCACTTTTACTTCCGATTTTTAAATTGCCTTCTTTCTGGTCCGTCGAAGAAGAATGGCGATGATCAAGATCAGGAGGCGAAGACAAAGAACGCATATTATCTCTTCGACTTGGAAATTTGTGAGCTACCCAATGGCCGGCAAGATAAGGAGAAATGTCTCTTAATTCATGAACATCAGGTGAGGAAGTGAATATCTGACCCAGGATGGATGTCTTTCTTTCATGGTTCTCAAACTTCTTTCTCATCCTGCAAACTGGTTTCTTTTCCTCGAGTTCTTTGGTCTCAGCTTTTCTTGCCACGGAGTTGGTAGTAGAACCAGGCTTAGAATCCTTCAAACCAGCGGTTTTACTGATTACATCGATATGTGGCATCGCCAAGTCTTCTTTTCGCAAAGGAACACGAGGTATCGGTGGAGATTCTCCTCGTCTTCTACTCCTACACTTTCTAGCTTCATACTTTCTCCTCAACCAGGCAACATCAGCAAATTCTTGTGGTTTCAAAAAGTTCTTATTCTCGTCAGCTCTTTTTAATATGCTTCGCGTTAATTCCGGATCACTTTGGAACCTTTTTGGCTTCGGGGATAATTTCCTTCGTCTTCCAGACAGATCTTCAGCACTTTCGAATCTTGATCTGAGTTTTTTTACTGTTCCATTTCTCACTAGTTTCAGGTAATCGCGCCAATATCTTTCAGGATCCGGCGAAGAACTACGGAGCAAAATGCTTTCCAGACTACATGATGAATTTGATCGCGTTGTTGCTCGACACGGACTGAAAGCGTTCCTATCATGTTCATGGTTCCGTGAACAGCAGGAAAAGTGTCGCGTGCCGGAACACACTTCCCCTGTCGGACTATTTCCGGTTTGCCTTCCGAAACCCCCTTTTGGTGAGATCGAACGTGTTCTGTATCCAGAAATACCAAACGTAGAGTACTTCGCTGATTCCTTCTCACCAAATAATTCCTTAAGATCCGCGAAGCTTTGCGAGGAACACAATCTTCCTCCTCTTTGGTTATCCATGCTTTTTTCCAAACAAGCGTCCACTTTTTCTATGTTCTCGAAGAACTCGATTTTCTTGGGCACATCTTCAGCATCAATGTTCCTTTGTACAACTGTCTTCACCGATGTCTCCGAGCTTTCAGTGGTGCTATCAAATTCACTTGCTGATTGGCCACCCAGTGAAGCTGGTTGAGATATTGCTAAAAGCGGTGGTTTCTTCGCCCATTCTTCTAATATATTCTCCACTCGTCGTTCAGAAGATGGACTTTTATTACTTGGTGTCAAAACGAGTAGAAAATCGTTTTTTTCCTTGGATTTTGAGAAATCATCCGCAGAAGAATCTTCGAGGGAATAACAAGTTCTAGGTGATGTACTCGTTACGCTTGTTTTTGGAGATGATTGAACTGTTTTAGATGCTTTCAGTCCTGCTGAAGCTGCAGCAATACTTCCTCGTGTTTCTTTAGGAAACAGTGGCGTAGGCGATCTTCTCTCGGATACTTTATCCAGAACAGCTTTCCCGAGAGTCAGTGATAACCTTTTTTTCTCTAATTCACTCATAGGTGGTGAACCTGACACTCTATCTGATTCGGATCGTTGTAGACTTTTACCTTGGCCAATTGAGCTTCGTCTTTGGAATTTAGTCTCGAGATGATGAGAGAAAGAAGTCTGATCATCTAATGAACGAGATAAATCAGCTGTAATCATTGAATGACATCGCACGTGAAGTCCTTTTCCTTCGGAAGGTGCAGTAGGAGGAACAATGACTTCATAACCTGCGGTTCCTTTGATTTCTGATACACTTGGATGTGAATCTTTCAACCTTTCTTCGTGAACTTGAATGTTTTCCGAATCCATTCTTGAAGAGGTTGATGGACTAGATTTCTGTAGATTATCGGTGCCATAAATTTCAGTTAACTGTTTCTTTAAAGTGGACACTTGTTCGATCGACAAACTACTCCAAAATGTCTTACTTCCTCCCAAACTCTTCTGCAAAGATGGATGTTCCAATGATCTCTCACTATCTTGATCCTTATTCGCTTTCCTCTGCATTGTATTGGCTACATTTATCACCGATGTTCCACGCCAGAGTGGTTTATAAGTATCTTTTCGAGAAGAAATTTCTCTTCTCCTAGCTGCTTCTTGCTCACTTTCTTCGTTTGCCAATTTATTAAAACGCTGCAAGATATTTTCCACAGAATTATCTTTGCATCTTAAACCATGATCACCATGCCATTTGTATTTACCAACATCTTTCGTGCTGAACAGGAAATCCTTATCTCTCTGGACTGCTCTGAGCTTTCCGTAAAGTGCATTTAATTCTACTTCCGCTTTCTCCTGGAGTCTAACTCTTTTCCAACGATCATAATCTATAATTTCTTCGTTTCTCAATCTCGGTCTTAAATCGGAGTTAGAAAATGTTCTTTCGAGTTCACCCATTCTTTCGAGACTCGAATAAAAATCATGAAGGTCTTTATATCTTTCCGACCTCCTTCGATTATGAATTAATTCTAACACATACTGCTGATACTCTTCTCGATCAGTCGGTGATGTCGAAAGAGAATTAATGCTTCTGGTAATCGATAAATTTGATCCAAATTTCGATCTTGCACTTCGAATACCTTCTGCTTCACCAGCGCTTCTGGCTCGAAACTTCTTCGGGTTTGAAGCTCGTTTCTCAGCATCCTCAACTTGATCTTGCTTTAAAGTACGAATTCTTCGACAAGAAGAAGATCTCGCAGGTGAAGGCGAAGAATTACGGCACGAAGACTGTCCCGAACTGATTCTTTCCGGTGAGATATTTCTTGTTAAAGATAAATTTGATCCAAACTCCGTCGACTTGGTGTCTTCAGCTTCCAAAGCACATCTAGTTCGAACTTTTCTCAAACTTGTTTCAGATGCTGTAATCCTGTCTTGTTTTAGACTGTTTGTTCTTTGATGAACAGAAGATCTAGCAGGAGATGGTGAAGAATTTCGGGAAGAAGACTGTCTCGAATCTGTCCTCTCGGATAAAGTTTTTAATGGTGGCTCACTTAAACTTCTTTCTTTATAGTGTTCGCGTGAAGATTCTGGACTACGATTCCGGATATTTGTAAACGATCCAAACTCATTGACACCAAGAAGACTCTCGAATTTACTGACTTTCTGAAACATAGATCTTCCAGGCCAACTAACTCTGTACGGACTTGGACTCCTCAAGGAAACGTTTTCATGTTCGAAGTTCTTGAATCTGGAGTTTGAGACTGGTCTTTTATGAGCCAAATAAATACTAAGAGCTTTAAGCGAAGGTTCAGATTTCGAATTCTCTTTCATATTCTCTTGGTAGATCCTGGCACGTTCGCATACAATAGATCTTTTGAAAATACTCTGCTCAGTTGGCGTTGGAGATGGAATAGATCTCAAAAACAGACTCTGAAAAAATGTGTCTGACCTCGTAGCTTCTTGATGTCTTCTCAGTTCATCCACAGTTAGTTTAGGTAACTTCATTTCAAACTTCGATGAGTTTTGAGGAATATTCGGTTCTTCGTTTTCTACGTTCCCTCTCTGTCGACTTTCCCTTATCGAATCTTTTTTCTGCAGACTAGTTGATTTTTTCATCTTCCCTGTCTCGCCATTTTTCTCCTTTCGTACTTTCCTCTTGCTTTCCACTTTCCTTCTTCCATCTTTCGGATTAATTTGAATAGTTTCTGGTTTCTTCATCGGTGTCTTTGTTATGGTTTGAGGTTTCTCTCGAGGTCTCTTTCGTTTATTCATTTCACTTATGACTTCCGACGAAGAAGAAGTTATGAAAGGCACACATTCTCTGCTGGAAATTGACTTCTCAGGTTGCTTCGTTATGCTTCTCGATTTTTTAGCATCGATTGGGATTGGTTTTCGTGCAAGAGATGAAGAAGAGTTTACAGAAGACTTCAGTGAAGTGTTTGATGTTAGTTTCGTCGTTAATGGCGAGTCTCGTGGACTTCGCAACATTTCCTGTCCCTTTGAAGATATTGCCACGACAACTTTCAACGACTTGTCAACCGGATGCTTCTGCTTTCCAGTTAACGTTGATGTATAAAGTGTAGTTGAACTTTTCACTACGGTTCCCGATGGAAGAATTCTCATTTGCCTATCTCTGATATCCTTCTCCCTAAGTTTCTGCAAAACTTTTCTGCATTCTGTTGGCGAAGATAAATCTGCCGATGATTTACTGAGTCTTTTTGACGATTCTTCTTGTTCCTTCTTCGTTAATCGTAACCTTGAAGAATCTTTCTTCTGGTAATTTATTGCAGGAGATTCAGATCGACGCGAAGAACGATCTTCAGAAGAATGTTGTATGTCGTTTGATTTTGGATTGGAAACAGAGTACTTTGATATTGATTTTGTGACACAAATCTTGTCATCAACGGTTCGTTTGCTATCAGGTTTCATTGGAAGTTTGATGCTTGATCTACATGTCGGGGAAGTGGATGCTGAAACACGAACCCTGGCTTTATCAATTACCATATTCCTACTCCTGTGTCTTGATCCTTGATCCAGGAAACTATTGGTCAAACAGGGTTCCGATCTCTTTTTACTTAAGCTGGTGACACTAAGTTTCGATCGCGTTGAAACAGGACTGCTGGAAGATGTACGGCTCGTCGAAGTTTGTAATCCTTCACGACTTCTTCTCTTTTCGATGTTGCCCCATAATCCTTCCCGTAATAACTTCACGTTAGAAACACTATCAGCTGCGAAACACTGCTCGTGTCTCGACCTAAAAGACTGTTTACTTTCCGGAATTTGTTGCTTGTAATATAATTGAAAAGTCTTGCTGTTTCGCGAAGATTTCCTTCGAGGAGGTGAAGGTGGTCGACTCGAAACTGCCCTCGAAGATGAAGGCAAATTAACGAGACTCTGTTGCAGCTCCATTTTCTTTGTTCTTGTATCGACAACGTCTATCGTTCCGCAGGAAGAAATCGATTTTGTATTTTGGGAAAATATCGTCGACGTAGATTGGGTCAGTTTATTCCGGTGAACATGAATCCGAGTCAAGGTCGGCGAGATCGGGAAATATTCGATCTCCGAATCGTCTGTGGACAAAGTTTGGACATTGCTTTCTCGAAACTCGATTTCGCGATCCGTGAATTCTTTATAACCCTCTCACCAAAATCTTAATGTGTCGTTTGTTCAAGGCCAAGCTTGTGATGTTTCCAGACACAGCGTGCCGATGTGAGAATTAAACGTCTTCCGGGTGGTTTAAGAATTTTTTATTCCACCGAAATCGATAAATATACGAAGAAAGTGCCGTGATTTAAGTGGAAGTATACTATGTGATTTAATTATTGTGATCTCATTAAATTACTTCATTGTTGTCAGTTACATTTAAAAGTGACAGAGAACAAGATTGCATGATGTAAAAGATCCATTATAAAGTATTAATATCATTAATACTTGTAATGAAAAATAAACAGAATTATTAATTTTTTTCCAGAATATATGTTTCGACGTAAAATTACGTAGGACGTTCCTAAATCACTTTTTAGCGTAACAAATAACAGTGGAGTTCTTTCAGGCCATAATGTTAATTCGAATAACAGCTACACTGCGGCAACTTATTCAAACATTATTACAAAAACATGCACAATCGTCATCAAACAAGTTAGTAGTTGGTTAAAGAGAGCAATCAATCAGGCGCAGCAATAAATTATTCAAAATGACTATCAATATTCATGTATCTGCATGCTTTCCTTGCAAAACATTACATGACAAAATCAATGGCGACGTAAAAACATTTAAAAAATCATCAAAACAGGTGCATAAGTGTAATTAAAAAAAGACTTCAAAATCAAACAAGCTTTGTTTACAAAAGTTTCTTGTGAAGTTACTTACCCTTTGGTCGTTCCGGTGCCGGCTTACGAAGTCCATGAAGTGGCACGTCACCCCCGCTTTGCACTGTTTTGTAAGCCAATCTTTGTTCTACGTGACTTAGAGGACTAATATCTTCTTTCCGACGAAATATCAGAGTCGAATCACTTTCGTAGCCGGATTCTTTCAGAGCCCTTTAGAAGCGAAGAATTTTATTAGTATTTTTATACTTTATATTTTATTAGTAGATAAGGAATTTTTTAACACGTTGCGGGCCAGGTATTTATAATTATTACAATATATTTATAGCTATTACAAAAGAAGTAATTCTCAATAGTCGATGACTTACTGACTCATGTACGGTTTTGCTGGCCGAGTATTATGTTGTTCGAAAGGCTGAAAAAAGAAGAACACACGTCAGACATAACATTCTCGTATAAATATTTATAGGTGTAAGACATGCTATTCGATTCCAGTAATATAATTTTCGCTGCATACATTTTGTATTAAATAAGGCGTTCATAAATATACGAATGTATTACAAATAAGATTCCCTGATATCATATAATAAATTCATAACTTATTCCAAATTCAACCGGTTATAATCACCGGTGTGTAATATTAAAAAATCATTCAGTTCTACACTGTTTTTCATCACGAAATTCATTTTCTGTTTTCTTGCGTTAGATATGCATTTATTATAATACATTATTGACGGGTTGAATTTCGAATTAGAAACAAAATGACGGATATTTACTGGGAAGCCTGGTCTGTTGAAAAATATACTACGATTCATTATTTATTTACCATATACTATAGCATGTATGTACTTAAAATAATTAGTAATTCTATTGTAAATATATATGTAAATATATTTCCACGAATTTCGATCCTCAAAGGCTGAATTATCATCATCCAATTAATAATTGTGTGCACTAAAGTTACTGTATCATGTTGATTATTTATTAACGCTTGTAAAAGCTTCGAAAAGGGACTCGCGAAGTATAATATTATATTTTCAACAGACCACAGAAACATTTCATAGTTTATAACAAAGTCTCTCAACCTGCAAGTAGCGTTAAATTTTTAATGGATCGCGAAATGATAGCTGCTAGCTTTTGTCAAAACGAGGAACTGGTGAAATGATTTTAGGTACATTCGAGATTCGTTTATAATATTAATATTTGGGTCGCGGTACCATTACATAAAAAATATGTTGATTCACGCGGCAAAAAGGTTGAGAAACGCTGATTTATAACACATAACATTGATACAGGAAGTAATAAAAATACAGTTTCATTGATACGACCACCGAGAGTTATACATTCCATGCGACATTCAGCTAATGCTAAGCACGAGAGTCCACAAGTATACGAGACTTAATTCAAGCGTGGAAATGAATACCATTCTTCAGTTTAAGTTGATAAAAAAAATAGTAGAGATAGTGAATACGATATGAAAATGATAAGAATAATGTGTCCTCGATTATAATGTGTGTAATGGTACGAAGAATACACCAATCAGCGTGCAATGTTCGTCACGTTTGAGTACGCAATCAGCTGTGGAGACAACATTGGATCGTCTAACAATATTGCCTTATTAAGTAATTAATAATTACACAGAGACTACGCGGGCCATAAATAATTATTATAACTTAGTCTGAGATAATAAGATCAAATTAGGTGATTCTAAACCGTGTTTAATATTAATATTACAAATTTTGGGCCTCCAAAAATATTTCATACTCACATAATGACATTTTCAAGATTTTCAATGAATATTTAATAAACTGTAAAAGCTTTACTTCTATGATAGTGATTGCAAAGTACACACTCATGATTTTGTGTGATTGACTTGTTTCGAAATGATATGAAATATGTGTTCAAGCGAAGAGAGGAACAAAAAGATGTCTAGAGGACAAAGTCATCGTGCACTCTACTTGTCAACGACGTGGCAGCGTCTAACCCGTGAAGTTGACGGCCGAGGACTGTCAATGGCGAGAAGAGAAGGTTTCGTTGGTGATGAAGATGTTGCTTGTGGTAACATGATATGATTCGTGCTGGAAAAAGAAGAAGTGGACGTAGAAGAAGAAGAAGAAGTGGGCAGGACGCGTTGTTGATGTTCAGGATGATGATGATGATGGTGGTGGTGGTGATGATGGTGAGGATGACGATGATGGTGTTCGTCATTCGTAGCTTGCAAGAGCGTCGACTTAAGGACAATCGATCGAACACCGATCGGTGAATTCGATCGGCGCAAGCAACGATCTGGTAACACGAAGCTCTTGGATCTTCCTTCCAACATGCCAGCGTTCCAACTACAGTCGGCAGCCCTTTCCAGAGGTCTGACAACACGTTCCTTATCGTTGTCCTTCACGATTCTTCCTACATTCATCGCTTTTGTGCTTGTTCGTTCCGAATGCAATGATCTCGAACGATCCAGGTGATTAGTGCTGGACCATTCTTTGGATTCCGATTTCGAATCACGATCAATTACGCGAGATAACTCCTCGTGTAAACTCGGACAGAATGTCGGCGAGACCTCGAGAGGTTTCGAGCTGCTGACCGCTGATACCCTTACATTGTAACTGCTTTCTGGACGATAGGAAAGACTTAGAGTACGATGACTTAATTGGGCACTTCGAAGTTCTTCCATTTCCGTATCCTGAGGATGTCCGTTCTCGTTCAACCACTGTTCGTCGTCGATGTTTGTTGATCATGGGATGTTTGGGATGATATCCAGCAGACAAGTGCACACGAGCGATACACAAACACCAAGGGACACACACACACACGGACATCGATCACGAGGCTCAAGATATTTCGTGAGGTACCCGACAAAATTCACGAGTATAGTTGTACAACATTCCGAGCAAGAAGTATTATGGACCAACAAAGAATTATGGATAACATATGGATGTACATTGTGCATACTTGATAATAAAACTCCTGGAAACCTCACTCAATTTTGTTAAAAATGTTTCAAACAGTGGAAGTTGAATTTTTTGAATAATTAAAAGGTATAATTTGATCTTCAAAAATAATTGGCACCAGAAATAAAATTGATTTTAAATGATTGGAATGCATCTCGTGAATCTTCTCGGGTTCGCCACGAAACATCTTGTTTATTGTAAAAATACTCAAGATTAGTTCGATTTGCTTTAAGACAATCCTACTCGTGATTAATATTTAATACTCGAGCACCATGTTCCCCTTCGTAAAACTGTTAAAAAACCAATGTTTGTCTCCAAATAATTTAAAAATATGGTAAGTGAAATATTTCCGATGAAGACTGCGGAGCAAATGTTTCAGCTTTTGGGAATAAGAGAAATTACTCAACATGGTACTTAAGAACTACTCTTCCACAAAATGTCAGAAAGAATTGCCGCGTTTTTTGGGTGTGAAAGAAACACACGTGCGTGGATTTCGTGCGAGTTAGTTAGGGGACGTATTACTTAGATACGAAAAGGCGATATTAAATTTCACTATTTACGAAGAATTATTATACTATATTAGAGTTATTACGTTAAAAATAATACTAGAATTACTGAAAAGTAGAATTACTATAATTCTAATATTTCTGATTTTTTATATATCGAATAAATGAATAAATATTTCGTAATCAAGAACTTCGTAAATGAATAAAGAAATGTTGTTCTTGAAAATATAATCGCAGGTATCAACGAAGATTTTCTTATCAGTTAGAAAGGAGAGTCGAGGAAAGAGGAATAAGTCTTACGAAACTACTCTTAAATATAAAAATGGCGTACCCCGTCAAATATGTCCATGACCTCGTCCCACCACTAGAAACATAGAATTAAATTGAGCGTTAAACTGTGCACTAAATGAAGGGATGTTATACAAATATTGAATAATATGGAAGGGAAAATTAAATGGTGTTTTATTTTAACGCTAGCATCCATCTAAAGTGCTGCAATAATTTATCAAAGATATCACTGCATTCTACTTCTTATTAAATCTCCATTATAAACCTTAGAAAGGTTTGAAGATTTTATTTATAAAACCCGTCGGAAATATCAATTTTAATTGACCCCGAGTGAAAGATTATTCTATCATTTGAAATATCGTCATTGTAGTAAAAACAATACAGAACCATTTAAAGAATTTAATGAAAATGTAAAACGGAACAATTTTTGTTAAAGCGTCTTTCATCAACTTCAGATGGAAATTAGCATTTCTATGAGAAAAGGTTTCACTAAAAGCAGCTCTACTGAAGCTATAATAACTGAAATCAAAACGAAATACAATGAATACTGGGCATCGATGTTTAGAACCGTCCAGAATTTAGAATTTGGAATTTGGAGTTTTGAATAACATTCGAAGCGATTCCAAATCTTCAATAATACGTTCGAACTGATAGCAAGCATATCGAGCCCGTAATAAGATAATACAAGAGTGGCAAAGTAGAAGTGACAATTCGTTTATCGCACCAGAATGAAAAAGCTGTTAATAAACGAGGAAACGCATTGTTTTTTAAGCTCATTTCAGTTCGTTCGATTAATCGTTACCTTCCTTCTTGTCCGCGTGATAGAAGTTGGCTAGAAGCAAAGCCATTTCAAACATCATGTTTAAAACACAGTTTCCTTGGATTCGAAATTACGTACCATTCGACATCGTAACAGAATATACACAACATATCTCCATAATATTTATATCATATTATTATCTTATATTAGATATGTTACTATAATTATATATTATTATACTATAGATATTAAACATATTTATATCAGATAGTTAGTCACTCAAATCAAAGAACACACCGTACCCACTTTTTTGTGAGAAACATGCGAGAGGTCATTAATCGGTTTTCAAAAATATAAATAAATATTGGGTGGAGAATAAAAATTTCCAATGATATACCTGTGCATTATTTTCATCCGTATGTGTTAATTTAGTCATTAATGATCGATTAGTTAAAGATTCGAAATTAATGAAAAATGTTAACATGTTAAATAACGTATGTTTAGGAGAAACCTATAATTAGCCGGTATTGATTGAGTAATTGATAGGCGGATATGACAATGAATTAGTTTTCATGTTAATTGATTAACGAATAATTAGTACCTCTTTAGCTTCCTTCTCGGCGATCGAAGATCGACCAGGTTCGTAATCCTCGATTCTTCCTGGTTGGTTTTTATACACGTCTGAGGCGTATTTTAGCGGTCCATTTCTGAAGTCAGAAAAACTGTACCATATATTTATTAAAAATGATACGTTTCTGTGACATTTTGTCGCTTTCTTCGGTCAATTAAAAATGTACAAGTATAAGTATAAAAAAAATTCATGTATAAACCAAGGCAAAGAATCATACAATAACAATCGAGCATGGACCAGTATCTCCTTGTGTCCAAGGAAGATTAAAACATTAGCATTTGTTTATACTTCTTAAACGGCGAAAAATTCATTATTAAAACAATGTCTTACTTTCTCGGCATAGTAGACGTGGAGAAATCATTTTCTTTATTACGTAAACGTCGACGACTATCCAGGGTTGCGGATCGTTCCGAATAAACTCGCGATTCTGGTTCGCTCAGATATCCGCTGCTGCTGCCATATCCGTACCGAGTCCCTGAAAAAAGAACCGTTCCCGTTAAAAAATACACCTCGAACCCCGCATGAAACTACTAGAAAGTGAAATTGATTAATTGAAAAAGAAAGTGAAATAAATCTGGCAAGTTAAATGTAACAGTTATCTGAAAAGAACAAAGACTATGCAGGTATTATGTGCCTGAAAACTAAGCAATTATTTACACACTGATTAATGCAAAAAAGAGCACAATGTGTATCACACTTAATAGGTGACGGGATGTTAGGTAAGGGCAAAAAACATTTCCAATTATAGTTGTAATACATATACACAAATCACATAATTTATTGTTACTTTCACGCATGGCCGATTAGCTAGTTAAAACGTAGAATTTGTTGTTTTATTCGCAAATTACACCGTCAGATATCATAAATCGATGGTATATGATGCCTAAACATATTCTTAATATAACTTGCAACAAGGTTAGGAGATATGCTACTCCATTATTATTAATTTATTAATGTGAAGTTCGAATTTTAATCATATAATAAAAAATAAATAAATATATAGATAGTACAAAAAAATTTGCGACAGCCCCCACGTTGTGGAGTCGGGGACGTCGCGACCCCGACTGTGGAAGTGCAGCCATGTTGCATTACCTATGTGCCCTTTAAACTGCGGCGCTTGCCGCCGAATTACTGACCTACCCCAACACCTATACCTCTCCGCGCTCCATCCCTTACCCACAGTCGGGGTCAAGACGCCCCCGAGTTCACAACGTGGGGGCTGTCGCAAATTTTTTTGTATTCACTATACATCGTAATATACGACTGAATTTCGAACTTGAGATTAAGAAATTAATAATAATAATAATAATGGAGTAGCATAGCTCTTAATTTTGTTACTCCCACTGCATAGAAGTATATGACGAAGTGTATATCTTCAAAAATTGTCAAAAAATGAAAATCTCTAAAATCACTTCTAGATGGTCCAAATCGAAGGTATATGTTGCCTAATGCTGTTCTAGGACGATTTTGGGTCGAAAGAAGTGGTTAAAAAATTTATATTGGTCAAAAATGGGTCGAAGCAAATCGAAAAAATGTGAAGGGGTATACCTTCAAAAATTGCCAAAAATTAAAAGTCGCCGAAATCACTTCTACACGACACAAATCGATGGTGGGTGATGTATGAACATATTCTAGGACGATTTCTGGTCGAAAGAAGTGGTTAAAAAATTTTTATGGGTCAAAAATGGGTCGAGCCCAAATCGAAAAAATGTAAAGGGGTATACCTTCAAAAATTGCCAAAAATTAAAAGTCGCCAAAATCAGTTCTACACGACCCAAATCGATGGTGGGTGATGTATGAACATATTCTAGGACGATTTCTGGTCGAAAGAAGTGGTTAAAAAATTTTTATGGGTCAAAAATGGGTCGAACCCAAATCGAAAAAATGTAAAGGGGTATACCTTCAAAAATTGCCAAAAATTAAAAGTCGCCAAAATCACTTCTACACGACCCAAATCGATGGTGGGTGATGTATGAACATATTCTAGGACGATTTCTGGTCGAAAGAAGTGGTTAAAAAATTTTTATGGGTCAAAAATGGGTCGAGCCCAAATCGAAAAAATGTAAAGGGGTATACCTTCAAAAATTGCCAAAAATTAAAAGTCGCCAAAATCACTTCTACACGACCCAAATCGATGGTGGGTGATGTATGAACATATTCTAGGACGATTTCTGGTCGAAAGAAGTGGTTAAAAAATTTTTATGGGTCAAAAATGGGTCGAACCCAAATCGAAAAAATGTAAAGGGGTATACCTTCAAAAATTGCCAAAAATTAAAAGTCGCCAAAATCACTTCTACACGACCCAAATCGATGGTGGGTGATGTATGAACATATTCTAGGACGATTTCTGGTCGAAAGAAGTGGTTAAAAAATTTTTATGGGTCAAAAATGGGTCGAACCCAAATCGAAAAAATGTAAAGGGGTATACCTTCAAAAATTGCCAAAAATTAAAAGTCGCCAAAATCACTTCTACACGACCCAAATCGATGGTGGGTGATGTATGAACATATTCTAGGACGATTTCTGGTCGAAAGAAGTGGTTAAAAAATTTTTATGGGTCAAAAATGGGTCGAGCCCAAATCGAAAAAATGTAAAGGGGTATACCTTCAAAAATTGCCAAAAATTAAAAGTCGCCAAAATCACTTCTACACGGCCCAAATCGATGGTGGGTGATGTACAAACATATTCTAAGACGATTTCTGGTCGAAAGAAGTGGTTAAAACATTTTTATTGGTCAAAAATGGGTCGAACCCAAATCGAAAAAATGTAAAGGGGTATACCTTCAAAAATTGCCAAAAATTAAAAGTCGCCAAAATCACTTCTACACGACCCAAATCGATGGTGGGTGATGTATGAACATATTCTAGGACGATTTCTGGTCGAAAGAAGTGGTTAAAAAATTTTTATTGGTCAAAAATGGGTCGAACCCAAATCGAAAAAATGTAAAGGGGTATACCTTCAAAAATTGCCAAAAATTAAAAGTCGCCAAAATCACTTCTACATGGCCCAAATCGATGGTATATGATGTATAGATAATATACCAATTACATTGATGCGATAATTATATAGTTGGATAGCAAGAAAAGGAAAAAAAGACTGGTGAATATATTGTTGAATATATAATTCTAGCAAGAGAAGGCATTGGTTTGTATTCACACCTTCCGAGAAGGAAACAAGTGCAGAAGTGATTCATTGTCAGTCAGAAGGTTAAATGTTGTATGTCGTAACACTTTATCCGTTATCAAAGAAGAAACTGTAAGGAGAAGGATGACTGTAGCTAACGTGTTAATGGCTTTCTAAAAGCTTGCGTTATTATTAGTCCATTACGTCGTAATTCGATCAACCGTAAATCGTATTCCGAAGAATATATATATATATTCACCTCTTCGTGGTTTATAACGGATGGTTACGTAGTCCTCTGAAAATAAAATCGAAACGTTATCGCACAGGATGATCTTAATTTCTCGTTAACACACCACAAACCGGAAGTTCGCATTTAGAACCGCCATTCATATGTATCACCAGGAAGAACCAATCGAGATTTTATAACGAAATGATAGGATATTCGCGATATCAACATTTATTAAATTGACCAAAAAAAGAGCGTGATATTAAAATTGAAAATTCAATCGCGAACTATATAACTATTGTTAGTTGAACATTTCAGAATTCTGGGGTTTTAATGTAATAATGCGTTTGATATTAGAACAGCATTAATTTATATGTTTATGATTTTATTACCGTGTATTGCAAATAACTGTGTTAATTTAATTGACTATTATTAATTGCAATTGTTAAGGATTGTTAGCGGACGAAACTCACCGTTTCTGTCTGCGCGATGCAACGAATCGTACATTTTCTTATACCATTTTGTTTGATTGTCTTCTTTGACTTCCTAGAATTGTTTTATAATTAAGATCGCATGGATAATAATAAAGAGTTTTCTAACGACGATGAGATTTTTATATCATTTGAATTCATTACTAGATTGATTAGTATACAATTAGATTTATTACTATATTACGATAAAACCGGGTCTTTAATTTTTTTATTTTGAGCCAACTTATGTAACAAATTTAAAACAACTTGAATATTTCACAAATATACAAGATATTAAAATATCTATAAATGTTGAAAGAAATTTGCAATAATTTTGTACTTACCCACGTTTAAGATTACAATTTTTAAACAGAAGTACTTAACATCTTCGAAATAATTATTCGTCGAGGCATTAAATAATGAAAGATTTTAATGAACAATTTAAATATGTAGGTCAATGAGAAGTTCAGCAACAGCAAATATAATGGACGCTTTAAATGTTAGTTTTTTAAAGATTTCTCAATAATTGGCACACTTATTAACACACTGCAAACCTACCGATCTCAACACCAGAGGAATTCCATCCTTGGTAACTGGACCGATGCCCTCGAATTTTCGAGGACCCAAATCGGCCATCTTCTTTAGTGGTACATTCTCAGTTTCCGGTTCACTCTCGTATTCTTTCTTCACCGTATAAACTGAACGAACATTCTTTTTAATCTCGTAACGTAACGTAAAAACCGATGCAATATTCGACAACGATTTACGTTAATCGAATTGTCAACAAGAATAATAAAAACACGGTGACCGATTATACAGTGATATATGGTCCGAAGTTGATTTGGTCAGACCTGCTTTTATCAATTTTTATAAAACAAGCTCGGGATACTTAAAATCGTGGCACATATTGAAATAATGACAATGTTAAATGCTAACATAAATATCCTATTTATGGAAAAAACAAAAATGTGACTGGAGAATAAACAAAGATGAACGCAGTGCAACTTTCGCGACACATACATCTCGATGTTTTGCAATTTAGGACTTTGATGAAAGAAGTACTTACTTATTTCACCTGGACTTATTAATGGCCTCTCGTCATTGGTGGGACGTTTTGTATTTTCTTTTTCTTCTAGATATGCCGCGCCTTTTGGTAATTGTCCTTCTGTAATAAACCGCGCGGGACCAAAAGGGGTTAATTAATTATCTAAGAAAAAGATAAAATTTACGATTATAATTTTTCTTCTGTATTTATTACCGTTGAGTGAATTGAATATTCTATGATGGGGTCGCAGAATTATTCCAACGGTTCCAAGTATTTTATTTGAAATTATATCAGAAAATATATGAAATAATAAAATCGCAGCCATAATTCGCATCACCCACCTCTTGCTTTTTGCAACAAAGTAATTGTTGGATTTTGGGCGCGTGGTAAACGAGGTGTGGAGGCCAAAGCGTTTAATCCTTGGGACGGTGCTGAATGTGAATTCACGATTCGCGAATTGGAGCTTTCGTAAGTGCACGAGATCTCTTTTTTTTCTTGCGCGGAATTCCAGGACGGTGGTGTTTCTTCTACGGTACTCTATTAAGATAAATAAAATGTATTTCTATTAAAAGGTTCAACTTACTAAAATAAAGTAAGCTGAAGTCATTTAAATTTTAATCTCAGGAGGAAATGCAGTGGAAACTTGTTTATATCCTATTATTTGAATGTTTCATTATATCGACGTTTTATAGTCGAAAAGAATTACGCCAAAGGAACTATTCATTTCTAAATAAATTCCTAATTCGATCCCCGCGAAACGATATTTTTGCATCGAATTTAAATGAAAATATTTACAACATTGTTTTAAGTACAGGAAGTTACAATTATGTTCACACAAATGTTCAGTTGAGTTAATCAAAACCTACAGAATATTAGAGAAGCTAATTATTAAGCTGAATTAATTGCACAATGGTAGGAAAATAAGAACAAACATGCAGTTAGCAAGATTCACCTGTACCTTACAGTGCGAACAATTATTTCGAAACTTCATCTTTACGCGCAATCAAGCTGCATTATATTAATATTCGTAGAATACTAATCCTTCATTATCATTTTCTCTGTAATTATATACAGTGAAATACTAATCCTTCATTATCATTTTCGCTGTAATTACATACAGTAATAAATATTGCAATGCAAAGAATGGCTGATCCGTAATTGGAACTTATATCTCACCGAAACTAGGATACATTGCAAGATTAGAGTGGATATTACAGTATATATGAATTTCCATAATTTTTGCCATTTTAGATAAGGAATGAGCTTTCCTTCAAATTTCCTATTATTTTTGCATAAATTCGACGATAGGCTCCCAAAATATATGTCTCCGTACCGTGAAATATGTGTTCCACTTACGCTAAGAAAAATATGAATTTCTAAGTCACACGATATGCTTATCAGTGATGTAATAAAACAAAATAAATCCGGACATCTTACTTCCTCTTTTGGTGGCTTCTTCCGGCTCAGAACAGGACTTTCAAATGGCACTGGACGAAATTCTTTCCGATCTGGAACGGGACTGGCTGTAGTACTGGAAGGTGTCCAAACTGGAAGAATTCCAGTATCTTTTTGGGTATCTTTTCTATCAGGACTTGGTTCCTTTGGCGGTGGTTCACTTCTGGGCGACCAAACACCTGTCGACAGGATCCAAATTTATTAGAAGCCACATCCAGACTTATCTTCTTTATCTTTTATCACTGATTAGTTGTCTTCGTTATTGCATGTGCATAATTAGTTCACACAGCAGCCAGTCATTGAGAATATCATTTATATTTCAAGCGACACACTGAATCAAGAAAACTATTCATGACGCGTTCTTTTGTTCATCTAATGTAATAATAATTTATAGAATTTATTTGTTTAAACATAAGTAACTCTATTTATTATTATTTGCGGTTAGTTAATGGGACACACGCGATACACACTTGCCACTGACTCAGCATATTTCACACAATCAGAAATCATAATTAATTAGGCACACTATATTATTTTATTTTGAAATAAAAAAGCAAAATAGGGCGTGGCCAAGCTGTGTGTATCAAAGGACTTTTTTATTTTTCCAGAATTTCCAAGGCAAGTGTACTTTTTTTATATCGATTTCTGTACCATTTTATGTCTCATATTCATATTTCATATCATTCCCAATCAAACTTTACAAGTATTTTTTAATCCCCGCACATAAATTATATTATCATGTCATTATAATTATCACTAGAATTCGTTCTGAATTATATTATTTATATGTAAATATATATATTATTAATATTACTTATTCAGAAGAGTAATAAAATTTCAAGTATTGTACAATATAATTTAGACCGAATACGGTTCCATTTCATTACACACCAAATTAGAGAATTAATTAGTTTCCATCTAATTTCGTAGTCAATTAGTCAATCAATTAGTTGACATCTTTTCGGTGTCTAATCATCCAATTAAAATTCTTCCTTTTCAAATCCTGACCACTTATTTCTAGTTCGTCGACCGCAAAGGATTTCCAGATAACCAGAATTAGAGTAGAATAGTGGAGGATAAAGATTCGGTAATAATTCGAATAGTTTTTGGCGGACGTTGAAAACCACTGATATTTAAGCAAAGGAAGGAGTATAATACCTGGCCAATTAACGGAAGAACCGATTATAGCCAAGGTTGGGTTTTAAAACACCTATATATAACACACATACCCCGCCTAGCCTTTTGTGCATTCATCCGTTACTCGGAACTTCCTTTCCTCATTTATTTCTGTGTTTCATGCATTCTTGAAATTAGTTAAAATACAATGTTAGACACATTTCATGTAAAAAATGCTTCTATACAACAAAATCAACAATTAAAGCATTGCGTTCGAACATGTCACGTATCCAGCCCTATGATATAATCATACGTTACATCAATGCTTCTATGAACTCGTCTTTAAATATTCGGCGTTCCGTTTTTAGAATTATTTGGTACTGTTCCAAGTTATACAATTAGATATAAACATGTTCTCCGATCTCTGGACGGACATCATTTCAAAGAATACATTTACTATATCATATTATTTCATATAATACTGTAGCGTATTATGTATATATAACTTCTGGGAAGATGATTGTCTCTTTCCTTTTTCCTAAAGAAAACGATGATACAATTTTGAGTCTTAAAGCTTGTATAACAGTTGCATCAGTACCGTGTTTAATCGAAACCCCGTTGTATAAGTACCGCGTTATACAAGGGTTACATCTACCTAAATTTCAGTAAAATCTGTCGACAGATAAAACACGAATAATGCGATCAAAGTTTCCCGTATAATTAGGAAGAATAATTCAGTCGCAGCACGTGGCTTTTGCGACAAGAGGAATTAGTAGTTCATTTGGGACACTCGTAAAATTAGAATCCCGTGGGTGTTGATATTAAGACACGCATAATTGTAATTGGCTGAGGAGAACCCGGACAAAATATTACCGCGATTTCTAGAGCGAGGCTATGTATTGGATGATGGAACGAGAATAATTTCATTTGGTCACTTTATGCTATTTTACTGATTGTGTTGATATAATGATGGCTCTAAAATGATATCTGGAGATCTTCAAACTTGAGTCTGCAAACTATTTCTGTCTGAAGTGAAGCTTGCAGATTTCAGATCGTACTGGCAATAATCATTTATTTTCGGCTATTTAACCCTTTGCACTCGAAAAATATTTCGGTTATAAATGAGGACTTATTCTAAAACGTTATATTAAGATTCCTTAAATTTTAGCATGGATTCTTATTCATCGATTTCATCCATGATAATATAATTCTCTACGCCATGTGAATTTTGATTAGATTAGAGAATATATACAAGTTAGAACAATCTGTTTTCTTGGCAGCTTATGCAAAACATACAACAGGAGACGAAGAGCACACCATTAGTTTTGCAGTCTCTGTTCAACAAGTTTACCTGGCTTTGTTGACGAGGCTTTAAACGTAGGGCCAATCATACCGTTCTCTGGAAATATGAAAAATTCATTTGACGGATTTTCATTTTCCACGAAAATATTTAGTCCCTTTGCAGATATAAAACACTGAATAAAATCAAAGACGGCGGTCGTTTCATTCAAGTAATCGTATTTCAATATTTACTATAATGATTTTTCTACTCTACGTGTAATTCAATAAATATTTCTCGTAATTTACGGTGTCAACATAAATCAGATTAAAAGAATTACATACTTCAATGATTGACAGTTCAAGTTGTAAGCTTTCTATTTAAAGACGATATCCGCATTGACAGGCAATGCAATGACCTTTGGAAGCTTGCCACTATCACTCTCCTCACAGACATTTCAAAAGGAAGTAAAGAAATCGAAATTTCGAAGTTCGAACTCTGAATATAGTCAGCAAGATAAAGTACTTTGTATAATTAATCAAAATCAAAAGACACCATGGAAAAGCAATACTTAAAACATTTCATCAACTGACGCTGGTCTCTTTAACTGTTTGCTATCTTGTTATATTACTTCTTTTCAATATAAGATCAATATAGGAAATAATATTTATTGTTAAACAGTGAAGCGGCTTGCTATTAATCATAGTTTTAATCCTAATGGTACATTACTCATCGTCTAGACTATTCAGTACCGGGTCCAAGTTTGCCAACGGAATATTTTCCGAGTCGAAGTGACGATAAAGAACGCACGAAAGCCTCTTTAAATCGCTCCTTGATGAGTACCAAGTGAGTCATTAATACAGAAGGAAAGTTGATGAGCCATGACGGAAAAAAGAATGAAGGATAAAAGGAAAACCCGAGGCAGAAGTACTTTTACTAGTTACTTTACAACTTGCACTTAACATTTTTTACCCTACTATTATATACCATTGATATAGATTTAAAAAATATGTGTAAAGAGTTTCATTTGAATATTTGCATTCTGAACCACACAATTTTAATATCGAATGTAAAAAGTTTTAATTGTTACAAATTAAAGGAATATTATGATGTGATTTTGTTAGTAAACGGTAATCTCGTTTCAAATAATAAGTTTGCGCGTAAAAATTCAAGATGTTTTTAAAATTGAGAAGATTTGTAGTCGACGTGATTTGAAGTTTGTACCTTCGGAAATCTAAAATAAGAAGCGGAATAAGTGTGTTTGAAAAGAATGGATTTGAAGTTTCGCCACGTGAAAACACGAGACCGGAAAACCAGAAGAAGCGGAAGGGACCGTAGAAGCTAACAAACGAAAATAGCGCACAACTTCTGCCTCGCATATATAAGCGTACGTGTATTGCAGTTTCTGCAATCTGTGGCCGTGTAACGCGACACCCTTATGTAATCGAAAGCAGGCAAATTACAAGAGTAACTTACAAAATCTCCGAAATCTTGTTCCTTTCATGTTATACACAAATATTTCATCAACTTTCCTCCGCTACTTTTTCAATTGCAGTCACTTTTCTTCCTCCCATTAGACTTAACTTAGCCCTGAATTAGTTGAGACTTAAAGAAAAATATATTTATGATAATAATTTAAGTTACTCTTCTTTCTTCTATTAGAGAAATATTGACTTAATACTGGCTCAGTTGGAATTTCAAAAGATGATGTATTTTGAATAATACGCAGAAATAAATTACTACTGAAATTGTTCGATCTGGAATTAATTATCGATTAAAAGTAATAATTTCTTTGTTGAGAAATGAATTTCTCAAGGAATAAAAATAGTGCAATTTTCTATCATAATGCTACTAAATGAATTATAATATAACGTAGACCAGAGGATAGTGAACACCATGACAGAGAATGCATTTCACTGATAAGGACATCATTTACATAATGATAAGGAATATTCAATTGATCGATTCACTGTGACGCAGGAAAACAGTTTGGAGAAATCCTGTTAGAATAAAACCTAATATTTTATATCCACTAATATAATAACGAATAATATAAAAATGGAAAATCGTGCTGGAACTATCATATTGTCTCGTGTCGTTGAAATATAATTACGACTTTAACCGCAGATGAAGGACGTAATGTAAAGTAAAACGTGTCGCGAAGAACAGGTTACGCCGTTTCACAATGTATTAACTAATTAATTTTATATTAAAATAAGTCTGCGTAGGATATCAGTTTGATTATTTGTCGAGCATTTTTTAATTATTTTATTTACTTTCGATGTAATTCCTGTGCCAATATGTCTTAGAGGCCTTCATTTTTCATATCTATTGATAGGCAACTTGTGCCAATTTAAATAGTTTATTTACAAAGAACGGTCGTGATTGAGTATAAAATATTGTTAACTAATATCGATGATAGTTGATAAAAGTGAGCCTGCTATTACACATATATTTCAACAAATATAATAAAATATTTTGTTTAAGTTCATCGAAATATGGCGAAGATTAAATTAATTTCTCTAAGTCCATGTTTTATTTGATTTTTTTCCTTTTCAAATACTTTATACTGTTAAAAATATGTGTACCTTACACTATCATCATTTTTCATTTCAATAATAATTTCAAAAACCAACATCGCCAAAAGGTATTACTTACATGTTAAAAGAGACCTTTGAACAATAACGAAATGAAAAGAAAAGATTATTAACAGACCGGGAACAATGTTGATAAGATGAAAGAAGAATTGCGCTCTCGCAGAACAACCTGTTGACCAAATCCTCGACACTATCCTGAAATATCCTTTCGATTCTTTGCACACTAAATCGCAACACTTCGGTTGCCGTCAACACTCACTTTTTTCTAACATCATGTAAAAATTCACTGTCTCTTGCTGCACACAAATTTTGGAAATTAAATTTCGAACAGGAAGGGAACTTGACGAGAACGAAACACACTCGAGGGTTCATCGAGCACTGAGGCGTCCGGACGCTCGGAAAACTCGGCGACGCAATCGTCGCGTCGTAACGCTCTCTCGTAGTACGCAGAAGCCGGTACCATTCAAACTTTTCCAAATCAAAAGTTTTCAAAAAAACGATTTATATTTTTTGCGTACCGTGTATCGGCTTCGAATATTATTTCTCTATATTTTCTGAGTTTTCTATTTTGGTTTCTATTTTTTCTTTGCCTTTGACTATCATCGATTCCAATAAGAATCAAAATTAATATACTGTATGTGTCTTCGTAATTAAATTGATTTAATTAAGGCAAAGAACCAAATTGATTTATATTCTTCCTATTATATTAAATGGATTATTATTTATAGTAACAATATCAGCGAATTAATAAAACGCACCTTGCCCAAGCAGAAATCCTTTGCTGACTACCAAAGCTCTATCTATCTCGTGCAGCAGGTCATTTTTCTTGCCAATTCTCCTTACACCAAAATCATAGCCAATTCCTTTAACCAAAAACCATGCGAAAATTCCAACAAACAGAAAAAGAATATATATTTTCAAGCAAAGCATCTCATAACAAAGCAAAACAGCGAAGCAAAACAGCAGATAACAAGACTCGTTTAAAAGCAAGAATGTTAGAAATTTCACAGGAAAATATTTGCACATATTAATTTATATTAACAGTCAACACGCTGAAACTGAGATTATTTATTTTTATATAAATAATGGCTGGAGGATGTAAATTTATTAATGGATTTAATTATGCGCGTTATGTACATATAATACAGATATATTATATAGTCTCCAAAAATCGTCGTTATATTTGCGAATAGATTTATGCAAAATTGGGGGTCAGTCATTTTGACCGCTTTTGTAGTTCCAGTGTTAATAGGATGGCTTCAGCGAAAAAAGCGTTAAAGTAAATAAAAAAGGGTGAAGGTCCGAGGGAGGTGACAGGCCGATGGTGTTAGGAGGTCGTGTTAGGCAATTCGTCGGAAATAGCCAAAATCGAGACGCCGGTTCCGGTGTGAAACTGGACGGCCAACGAAACGTTCTACAAGCTCTGCCCTATTTCTCGAACGGACTTATATTTAGGTTCTCATTCTCGCGTGAATCACGAACGTTGCAACCGCACGATTCGACCGATGATTCGAAATTCGGAAAAAATAAATCGTGGGTGGAAGATATTTGCTTCGATGACTGCTGGAGGATTTTTTTTTCCATGTTCAAGGTCAGCCCTCCCGAAATTCCTACCTGAATCAGGCTGGTTCCGCGACTTCGAAACATTATTCGTCTTAAATGTAAGACATTAGAACATAATTATAAATAGTATAGACGATATAAATATCTCGATAAAGTTTGTATCGATTGCTGTCGCTGAAATATGTTTATTTGCTGTGAATGAACTGGAAACATCAAAGATAAACGTTTTTCATTTCGCGGAATGTCAAAGGTTATCGTTTGGAACGTGCATAAGAACGGCGTAATGTCATTAAATAATATGTTTTTATGATTTAGAATCAGCATCTTGGAATTACGATGTGAAATTGTGACTAGAATTTTCAATAATTTCCTTTCTAAATATTCGGGTTAACTCAAAATTCAAACTTAAAATCATCTCTTCAATGTGATTAGTAACGTTCGATGCACCTAAATGATATTATGTCACTTCCATAAACGTGCATTAATGACTTCTATTTCAAACTCATATTTGTTAGTAATTATTTCACCAATTTTTCACACGATTCTGATAATTGAAATAGTTCTACTTCTTTGGAATTTCATAATTCCGGAAAAGATCAAAGAAAATTAATTGTTAGAGTTTAGGAACATTATTCATATGTTCCAATTACGGTCAGAACTCGGTGAAAATGTTTTTGTTTTACGCGGAACTATATGTTTTAGAATAAGATTGCAAAAATGATAGATAGCAATTTCAATTATCGTGGTAAAGTTGCCAACGTGCGAGTCACTAAATGGACATACATATGTTTCAATCAATCTTCATCGGATCAAACTTCAAAATCCAAAAACTAGAAAGTCAGCATTCGAAACACGACGAATAACACAGCAATCTTGGAGTCCGCGAAAACTCACCATCCTCGGAAATTTTGAGGAATTCCTGCAGATGTTTTGGCAATTTTTTCAAATCCTCTAGTTCTTTTCCATCGACCACAAATTTTGGCTTTACCGCATCATCTTCGTTCTCTTGGTTTCCTTCATTTCTCCCAGACTTGTTATCAATTTTAATTTCAGTCTCAGATTCACTTTCGTCCAGTTTTATGCCAAATTTATTTAATCTATTTCTCGCCTTTTCTATAAATTCCTTTTCTACTGCACTCATATTACTTTCCTCGGATTTATTTTCTGACTTCCGTATATCTTCGTGCGAACTAATTTTAATTACTTTGTGATGCTTTCTGTCTTCCCTTTCGAGAACTTTGTGAACATATTCGTCGTACATTTGCCGACGAAAAATTTCGCCATTTGTAGGAATCGTTGGTGTCTTCACTCTCTCTGTTTTAGCACACTTTTTAACTTCAGGAACACTTTTACTCCACGAACTATCTTCGCGAAAATCATTTTTTGCGTTATTACGACTGGTAGGCTGAACATTTTCTTGTTTACTTGTGACAACAGACTTCTCAATTTTCTCGATCCTCTCACAAGATTCTTCCTCGTGAAACCCGTTTTCATGGTGCACATTTTTCGTGTAGTCTCTATGTCCATGTTTATCAATCATTTCGGAACGACCATCTTCGACATTCTGAGATTTTTCTTGCCACTTTTCACTTTCCACGTGGGAATCATTGTCTCTTGACATACCATCTTGAAGCACTGAAAAGCTTTTTACTTCGTCATCAAACTTGTTCTCCAACCTTTGATATTCTTGCTGTTGGAACTCAGCGAAGGCCTTCCTTTCTTCTTCTTCCGCTAGGATTACATTTTTTAACTGATCCTCTAATAACTCTATGTACTGTAACTGTTGAATAAAATATTCCTGCGGAAGCGAAGACGCTTTATTTCCCTCCATCTGACTCGAGGTCTCGCTTTGAAGTTTTTTCAGATTTTCAATGATTTCTGTCGCCGCGGACTGCTTCAGATACTCTGGGTTCTTGTACTTTCTTGGTGCCAAATGACTTCTAGGTGGATTCCGATCGAAGATGCTCGTTGTATCGATGCAACTCTTGTCAACATTGACGACTCGCTTTACTCTCATTGGAACTTCCACTCGGTCATCGATTAAAGCCGGATTTATATGTCTTGGATCGATAGTCCTGCGAGGGGTCTTCTTACCGGAATCCACGACACTTGTCTTATCAATAATTGCACTGTTCAGCGTAATCGGACTCTTATTGAACGGTGTCGATTTTCCAGGAGTATTGACAATCAGGGCACTGTTAACGTAATGCCTGGGACTGATTACTTTATCAACTCGTTCAGTGGAGTGCTCGAAAACCGAGTGTTTCGTAATATCGGATTCGCTAGATTGAACTCGAGGAATATGGCTGGACCATTTCTTATCACCCTCGCCAGAAGATTCTATTAATAAATCTTCAGGGAAGGCTGATATCGTCTGACGAGGAACGTCATGTTGCTCTAGGCGTGCGATGTTCATCCAATCACAGAGCCGAGTGACCTTCAGACGTTCCTGACCTTTGTCAAGGACTCTTGACTTCCTGGTGAACTCCGATTTGTCCGTTTTACTTGAGGTACTCTCCATGATTTCCTCGGATGAATGTTCGGAAGATGGTGACTTAGAATTCTCTTTTATAATTTCTAACAGTCTATTACTCGATTTGATCTCATTTACGTATCGATGTTCTTCAACTTCTTCATGCCTTTTTATTCCTTTTGTTTCTTCCTGTCCTTGCATTTTTTGGGATCCTTTAGCACTCTGATTTTCACCGGACTCTTCTTTTCGGAGATCAATTCTGTACTTTGGTACCGGAACACGCTGAGGTTCGTCTCCGTAATAGCTATGCCGATTAAGAAACTTTTTATGCAGATCGAGCAGATTATCCGCGGAAGTTTTAATTACAGTCTTTTGTTGTGCCGGGGAGAGGCAGAGAAGAAGCTTCGGATCTCTCGAAGTAGATAATCCCACCCAACTGTCTTTACTCATTTTGTTCTCGGACTTGAATCGTTTCACAAATTCTTCCACTTTTTTTACCGCGCCTGAATCTTTTTGCTCTGAAACAGTATTTTTGTGGAAATCAGTGTTCTGTTGGATTCTGGATGATGTTAGTTTAGATGCTTCAGCTTGCTGGTCACTCAATCCATGCAGATTTAATGGGACTCCACTGTTTTCAGCATACGTTATGTGGTTAGGAAGCTTCGGCAAAGAACGGAGGCTTTTGAAGATGTTAAACTTTGGTACCGTTATTTCATTAATTATTTGAAGTCCATACGGCATTGATAAGATTTTTTTAATGCAAAGATCTCTCAGGTAATCTGGTCCAGTTATTGCAACACTATTTCTGTTGTTTTTACCTAGATTGTCAACATTATCCAGAGGAACGTAGTACAAGTCTTCGATCGGAGAATATGGAATTGGTTCCGGGCTTCCCAACTCTTCTCTCACGGCTGCTTTCTCTCCTGATTCGTCACCTCTCAACAATGGCAGTTTATTTTTGAGACTCGATGCTTCTACGACGTTATGTTTATCCGTTTTTAGTTGGTTTCTTTTTAATTCTTCGGATAATATCAAAGAATAAATATCCGTCTGCCAGGAATCCATCGAATTGTGTTTCACGGTGCTGACAGAAGCACTGCTGGAAGAATCTTGTAGTTGTGTGTCGATTACTTCATTTTTTGATACTTCTTTTTGAGATGCTACTTTCGAATTGGAGACATTAGATTCGGTTTTATCGGAATTTTCTACCTCAGTTTTAGAGTTAATAATATTGGAGAAAGATTTGCTGGTTATAAACTTCACTTCATTATCTTCCTTGGATCTGGGATAGTTGAAAGTATCTTCAAATTGTTCGTCAGCTGTTAATTGCTCCTGAAAAGTACTTGAAGTTTCAAGTTTACTACGATGAACTTCAACGTGAGGCATGGAACTATCTTCCTTCCTTTTGTTGTCCCTCATTTCCGAAGTTTCAGCTTCATTATTCACAACTTTAACATTGGAAGTCGTGGAACTTCTTTCCTCTTTTGTGGAAACTTCCATTCTTTTAGTTTCCACACTTTCATTCAGCATTTTAATAGTGACAGGTGCATACTTCCCTTCTCCTTTGCTCTCTTTAACGCTTGAAGTTTTTACTTCATCACTGCATTTTTTGATATCGTTTGCAGTAGAATATTTTTCCTTTTCGCCTTCTTGTTGCGTCGAACCCTTTTCTTGTACTTTACAGTCTTTTAATGTTGAAGTTTCTACTTTATTATCGCAAAATGAAGAACTTTTTACTTCTCTTTTACTGTCTTTTTTAATTGATTCACTTTTGTTACTTACAATTTGAATATCTGAAGGCACTGTGTGTTCTTCTTTAATTTCACTGTGCTCTGTTCTCGAAATTCTAGACATGCTATCTTTAAGTTCACTTTCACACGTTCCCTCTTGTTGAATATTTTTTTTATAACCTGAACACTCGTGCAATAAACATTGTTCCGTGGATTGTTCCCGGCAAACAGTGTGTTTTTCATTAAGTTTACTCTTCGACGATGATTCCTCAAGCGATGAAACTTGCTTAGAAGATGCCGACCGGTGCTCAAACATTGAATACTTTTTAGCCTGATTTCCGTCCAAGTTACCACGCGTTATTTCGGAACTTGTTTCACTGCCAATCCCTGCAACGAACTCCGCGTAATTTCGCAATTCGATAATGTCATTCGCTAAAACAGCCTTCTTGTTTCTTAAGTCAGTAATAGCTTTCCCAATATTTTCTGGTAAGGCTGATAAGTCGATTTTATACAAAACTTGACGAACATCCTCGTTCACTTTTCCATCAGACGTAGAGATTAATGTCAATAATTTGTTAATTAAGAAAATATTATTAATTATTGAAGAAACGTCGGACGAATGAGTTTCAACGGTATTTAAATCAGGGATGTCTTCTTTGGGAAGTGGAGGTCGTTCCGGGGGAACATCTTTTGCTTCCGGTTGCCGACGAATTGGAGGAACTGGTGGATTCTTATCGGAAGTCTGATATTGAGGTTGAATATTTGATCGAAAGTGGGAATCTGATTCTGGTAAACTCGAGGATCTTCTCGGCAGAGGCGGTGGATGTCGTTTTTCTTTTATTCTCGATGAACTCTCACTTTGGAATTCAGATTTCGAGTCAGAAGATTGTCGAATAATTTCACCTTTCCGGGAATAAGACTCGGTCTTCGTGGAAACAGATTTCTCGTTAATTATGACATTTTTTTCTGGCATTTTACTAAGTTCACTGGTAGCATTATTTTCTGGTAAAAAAGAATGTTTCTTTGCAGATTCAGTTCCTTGTTTATTCGTATTATTCGCCGCTGTTTGATTCGTAACATTTTTACTTGATGATTCTTCTGGCCGAATAATTTTATGAATCATTTCTTTCTTCCCACTAATTGGCTGAGATTTGATGTTCATATTTTTTCCTGAAATGTCTTCGGCTCGATGAATTTTATGAACAATTTCTTTCTTTGATTGCATGTTCTGCGATGATTGCTGGTGCATAATATTCTGTGAAGAATTAAATTTAATATTGTTTTTATTGGAATTGTCCTTCGACTGTTCATCGTTGAAAATTTCAATGGGAATAATTGTTTCATTTGGTCCTTTTTTTAATCCAGAAATGTCCTCTGGATTTTTAATAATTCCCGGAACGGTTTCCTCAAATTTAATTTTGATAATATGTTTTTTATGTTCGGATTTTTCCTTCGCTTCTTCTCCTATCTTTATATCACTGTTTATTGTATCTTTATTTTCACGTTCGATTAAATTTGAATTTTCAATCTCAGCGAGATCTTTTTCCTTGGCATTTAAATCGACTGCAGTTTTATTTATTACAGAATTATCTGCATCTTTTTTCTCGGGTTCCGAGAAAGTATCAGATTCTACTTCTTTTTTTTCATCGGAATTTGTTGTAACTTCAGAATCTAACTGCTCAACATTACTTTCATGCTCTTTAACCGTTCTCATTTCATCACAATCGACAACGTTTATTTTAATTTCATGTTCTTTAGTTTCCGCATTCATGTCCACCTTTTCTTCACTTTCTCCACTGGTCTCCCGATCGAAACGTCTTTCTTCCCTCCGATACTTTCCAATTTCTTCGTTAATAAAATCCCTAATATGTTGTTCTTCGTCCCCGGAAAGTTTATCTCCTTCTTCTTGAATTATATCCAAAAATCGTCTCGCAGCTTGCGATTGAAAATAATGATATTCCATAGCCACCCTTTTCTTCATTTTCTTCTGCGACCGGCCAATCTTTTCTTCCACCATTTTACTCGAACTGGAACTCTCCTCGGAATCACTTGGAAGTTCTAATTCCTCTATAAAATGCCTTAATTTCTTCTCCACTTCTCTTGGCATCACGCTGTCCCAAGAATGTCGAATTCCTTCATTCTCGAAACTTTTATTCTTGAATTCATCTTTTCCAACGAAATGATCCGATGATTCCGTTGATTCTTTCTCGGCATCAGATTCCATTTCAATTATAATCGGCTTCACGTTATCAGCTTCCGTCTCACTGTCTGTTATCTCGTGAATTTCCAACTGATTATTATCCTCAGTTTTCTTCGAATTTTTACGCAATATTCTTTCTTGGTGAAATTTTAAAAATTCAGAACCTCCTCTCATGAAATCCACGGTCTCCGGGATGGTCACTATGCCTGCATTCTCCGGAAATTTATCAGTACTTCCGGTTTCCAAGATTCCAACACCCGGAATGTGATCAATTTTTGCTTCCAAAGGTAAACTGCATATCGTTGTTATCTCTATGACTTTCACCTCAGGTTTCAGTATTCCTTTTTCAATCTTATATTTCTCATCTGAAATTGACTTTGTATTTTTTGTCGTTTCCTCCAATGACGTTGATATCGTTTTATTAAAATCATCGGCTTCGATGGATTCCTTATCATCCTCAACTTTTTCTTCTAAGTCGATTAAAACATCTTCACCGGCTTCCTTCGAAACAGTTACTTTATTCGAATCATCATTGCATTTCTCTTCGCTAGGAATTTTAATAACTTCTTCTCTGATTCCGGGGTTTCCACTGATTTCCTTGATATCGATATATTGGTTTTCATTCGTATGATCGATTTCAAAAATTTCCCTGATATCTTCTTTAAAATCAGTCCCAGCAATTTCAACATCAGTGTCTTCTTTAACATCACTTTTCTTGACAGCCTCTTCAGAAATATTCTTCAAAGATTTGTCTTCTTCCTTCGTCGATTCTTGCTTAGTTTCTTCGAGCTCATCAACTTCACTGATAACTTCTTCGATCTTCGCAGTCGTTTGATTCTGGAATTTCCTTCTGTTACGATTTCTTTTGTTTTTCTTAGACCGACTACCGTGCGGCATTATGAAACCTTCCGCGTCACTCGAATAATCCAACGATTCCGAGTTTCCTAAGGAATTCGAGAAGCAGGGAAGATCTGTTCGATCGAAGTAATTTTCTCGTGTTTATCTTAAATCGGTTCAGTCTACTATCGCCGGTTTAAATCCGATTTAGGTTTCTTCGGTTTCCCACTGTGATAATCAGAGTGTACTGTTCTATATAAATGAAATAATAAACGGTATATTTTTATAGGAAGGATGCCTGACTTTGGACTCCTATCATCTTCATTTTCTTAGTTTTTCAGGAACTAGTTTATTTGTCATTCTTTAAATCAATTATAATCTTCAATAATTTTTACTGAACAATTTTCATAAATTGATCTACGTGTATTTTTAATAAGTATACTGGATAGCTAAACAAGTTCTGTTGGTGTTTACTTCGAAGGTATAAAAATATAAGTTTGTCATTCTATGAGTATTTTAAATATTTGCATCTTCAAATATTTATACCCTACATTTTTATTTCATACTTGCTGATTATGGATCTATTAATATAAAACACTTTTATTCATTTTCTATTAAAAAGTTCGAAATAAAAAGATGAGCCAATTCTTGTATGTTTTAAATCAAAGTGGCGAATGCATCCGATCGGATACTACTTACTTTCATAATTATATACAGCGGTGCATGCAACTAATATTAATAATATGTAAACAATAAACTAAGGGCTGACTTATTACGCAGGACAGTTACAATTCGAAAAATATCTATCGTTTATTTTTCTAATTCTAGAACGCCTTAAAATTAAATTAAATTTTGTATGTTCGTATGATTGAAAATGTGCAGAATCTTATGTAATGAAATATCAAAGAATACCAAAGATTATGGTACAAAGATAAAGAGAAGTAAGTGTGACATAGCCATCATGCAAAAAGCGTGACCCAAGCCAGCATTCTATGTTTTATATTCATTAATTCATCTATTAATACTATTATTATTAATGTTCTAAGATAGAGTGCACATTATGGAACTTACTTTTTCCGGTTTCGTCGCGTGGTTCAGTCAAGCAACTCTTTGGACCACCGTTCTGATTGGCGTATCTCTCAGCAGGTTTAGTGTCATCTTGGAACATAAATAATAGTAATAAATTAATTAAGAACTATCATATTTTCAAAACCGTCCACAAAACGAATATTTCAACGAAATATCATAAAATGCCCCTAAAAAGTTGCACAAAATATTCGTGCAAGGGATATATTTCCATCGTTTGTCGTATCGATTTATTAATAAATATAAAATATTAATAAAAGCACACAATATCCATACTCTTCAACATCGCGAAAATCAGAGTAAAATATCACAAATTAAAGTCGATGTTCCGTAGATTCAAGAGGTCAGAATTGATAATAAAATTTCGCGCATTAAGCGCTCCTAGTTTTCGTACCTTTTCATAATCATAGAGTAATAATCCATGAAATTATGAGACACTCGCGTATTTCGGGGAAATCAGGTAGCTTATGAATTCCAAATGAACCACGAACGGGTGACAAATCAAAGGACGCGACCTGCAGGGTCCGTGAAACGCGGGAATGGACTGAGGGCGGACAGACTCGACACCCGTGAAACATGTTCGCCTCCCCCACCTACGTAGATGATACCATGTCCGTTTGCGCCTGTGTATCAGTGCTGCTCAAATCTGGGTTTATATTTTGTACTGTTTTTTTATGTTGCACTATTAAATCTGTAAAATGGCACTGTATATTGCAAGGATCATGAATCATGAAGTACTTGGTTTTTCTGAATTCAATCAGCTTCTGCTGGACCACTTTCTAACAGGATTTGTGGATTGAAAGATAACTGGATAGTTTTCGGAACGAACATAAACTTTTATTGAAACTTGATGTTTTTTAATTACGTCGAAGAACGGTCGCTGCGAATCACTGTGAATTTGCAATGCCAAAACCACGATGGTGACGTTATAAATAGCATTGACATAATCTTTTGTGTTGTCACCTTGACTGTGGTAATTTAAGCTGCAACTACGAGTGACATCAAGTTCAGTAATCAAGGTGTAATTCGAGTTAATCTGATGTATGTTTTATTTAAATACTGATAAAGAGCGAATTGCCAGGATATTTCTGATACAATGTTTACTAAAATGCGGTAGAATACGTTTTATTTGTTAATCAAATCAATTTTCGTTTGAGATATTATAGTTCGAACAGAAAAGGCTGTTGGACTCTATGATAATTTGTTGCCTTTTAACCGGTAATTTAATTCAAACTTTTGATCGGCAGTGTATATTCGAACGACACAAACGATCTCCCCCCTTCAGTTTGGAACTCATGAATAGTGCCACTTCCGAGTTGTACTTCCTTCCGAGTAAACAATGCTGACAGAACCAGTACCGTCAGCACTCCCATCCATTTTCCACAGTTTTCATTACATGACTGTTACAAATCCGATCAGGAAAGGGTTTCGAATTGTATCGAGTGTTCGATTTTCAGTACATTGCCCGAGCTAGTGCCTCTCCTCACCTAATGCAACAATTGCTTTCTTTTTTTCTGACCAATCATAGTTCAAGTGTGCATTGTTTGCCACGGAGAATACCGGCATTTTGGCTACACTAGGTCACAAAGGTGATCCGACAATGCAAATCAAAAATGCACAAGGAATTTTGTACATACGAAATTAATAGATACATGGGAATTATCATCTAGTACGATAATGTTATGAAAATATTTTTAGTTAATAAAACCATGATAATGTGAGAATATTTTGAATACCCCTTTTTCTAATTACATGGATTCAAAATATTGTTTCGAAGGAAAAGTGAATAACGCTTGTTTCTCTTGAAACTAACTGAAATTGAATTTACCGTGGACTGTACGAGGGCAAAAAAGAGGAGAGAAAAAGGTGGCTCAGTGTTCCGAGGCCTTATGTCATTTTCCTTTTCTTTGTTATCCGCGGGTGAACGACACTCTAATTAGGTTTCGCTTCTCGAGATTTCAAAGGGGTCGTGGGACTCCTCTCGAGTCATAACGCCAAGCCACCCTTCGCCCAGACAACCGTCGTCAAAAACTCGATCGATCTACGTCACGTGGAGGGTAAAAAAGAATTCGATGAAACAACCCTTTCTCTTATTAATTCCGTTGAAATTTCGAGATATTCAACACAGTTACCGCACAACATCCAGATAAATATATTCCAATAAAACGTAGGTGGCCTACATCATAACATTTCAATCCCTAATTACATTCTGTCTTTTATGCAAAATAATTAAAACTCCGACCCGTGTAGTTTGTATTATTGTGAGATCGTATCTGCGGTAAGATCTCACCATAATTATCTGCAATAATGTAAACGAATCAAATGGAACGATAAACCGCTACCAAAAAATTCCTATGCTAATAAACTATACAATAATCCCATGATAGTACGTCGAGCATGACCTTGCAATTACGTAACGAGCCAGTAAAATATGTTACGGTAATTAGTGACGTAACTGAAGCGATGACGAGATCGTAGGAATCCCCGTGGAGGGTTCGGCTTCTGTTTTCTACGGGTGAAGAGAAACAGAAATGGAAGATGGAAGACGAGCACCACGGAAATACGGGCTCGGCCTCTTCGAGGCATGACGCCGGACGACGCACCCTTTTTAAGCGCGTTAATGTGGCGATCCTGATCATTAACTCAAGGAAGAATTATTGAGTAGCTTCATAACTTCGTTGTGATTCTAGCTTGTTATATTTGCAGGGTCTAATTATACCACGATAATGATTTCTCCTGAATTAACCAGACTGTTTAATAAGTCTGTTTTCACGCGATTTCGATCTAACACGATCTACGACAAATATGAAATTATCTTCTCACGCGATTTCTTTATCTAACTTGTTCTGAGAAATAAGAATCAGAGAATGACATAAATAGGGGCAAAAATGTTTACCATTCTTTGTGCAGACATTAAGCAACATATCAGAACTTCCACCAATCTTTTCATTTTTTACTTGTTTATCTTCCATTAATAAATCAGTCTCAATTTGTTCACAAGTTTCTTCGGATAATTTACATCTCCGAGTGACTTCGTCCAAAAGTTCTTGGACATCCATAATGCTGTGTTCGATGTGAATACTTGAATCCGTAGAATTATTAAAATACTTTTGATCTGGTGCAATATAATCACGATATTCGAAGGGTTCTTTCTTAATCATTGGTGAATTACCAAAATCTTGGAGATGTTGATCGTGGAATGGCACAATTTCCATCAATTTCGCAACATTTTTCTCTTCCATACTCTTCCAATCATTTTGAATGGATAAATATTTGTCATCTGTGACACTCGACTCATTATGCAAATTTAAACATTTATTACTTAATTTTACATTCGGCATATCATAAATGTATTTTATATTTGCATATTTCAGACGTTCAGGATTATCCATATATTTTTCGATAAACGATAAAACGGGTAAATCCTGGAATTGTGTTTCTCCCAAAAATTTCGAGTTATTATAATTGTCTTCATATTTGCCATTATTCTTTCCATTTTGCATATTATAATCATCACAAGGTTCGCAGGATTTTTTTATTACCATCATATTTGAGTCCTTAATATTATCTGTATTCAATGGCCTCCAATCATCAACTTGATCTTTAAATCGTACAGTTTTACTCTCTTTCGGTCCATCGAAAAATATATTTCTCACAACTTTCCTGTTTTTGAGAATCGGTGCTCTAGCAAGCACACCAATCATAGTTTTTTCGATTTTCATCCCTTCTTCGACAAAAGCATCCAACTGTTCCTCGCAAAACCGGCCAAATCCATTAATCGACAATCTTTTTTTGGCATTAAAATCATTCGCACATCTCCAGGTCTTCGAAGTCAAAGAAAATCCGAGTCGCGATTGGCATGTTTCGTTCAATGGAACCTCAGGAATCGCGACAGTATTCATTCTTCTGAAGTCCAAAGTATTCAAATCGTTTTGAAAATTCTGTCTGGTATCCACATTTCGAAAATTCGGCGGTGGTTCGATGAGAAACTTCAGTGCTTCCAGGTGTTCGTAATATTCACGCTTGAGTACGCTTTCAGCCGGAGAACTTCTTCCGCTTCCTTTTTCCGGTCGAGCATTAACGATTCTAGTTTCAACGTTCTTCCTAGCGCGTTTCCGTGATTTTGATTTCAAGTAGACTTTCGACGGTGCTGGGTTTCTCAAGTTCGATTTTGGCGAACGTATTTTTGAATTTGCAACAACAAATTTATGTAATGTCTTCTTGGTACGAAGACGATCTTTTCGCGCGAAGAAACCTAGCTTTTTCCTTCGACGACAAGACTCCAATCTCATCTTGAAACTCCGTTTTCTTTTACAATTTATGGACGCACCGAATGTACGAATTATTCTAAGAATTCTGGAGCCAGGTTTCGAAAAGGAAGTCCGTCTTTTCAAACTTCTCTGAAGAAGCCGCAGGATCGATCGTTTTGTTGCCACTAATGGATTTGTCATTTCTGAAGACTGCCTTGAAGCACGTGGTGGGTCATCGGACGAAGACAAACATCGGGAACAATTGAAGAATTTCATTGTCGATGATTTTTAAATGAATTTTTAAACGAGTTTAATACAGTATGAAGTATTTCTTTCGTGTAAATTCAAGATCCAAAAAACATGCACTACATTTTATTTCATCAACAGTTAACCTTGAATTTAGTACCATCATCACTTCTTCATCCTTCAGCATTAAATCTCTCATAATCCCATCAACAAATCACTACCCACTCACAGATCAATTCCTAATTGATCATTATCACAAAACTTCTTCATTTAAAATAATTATACATAAAAATGTCCATAATCTTTTAATACCACGATTCCCAGGATCCTTCAAATGTGTCGAACATCGATGGAATAATCAGCTACCAACATAACAGGATCATCAAGTATTTGTTCATCACCGAACTTCCAACCCCCCACTATCTTAATGACTTCTTCATCAATAAATTTCCAATTAATTAACGTCGATACATGCAATATTCCGATTGAGTTAAAAAAAGATCCGAGGAGATCGTTTTGCCGCGCGCTCGGCAAGGTGTCCTTAAGAACTGAAAGGAAGGTGGGTCAAGCTGAGGTTCGGTAAGAAAGAAGAGGGTCGCCTTCGAAGTTAGGGTGCGGCAGATATTAAGGTACACAAATGAGCTGTATTACTTCAAGGGCAGGTGTGCCGTGTTAGTTTCTATCCGTGTGGAAAAAAACAGGTGTATACCTACTTCGCGACGGAGTGAATGTGTGACGAGTACAAACATATGGTTTGCGATAGACGTTGAAAGTCAGGATGGGGTCAAGCACCCCTCGATTGACATAGAAATCTAATAGGGTGAAGGTAGGTAATGTAAGGATAAGTATTTTGATCTACTTCTGTTAATTTACTTGCAGATACTAAATTTCATTCACTTGGATAACAATAAATATTTAACTTACCTGATCCGTTCTTCTTAGATTCAGTCGTTATAATTCGCGAATTCGAAGTCGTCGTTTTCGTCGTCGTAGTTTCTAAGTGGAAGAAAAAAGGGAGGTTCAGCGATGAGAGAACACTTCGAGCATACTTCTACTTTTGACAAAGATCGAAGTTCAAAATTCGCAAATGTCGTGACGATGTTTGAAGTTCAGAAAGCCTGCAATTTCTTAGGAGCTTCGAAGATTTTTAAGACCCTTCATAAAATGGGCAAATAAAATTCACAGCACAAATTCATCGTCACAAAATGGTACAAAATGGATCATTCTCCGATTAAATCATTCGCAAAATTAAAGGTGTTCCCAATTATCCGAAGAATTAAAATTCTCACGTTATTCCAATTTCAAATTAAAAAGAATACTTGAAGCAAGCAGATTTTTATGGAATAGTAAATTTTTTAAAGTTGTCCGATAAATTATTAATCATTAAACTATACTCACTACTGAGAATCTCGGTGGAAGTGTTTTCCTGCAGACTACTCTTGTAAATCCGTCGTTTTGGAGAACCAACGTTATCTCTGTAAAAAAATCCGGGATGCTTTCAGACTTCTTTCGGTTTAGTTCGAACTAGGAATCCACGGAATTCCGGCTTTTAATAGTCTCGAAAGTTTGGGCCATTGGGAAATTTCCACGGATAAAGTTTATATTTACATGATTATTTCTATCTCAAACTTTTCGATAATAAAAGCTATGCCAAATCTTGCGCGGATACAAACGTTGCCATTTAAAAATCCCACAACACGGCTGCCATTTTTAATCGAACAAAATATCTTAATACATTTATGAAGATACTATCTAATAGCGCATGTATTTATCTAAAAAGTATGCTTCCAATGCGCCACTTAATTCAATTTAATTTAATATTAACATCTACTTTCTCTGAACCCTAAACGAATATCCGCTTTATTTTATCCAGAATTTTGATGAATATAGAAACTAAAAGGTAAATAAAAAATACAACGGAAAACAATGAACCAGCTAATAGTCGCAAGGGTCGATACTGCCACTCATAATATTTAAGTCTAAGAAGAAATAAAAAAAACATAGTTAATACTTACTGATTGAGACCAAGTTTCAAGTGTTCTCCAGAATTTCGTAGAAGCGAATGAGCTTCGCTGTTCGTCAAATCCCTGGTACTTCTACCATTTATACTACTAATTAAATCACCCTCCCTCAGTCCCTGTTGAGCGGCCTTACTACCGGGGTTAACCTGCAACGATATTTAATTCCCCAATTAATTGGCGTACCCCATAAATCAAGACTCAGCTTGATAATTAAGAAGACAGACATTTTTACTCCAAGAAACGATGCAGTTTTTCGTTACATTATAGAATACGACGTATCATATTTAGCCAGCTTTATGAAATATGTAGGGAATAAAAAGCACATTGACTTTGAACCCAAATATGCGATTTACAGCAACACGAGCATTGAAATTATTATAAATTACCCCGAATTAGTAGTGTTGCTAGAGTTACACTGGATTCCCTAAATCTACCGGCAAATTACTGGCTGCAAAAGTAATTATAGTTTAACACGTTACACTTTGAAACGTGCTATTATGATGACCAACTCATATCCTGTAGTTACAATGCTATACAATTGCAACAATTAGTAACATAATATTCACGTAGCAAGGGATTTACTGGTTAATTTAAAGAGCGCGAAGCTTTTTGTCGAATTACATGTTTATGCTTCTTTATTGATATTGATACTGATTTATTACAATATTGTAATACAAGCCCTCTTAAAGGTCTTAAAACAGTTTCATAAACATCTTCGTGATTCCAGAAGATTGATTTCCAAATAAATTATTATAATTGTTCTATTTAATTTCATCCTTTCGATGCTAAATATTGTTGCATCTTGATGACCTCTTGTAACCACTTTTTTTAATTATTTTGAGAAACGTATCGACCGGAAGAGTAGAAAGCAACAGTTCGGAAGATCCAGCAATAATTAACTGCTACTTTGAAACTTAAAATTCTCACCGTGTAGCTGCTCTTCCGTTGGCCAGATGCTCGGAACTTCAGCATATTACTGCTCCTTGATACTTTTTTATTAAGAAAAACAATGAAGATCGCGGAGGAACTTTAAATTTCATCGAGTTCTTGTTTCATCTTTATTGTTTTTTGTAATAACTTGTATATTAATTGATCAGAATTCCAACAGATTTCCTTCGTGATTATTCAAGTTCCAATCTATTCGAATACGTAGAGGAAAGAACATCAGTGGTCTTCAATTATAAAGTTGTTTAATATGCAAGTTTTTTTAGGTGTACTCGAAATTAAATAAGATATATTTGCGGGCATAGAGACGCACTTCAATTACGCGGTTGTGAGACCACGAAGAGGAAACGCCGAAAAGATGAAGAAGAGATGAAGAAACACAGTGCACGACACGTAAGACAATAACGAAGACTGAGAGATCCGTTCCTTGAAGAAGACTGTGGAACATCCGCCTTGATGCACCACCGACGCATCGGCGCCACTCTTTTCAACCAACAGAATAACACCCCGCTTTTCCGCTTGACCTTCCTCAACTTTTCCCTATTTCACTGGCTTCGTGGTAAACAATTTGCCTGGTCAAGGCTGCTGTTCATGAAATCTTCTTCAAATTTCTAAGAAGCGAAAATCGCTAATTGCGAAGAAGTGAGAGTCGCAAATTGCAAAAAAGCAAAAGTCGGAGATTTGTGAGAGGAGTCTTCGATTAGAACATAATCGACCTGATTCGACTTCATTCGATAAAGAACTCGACCTACGGATAGGGTGCCATATTTCTCCGGTTTCAAAGTAAAACTTCTCTTCTGTCAAATTTTGTAAAGTCTTATGAAATATTCAAATTAATTTTTTATTGATTAATCTTGTGAGAAATTTTTGGAATGCCCTCCATGCAGCCGACTTACCGACTTCCGCGAATTTCTACCGCGAAACAGCGCACTGTGGAAAATGCTGAACTACGGAGAAGATTCTGCAGCTTTTTACCGGTTCTTGAAAAAACGAATTCCACAAAACCTTTGGATGAAACGTTCAATAAACATTTATATTTATATATTTAATATTTTCAACAAGTTCAGGTAAAGCTTTGAATATTTTTGAGAATAAAAATGCTTGGAGCAAAAATGTAGGATTCGCAACCACCGAATCGAAACCGATTAAATATGTATTTCCCCATCGATTATTATTAGTTACTTTTATTATTTGGATGCTAAATTTGAACCCTAAAAATGCACGTACCCTTTCAAGAAGGTTATCGATGACGTTCGAAAGGTCTCCAATATTTGATGCACAAAGAACGACCTACTTTGCTTGATACAAGGAATATATATTCTCTTGCAATTATTTATACATCTTGGAACTAATGCAAGAAGATGTACCGTAAAGAAACATTAATCCGCAGACGAACATTTAAGGCCTAACACAATTATCGAAAGAAATTTCGTAACCGTAAATTGGACTTTAATCAAACGAGCAGTAAGAAATATATATTTATTTATTTTATTTTTATACTGAATCAAGTAATGTAACTAGTAATAATAATAATATATTCATTGATCTCTTTGGCACGAATGGATAACTACTATATTATTCTACCCTTATCGGATGCCCCTTTAGTCATATGTCGATTGTTGTATAAAATATTAAAAGCATATACGTTTATCGTAAATCGAAATTTATTCATATTTAGCATATTATATATCGGTAGATTCGAATATTGATATAAAATATCCAATTTCGATATCAATCGACTACTTAGCCCAGAATACACGATTCAACCGGTGAATTGAAATGAATCCAAATTACTCGAACTTTGGAACACCAGAATAGAAGAGGAACTAAGAATAACGATTGTATAATATTTGTACCTTGGCATCGATTACTATGTCCAACTCGACGGCACGTAGACAAAAACTTAGCTTTCAAGTTCACGGACAACATGTGATTCAACCTGAAGATCTAATTCGAATTGATTACGGAGAATTCGTTAAAATAAAGTGTTCGATAAAGCACGCTAATTATTCAGCATTAAATGAATGCCCCTCGCAATACGAGATGCCGGCACACTCTTTGTATTTGCTCCATAATTAAATTACAACCTTGGCCCTTTAATGAACGAGGCAATTTAAAATTCCTAGAGATACCATTCACTTTAAAGAAGCTGTTTACTGATGAATATTTATTGCAACCTTTGACGCTTTCGCGAATACTCAAAAGGAACGAACGGTTTGTAATCAAATGCTGTTCCTGCGCACGGACTCTATCGATCCGAACAGAAGTCTAGACAGGACGTAGCAGAGTTGAAAAGTACAAGATAAAATACACGGTGTCCATTAGCAAAAGTGCAGTTCACCATTAATCTCAATATGAACGATCAGTTATCGAAGGAAATTAATATTTCGTCAAACTACGTCAAATATATCGTAGTACTAGAAAATATTAGCAGACTATGTCGAACAGGTCGGAATTAATTTTTGTACGCTCAGACAATTATTCTCTAAAAATGTATCAATTTTATTTTAATAAATTTGTTTAAGTTCAGTGCATATTCTTTGCTATCTTGGTGTACGAAATTTAATGTAGTTTTATATGAACATTTGTAATGGCAAAAATGATATGAACAACATCCGTCCATATTCATCATGTTTCTTCTGCACTTACGATTCAATTCTAACAACCGATTGATAAACTTTCAACTCGATTTAACTCCCTAACCCGAGCAATTGACTTTTCGATCATCGACCTAAATCATGCTCAACTCCGTGTCTCGATTGCTAACTTACTTGCAAGTTCCTCTGTAATCGGTACTTGATCCGACCTCTCAATCAAGAACTGGAGTGAAGAGTAGAATGTTCGATTCAGTTTATAACACCGGTGTGGCATTCGAATAAAAATCTCGCTGGATTCTTTTTATTTATAAGTATTCGAAATTTTACAAATATTAGCGATATATTTCATCCGAGTTTTAGTAATATTTCCACGGTAGTGAATGTGTTAATAAATAAAATGTGGGTGAGTATTAATAAATATTCAAGTACGAAGATATATGAGCAGAATATATAAATCCATAGATGAATGAGTAGACTCTAGAATAATGAGAAAAGAGTAGGAAAAGGAAGGAAAGGGTGATACGTGCCCGATGAATATCGGAGAAAGGAGAGGATACGAGTCTCATCAGATGCATTATGCATTCAGTCAGTTCCTTTTGCCTCCTTTACGGCAAACGCATGAAACGCGAAGCTATTAATTACAAGTCAGACTACAGGAAGGTAATTAAACGTTATACTCGAAGAAGGAATTCAAGTGTTCCCTGGAATATCAAGCAGACTTTCTTATTTCAGACGACATCATTTCAGAAAATTTCAATCAACCACGACATTAATTGAAATATATCGGAAAATAAATATTACCGAAAATAAAGAACTTCACAAAAATAAAGAACCTCACGACACCACAGAACACTGAACACTTCACTCTTCAAAGAATTACTCGAACGATCGCACGTCAATGACGAAGTTATGCTTTCGGCGCGAGTGGATCATCATCATCCGAAATATACGCCCCTCGAAATTATCAGTGGAAAAACAGTGCTTGATGTAAACCAGTTGCTACTTTTTAACGATAACAAACATTTACATTATTCGTCGAAACTGGACACCTTTTAGAAATCAATTTAAAATAATCTTCCGTCACGCTTTTTGTAGCGTGCAGGCTGCTTTACTTAAAATGCCAGTTCTCGCGTTACAATAAAACAAGTATTGAGTGGATATACATTATTTAGCCATCGAAATATTTGAGTGCTTTAAATACAACTTTTATAGCATAACTTATAGTATAACTTATAACTATGGTAAAATATTTGTTTCCAATTATACGAATCGTTGGCAAACTTATTGCCTCGAAATGTGAATCAAGTATTCATCGAAATGATTGTTGCTTCCATCTTCTTCTTGTTTAAAGCAAACATTGCATTATAAAGGTTTAATGGTATGAACATTTCTATTTCGAAATTAGACCTTCAAAATCGACATTCTTTATATACGTGATACAAGCTGTTCATCGGCAGGGGCTGATACAAAATGGAAGTCGAAGACGATGAGGTAATTCGTTTAAAAATATATCGTTGGTGACTGCGGCCAACCATTTCGTGTGACGCCTTCGCATCCCGAAAAATGATTTCCTACTTTTCAAATAGTATTTTCGAACTTCCCTTTTCCTTCCAGTAAAGTTCAAATCAGATTTGATTCAACAAAGCTACGCTAAAAAAACAACGCGTGGCTATTCCAAGTTTGTGATCATTTTTTAAACTTGATCACCCTCAACGAACTATTAATTTCGTATTTAAACGAACATGATATTATTATGTCATTCCACCTCAAAATCTGATTCTGGTAATTAAATAATGCTAATTGGTGTTTGCATCGAGGTTTCATAGTTCCGAGATTATTTACCTTAGAAACAAATGATTATGTACCTTAGAAACCAAAATTTCCGACGGATTCCAAACTAGAGCTAAGAAATGTTGAATTAAATGACAATAAAGCGTAATTCGCAAATATTTTTCCTGGATTTTGCTACGAAAAGCTTCGATGATTAATCGACAAAACTTTGCACAAAATAAATTAATTTTCTAACCAACGAAACCTGGTGTTTTCCGAAGACAAATAAGAATCTTAATATTATTAGTACTTGTAGTTTTAATTATATTCGGATTCTTATACTTATTTGCTTATATTAACTACCTTAAATGAACATTTTCTATGATAATATTAATTGATTACGTTCTCGGAGGTACAAATAAAATTAATGAAGATGTAACGGTTTGGTTAGACTTATATAAAAAAAGCCAACATAGATTCTACCGGAATTCCATTTCACCTAATTCTGGAATCCTCCACGCGATGTTCGAGATAGAAACACAATTCGACAAAAATATCGTTGAACCAACTATTACGTTCACCTGACATCATCGGTTATATTTCACGGAAATCGATGCCGATTTTCCTTGGAATACAATTCACGTAAAACAACGAAATACAGCCACTTTACATTCATTACATATCTTCACACATTATTGACCAGTAACGAGTTAACTCGTGTTTGCACACGCATCAGCTATGTAATAATTAAATCTCAAAGTAATGTATATTTTCTTTATAACGTCGTTGATTATCTCGAATAACATTAATTGTATTACACCATTAATTATATCTCTGGACATCTAGCTTTCGAATTTTTAGTATCAAATAGCCGATGACAAGTGTTAATTTCTACATACAATTACCGGTCAACAATGTATCAATATATCTTAAACATTTACAACAACAGTAACGTTATTCTTACCAGAAAACAATTCGCACTTCCTGGAACACATCGACACCACTTTCAATCACAATCGCAAGCTTCACGCAAATCACAATGACGTTGCTTCGCCCGAGGAAAAGGAAACACACAAACCGAAGGTTTTTCCCGAGAAAAACGTGGAAAATTTTGGTGATGTCGATGGCGCCGAGACGGTCAGTTTACTGCGACCGGCTTGTCGCGAGCCAGCTGCCAGTGCCTACGACAATATTAGAATCCAACGATCTTTAAGCTACTCCCCTCTCCACCCGCGACGTTCCTCTTTTATATCACCCTACACCGTATGAGCCAAACGATGCGAACAGACTCTTATCAAGTTCAATACGCGCACTCGCTTGCGACCTGATATTATCCTTATAAAAAACCGGCTGTGTTATGATTCGCACAACCTTGCCGATCGCTCGCTCGAGTACACTGGTATTTTTGGATGTTGATAGTTCTTTCGATATATTCGACTGACACTGAATGCTATCTATGCGCTGAAAACGTTTGGAATAAAGAAAAATATAAATCAAGGAAGTTAGGAATTATTTCCGGATTTATAATTAATAAATTCATTTATAAGTAGAACCTTTAAATCTTTTGATAGAATTTATGTTTGCATTAAGAGTGAAATTTTACTGCACAAATATTATTAAAATTCGAAGATATTTAGTACCTAGTTATTTTACTAATATTTGGGGTTTGCTGATTGAATTATTAAATCACCTAGGTTTTTAGGTATGTATTCAAAATAAGAAGAATTTAGGTGAATGTTGTATTAAAAGTGATAAGAATGCTGGCAGGAATTTCCCCATTCGTTCTCAAACACTCATTGTCTTCGCGAACGGCCTGACATTATTCAAAGCACTGAGAGAAAGTAATTCCATCGGAGGAATTATGTTAAACTATACTCGCAAATTGCGTGAAAATAGCTGGCAATCATTGCAGAATGTACACGGATCGCAATGAAAATGATCCCGTTATTATGTTCTCATAAATTGAAAGCCATACAATTTTCCCACGAAATTATTAACTATCCAAATAAGTTACTAATCTGAACAGGAAAACTTACTTATTAATTTCGTACTTTTAAATTTCTCTTTGAATCCTCCGATTAAATTTCTGGCCACAAATGAATCCTGATCGTTTTAAATATTCATCAGCTTAATTTATGAAATACATTTGCGATGAAGAGGTGCGGCGGTGCTCATTAAATAGTTTACTTAATTAAGTTCCAGCGTAATGAAATTAATTTCCATTTCTATATCGGATACCTTATTCGAAGGTTTCAACGGAATTGTATTTTAACGGAGAATTGCAGCGGGATTACTGCAGACGTACTGATTGGATAATCAATGCGGCCCTATCAGTCCAAGCCATTCACGTAAATTGTAACACAATCAATGCTTCCACATCATCCCAGTAACACGATGTTACTAATGGAAAGCATTCCAAAGCAATTTAAAACTTGCAATTTAAAACTTACACTTAAAACTTTAAAAGTACGACTAATGATGAACCTTTTAGAAACCAATTTCAAATAATATTCCGTCACGCTTTTTATATCATGCAGCTTTTTGTAAAAAGTACGACTAATGATGGACCACTCCAATTAATGCCAGTCTAGTTGCTGATAGGTAATCGTTTACGAGATACATTGGATTACGAGAGATTTGGAAATGAATAGTGGGCGTTTCTAATAGCTTCTACACTAATTAAGAAACTAATTTCCTACTTAAAGCCAGTAGCAGAACCTAATACAAATTTTTTCCTATCAATTACCCGGCAGACGATTCACTGACTACACAAAGCTAATGAAGTGAAACTGAGCAATTCTTCCCCAATTGCCTTCTGCTTTTATACTGCTGCGCTTAAGTTCCATGTTTACTACTCTACTGTTTATTACTTAAAAAGACTTATTCTTCAAGAAGAATCTTTTTCCAAGTATAATCCGATTATACATGGAAAATATTATACACCCGGAATATTGTCGAATTAAAAATGGATATTTCCACGATATCTATGTTACCACGGATTATAAAAATTTTATTCTATCACCAATTAAATATCAATTTATTCTATGTCCGTGATAAAAATCATTTACAATATTTTCTCTCGATCTTATATCAATTAAATCGTCATTAAAAAAGAAATGATAGTCATAAGTCAGTTTTTATCCGACCACCTTTTGTGAGAGATCTAAAACTTTTCCAGTTTACGGAATCTAAAGAATTTCTATGAAACACTGAAAGTTGCTGGGAGATTACTTTAGCCATTTATGGCGACGGTACATGTATTAGGTGAGAAAATCATAATGCAAAGAACCCAGAAAGAGAAACGTTTAAACAAGCAAACGAACCTTGTTCCGGTAAGTGCTCGGCAGACAAGCCCACTGCGCATAACTCATGTGAACCATCGTTCAAGAATTCCGTTGTATCGGGATCTCAAAGAACCTTCCTCACCGAATCGGAATTACACTTTCAAATGCACTTTCTTTCCTGAAAATGCCTTTTGTATTCCTTTACTATTCCATGTTTCACTGGCACAGGTCAAACACAAGTTTCCAACGCAAATATCTTCTGTCCGAGAAGATCTATGAATATCTTCGGGAATTGCGAAGCAATGAAACTTTTTGGAATTCGCGAGGCAATTTTCACATTTCAATGCTGTCTATCAAATGTTTATCTCAATTGATAATCGCGAGGTGTACCTTGAAACTGTTAGTCATCAATTCTAAACAAAAGACACTTAACCGGTTTCGATTTTAACACTAGAACTATTAAAGCAGTCGAAATGACTTGTTCATAATTTTTCATAAAATTATTAGAATATATAGCGGTAGTTTTAGTGTTAAATCACTGTTCATTCGAAGAAAATTCCTATCCTCTGTTTACTATAATTCTCAATGTTCAATTTAATAGGATCATTTAACGTTTTAAATTATATGAGAACAAAATAGAAAATAATAAAAGAATCACGGTAAAAAGTCACACATACATTCACAGTCTTTTCACTTTTAAAGTCACTATCCACATGAAAAAATCCGCGGGAGTCTGAAAATGTTGAATTAACAGAATCACAGTGCACGAAATTCACCAATTCATTTCCCTGACCAATCAATGTCCATCATCGTCAATAATAAACCACCGTTTACGGGAATGATAATGTTTCGATCGAGAACAGTTTCTGATAAAGTCTCTTTATCAGTCCGATTACGCGGCTTTTGTAACAAAAAACATCTCTTTTAAAGTACGTCACGGAACGCTTATCACCGATTGGTCGAGATACTTTATTCACCGAGTACTTCCGGAAACGAGAGAAGAAAGTTCAAGATATAATTTTGCGGAGAATCAGCATCGCGATTGGGGAAAACACGTGCGTTTTCCGCGGTGTAGTTGTTGGCACTCTCTCTCTTGTAAGACTGGCGATTGTAGTGGAGTCTAGCAATCGTTGCTGCTGGCCCAAGTCCCAGGGAACGATGGTAACTGCTCATTTCATGCAGGCAAAGCATACGGGACCCACAGGTCCGTATATACTAGCCACTTAGGGCCCTAAGGGACCTAAGGGAAATATTCTACACGCCGGATCTTACCGGAGTTGAATTTGAATGAAGAAACACCGAGTTTTTAAAGAAACCAACTGAAAGGTGTGGAATGAAAGCGAATTCTAATACAGAAATGTAACTGGAAATAATGCAATACAGCAATGAATCGGGAATAATAAATGAAGATTGTTTATTTCAATCTACTTCGCTTGAATCATAACTTTGGATCATCTATGATCAACTAGGGTCCTAGTATAGCCATACATTTTATTTCTAGTATATCCATAAATTTTATTTCGACCAACTGCTATTTTATTATAGATTTATGTATGTTTAAAGATAAATGACCGTCGCAGTGATAAAGAGAGGCATTCTTTGGCTGTTATCAGACTTTCTTCGTGAATACTAAACGGTACGTTCCCCTCTGCAGTTGTTTATCGGCTCCCTTATTCCGTATGCAAGGAATCCAAGAGATCGTGAAACGAAACGTTAATGAAGTCGACGGACGAGCTTGGATTACGGAATGTTTACCGAAAGACGCGTAAACATTGTTCATTATGAAACCGGATTGAGTAATAGGGACAATAAGAAAGCGCGGTTATTAAATAAACCTTTCTAACAAAATCACTGGTCCGCAACGTCCACATTGTGACCAAGTTAATTGGAAAGTCTAATTAAATTAAAATGTAACTGAATACAATTCCGTCCGTAATTGAGATTCTTTCCGATATAGGGTATTTAAAAAAGGGTGGTTTAAAAAACATATCTTTATAGTACACCCCCTCAACTATCCAACAGGGTTGAAATTTGAAAGATCATCGTTTCTATCAATCTTAATAAGAGCAAAAAATCTCTGACTCACAATGGGCATAAACGGGGTCTACTACCCGCCCACTGCGTGGGTGGCAAGCAACGTAATTCCACAGCTAATTAAGGGTGAAATTGAAGGAACAGGGTTTTACGATATGCTATAAACGGCCCTGAAGATCTGTTCTCTATACGACGGTGAAGTATCGAGAGGACAAGGCATAGTCGTACAAGCTGGTCTCTCTACGGAGTACGTTATGCGGGCGTAAGCAAGCGTGAGTTCGAAGGGGGCGAAGTATGACTCACGAACTTACCGAATGACCACTTAAACAGGGCCCCATTCTTGCACTTGGAATGCACATTCTGTCGGACAAGAGATTTACACTGGGAACGAGTCATCAAAACGCTATTTAAAACCGCTCTCCTCTCACTCCTTCAAACTGCACCCATAGAAATCTATAGCCGTTCGAACGCTTTTTGTCGATTCATAAAGTTACCTGTAAATATACCTGAAGCATTCCTTTCACGTTTTATGCTCTCTTCTGTGATTTATGTTTACGAAGGGTTTACCTTGACCCCTTAACCCTAAATACGAAAGTATGCTAATAAAATTGGTACCACTTCAAGATATCGGACGAGAGATACCTAGCAATAAAGAAACGTAAACAAGGCATACTGATAGAATATAGGTATGGAATTCAAGAATTGATCTGGTCATCGATGACCCGCATTGCTTATTCAATAGTCGCCACTGCGACCTCAATCAGAAACGTAGATTGTCGTACTTATTATGCAGTCCGCGTTGGTTGACACTATTACTATTATAACAATGTGCTCTACATGCTGTCCGAAGGTTGTCGAACCCGTGTTAAGAACCGGTGATTCAGTCATCACATGTCAAATCTAGACTTAAATGAATGCGCCAAATTTCTATTTCTAGAAATATTTCGGAACTATTCCCTGGACAGAGTTAGAAAACCAAATTATCTACAAATTCTAAGATCGACACTATATTCTATTATTGAATATATTCAAGGCTTAGCTTAAGTTTTCCATCAATACTCTTGAAGGGACTTTGAAAAAGCCTCTCATTAAAATCGAGATTTATGCAAAACAATTAGAATTCCTACTAGTTACTTTCGTATATCATCCTTTCGTTTTGTTAAACACTACTCAAATGTTGACTTTTTCCATCAATATTCTTGACGGAACCTTAGAAAACCTTGTAGAAGGTTCTTTGGTTGTGTTTGGAAGGTAAAAGTAATCGATCGTGCCGCCTGCAGACTCGCGCAGCGGAGCCGTGGTCCGCACGGTTAGCTGCATAAACCTAGGCGTGACTGGAACCGCTCCAAATGCGAAAGGCTACGCCTGTGCTTCGAGTTATTGAATAATATTTCGTAAAATATTAATATCAAAATGCTTTAACATCGATGTATAAAGATAACTAATTACTGTCCAGCGAGAAAATCTCTATCGTTACTCTCACTCTAACACCTGAGATGAACACTTGGTCTGTCCCCTTTATGTATTTAATCAGTCCATGTATGTTATTCATTATAAAAATTAAATGATTGACATGTTGAACTTTTAATACTTGATTCGATACATCTTCTGGTATGATTTCATTTTCAACCACAAATATGAAAACTTTATGTCTTATTGCCTTCATCGAACGTCTTCTACTACTTGTACTACCATACGTCTTATACTACTTATAGCGCTGTACGTCTGGGCACATCTTTTACTACTAGTATAAAGTATTGGATAAAAATATCTCAGCGTAACTGGATGACTAGTGTCCTCGCATTATTTGCCAGAAAAAGAACTCTTTTCCATTTAACGAAATACACAGCTCATTTCCTAATCATAGCAACGTGTCAAGCGCCGGAGGGCCACTTAATAGAGGAACAGGACGTGATCTTTAATCCATTTGTCCCCTTAAAGTAGCATTTGCCGGCGCAATTGTGCTTCTACGTGACACGTTAAATGGGACAACGAAAAACTGTATCAGCAGTTTGAGAATATATTTACTTGGTGTCCTAAAATGCAGACCGATAATCAAGAATTTACTTCCTTGCACTTGTGTGCGTTAAACTGTGCAAAACTTAATGATCCACAAATAAAGCGATGATGGAATGACGTACATCGATTAACTGTTTAATTTACTAATCTGCAAGTATTCTTTAAGGATCTCGTAAAATAATGCGAGGGGTTTGACGCAGTAGAATGTCACGCGATGTCAGACAGTGGGACGATTCATTTTTCTCGAGCGGCACGTAATCGGGGCGGTGCACTAATTACGCGAGGGCCGTGAGATTTTCCCTCATCGCACGTTTATGAGCGCACTGTTACATAACGAGGTGCACTACCTCGCCGCAATGCACTCACATTTCACCTTGACAAAGGTGACTCGTAATGTCAATGTCGATCGTACTTCCTTGGAATTTATCGCTTTAATTAAGTACGAAACGTTATCACTTCCGAAGATGTAAGTCTACTTCCAGAAAATCCTTCCCTCCTTTACTTCTTCGCGATTATATTTTCCAAACTTTTCTAATATTGCATCCACTAAATCGTCCACTTTTGTAAGAGGATAATAAAACCCTGAGTCGTTACATCCACATTTCACAAGAAATTCAACTCTATTTGATCCAGATACGATTTCAAACTAAATCGTTCCCGATATCCAATTCTTCCCAATTGCAGTTCTGGCAGAATTCCAATTATTTTCAATTTACTTTCGCTTAGTGATTCGCATTTGCATCACGGTCGGTTATTGTATTTGCATCACTTTATCACCGAATACTAGTATAATTAATATTCTTGCTAATTTAACTGCTTCTACAATTCCCTTCTATGTATAAAGCGCATAAGTATGTATATCTGCATGAAACTGCAACACGCGCGCGCAACAATGGACGAAAGATGAATCAATAAAATTAAGACAGTGAATGTAATTGAATTTGCGATATTACCAAGTGAAAATCGAACACTTTCTATCGATATTCATTTTTACTAGTTTCGTTTGTACTCACTATCAACATTATCATATCAAAGTAACATTAACTCCGCTTACGTAAGCGGGATCTGTAAATAAACATAATGACTCAAAAGATGAGACAATCCCTGCTCGAAGGCAATACACGTATAAAATGACTCATAATTCCTTCATGTTGCATTCCATGTTTATTTATTAACGCATTCGCTGCCAGCCGAAATTATTTGCTTCAATTCTTACTGGCATTTCTGTTGTAAGTCTTTTTGTTTGTTTAACAAAGTGTCGTTATTTCTTGGTAAGTATATTATACCAATTATAGATCTCCATCAAAATTCACCTGATTACCTTTATGCTATTTTCGATGTTGAGAATAAAAATGATCCGATATCAACGATACTAATGCCAGTAATTCTATTCTAGAATGATAGCAAACTATCATCCTGATTTGACTAAAAGTTAGGAGAGTTACACGGTTCACGAGCTTCGCGATAAATCGCGGACATGGAAAGCCTTCATTGTGTCTTTTATTACGCTTCTTTTCTTGTAAGTCGGCCGACATCGGGATAAAGAACGAGCAGAAGCCTCGGGTCTCTCAAAGAAAATTGCCATTTCCTCGGCAAACGCCGACGTTTCCCGGTGTTATTAGCTCCTCGTATGACGCACTGCGCATTCCACGGTATATGTTATATCTTCCATTTCACTTCGCATAACACCATCTTGTTAATTCTAACACTCCAATCCGAGATACCGAGCTATTTTAAACGTAGCTTTTTAGGTCTATCGAGTACCTCGGCAAATATATTGAATATTGAATTAATATCACAGAGAATAGGTAAAAACGGCTATAAACGATCGATTTGAATTCGTCGTAGGTCGTAAAAAAAATGCTCAAGGCGAAGTGACTTGAAATCTACGAATCACCCAACATAAAAAACCAGGCACTCTGCTAACAAGTTTCTAATCAGTAACATAATCACAGTGAATTATGTAAAATAATTGCAAGTTATATAAAACCTTTACATAATCATCCTTGCAAATGTGTTAATATTTTTTGAGTATGTTATCAAACTTATTTCTTGTTCTGCTGTCAATGAAATTTGTAATTATATTTAATACTGTCACGTATGTTAGACGTAAGTGTATTACTCGTAAACTAAAATACTGAGAATATGGAAACGAAAGTTTCAAAACGGTGAATGTCGAGTGCTATTTATGACACTAAAGACCGCGGTCGAAACAGAAATCATTGAATGAAACAAGTTCCGCAAGGTCACAGAAAACGACAGTCGATTCGTTCAAGATTCGCGTTTGCGGAATTCTAAAAAGTTCAAGGAAAGTGGGTCGACCCAGCGGTTCTACAATAAAAGATACCGTTTCGAGAGACTGCTGAAATCGAGATATTCACGAATCTCTTTTCGAGTATCGATATTACATTAAAATTGTTTTTTTAACTCCGATATCTTTTTACAATTTGTCAGCACGGATATTAGATTAAAATCTATTATTTTTTGTCGGATGAAACATCTCGTAGACAGTTTCTCCACTCCAAATTTTTTGGTAGTTTTCCTTTCTTATGGAAATTGTAGTTCACGGCTAACAGAATGAATACAACATAAGAAGCACGTGGCGTGGCTCGAAGAAAAACAAGTTACGTCGCGACCTTCCGTAGACCTTGGTAGCCACGGACATTCCAGATAACTACCTGAAGTTACAGTTTCTTACGACATCGCTCATTGTGTACGGTGATTGTTACAACGAAGTGGTAACGGTGAACTTACGCGTCTACAATGTACAATAAAAATTGGGTGTAACGAGTCCGAAAGAACCAAGAAACAAGTTTACGTTAAACACTGGTAAAGAAGCAGTTTTAATCGCGGTAAGTACTCCTTACTTGCACGCACTCGCACGATAGAATTCTGCATAATTCAATATTCAAATCAAGTTCCATTTGTTATTCCAATCATGTTTCCTTCAATTTATTCAATATTTCCATCATCGAATGGATGTATTGCGCTACGAAAATTATTTTAAAGAGTAACTTTTCTCCTCGGAACTTGGACATAATATTTAGAAATAATTCACGATTAAATAATTACAAGTTTGTAAGAAAAGAATGAATTATAAGTACAGGTGAATAACACCTTGGTTAGCCGCTCGGATTATTCGATTTTTGCAAGTGGATCTAATCTTTATTTATTACACGTGTATTTAATTGGAATTTAAACGCGTTTCTTATACTAATGGAATTGTTCGTCATCTATTATCCGTTATTCGTAAATGTGCGGAATTCCAAACGTGCTGTTCTAATACGTTTGCTGAGAAACTCGTGGCGAAGATATGTGTACGCCGACGAAATTAAACCGGATCAGCTGAGCACACGCTAATTGTGCACTCCACTCAGTCGTCCATTTATAACGGGTTAGTATATTAAACGAGATGGGCCTTGACCAACTGAATCAGTCAGATATTATTTATAAATACCATCTTTCTAACTCCGAATAAAAAATTGGATTAATCTTATCAATCAATGAAATACTGATAACTACTCCAATTTTCCGGAATATTATTGGCGTTGCACTGCACGTGCATTCTGCTCTCTTAGACATTAATGCATTCCAAACAAGTCGAAGAAAGTAGAAGGTATTAATTGCGATGATTGGTGAATAGAATATACGAAATATCTCGTCGTCGGTTTCCAAAGATGGAATACTAAATACGACATATCTCATAAAAATAGATTTCCTGTCCGTTTCGAGGTGACATTCAATGTTTAGTTTCGTGTACATTTTCAAAACACCTAGTGTTTACTATATAAATGACCCGCACGAGTGTTAATAACAGAAATGGAGTAGATTGTGTGGACTCACCCTCGAGATGCGTAAGGGTTGATGGGAGTCGTGCCCCCCGTGCATACGGAAACCCCAGGGGGATCCACCGATGAGGGTAACTTCTCTCGCACTCATTCCTCACCGAACCAATCACCAATTTCGCTTTCAATCTCGTCGGACGACTTTTATTTACCACTCATTCAACCTCTGCTTTCCTCTTTCTTTTTCCTTCTACGGATCAGTCAACGAGGTCGTAGTTCGCGATCTGCGACGCACAACCGACGACTTCGCGAACCCTTCTTCGACTCACGTTTGTTCATCTTACAGCGAGAACCCGTGGCATTTACTAAAAAATAATAATAGTAACATTGTCAGAATGTTCTTAATATTCCCTTATTTTTCGTGCTTTCAATCGTGTCTCTGATTACACAATTTCTACCGCACCCTGTATTTATAATCATTACAGGTAACGGAGGTATTGTAGCATCAATTTATTATATTAATATCATGTCATCGAAAACGAATCATTCATCATTTTGATGCACAGACTTACCATTTTCGTTAAGCAGATCGCATCTCACGGTTTTTGTGAAACTGTTTCCAAGCAACGCACAAAAATACTCGAAAGTTCCGAGAAGTTGCGTAAAACCGAAATTCCCAGAAGAAACGTTAGGAATATAAAACACTTGCGAAATGATACCTCAAAGTCTTCTTTTGCACAACAAACTCACGAGAATCACATTCTTTATATTAATTTATATTGAATAACAGTTCAATTTGTTAACATTGATATGTGTAGGTTTCCTGTCGCGGTTAGTGGCACGTTGTAAACATTGTTATATCATAAATAAAATGTGAATCAACTGCAGATAGTTTCAATGCATTTTGTAATTTCCGTTTATGATACCAATATTCAATTGCTTCGTTGATACATTAAAGATGAAGCTGATAAAATGATTATATTTTAAATAATAATACCGAACCATCTTCCTAATAATTCAATTAATAATTTACAATTATCTCTTTAAATCAGACCAATAAAATCGACATATTTCGAACAAAAGTACTCGTTTCTATCCGCAGTTTAATGAAAAATGAATTGCAGATATTCTCATAATTTATTGCTGATAACAATTCACTGATAATACCGATATCAATGCACATCATTACTACGACGTAATAATAACTTGCCAAATGGTAATCGCATTATAAATAATAATATAAACCCCGTTCATATTATAAATAATATAACAGTGCATAACAATCATTGTTTACTAAACCTGCTACTATTCACATTCCCTAACATCGATAACTTTACGAAGATAATTATCATTATATTAATAACACTCACATTACAGATATTCAAAAATCGGATTCCAGGCATTCGCTTAATATATTAATGATAAGAGCTCACTGATAACGTCGATATTAATAATGATTATTCACTAACATTTTAACTGCCATTCAATAACACTTCCAAAACGCTACCGGCATTACTGTCACCTTACAAGAGAATGTCGCGCGGAGTAGAATGTTTGCGCTGAAAATAATGCACGGACGAACCGCGGATATTCGCTGAATTTGTTGACAATAGTTTACTGATAAGATTCGTGATATGTATGTGAGTGTAGAAGCGACGTAATAAAGGCGAAACCAAGAGAAACGAACGCGCGACGTATGTCGGTCGATGGCTGGCGGTACACTGAAGACGCGTTTCCCCCCCTGCAGCCGCGATACCCGCGATCAACCACCCTCGCCCGTTATTCTCACAGATTTCCGCCACCCGTTGGAAAAGCGTGCTAATCCAACCCCCAATCCAAAATAATTATAATATACAATATATATTCTTATTTTATTAATTTGGCCAGAATGTTCATGTCGATTTTAAAAGAAAATTGCAAGGCAACATTATTATTTGTCGATATATATTAAGGGTACCGGAAAGTAATCAAATCGGGAGTGGATAATTTTGTCGCATCGAAAGTTGGACACTTGATTTTTTGAAAAAGGGAATTATGGTATTATAGCATTGCAGGAACGTCGGTCAAGGATCATAGATAACGACGGGGATTATTTAATAAAATAATAAATGGAGTTTCATAGAGTATGTGACAAATAATTGATTAGGATTTTGAGTGGAGAAAAGGCGATGTTTTGAGGGGTGTAAATAACGAGGTAGTTTAACGCTAACTTTATTCACTTATGCACCGTATGCTAGGATTAATCGTATTTAGTATCTTAAGTAAATAGTTTATTGATTACCAATTACAAAATTTCGACTATGTTACATAACTCGCATTACGCTGCATTCGTAAATTAAGTCAAAATACTACGAACAAAAGGATTCAGGCTCCTTAATTAGATTACTTATAAAATGGATATCACTTCCAAGAGTTTATCCGAATCCTATTTTTACCGATAATCCTAGAAACTGCAGAACCAATTATATAATAAACTATTCATCGTCACATACACTTATTGCACCCTGAAATTTCTTTATCATCTAAAACCCTCATTTATCAGGTAATTCCAAACAGTTCACTAATGAACCGGAGAATCATTTTCAATCGTAAAATCGGATTACTAATTAAAACGAAAAATCCTATAATTTATTTCTAACTAACGTCCTGCGCCCAGTGAGCATTTTACATAAAAAATATTTGTCATTCTCACCTAAAGTACGCTACTAATATTGCACTAGATTATCATCATGCGTGAAACAAACAAATGGAGGAGTCATTTTTTTCCCGATCCCATCAAAATCTTTTTATATTTATTCTAATCATTCATAACTTTATGCTACCTTCCGGGGCATTGAGTACTTGTTAAAATAAACAAAGATTTTTACATATTTTTCATGATAAGAAAACACAACCGATGCGAAAGAAAGGCGGCTTATACAAAAGTGTATTATCAGGATAGAAACATACTTCATATTATTTAAACATTTTCCACAAGAATCGAAATCTTGTATGAAATGAAAAATTCTCTAAGTCCCGAAGTAATCTAATATGTTTTATTATTATAAATTAATATAATCCCGGAAGATTCACAAAGTAATGTCAGGCTTAAGTCCATCCCTTCTCCTTCTTCGTTCAGGCATAATCTATATTATCTATTGCATTAGATTGACAGTATAAATAAAAAACACGGCATCACAGATACGAAAGAAATGTGTTAAGTAACCACGACGTCATTCTTATGGAATCCCTAATCTACGCTCGAATGTCAACTTCGATAATGGAGGTATACTTATTTAAAGGGAATTAATGTAATTATCATTAGGGATTGCCAAATGCTTATTATTGCATCTGGATGCACTTCGTTGTTTCCCAACGTAGGGAAGCTTTGCCTTTTTTTCCACATCCAACGAAAAACAATTTTAAGCCCCAAGCATGTGTGAAAAATTACAAATTCGTTTTCCAATTACTTCGTTCATAGAAATCCTTTCCTGGCGCATCGTCACACTGTTAATTATCCCTTTAATTGTCACACTGCGATTATCATTTTCACGATAATTTTGATCAGGTAATTGATAGGGGTTTAATAGAAACGATAAATATAGTCTTTTGAATCTACACCTTACAGCTAAACATTTAATTAGATTCTTAATTATATTTAGGATTAGTTTAATTATATTAATTGATTGTCTTTATCCCTAATGTGATTCGTATACTTATCAAAAATCTTATCCAATAATTACTTCCCACGATTTTCGTCCAGTGTCGAATAAATTAGAAAGACTTAAGGATTTAATGTCTTCTATTTTAATTATTCGTGCATAGTTTCTCGGTTTAAATTATAAAGAATGCTTCTAAAAATCTTTGCATTCTAATTGCAATACCAAGAATCCTTCATTTGCAGAATTTCGAATTCTATCTTCTTCATTTTCGTATTCAAATTCGGCCATAGCCTACTCGGTTGTAATTACTTTTTTAATCGTGCCTCGATCATTTTATGTGTATAACATATATCGATCAATCCAGATCAAATAATTCGAGTAGATATCATTCACATTCCGAAGGAATTCATCTTCCTTTATCTCCACAATTTTTAAAACTGAAAATCTCTTCCGCCGGCCATACATCAAACGACCAGCACACGGCATTTTATAAACGCAATTTCATTAAATCCACGAATAATTACCGGCATCTTATTATTATCAAACATTTCATTAAACATTTTCAACTTCTCTCTTCATATACATCTTCGCCATATTTGGTGCAAAATGGATCAACCAGTATCAAATTAATCAAGTAAAAAATAACCAATCCATTAATTAGGATCAAGTACGATAATCCACTCAGAAACGAACTCTTCCTCGAAAAGAATAATTTCCACATTGTCTCGTTACTTCTCCCGATACGATCACTTACCTTCTCGTTATGTCATCATTTACCTTTAACAGTGATAATTACACTTGCTGGATTGTTTGCGCCTTATCAACCCTAATCAATATATTAGTTGGCAATCCATAGAATTTCTAATCCCATACAGTACATTCGCAGTCCAGTGTACACTATGAAACCCTCTGATTAGGATTAGTCTCTAACTACAACTCTATCGTGCCTAATTTATCGGTGTTTTCATTACTGAGCAATATGTAGGAGTCTCTTGGGACGAGTAATCTGTGCTGTCCATTAATCAGGAATGAAGAACCTCTTCTGATGGTTCGTTTCCCTAATTCAATCGCGTCGTGTGCTAGCACAGGATTGTTATATCCCCTGACAAACACTGTAATTATAATTGCAATCCCGACTAGAATTAATCCATAAACGAAGCAAGGCACAGCCATATCGGCGAATGTCGTGCTCAAGTAAATCCATCTGCGCAAAGTTGGTGTCAGCTCTTCGACTCCCTCCTCGAGCCACATTATGGGAAAAATGAAGTCGGGAAAGTCTTTCACTACGCTGATATCCGGTTGGTGTTCGACTTTTAAGTTAAGTTGCACGCGAACCTTTCCCTCGAGTGGCACACCGAGTTTCTGATAGAAGCAAACCAGAAATTGTTATTGGCTTGGACAAAAACCGTTCGTGCGGTTTCCATCAGTTTTGATTTCCAGGGTTTAGAGGGATTTTTATGTGCGCATGGATTACGAAGTTGTTCGAAAGATTGGAAATGATTGTGTGAAACAGAACGAACGATATATTATTGACTAAAAGAAATTGAGAAAATATGCAGAGTTGAATGAAAATCGCTTCTCAGTTACGTGTTAAAAACCTCACGATTTTTTGGTGAATCCAATATTCGACGGATGGAAAATTACGGATTATTTATGCTATTTATATGTGATATGAATGCTGATCTGTTATCGTTAGATGTAGACTAACTACTAGTACTTTGAGATTTATTGCTAGTTCGGCTGGAAGAGTAAATTGATTATTTATGTGATGGCACAATAATTTTATATGTTTCAATTAAAAAGGACGAGATACGCAGTTTCCAAAATATTCATTCTGAAATATTTCAACAAAATATTAGTACTTACGGGTTGAATTTTAAAATAACTTCCATGCAACTTTGGCACTGGCTTAAGTCCCTCTACGGTTTCCAACAGCCGAGGATCTGCCTTGTAGAAATGCGGGAAGGAAAGGTATACTGGCGCACCTTAAAATTGAGATAGAAACGTATTAAAAAACTGAAATTCCTACCAAACATAAATTGAAATATTGACAATCCACTCACTAAATTGGCAGGGGCTTATATTTTGCAATCCCGCGGCAGGGCAGGTGGATTTGTCGTCAGAGCAGAAGCATTCATTTTCGGGAGCAGTTTCGTCAGGTTTTCCGAAAACTTCCTCGGGAGGAGTATACAGGTCCGCTTTAATGCCCGATTTCATGGTGGGCCCACGATACTGGAAGGGTAGTGTCCTGCAGAGATCCTTGTCCCATACGTGGACTATATCCGAGCCCGTCCAATCACGAGGTGGGAAAAATGAGCCTGTCAATTTCCAAATTACGACACTTTTAAATCCCTTTCTAGCTGTGATGTTTTATTAATAATATAATACGGTGTATAAAGTGATTTTCACTTATTATTCTACACTGTGTTTTACTATGTATCTTCTTGAATAAAATTGTAAGTTAATCAAGTTTAAAAGGATCTATAAGGTATATTTCGAAAATCCATTTTTAAAACCGCCAGCTGCTACGCGTTCAAATTTTTACTTTAACAAAGCCGTAGATTTCCACGTTAATTTATGGCAATTTAAATGTTGCCACTGCATTAGATATAATCAAGACATAGAATTAACATGGAATCAAAATTGATGAAGTAAAACTTACCTTCCGAAGCTCTAAGTGAGTTGCAAGGAGAATCCGACCAATATGGCAGATGATCTAACCCGTTTATACGATTTATCAACCCAAATTCCCTCATATCCGAGTGACCCGTATAAATGGTGGACACCTCGTCCAACGTACCGTTTCTCTGTAATTTCAATTACAATAATACCATAAATATAATTACATTCAAAAATTTCTAACAGTAGAACTCAAAGAATGTTCTCAATCTTTATAATTCCGGGGATTTCTTTATGTAAATATACTTACTCCGATAAGGAGCCCTATTTGTTGCATAGGCCGCCTTGTTTTCGGAAGAAATTTGTGCGCAATGCTGACCAATGGGTCATCGTATCCGAACACCAGTTCCTGTGCAGTTACAGGAACAAACGGTGTCATATGTAACCCTCTTAGGAACACGGACATCGTTAACGATAAAAATCGAGGTAGACTCTTACTTTGCGTCGACAGTGTCTGGAAAAAGAATTTTATTGTATACTCCATTGTACGAGGATTACGTTATTTGAAACTCCTTTTTCGGAAACACCTGCATATTTATTTAAATTCTGTTTGTAAATTCGAGAGTTTTACTTACAAGTAATGGAATGTTAGGTACTATTACTTTCAGGTCCTTATCCTTCGACATCTCTGGCACGAAGTTTAGTATTTTCCTGTGCTGATAACTTACGGTTCCATTGTTGTGGAACACGATGTTCACCTTTTCCATGTCTTCCCTGAGAAGTACATTTTGTGTTAACTTTGGATAGTTTATTAATGGTCACCAATTTGATTTATTCTGTCGTCAAAGATTTACACCTTTGATAAAACTACGGAATTTAACTGGCTTTAAAAAAATTACCTGTAAACAAACGGACCAACTTCCTGAAGTTTCGGTTTCTCATTGTAATGTAAAAAGTTCTCGGCGTTGGTCATATTAAATATGTACACTTTCGTCAACCGAACTACACCAGGCTTCTGCCAGTAATGGAAAGATATGGAGCCATTCCATAATCGTAATTGCTGGAGAGATAAGGGAAAATGAAATTAATTAATATAATTTTCAATGATGAAAAGTATAATCTGATTTGGACAGGTAATAATTAGTTTCGCAAATTTCGTTTGTTTCTGTGGAATTAAATCTGTAGTAGACTTTTTTCATTAGTTAGATATTGCGACGTTTACATCACGCCATGCCGATGATCTAAGATTAATTAAAGCAAACATATGTAATTTAGTGCTGTAATACTGAAAAAGTACAGCAAAGAAAAATATGATCGCGTAGTTGCAATTGCACTTTGAAATACTTTGAAATGAAATTAAATCTTTAAATTATTTCGTATATATAATATTTCGGACTGAAATTATTTTTATTTATTATGTACAAGATATGGTATAATTCTGTATAAGAAACTGTATAACCCCAACGGGATTATAATTGGCTATGATAATAAAGTATAATTGAAGATCAAAGTGATGTGCAGTAAATGCATATGTTTCTTTGCTATGTTAGAATTAGCATTTCCGCGAAAAGTGATACGAGAAAATAGAAGATATCATACGGGACACCCTACAACCCTGAATCCCCAAACTGGTTTGAAAAACTAATTACTATAATCAAAGTATCGAGAGTGAAACGTGAGAACTGCGTAACCGAGAAAGTGCAAGGCCGCTCACGGAAATAAATTCCAGGAGCACTTTTTCTAGTCGCGAACCACTCGCTGGAAGAAAGTCCCAGGATTTAACATTGAAAAGCGATATCTAATTACAAATTGCACGGTACAAGTAATGTTTTAAACAATAAATAAGACGTTGCTTTATAAGGTCGCCATTCGAGCATTCAAATCTTGAGAATTTAATTATATTATAACTAAGACTAGCTGCAGTATAATAAAACGATTAATTTTATGACGTGTGGAATAAATATGTAGAAAAATTGTAAGATAAGAAGTGCTCCTTTTTCTTTTGCTTTTCCAATTTTTATGATTTTTTTCGTAAAGAAACCCTTTCATAAAAAATTAATTACCCTTAAAATAATGTAGTCCACCCAAGGTATGCTGCTTAGAATAATTCCGATGACGAGGGTTAGAAGTCCTACGAAGAGTGCAGCTATCCTTCCTGTAACAAGCAAAAAGACATTCATATTAGAATCTCCCCCAAACATGAATTCCATTAATATCGATGTATATTAATAACACTTTTCACATTTACCCGTAATATTCTAATGACACGGCTTACATTGCATCAACAATTTCTTTCAAGGCATTCTCTAAGAAAGACGTGCATTCACGTGTTGCATTTACACCTAACGATACGTGACACAATTATGGCGTCCGTGAACTTGGACGATGACCCTAACTTTCCTTGTACGCGATTTTCAACGAGTGTTTAAAGAGTTTAGTGGAACCTGTTATATGTGTTGCAAGAAATAATCAAGCCTTATCACCAGTAAATTATTAAAGGTTTCCATAAAATTGATTAACCACCAATTTTTCAGTGATATTGTACATTCTATAGATTTCGAATTTAGATCGTTTGATTTAATGGCTTACTTAGTCGGATGTTCTAATCAAACTACTTTCTGACATTAGCTTCGTGACCCATGAAAAAGTAGTACGAGTAGAATCGTACGATCACTATCAATCACCGTAATTACATCCGCCCGATTTGTGCATATACCCTTTCAAGCTTAAACTCAATCCGAGAAACTTAACTCTGTTCGAAGTAAATCCGCTTTTTTTTCTTCCCCCGGCGCAAATACGAAAGTAATCTCTCGTCGAAGTGCATACCGTTGACCTACCTGTTCCTCAACATTGTAATTACAATGAAGAAGAAATCGAGGAAATTGAGAACGCGAAGGAAATCAGGATATCGGGATACACGAGGAACAAGGAAGTACAGAGACATCGAGGAGAATAGATGTTCATAGAAATCTTATGAATGAATAATTTATACTCTCTTCGTGGACTATCATTACGGTATCCTCTTTTTGCTGGATTAACGACGAGAATGTTATTCGTCTATGTTGCGACAATGTCTTTTCAAAAAAAGAACATATAATTCTTTACGATCGGAAGAACTAAATTGAAAATGGAATACAGATGTAAATAATATTAATAAATGACACATGTAAAATATCTAATCTTCTGTGTTTAGAAATGAATAAAAAGAAACTCCGATACCGTCGTGTATTAATAACTGTACGTAAATATTATGAATATTTCTGATTAAAAAGAATTCACCAATCCGATCCTCCTAATATGTTACTTTTATAGTGAAAATATCATTTAAAGAATAAGGTTTAAATATTCGTATGATATTATACAGCATATTAAGTTACGTTATATTAATAAGTCGTACGAGAATACACTTGGAAATAATTATATCTTCTATAATTAATTCTTACTCAAAATCAGCATGCACCAGTTGTTATTGTTGAGTAACATATTTAAATGTTACAGAATGACAAGCAATTCCTAATATACGGAAGACCTTTGGTATTAATGAATTAATTCAATCCACAGACAAAACGGAAATTATGCCAAACCAGAATTTTAAACGGAATACATTTCCAGAATAGTATTACCATACAAATGGGTCATTAAATTGAATCTTTGCATTGGCCTTCCACTGATTACAGGTCGTGTTCATCATCCTTCTTTTAACAGAATCATAAACGTATGCACATAAATGCAAACATAACACCTCGGGCAAATGAATTCTCTAGAAATCGTTCTACGTGCCTACGTGTTCCGTATGAATTAATAGAAGGGGTTTCATTACTTTTATAATTACACGCCGGTTTTTGTTGTTTGCGTGTCGCTATTCCTTTACGCGGAAATAGTCCCTCGGTCTTAATAACTCCAGTGATAGGTTACTAAGTACAATTACATATAAATATTACATGTAAACACCAGTGTAACAGTAGCTACTCTTCGGATTCTTTAAATGATCAACATTTTCACGTAACTTGTACTTCAATAAAAATAACGTTCGGTAAAACTAAAACAGATTAATCAAAAAGGTTGATTACTTTAAGAGTCCTAAGAGTAATCATTCCACAGGTATCCCAATTGTCTATAAATAATTTCATCCGACAGTTTTTACAATTTTAATTGTAGCAAATCGAATTTCAAATCGCAAAGCTGAATTTCTTGTCAGTAATTACTGATAAATTTATGTCGCTTTTAGAATTTGTAAATATCAAATAAAAGAAATGAAATAATTCATTCATATGTTTGAAATGTTTAGTCGTGATTATTGTCAATTCGGGGTTTCAAGATAAGTGTGCCGAAAGAGCGTCCTTCTATCATCCTGCTAATTACCTGTCCTTGACACGTTCCATCAGAAATAATGTATATCCTGTAACTATGTAACTTAAAGCTGGCAGATGAAGCGTGTGAAATCCGAGGTCATCGAACGTCCTCGAGCGCATTTCTGGCTGGCTCGATTATCGGTCAGAATAAAAAGAGAAAAGACTTGGGTGTGAAAAAAAAGACTCAGCTAATTGGCCGAAAGTACCTGAGTACATTTTTCACGACTTTATCCTTGAAGAGAGAGTGAGGCCTCGTTTAATATAATTCGGTACTCGGTGCGTGCAGTTTGCATAAGTTTTTTGTACAGGAAAATAAAGGAATTTTTATCAATGCGATGTTACGAAGCTGTCTCAAAGATAGGGATATATTTTAAGTCAAAGTAGGCAGTACATTATTGAGTAAAGAAATGCAATAAAACATAGAAAATCGCTTTCTATTTATATATTAAAAACCGCAGGAACTTTTTGACGAACTCAATAATATTCCAACTTAGTAATCAACGATGTAATAAAAATATTGCATGGGAAGTCCCAGATGGGATGATTGGAATTTGAACTCTGGCCATCCCCGTGAGTGGTTAGCACATCATTTATTCAATAACCACAATTCCTTGAACTATATTCCTTGAACATCAGCATACATCGTAATTTGAATTTTTTTAAAAACATCAGTCTTTAAATTGATTTATATTTCCTGTTTTTTGAGCATCGAGTATGTGCCATTAAAGTTCTCTCTCTAACTTGAGATTTATTAGAATTTTGCATCAGCAATTTCATTTCTAGTTACCTCGAATAACAGTTATTTAAATTATAATGTGTTACACTTAACTAGCCTGGGTAATAGCAATAAATAAAATAACCTGAAAGCAATGTTAATTACTCAATTGATTAATCAGTAGTAATTATGCCATTAGTTACATTAATTTATGATAAGGATGTAATGAGACTACCGCATAATTCACAGAAATTAACTTGACTTACGACAGAAAGAGAGTATATTAGATTTATATTTATTCTCCTTCGTCACAAATTTCAACGATTATGTTTACGAATTGAATCCAATCTTGAGAGACTTAATTGCATTCCGAACTTAACAAGCTGCATATCGCGAATCATATTACAATTTCCACCAATGGAATTTCAGACTGAACTCTTGGTTGTATTAATTTTAAATCATAGATTTTGTGTCGATGATATCTTGAAAAATTGTTGAAAAACCCATAGGGGATTTATGCGCTCGGCGAAGAATGCAAACCGAGTTGCAATGTGAAAAGGCGCGGTATGTCTGAGTTTGTTAGCCATGAACGGTATAAATTACCGAAGCTTGCATAATATTACGATCTCTCCTTTCTCGAATGGTGCTCAAAGTTCGGTTACTTAATGTGTCCTCGAGAAGGTGAGAATTTAAGTACGAAAATTCTTTCGCGAACTCACGCACCGATCAACTTTTCCCGATAGAATTTATTTCTTTACGAATGAATATATTAGCATACTTGGGCCAAGTATTATTTGATTAGGGATATCTTGTGCAATTTTAAATTTAGATAAACTGTTTAAACAATATTTTATCAACATTTTTCTCGATAGAATTTACTTTACTTATTAATGTATTAACATACTTAAACCTAATATGAAGTTTTATTCATCGCCCAGGGAAAATATGACTCATTTACAAACTTAATAAATCCACATTAACAAACATTATTTTTATGTATTAATTACGCTGTACGCGACAGGTGCTTCTATTAAAGTTTATGAATATTCAGACAAGTCTGAATCAATTTAGTTGATCGTGTATCAAATTATTCAATTATCGTATCATTGATGATGAATTCACTCCAATATTTACCTTTAAGTTCAACAGTAACAACAACGTTAATCAATTGTAATCGAATTAAAGAAATGGAATTTGTAATAATATCAGTAGTCTATGTATATCTGTCTCGCGTTTAGCAAAATACAACTTGTATTTTCCAAAAGTGTACAAAATATTATTTATTATATACAAAGCAACCAAGTTAGAAAACAACACACTAACGTAGCTTGTTTATCAGCATTTCGATAATCTTTCCATCATAAATAAACTTTTAACTAAATCTCTTGGGTACCTGGTATTTTATGTTCATCGATACCCGCCACGATTGCAAAAGATTGTCCTGCTGCATGGGAGAAATTAATCGTTTATGCCGCGTAGTTGAGCATTTGCTAACTTAACCATTAAATGAACTATCAAGTACCAGTCAAGTACCAGAAACATTACGCAATGCACCGCTTCGTAATGTGCATTTATGTGCACACATATTTAAAAGCGAGGTTCGAATGTATTTCACCGAAGTCTTTTCATGAACGCCCTTTAAATGTTCACGAGACATTAACCACTTTTAGTAGTCTCTGTTATTCCATTCGTTATTTTCTAACGCCAATATCCTAGAAGTATCTCCATTCAAATTAAGACAACTTCAAGTTTAATGGAGCTTGAATCCCGCGCATGGTTTTTCGCTAATCACGTGGAACACCGAGTTCTGTGTAAATTAACGAGTGATAAGTTTCGATTAGTTAAAGAGACTTCGCGTAAGCGAAACCAGTTAGAAACGCTGCATTCTATATTTGACCGACATTGATCATTCTATCACCGATATCGTTGTAACTATATGTATAACTATATAATACGACGAATGGCCGCGTTCCGGTGGTAAAAAGTCGTGTCTATGTCATGGACGTACAATGCTTGCAAGAACGAGGGTAAAGTCACGGACTATTATCGCGACGTAACCGATTTTAATGGTAATGAAATATGCACGTCTTGAACCTGCTACATGCCAGTTTTCCACCCATTAAATACATGCAAATGATTATTTACTAGAACGATGCTTTTACGTCGTCCATCTAAGTAAAAAAGCGATTAGACAGATGTTTTTTTGATAACCTTCGAACGTAGACGCGCGTGCGACATTGATTCCTTACGTGTCACAAAGCAATGACGCTCTAAACGTTCTTGATCATTCTTGGGAACTTTGTAATTATGCAATGTTAAATCGAGAACGTTTTATGGAGTATATTAATAAGGACACGTATTATATTTTGATCTTCGCCATTAATTATGTCAGAGGTGACTCAACGCGGATGAAGATTCTATATATGTACGCAACTTTCTCAAAAACGGCCTTCAATACAACGCCTCGAATTTCCAATTATTGGTGAACGCAAGGACGCAGGGTGGAATTAAAAAGAACACGCGAGCCTAAATTAATGAAGTTCGTAATAACAGACACGATACTCGATCGTATCTCCTTTAAGGGACGAAAGTTGGCCATCAGAAACACCCAGAGTCTTGGCAATAAATAAAATGTAACGATTGGAACCTGATCTTAAATCTCTTTTGTCGAAAACCGGCTTGGAGGGTCAAACAGCACCTCGAAATAATTTCGTCGACAAGGAAAGTCTGTCTCGTACACTTTCGGACCACATTTATCATTCTTATTATTTTCAGAAAAAACTATTCGAACTTGATGGAACCCATTGTGTACTGCCATCTTGAATATTCAATTTGACCTTTAATATTCCACTTTTGTCTTTATTTTACTTTTACTAGCTATTACGAATAATAATGTCCCAATTATAGGCTTATCAGATAGTTGATAGAGTTCTAATAGATTATCGATACTGATTCGAGTATTACTGATACTATTACTAATACTAATGGTAGTGCAGTGTAACCAGTGGCAGTGTCGCATTCCTGACTTTCCACGGATTTCGCAAGAAGTAAAAAAGTACTGTTACCACTCGATAACTTTCGCAAACGAAACGAAGGTCTGGGACCTACTATGCGTGTCGCATGTTCGGTTTTCCGATTATATTACATGTGCATTTACCATTATTACATTATAAAAAAAGGAATCCAATAAATTTCAAAATATACAAGACGTAGTTAGAAAAAAACGCAACGAATTGCAGTGCTGCTGTTCGAAATGAAATAGAAATTACTTGTGTGGAATATAAAAGTAGTGAAAATAAAAATTGAAACGGGTATACTTTACAATAAAAATAAAAACTGCGGTGATAGTAAAAAGTTAAACCGTATTTAAGATAATTTGCTTGTACATTCAGTAGAAAATAAAGATTTAATCGACTCCTAAAAATTGCTCGCCTATATTTTTACATTAAATTAAATGGAACTGGAAAGATATGATCAATAAAATTCATTGCTAATGACAAGGACTCAGAAAAGATGGCTGCTCGAGATGATTGACTTTAATCTCTTGGAATATCCGCTCACGGTCGTTACAACGTACAATTTAAATACCATTAAAACACAGATACAAGAATAAATAATACTCCGCTGGACTGCTGGCTAAAAAAATTGTTGTCTCTCCTTATAATCAAATGCGAATTTATAAAAAGTGCAGCATGAACAACGCAAAGTGAACGGGGAAACACAATATTTGCTGGATTCTAATGAATCACAAGTTTTTGTTAGAATTACGTTAACAAATTCTTGTAACACTTTACGTTTCCACTCATGCAGAAATTAAGGAGAAGAATTAATTTTTAAACGACTTCTTCGTGTTTATATTCATCCGCGCATATTAGAACTATTCAAGAATGAGTTTGTGAAGGAAATGCCTTTAGGAATCGGGAAGTTCCGGAAACACGTGATTTGAGAGAGTTGAGGCCGTAATATAATCACGGAGGCAGGCGAACAATTTCGCTACCGGTTTTGCTGTCGTTAGAGGATACTTTGTAAAAAATGTTTAATGAGGTTCATCCGTATCATGAATTATTTCCGGGGAATCCAGGTGCAAATAAGTATCCGCAGATACTGTTAGATCATTATTAATATCTGCCAATGAACGGGCTGTCAGTGTATACTAACGGTCAGCGTAAAGAATAATCCCATTCATAGTTGAAATTATTAGAAATTTATAAAAAATGTAGAGTATCTTTTAAAGCCAATTCTAATTCTCATCCAGGATTAGATTCTTTTATTCCAAAACTAATTGCTTCGTATTTCCGTATTTCCAGATTTATCTCATCTCGAATAGCGAATAAAGAAAGAAATCCACAAAAAACATGAAATCCTTTCTTGACGATGAACTGGTTTACCGAGTGACCCGAATTTTATGCATGTTAATAATTATAGTTGCCCCATTCATTTTGACTATACATTATTCACTATCGAATAGAAAAAATTGGAATGGATCAAAATATGAATAAAAATTCATTGCTGTTTCTAGTGAAAAAAAGCTTCAGAAATTCGGAAAGGTTCAAACTCATGGAGTAAGGTTATTAAATATTTCTTGAGCCCGGTAACCCAGAATTGATTCCACTTTTTACATAATGATCTCGATGTCCAACTTATATTTTGGCGAAACAGGTTATCGAAGTGAACGTGTAGACCCGCGACTTGAGCCACACCCTGCCAATTTGATAAAATATAATATTTAAGATAATAAAACAGTACCATAATTAACGTTTGAAGGCGATTCAGAGATATCTCGGACTAAATATTAATCCAATTCTAAGAAGTAAGAAAAAAATCATTTACGACGATCCCATTAAACAAGTTTCACAATAAGTTCGGAGAGTTCAACGGCAGCAAACGATCTTAAATCTGTTCCTAGCAAACTTTTTAAGTTCTGAGAATTTCATTATGTTAAAACCGCACTTTTTTATCAAACAATGTTAAAACTAATATATTCAACAAGTTGTGTATATCTTCTTAAAACCAAACAGCGAAATATAAATGAACAAAAAATGCATGCGCTTCCGATAGCCGCGAAACTTGTCACGTAAAATAGGAGGCATAAAAGTAAATTTATATTTCGAAACCCAAGGAATCGTGAATTTGGAACTGTTTATTCTTAATCTGGAACGTCATCTCGCATGCAATTAAATTTTGATTTACTACCTAGAAAACTGTAACGGACCGTGAGATTCACGGAGCACAGTTTCTCCCGAGAACACGTAAACGAGATAAATTTCGAGTTGAACTCTTTCCACATCCACCTGATGCCGAACCGGAAACTCTAGAAGCATTTCTAGAAATCTTCTCAATGAAGTTTCGTAGTTCTGAGTCATCCTCGGCGACATCAACTTATGTAAACCTGTGCCGAACTTAAAGGTCCACTTTCATCACCTGTGAAATTCTGGTTTCACCTTGTTAGAGATTTTTGTATTCTCGTAAAAAAAGGTTGCTGTGATCTCGAGGATGTCTTTCAGTTTACTTTCAACCCTTCTTTTAGCAGTGATTTTACATGAAATTTGCAAGTTTAACACTAGAACTACCGACGATATATTCAGCTATACACATTTTTATTAAATTCTGAGGACCCGTCATTTTGACTACTTTGGTAGTTCAATTTTCGATTTCACTCGAATTTCATATTTTCCATTTACAAATGGAACATTGATTTCAACATTACTTTCATCGGGGCTCGAAGATTCCATTTTAATTTGCTCTTCCAGAGACACAACTGCAAGCATCAATTAAATTCCTTTTCCTTTTAACTCCGGCCTGCAATCTGCAGTTATCCCATTGGAGGGATTACTTAATTCTTATGTATTCATGTAATACCGATATAAATTACGTGGAATACGTGACGATATCTTCGAGCCGGTCCAAAAACCTTATATTAAGATGTGCCTCTTGGAGCGTTTACCTCGAACGAACGAGAGTGAAAGTGATCTCGAAACTGTTTATGTACGAAGCAGTACCTGTACATGTGCATTGTACATATGCAATATTCATATACATCGGTACATGCGTACGTACATGAGCCAGATATACATAACTTCGTGAATAACGGACCGTTTGCATTTTGCAACATCACGCAAAAATGTTTGGTCAGCTGCGGTTTTGTAACCCTGACTGCATTCCACCCGAAGAGCTTTTTTCCGTTAAAACAGCCACAAAACGGATGAGTGGACCGTGAGACTCTTTTATTGTCCCTCATAATGTTTTGCATTACTCTTGGGTTATTAATTGCTTGTTACCAGGGTTTTTCCAAAAATAAGATCCTGGTCTTATTTTGCGCGGTTTTATAACTGAATACTTTTATTCAAAATGACAAACGAGTCATTTGAGTTGCTTCCGTAGTTCTAGCATTAATTCTTATTAAAGATGAAAGTCTATGACGTGATAATATTTAAAAATATTTAAGCATATTATTACGTCTATTTACGTTTAAAAACAATAATAAAAACAGTGTACAGTTACATTCAATGATCCTGAAGGAGAAAAAGTGAATAGACTGGCTCGATTTAAAGACGTTCAATCGAGCGCCGTAACTTCCATCGTTTTTTTCCTATTTCGGAATCACGGCAAAAGTGTGTATCGCGAAAGGAATCAAACGGAAACCACAAACTTCTGGATTCGAAATAGAAGAAATAGAAAATTCGATATGGTTTCTTGTCTGTTTCGTTGACCGTTGCGATTGGCTGCACTCGGAGGAATCGAAGGGAGACGAGCAAGTCGTAAAAAATTTAGGCGAGTCAAGAAATTAATTATAAAAATCTGGCAAAATATATCTGAATAATTTATCGTAAATAGAAACTGATATTTGATTTAGAAAGATTCAAGATATCTATTACTTACAGTTTTGTTATTTTTCCTTTTTATGCCAATTACATTCTCGAAAATAAAAATTCATTAAACGTCGATTCATAGTAAAATCATTAAAACGAAATGGCTTTGAAATAAAAAGCTGAGCAAAACTTAAAGAATAAATGGAATTCACGAAACTGCGTGAACCGATTGTGAATAAAAAATGTTTAGTCTCTGGAGATCGAAAAATAATTCTAAACTCGGTTAAATTTAGAAGAGATATTGGATCTCGGAAATTCGGACAAATTTCTTGCTTCTGTTCACTGCATGCGTTGTATTTCAAAATAATACTTATTTCTTAAATAAGATTCTGATAAAATGTATCGTGGACAGAATTTAATTAACGGAAACATAATTCAATCATTAACTGAAAGGTCTTCGTACTTATCTACGTCGTTGTTAATAAATTTCACAATAACACATAATTTAATGTTAATAATTTCTTTGCAAGTGTTAAAAGAATATCGCTGCAAATCTCTCGTAAGTTAATTTTCAATTGCTTTCTCTTATTGCTCTCCTAATTAAATGATAATCGCAGTAACTCATTAGGCACCACGATTAAAATTATTATGACTCTCAAAACCATCACCTCTTCCAAGAACGGTTTTTATAATGACTAAGCTGTTTGGAAACTTAAAGAAAAATAAATGAAATGGCCATCATTAACTGCGTCATGAAATTCACTTTCCGATATTTAATAGTGTTTCTTGTCTACCACGCCTGTCTTTTTATGTCATAATTATACATACTTTTGGCAGTGGGGCCATATAAAAAACACATAGAATGTAGAAAGAAGCCAAAGCTTACGGTCATTTTTCCTGGAAAAAGTTACCTTTGCTGGAGTAAACAAGGAGAAACCTAAAAGGATATTAAAAGACTCAGAAATGTTCCACCGACACGAAAAAAAATTTTCATGAGGACATCGTTAACTTCTATTTATATGCTAAAATGGAATTAAAACTCAAAGGAAAGTAATAGGATAACTAATTCTCTAATAAAACCAAGTAGACAGACTTGATTCAATTAACATTCTAACCGCGAAATATTACATTATTACCGCGTAATAGGACGTGCAATTATCTTAAAAGTGACGGATTAAATTCTCCCTCTTTTGCAAACAACATCACAATTAAATAAAGTACCATGCCAAATTTCCTAGAATTAGTAGAAGAGTATTAAGGAAAGAACGTAATAAAGCGATTAATCTTAAACCCGTGTCGAGTGTTCATTAGCCTTTAACCTTGTATTAACAGCTAAGAAACAAGCATAATGTGAAAGTTTTTTCTATATTTCACACGAAACATTGACCGGCAAGCACAGAGAACGAGGAAACAATGAGATGTGTCCTTGATTACGGTAATGATGAGCACACATCAGGAAACTTTTTCTTGAACATACGACAGTTTGTATTTCGGCAAGAATTAACGCATTTTATAAAATTATTATTATATTTCGTGAATAATGCGCTTTATTTATGTTTCATAATGATTGCACAGAAGCAAGATATTGTATGCGTGGGCTGCTTATTGGTGCATAGGTATCCTAATTCCAATATAAGAAAGTTCAACGCATTGCAGGCAGTTCTCATGGCCTCCTTAAATTCCGGTGGAACAAGGAGCTTAACAGGATATCCATAACACGGTTCTCGGATATACTATGACACCCTTTCATTTTTCAATTAATATATCTCGAGGCATTTTTTAGATTAATTTTTAATTGAAACGCCTTAATATAATTTCATATGTTTCAAGTAATAATTTCAATCCGATAAAGAACTTCACAACGCTGCTTATTATTTCTTGCTTTAACCAATATAACTACGGTTTATCTACGAACGTATTAATAAAGGGAATAATAAGGAATCGCGTAATTGTAAAGTTCATGGTGTCCGATAAGTTGAAGCGCCGGATTATAACCGCGAAAGGAAAATTTCTACAAGAAAAGGAAATAAGTGGTTATATTGTTTCGATACTTTTATCTTCCTTTTCGGACTTATAATTGTATCCGAATTATAGTAATCCTGTAGTTATTATAGTAATCCTATAATTCCTGTAGTAATACTATAATTACTCAGGCAATACTATCATTATAGTAATTTGACGGATTTATGATGTATTCGCGCATTAACACCCCAGCAGTAATTATGATTAACGACATTTAGAATAATGATATTTAAGGTGACACACACAAATCTTCACTTTCTTTATCAAGTTAATTGATTTTTATGAAAATCTCGTGTATTCACTTGTACTCATAGTTTCATGTCATATTCAATAATGCATAACATACCAATGTTATTGATACTAATATCTAATCACTGAACCAGCAAATGATCTTTGAACAATAACGTACACTATTTACCCGATCAGCTGCGGGGAAATCACCTAACGGTTTCCCGGACTATAAATAATGCAGACAATTAGTAACAATAAAAGTGGTCTCGTAACTGGCAGCACAAGAACAAAGCAAAAAAGATAACGATGTTATTCGTTTAATAATAGCTCCCCCCTGAAACGTTTCTTATCTCATAGATATTTTTCTATCTTATTTGGCAACAATCAGTTCCCTCCAAGGAATGTTTTAATGTTTACGAACATGTTAAGCGTAAGGCTTGCAAATTATTGTATTTATGCGAAAAAAAATAGCATTGAAATTCAGATTTGCATCTTTTCGAATGTTTCAAAACGAATCAGCTGTTTCGACATTGTATCATATACTTGACTAAACCACGCATGTCCATATAACACCTTCTTATCGTTACGGATGAAAGAATGTATTTCCCAAGTATCGGCACGCTTCACGAGTACCCGGTAAATTAGTAGCATAAACTAAATGAATAGTGATTTTCCAAGTTAAATCAGCGTAAAACTCGACTGCCGGGGGAAGATGACGAATAATGAAATCCCATTGAAGTCGGAATAGTCATTAGTCGTAATACACTTGATCTGCGTTAGCCACTGAATTCATTGACATTAATCCCCGCGTATCCATAGATCCGCGATGACTATCGACTTTCTAATACGGTATTCGACCGTCTCGCAATCCGACTATGCAACGGTTCTATCATAATTTCAACGTTCCACCACGCAGACAACTTACCGTAATCATTTCTTACTCGGATAAGTACAGGTGTACGTCTGTGCGAAAACAAGAAAACCGTAAGTTCATCAGACTTAGCGATGTAATACCTATGGTCTGTGCCACTTGTGGATTGGAAGTGAATTGAAACTGTCGTTTAGAACGCGGCGGACATTATTGTTTCGTTATTCTGACATTTCATTGTGCAATTTATTTCACAATTGTTGTGTCACTTCGGCAGAAGTTTTTGAGTCATATTTCATTTTCGAGAACTGGTAGTCGTTCAGTAATTAATTGAAACGCGATGACATAAATAAATAATAATGTAAATTCTCGAGAATAGTGTGCTTGGGCGAGTAGAACGCCAAACTTTGTCTTTTCAAAGTCATTGCTAACGATGATGATTTCAATCATCTTCAAGGAGATATGGGACTATTAGAGCAACATGTGTTGCTTGTTAAGATGATTTGTAGAATCTTGTTCCGGAGAGATATCTGACTGGAGAGAAATGTGAGGCGCGTGTCACTCTAACGATACTCCATCGAGGAATGATGCATAACGGAGATCGGAGTGCAGTAGGCCAGTGGAACAGGTGATCCTGGACAAGTTGCCCCACTGTACTTCTATGTTACGCATCGCTTCGATTATGCTTCACTATCGCTAACATACTTCACGGTTGTAACTACCAGTTCCACCGTTCACCAAACTCCCGAGAGAGATCAGGAACGAGTACTTAGCAAGTTGCATTGAAACCTGATAGTGCGGACTGAAATGCTGCACAAGAGCATCGAAAAATAGTAATACTATTTGCAAATAGAAGAGAAACCTTACGAAATATACTGGAAACAAGTACTTCGAGGAATAATAAATTAGAGTTTTAGAAGTTGGCCCAAAGTGGTTTCGGAAGTCGTACTGTATTCCACTTCTGCTGAAGCTTGATGCAAAATTCAAGTGATACTTTCAGTAACTGATGGCGTACTGCATGGTTATATTTTTAACTAAATGTTAAAATGAATACTGGATATATTTTAGGAATTATCATTTGATCGTTGAACTTGAACTCTGAATAAGTAAATCCAGAACTAGAAGTAAAACCAGATCTCCAAACAGATGAACAAAGTAAAAAATATAAAATATATTTGTAAATAATATCATAAGAAATAGGAAGTTTCTTTTGGTGCACTGTAAGCGGTTTGAAATAATTAAATAATTAAGTATATAAATGTATGTTTTACGTACCATGCTTGAGCCTTCCATTCCTGGAAATCACGACGGACCAGGATTTCGGAACTTTTTCCACGCACAACTCTTCATTTTGTTCTGTCCTTAACCCGAAAAGTGCATTTCTTCCAACCTTCATGTATTGCCTTCCCATCTTCTTGGGCGAACCGAGCCCCAACAAAGATCCAATGAACTTCATCTTGCTGCTTTCTTTTTTAATTAGCTCAAGTTAAAAAGCCTAATTTCACACACAGCTTTTAAGTTCACCGAATATTTCCACACTAAATTACAATATTCTTCGGAACGAAAAACATGCAACGTGTGAGTCGTTATAGAAATTATCTGGCGAATATTAAGGCGATAAGAAGATATTGTTTACGATAATTTAGGATACTGATATCTACATTAAAATTCTCAAGTATCAGTATTAATATTAAAATTCGATAATATTAATATTAATGTCAGCACGTTAGATCGCGTATGCGATAACCGTGAATATCGATCTGGTTTTTTTTCGATGTTCAAGTGAAATCAAGCTTGAAGTTAATCGCTGATTAATTATGTACTCGGTATGCTTTTCGATCGTGAATTAGATTTAAAAAGTAATCGTGTCACGTCACTTCACCAAGCATTGTTTCCAGTGATTTAAATGCTGAATTTCCGGTTTTATTTCGACGATCATAACTTTCTTCTTTGATTATATGTTCAATTAATGAACATGTGAATTAATCACGGTTTACTGTCTAGAAGTCGAGCTTCGGATCTGACGATGTCTTCCCTCGAACTTTCACTCGGACACTCTGCGCGGATCCTTCGTATTCGGGCGTCTGTTTTATCTGAAAACACAAAAGCAAATCGACGTTTACGAAAACTGGTTATTTCGGAATCGGGCTACGCGAACCACCCGAGATTTCACAGAACCCCGATTATATCTCTAGATTTAATAAAACCTGACGACAAGTCCCACGATATTTCCATGACGTTGCTTATCAAAAACCATGGTGGTCCAAAATATTACGGGAGACGGAATTTCTATTCTTTCACTTGCATTTTAATGGCAATGAGAATTAAAGTTGTATCAAACAATTTTTATTATTATTAATGGTTATTATTAAAATGAAGAGGAACGAAAACCTATGCCAGTAGTATTAAGCGTTATAGTCAGCCCGGGGGACCCGTTCTTCGAACGGTTTCATAAAAATACAGTTAGTCTTCCAAAATCTTAAACGAAACTAGACTTTGCGTGCATTGTCTGCCGTAATTCGCAATAAAACTCAAGGTCCAGGATTCAGTTACTTTTGGTGGCATCATTTTGTTTTTCTTCGTTTGACCTCACCGGTGCTTTTAAGTTATTCATTGACTCCAATGACAAGCAATATTTTTCGTTGTAAAACTCTTAAAAACTCTGAATATAAGTCGCTACTTTAATGCATTAATTTGCGCATTAATATAATTCATATCGCGTTTTTATGCTGCGCACACCTTTCGTTGCTTACCGTTTAAATTTATTTCATTCTTTTTTCATCATTAAATCTTCGACATTAAACGACATTTGCATTAAAATTATGTCGCACTTTTCTTGTTCTGTGCTTAATTTACAACGAGTTTAATTCGTGACAATTTATCTTGTCTCGCGATTGGCCCGGACTCATATGTAATTTACTTATGTTATATTTAATTCCATACTGAATTTCTTGCGCAATTTATTCCATATTCGACTAAATTTCAAGTCAAATTTATTCTACACTTAAATCAGTTTCCATTTAAATTGTTGTAAGTTCACTTTATGTGGCGTTTAATTTATTTTATCAATTAATTTCATGTTGATAATTGCGTGTCAGTTTTTATTTATAACCATGTTTATCGCATGTTAAATGCATTAGCAGTTAAAGTAATGAATGATAAGGAATTAGATTATATAATGTTTACAGTATCTCATATTAAATTGATCATAATTTTAATTTTTTTCGTGTTTTATCGCTCGTTGAAAATATTCCATGTTTAATTCAATCATCCCATCAACGACACCTCGAGTTTCTACAAAGTTGAATGCATCGTCATTCTAATTATTGGCAGCCTGGATTTTCTTTCAGTCAGTCAATAATTTCTAATGGTTTTGCTCTAATTATGCCTCATTTAAATATAAATCATCGGTTTTTGTTACTTCGAACTTTTGAAATGTGTGGTAATCGATATTTTTTTAATAACCTCGTTTGTCTTGCTTTTAAGTCCATCTTTATTATCCACGGGTTTGCATAATATTTCCTAAACAAGAAACCTTTAAAAAAAGGATTCCATATTCATGCGAACTATATTTATTCTCTTCCGCTATTTTGGTAAATTTATAAACCGAATAAAATTACAATTCCTACGAGCCGAAGAGAAAAATACCATTTCATTGACACGAATAGTATTTCCGAAAACTGATTTCAATTACTTTAGACTCAACAAACAATTGGAGCAACTACAAATAATATTATAAAATATTATTAAAAGAACTTGTCCTATATTTGCAAATATATTATGCCTCGTCATATCACTACTTAGTTTAAATTTAATCTGCGACATTTATTGACGTAATCTTTTATTCATTATTATATTTATCGGCCATTCTGACCAAGTTTTATTTATAGTGTATAAAGATGTGAATAATTGGAATAATCATTTTGCGATACATAATTCTTTTACTCAATGAGGACACCTTGATATCTTTAAATGGCATTTTGAAATTTCCGTTTTGCGGTTTTGCGAAATCAGTCTTCCGAAGTGAACATTTTATAATCGTTCCGAACCTGTTTGGTAGACTTCTCCAAGAATTTTGTTTTTGTGGCAAGCAACATGAATTTATTGTATTATTTATTGCTCATTGACACTTTAAAGGACACAGTCTCCATTACGATTTAATTTTGTATTCTTAAGTAAACTGAATCAACGATAAGGATACGTTTAGCTATCTATTTAAATCAATTAAATATGTCTTAGGTTCCAGACTTTTTTTTAAATCATTTCACTGTGGAATTATTATATGATATCACTATTTCATAACAGTTTGAGATTATTGCAATCAATTACACCACATATACTTCACATTACGAATTAAATTGTAAATAAAAAATATGACGTACGATAATCAACGTAATTTCATGAAACGAAATGTTGCAATGAACATTAAATTATTCTAATTAATTACGTACTGTTTTCATTCTACGAAGGTGAGAAACGAACACAGAATATTTACGGAAATATCAAATGTAGGTTCACTGCGCAGCACTGTTTTACGTGTGAGTTACTTCTTCGAATTAGCTCGAAGAAAAACATATAATCGGTAGATTAAAATAATCGGGAAAATACATGTTAATGGCAAACGGTATAAAACATCGGCTGACCCCACCAGTCCTTTAGCCCTATTAAACCTTGTAGCAATTAATACTTCTTGGTGCCAGACGACCATATTATATTTATTTATAATAAATATATTATATTGCTCTATAACAGTCGAATCTTTCTATCGTTCGATTTGAATACCGATGGTTTTCGCGGAGTGGATATTCCCAAATATCTTACATAATTTGTTTGCCCAAAAAAATTTTTAACGCACTTCTTTCGACCGAAAATCGTCCTAGAACATCATTAGGCATCATATACCTTCGATTTGGGTCATTTAGAAGTGATTTTGGCGACTTTTAATTTTTGAGAATTTTTGAAGGTATACCCCTTCACATTTTTGCGAGTTGGAAATGACCCATTTTTGACCCCTACAAATTTTTTAACCACTTCTTTCGACCAGAAATCGTCCTAGAATATGTTTATACATCATATACCATCGATTTGGATGGTCTAGAATTTATTTTGGCGACTTTTAATTTTTGGCAATTTTTGAAGGTGTACCCCTTCACATTTTTTCGATTTGGGTTCGACCCATTTTTGACAAATAAAAATTTTTTAACCACTTCTTTCGACCAGAAATCGTCCTAGAATATGTTCATACATCACCCACCATCGATTTGGGTCGCGTAGAAGTGATTTTGGCGACTTTTAATTTTTGGCAATTTTTGAAGGTATACCCCTTTACATTTTTTCGATTTGGGTTCGACCCATTTTTGACCAATAAAAATTTTTTAACCACTTCTTTCGACCAGAAATCGTCCTAGAATATGTTTATACATCATATACCATCGATTTGGATGGTCTAGAATTTATTTTGGCGACTTTTAATTTTTGGCAATTTTTGAAGGTATACCCCTTCACATTTTTTCGATTTGGGTTCGACCCATTTTTGACAAATAAAAATTTTTTAACCACTTCTTTCGACCAGAAATCGTCCTAGAATATGTTCATACATCACCCACCATCGATTTGGGTCGTGTAGAAGTGATTTTGGCGACTTTTAATTTTTGGCAATTTTTGAAGGTATACCCCTTCACATTTTTGCGATTTGGAAATGACCCATTTTTGACCCATACAAATTTTTTAACCACTTCTTTCGACCAGAAATCGTCCTAGAATATGTTTATACATCATATACCATCGATTTGGATGGTCTAGAATTTATTTTGGCGACTTTTAATTTTTGGCAATTTTTGAAGGTATACCCCTTTACACTTTTTCGATTTGGGTTCGACCCATTTTTGACCCATAAAAATTTTTTAACCACTTCTTTCGACCAGAAATCGTCCTAGAATATGTTTATACATCATATACCATCGATTTGGATGGTCTAGAATTTATTTTGGCGACTTTTAATTTTTGGCAATTTTTGAAGGTATACCCCTTTACACTTTTTCGATTTGGGTTCGACCCATTTTTGACCCATAAAAATTTTTTAACCACTTCTTTCGACCAGAAATCGTCCTAGAATATGTTTATACATCACCCACCATCGATTTGGGTCGTGTAGAAGTGATTTTGGCGACTTTTAATTTTTGGCAATTTTTGAAGGTATACCCCTTCACATTTTTTCGATTTGGGTTCGACCCATTTTTGACCCATAAAAATTTTTTAACCACTTCTTTCGACCAGAAATCGTCCTAGAATATGTTCATACATCACCCACCATCGATTTGGGTCGTGTAGAAGTGATTTTGGCGACTTTTAATTTTTGGCAATTTTTGAAGGTATACCCCTTCACATTTTTTCGATTTGGGTTCGACCCATTTTTGACAAATAAAAATTTTTTAACCACTTCTTTCGACCAGAAATCGTCCTAGAATATGTTCATACATCGCCCACCATCGATTTGGGTCGTGTAGAAGTGATTTTGGCGACTTTTAATTTTTGGCAATTTTTGAAGGTATACCCCTTCACATTTTTTCGATTTGGGTTCGACCCATTTTTGACCAATAAAAATTTTTTAACCACTTCTTTCGACCAGAAATCGTCCTAGAATATGTTTATACATCATATACCATCGATTTGGATGGTCTAGAATTTATTTTGGCGACTTTTAATTTTTGGCAATTTTTGAAGGTATACCCCTTCACATTTTTTCGATTTGGGTTCGACCCATTTTTGACCCATAAAAATTTTTTAACCACTTCTTTCGACCAGAAATCGTCCTAGAATATGTTTATACATCATATACCATCGATTTGGATGGTCTAGAATTTATTTTGGCGACTTTTAATTTTTGGCAATTTTTGAAGGTATACCCCTTTACATTTTTTCGATTTGGGTTCGACCCATTTTTGACCAATAAAAATTGTTTAACCACTTCTTTCGACCAGAAATCGTCCTAGAATATGTTCATACATCACCCATCATCGATTTGGGTCGTGTAGAAGTGATTTTGGCGACTTTTAATTTTTGGCAATTTTTGAAGGTATACCCCTTCACATTTTTTCGATTTGGGTTCGACCCATTTTTGACCCATAAAAATTTTTTAACCGCTTCTTTGGACCAGAAATCGTCCTAGAATATGTTCATACATCACCCACCATCGATTTGGGTCGTGTAGAAGTGATTTTGGCGACTTTTAATTTTTGACAATTTTTGAAGGTGTACCCCTTTACATTTTTTCGATTAGGGTTCGACCCATTTTTGACCCATAAAAATTTTTTAACCACTTCTTTCGACCAGAAATCGTCCTAGAATATGTTCATACATCACCCACCTTCGATTTGGACCATCTAGAAGTGATTTTAGAGACTTTCATTTTTTGCCAATTTTTGAAGGTATACACTTCGTCATATACTTCTATGCAGTGGGAGTAACAAAATTAAGAACTATGCTACTCCATTATTATTATTATTATTAATTTCTTAATCTCAAGTTCGAAATTCAGTCGTATATTACGATGTATAGTGAATAGAAAAAAATTTGCGACAGCCCCCACGTAGTGAACTCGGGGACGTCTTGACCCCGACTGAGGGTAAGGGATGCAGCGGGGAGAGGTATAGGTGTTGCGGTAGGTCAGTAATTCGGCGGCAAGCGCCGCAGTTTAAAGGGACATAGGTAATGCAACATGGCTGCACTTCCACAGTCGGGGTCCCGACGTCCCCGACTCCACAAGGTGAGGGCTGTCGCAAATTTTTTTGTATTATCTATATATTTATTTATTTTTTAATATATAATTAAAATTCGAACTTCGTATTAAAAAACATTCGGACACCACTAATAAGAGAAGGAGTTATGGATTAATAAGTCTGGCGTAGGTATATCCAATGGAATCTTTCCGTTTTAATTTACATATCGCCTTGGTTAGAAAGTAATTCTCTCCTGATCGAAATTAATCATCCGTTTCACGCACTTTCCGGCCTACTTTAATACTATCTATGGAAAACTTCTATTATCTCTCTAGCTATTTATTAATCTTTTTATTAAAATATTTGTAGCAAGTTGAAACAAATATCAAATATTCAATTAACTATTTCTCTGACCATTCGAGTATCCAGTTGTTTATTGGCTATTAAGTTGATTATAATTAACTTTTCCCACTTTCACCGGGAATTTTACGTTACTCAATTCTTTGTTATTTTCTTTCTTATTCACTTTCAGTCCCCGATTAAAATCCGTTTTCATAGTTTTCTCTTTGTTCCTCGCAAAAGCGGTTCACGCGAATGACTCTCGCGGAATTCTGGGTCAACGATGGACCACCCGTGTCTGATTCGCGATTTTTTCACAGAAATCTACGGAAACGTGAGTTGTAAGTAAATGAGTTTAAATCTTGCGAGGCGCAACTTCAGAGGTAACATAAACGCGTGTAATGGACGTCAGGTCAGTCTTAACTCAGAGTGGAATCTTTTTTACATACCGTAAACTTTTCCTTTGAATTTATTATCTCGAAATGGATCTGTAAGATCATAAAACTTCTACATACTTGTTTCCATTAGAAAATATTCTAACATTTAATCACTTCGGCAAGCAGAAAAGTACTTTAAAGAAATGTAAGCAAGCACTATTTCCATACTGGAAATAAATCGATTAAATTAAATAAACTTGAAAGAATAAAAACAGAAATAAAATCACCTAAATGGAAACCCCCTCATCTTTACTATTTTTTTAAAGTAATATTATACAATTCAGGGACATTAAAACTTTACAATTTATCTCCCGCTCTAAAAATGTAACACAAAATATTTTTCCTCAAAGTAATACAATTCCGATACATTGGAAATTCGCCTCCTTTACTAATAAAACTATTACCTGAATATTTTCCTATAAAACCTTCTTTTTAGTATCCCAACGTTTCAAAGTACACGGCTGCTTTCTCATTAAAGGGTTTAATGAGCTAATACGTGCAAATACATTAAGAAATCGTCGTTCTAAGGAATGATTATTATTCATGGTCGTTTGCAACGGTTCAACCCACGGGTTAAGGTGCGAGGAAGAAAGTTAGACGTCCTTTACGTGGAATTACATAATCTACTCGGAACGTGGACGATTCACTGTGTATTGCATAATTATTATTATCCAGGATTATCCAATATGTATTGGATAGCCTGTTACTCGACAACCATTATTAGTTTCTGAATCACGAACACCTTTGTATGAATAAAAATAATTCTTTATTCGATATTTTCAACGTAGATCATTTTAATTCATTTGAAATGTGATGATCATAAATTTAACGAACGTTGGAATAAATGCAGGAACATATATGCATTTTTAATTATGCATCCCTTTAGTCTATTATATCATGAATTTATTATATTATGTATTTATATATTTCAAAAAATTGCAAACTTGTAAAATCGCAAGCTGAGGTGGAAATGAAAGTTATACATTGTAATAGGAACAAAGTAATTATCATCAGTGCGAAGAGAGATCTGAAGTAAATATCGTAATCATTTCATGTCAATTATAATACGCAAAAGCTGAATGAATCAATGGCGAAAAATATAAGTAAACACGGTAGAAACTCTAACATTGAAACTTTCACCAGTCGACAATATATATATGTAGTTTCCGCGAGGAAGAAAATAGTGCTAACCGAGTTTCATTGATCGAGATCTAATGCCCTCCCGGTTTTCCTTGGTATATCAGAAATTGTCGGGAAAGTTGATCTGCTGATTTCTAAATCATTCATTGCCAATAGTTAAACTAACAGTAATACAGAATATGGACATTAAGTAGTTTGTTTTTCCAAATTTACTTTCAAGATTAACCGCGGGGTTCTTAAAAAAATGACATCACGCGGTTACTTTTGATTTAATAATACAATAAATCCATGCGATATATTTATAATTACGATGTATATATGGGTCTGTCGGTTTATTATTGAAATTTATGCGTATCAACATTTGAAAATGATGAAACGGATAATTGCGATTTAATTCGTAATCTTCGAGATAAGCGTTGATTCAAATGACGAATTAACTCGTCATCCCCGGTTAGCAGAATAAAATCAATGTCATATTATCATATCGTTCATAATCCCGGTATTGCAGTCAACAAAACTTGAATATGTACAATGGATTTCTCTATGCTATCAACTACACGAAGAAACCCATCAACGTCATATTCACGTAATTATCTTAATTGGAGGTAATAAGGTAGGTATCACTATTATGGTATTACCATTAAGTGGCATTTTGTGTATCTGATCTCGTTGACACTCATCCGAGCACGTGCTATTATATAAAACGTTATTCAAATGCTGGCAAAATAGTAAAAAAAAAGGAAAAATTGAAGCAGCACCATTTTCCGGTGGCACTTGTATTCCTTGACTTATACATTCAACGTCACGTGAAGTTTAATTGTACAAGTTTTCTTAATAGCGTCATTCTATTAAATCTGCACCGGGTAACTCGAGGAAGTGATGCAACTGTAACGATAACGCCACTTAATAAGTTGTTATCAATTTCACAATGGAAACACTTCTATAGGTGCAAATTATTTGTTCGAGTACATTGCGTGACCAACATTTGTATATACGGCCTCTGTAAAATAATAATGAATAATAAGTACTAAAACAAAACGGAAAGGTGAACGCAAAACAACTCGTGACAATTCTGAAGCAGAAAATGACTTTCTGGAAATGAAAGTGCAACAATTCGGATAATTTGCGGTGAGGAAGTCAATTAATTTTAAATCTCTGTGAATACAATTAAGTTGATTCAGAGTGAATATTTGTCGATTCGTTATCTGTTGAAAAAAATCTTGAGTCTACTGTGTAAAATCAATCTTTGGGAACTTGGTAAATGTCAATTAATCGCGTGAAACTTATGTTATCATATCACTGCAGTTGCAATTGTGGCAATCGTTTCTAATTATACATAAACAGCTTTCCCAACACGCGATAATTTCAGTCTTATTTTCCTTGGCGAGCAACTTATTTCGCATCACGTTGATCGGTTCTGAACATAACGTGACAAAAACTGACTTTATTTAAATAGATTTGTGTCACAATCGATGTTTCGTTATTTATATGCTCTAGTCACGTGTTCTGAAATCAAAAGAATTCCTACAACATTTTCATATAAGCGACATATAATAGACAGATTTTGGTAATCTTCTTTTTATAATTAAAGTTTCAATATTCACGAAATAAAATATGTAAATATAACCAAGTCATTTAGATATCCTGCCTGTACTGTCCAGTGAAATTGTGTTCGTTAAATTATTATAATTGAAGAAGGAAACGGCGAAATTGTAGTCAATAAATTTCAACTCTGCAACGACGATGAAATGACGCAAAACTTGCTAGAATTTAAAAAAGATTAATGTTAATGTGTTCGACTAATTGAAAAAAACTATGACGTTAGGACGGAGAACTGTGTCCGAGCATTATGCAAAACAAGATGTCCTGGATTAACATCGGAAATGTTACTGACTAATGGCACCTCAAAATTCCTTCCTTGATTAATCCGCATACATTTCTGTGTTATCACGAATTTGTCATGATGCGCCAATAAACAACATTCTTCCCAAAGTCACGCCACTTTTTTGTTTTGCATGGCACGGATTTCTCACCTCAAAGGAGATGATTAGTATTCATATAGCTCCAGGTATTAATATTAATGATCTTCCAAATTCCGCGAATAGGATTCAGCGGCCGAAATGGTTTCGATCCACGTGTCGCTGACACGCATAAACATTAATGTTTTTATTTACTCGTGCGATATCTTCAATGAAATCTGATTTAGTGTCACCAGTACTGATAGAGATCACGATATGCCAGAACTAATAAAAAACCGCGTATCGAGGCGTCTTCCCATAAAAAACCTTATCTTTCTATCCTTTTTAATAAGGAAGTGAACTCGGCGTGGGTTCGACACATTCATGGAAACACCATAAATGGAGTCATACAGCGCTCACACTTCATCTTACATCATTCTTTTATTTTAACAAGAGAGACTGATAATAATAATTTCTTGTCTGAGAGGAATCATTTACTTTTAAGTTTTTTTCGGCAAAATCAAATCTTTATAACTACTAAAAATTGTTTAGTAATAACGGAATTAATATTGAACTATTTAATTCATCTACCGGAATTATATGAAAACTATTTTTTACTGCGTATAATACTTTGAATATATTAAAAATTTCCATCCCGAAGAGCGTAAAATTCTCCTATGTTTTCGCTCATCAGACAACCAGAAAAAATGTCGAGGAGATGGGGAAATAGGAATAAAAAATATTTAATCCTACAAATAAAATACAATATGAAGGTATACCTCCACTACGTCCATTTGTCAAAGATTCTGAAGAGGGACGGTTGGAAATACTTAAAAGACATAATGCAAACAGATTATGAGGGTCGTCTTCAAAAATGCAAGAATCTAGTTTCTCAGAATATCTTATTTCTTTTCTGCAAAACAGACGAATTGGATGGTCAAGTTCAAAATTCGAACTTGACCCATTCTCTGGAGATATACGACCAATAAAACTGAAGGACGATTTCGTACAAAACGTTTCGAATTATCGACGGGTTCTCCCCGAAATTTAAATAATCTTTGATGGAACTATGCATCACGCGAAACTAACAACAAGTTACAGGAATAAATACAAAGAAGGGTTGTCGAAAAATCTAATTTTCCTTCTCAAACGATATTTCCTTCTCACTTCCAGAAACAAATAATCAAAAATTAAAAGGCATTCGACTTCGCGAATAATGAATTATCCCCCTAATCACATTCTTTATCTTATCTATTATCCGTCTAATTAATCTGCTACTGCATATTGCAAACATAACGACTTGATCGTGACTGGAAAGTCTGTCAAGTTGGCCAACGCTATGCAGAAATTTAGATGAATTCAATCTGCATTGATCAAACTCAACAGACGTATCAGTGCGATTTATTACTTAGGTAGCGAAGTACAAATTAATAATAATCGACTATGATTTGCGCTCCATTGTTTATGCGTACGATTTTCGAATGATACAGTGCATACACGCGCAACGACCAACAGGAAAATCGGAGATTGTTGCACTTGGAATTACGTGATCGAGGAAAGGAGAAGGAGTTTAGTGAGAGTAAGAAAAGGTACGGAGAAGTAAACACGCGGACCAACGCAATCCACATTTGTAGCGAACACTCGTGGCCATTAAACATTTCTAAAGGCCTTGAAGCAATGCAACGTTACTCTCCCTTAATTTATCGTGTTCTGCGGAGTTCGGTGCAATCGAAAGTTGCCTTAAAAGTGCGCAGTAAAAGTCACCGCTCAAATTCTCCTCGCCGAGAATTCACTTCGCATTTATTAGTTTGAATAAAGCTATATATTTATAATTGGTTTTAAGTTGATTTCTCAAGATAAACGGCTTATTTGTGATGGAATCACTTGACAAAGAAAATCATAATTCATTTTTTAATTCTGATTCTGATTCTTCCTTAAATGTCAGATTTTAGGATCTCTGCTTCGACATTGTTTACGTAGTTAGAATCTTTACGAGAATATTAATAGTAAATACCATGCCTTACAGTCGGAAGAGTACAGGTTTTTTATGTATTCACTAATAACAACTGTTTACAAGGGAATCTTCCGTGACTGGAGGAATAATATTTTGAAGTGTGTTGTCAAAGTAATTGTTAGAAACAAGTTCCCAGGACTGCAAGGACGGAACGATTGACCGATATTCCGAAGTTCAAACAGAAGTCGTTCGAAGAAGGAATCGCTGTTCCAGACTTTCCAATTGCTTTAATGCCGTGTAAAAGGAGGGATAGAAACAGGTATGACGTTGATTTCCTACTATAATATTCTTGCACTTGGAGACTTTAACTGGATCGTGCTTTCACAATGTTTCGGTGTTTCCAAAACAAGTGAAATCAGTCGGGCTGATGCGTGAACTTCTGCGCAACTATCTCCTTATTACGAGGAAATTCATCGGGTTTCAAATCTAATTCGCAATCAAACAATTCGCGAAACTGAGTCATGAAACTATACCATTTGCACGGAGCTGGAATGAAATGTTATAATGCAAGAACTAGTCGATCGTAGTTTCATTTTTTACTAGTTTTTCTGTTATGTTTAAACACATTTAACTGTTAACACGCAGTTATTTTAACTGTAATATCATTTCTATGATCTCACCGTTTTTTTCATCTGTGCACTCGAATAACATCCCAAGCCGTGAATACAGCTAATCGATAATATTTATCATAATTCACTCTGCAAAAACATTATCTTAATATCTAAACTATGTCTATTTACCAGAAAATTCTAATGGATGTATCTCGCTGATATCGCGACAAAACAATTAGTCTTATTACACTGGCATCAACGATAATTAGACAAAATGGATGCACTTCTTTTTGTGATAATAATACTAATTATGGATTAACGTGAAAATGATGTTTTTCGCGATAGTCATCTTGCGAAACGACGGAAAACTTTGACGTACATTTATCCCGGCCGTAAACACGTTTTTCAACTAGTTTACTTAATGTTAACGACATTACTTTTTCAACAACATAAATCACGTAGGTCTACAAAGAAACGTTCGTTTACGTAGCAGTTCTTTCCTCGAAGCGTTTTATATGCAAGTGAATTGTTAATGTGAAGTTGTAAACACGTTAGAAATCTAGATAAAGACAACAATCTGCGACACTGAATTACTTTATTCCGTTCTTTAATATTTTATTCAGTATTAATATATTATATTTTAAGATTGGATTATTTGCTTTAAAAACGGTAAAACATTCTTCATTCACGGTGCGTTTAGGTTTTGCATTCTTAGAGGCCAGAAACTTCACGAAGCATTTTATTTGCCGCGCGAAAAGATGCAGTTGCACTGCCGCATTTGCAGGAAATTATGTGTTAGGATGCAGCTTCAATCGTGGCCATCGTACGTGTGCACTCAGTTGCAACCTTTAATCAGCTTTTCTCTACCGAGAAATGGAAAAACTCCATTCCGCGGAGAAGCGGAAGCTAGCTGCTTGCTCTGATAATAGTCGAAGGTTCTCCGTTGAAGCAGCAAATTGCATGCAATAATGTTACTTCTAACTACTTCGAATCAACTTGGTTGCCACTTTTTAAGCTAAATATGAAGACTCTATGATTTTATGTGTAAAATGAATATTGTCAATCGCACCGTGCACTTTGGTGTCATTTAAGATCCACTATATTATAATCAATTATAATCAAATAATATCAACTTTTAATAGCAATATCTGCGGGTTTTCCGGATGTTCCAGATTTACGTTCTTTTTTCAACGTTGCATTTTAATCGACATCCAATTCTACCATAGATTTTTATGCTACGATGTAAAAAAAAAATAAGTTCCGTTGCTTTCAGTCGATCGAAAAAAATTACTGTTACTTCAAAATTAATTTCCAATAAAAAGGAGCAATTATTGGCTTACTGAGTTTCCAATAAAAATCACTGCAAAAATGGAATACGTCTGAATATCAAGAAAGCGTATCAAGTAGATCGATCCGTTCACTCGGGAGACCATAAAACGAATGAATAAACATGGCAGCGTTACAGAAAACAAAACAACAGGTTTGCCATGCTTTTATTATGTCGATATACAAAGTAAATGCGCCAATCGACATGATCTGCTTCTGGAACGATTACATGCAGCTAATGACGTGTTAGTATATAATAATTAAACTACTGAATTAGAAATTCTAATCATTACGGAAACGTACATTTTTATATCATTACGAAAACGTAGGTTTTTATCGCCGTTAGAATCCAGTTTTCTGTTCAGCTCTTTCAAGGTGGATATCCCTAGGCGTTATTAATGCGAAATGACGTTAAATTCCGCTTAACGTTCGTTAATAATGCATATCATTATCGTACTGTAAATGTACAATAATCATATTACATATTTTCGGTAGAACTGATTTAAAATCTGCAGGCAATTGAAATTATATTCGGGTCTTAAATTCAGTGTTATTCATGTTATTTTATTTATTATTGCTTCCACCATTTATAATAAGAAGCCGTCCTACTTCTTTACTCTACGTTTTGTTATATAAACAATGTACTATTGGATTAAATACAGTTATCTTTAAGTTTCATTAGATCACCTTAGAAACGCATTTGCATCCAATGTTTACGTAATTTATTTAATATAAACAGTAGATATGTTATCAAGTATCGGAATTCTGTTGGCAACGCATAATTACATACCGTTATATTAACAGCGGCCATTACTTTGCTCGATTAAACATGCATTTTTTTTATATTAAATTATGGCACTACGGAGATTCCAATATTTCGTAACTCATAGTTCACTAACTGTGTGTCGAGCTTTATGTTTCCAAATATAAAATAATAATGTTTCAATTGTATTTTCAACAATGGCATTTTTTTTAAATGTTATAAGTGATGTAAACAATTTAAAAATATCCGGGGATGGGGATTATAATAATGATATAAAGAACTGCGTAATATTCTTTGAAAATATTCTGAACTCGGTTGTCGACCTGTGAGCTATGTAATAAGCGTGGCTGATTACATAACTCGAAGGAAGATTATACGTTAAGTGTTCCTTTCCTGATCGCAACTTGAATTGCCGACTATTGAACTTGAATGTCCGTGTTTAGGAATAGCAACAAGTTCAACGTAAACTTGAGATTTTCTGTCAAATTATTAAGCTAATTTCATAATTTTCAAACGATTATCCACCGATTCTTTACATTAAGTACAATTTCTAAGTGTTAAAGAATATTGAAAAAAATATATGTAAAGTTTCTCTTAACTTTCTCGTTAATATATGCCCCCCTAGCATGGTTTCATTTCGAAGAAGTGAATCCATAATTCATAAATATTGATCACTTATTTATTTGACAAATATGAAATATAGAATTCTCAATATTTTAACCAGATTGAACATCAGTAATAATATATTTCCTCCAACCATTAATTAGAATAATTATGCACAGGATGCAGAACATTAATGTAAGTCGAAACAAGTATCGAAGTAACTGAACTTGTCCCAAATAATGAGGGGGTTTATCCTAGCGTGTAATAACAGAGCGAAACATGTCAAGGCAGAGTAACTAGAGGGAAAAGTCTCTTTCAGTAATTCTCTGTAAAAGTGCTACTAAAAACAACGTAACAGTATGAAACCGTCGCGAAATACTATTGCAAGCAAAGAAATAGAAAGTAACGACGTATAACCGAACCAGCAATAACTCTGAAATGTTTCCAATGAGATAACAAACTTTTCAAAGTGTTACCACCACAATTATGACATTAACAGGATGATGATAAATTAGCGAATTAGCTTGTCAAACAAACTAAAGACAACTTAACAGATGTATTCGACAGAATCAACGGTGGCAATAAAAATGATGCGATCAATCAAGACTTCTATATCTTACGATGATTCCTGAACTGACACGACTCCGATGTATAGAATTCGGTTATTATTTTCCATTTTCACTAATAATTTGTCTAATAATAATTACTATTCATATTTTAATGGAAATTTGACTCTATTTAATTTTTTCAGAATAATCACTATTCATTTTTTTGTGGTAATTGAACAATTCGTATAAAAATAGCTCGCGTAAAAATGAAAGCCTTGGTGGCTTAATGACACTGAAAAAATCATGTAGATTCAGCTAATTATAAAAGCAACGTAAGTGAGCATCGATTTTTTATTGTTAACTAAGCTTTTTGCTGAAAAGGCAAATCGTTGCATTATGCAATCAAAGGTTATCGTCGATCGTCTCTTTTCGTAACATTGAAACCTGTTGTTTATCAATAAAAAGCATATCGAATTACGGGAAAGTAATTAACAAAGGTCCGTGAAATTCTTCCGACAGTATTACGCAAAAAAAATCGCTGACGATTTCGATGCCATAATTAAAAACAATAAACGTAAACCTGATAACGTCATTAATTGTGCTATACACAATTCGATTCCTGACGTTCAATGAAATGAAACCTGTCCTTCTATTGTTATTATTTTCGCCGTGTTACAATGTTTATCGATCAGTTACTTTATTTGTTTACTGACTTGTCATCGTGTTTGTTATCCAGTTTCAAGGATGGCACAATCAATTTCCAATAAAACACTCATAAATATTGTTTTCATTACCTGATTATTATGAATATTCACGAAAAGAGAATGTTTGTAAGAATCTACTGTCACAAAACAAAATATGAAAATGGAAAGAATTTAAAAAACATTAAATGATCTTTGACTAAAACACAACATTCCTCACTGAATCCAGACTATAAAAGAACAATGCGAACTATAATGATTTTAATACAAAAATTCAATCATGATTAATCATTCCATTAAACTTTTACCATCGTGCATCAACTAAAGTCGACAAAACTTAAAATAACTTATAAATTCGCCTAATCAAGAATCGCTCGGAGTACCTTCTCTGCGTAGCAAAGCTTCTTGTTCATTTGAACCGTCCATCTAAACAAGTTACTTTTGACCCCGAAGTTTTGAACCAGGTTCAAGAATAAAAAGTTGAAGCTTGTATTTTTAAGTAGTGTAATCAGTGAACTGCCAGGTATTCGATACGAAGAACTATTTAGCACGGAAACGAGGGCCTAACTGGGTCACAAGGCTGTCCCACTCAACTCTCTTCGCGCGTCGGACAACTCTCGAGTTGTTGTGGGCCGTTTAGCGAGTAGTCCGTTGAAGATGATGTATCGTAAGGCAGGGTAAGTTCCGGATTTTCTATAGTCCAGTTTCTTTCGCGGTGATAAAAAGTGGCGTTCGTCGGTTTAGATAAAAGAGAAGAAATTTAACTTGAACTTTACGGTACTTCGTAATGTGAAAGGTTATCCTGCACACGGTGTCCTGCGTGCGAGACTTCCTCCGAGTATTGCGTCTACCTCCTTTGAGATTCAAAGTCCAGTTACCTCTCTAAGACACGCACCGATGAGTGAAAACTATGTACGAGCCGGTTCAAGTCAAGATAATCTATCTTACTGTTTCCGGTTTTTTCTATCTCTGTATTGTATGAAACTTATTTTCGTAAAAAATTGAAAACTGTTCACTCCGATTCGCGAGGATTGCTTTATAACTGAAACTAAGTGGCATCTATTCAAATCAATTCTACACCTTGAAATTATAATATTTCTATGATTATATAATAATGACGATTATGCTGATAGAGATCATCCTGGATTGCTCAATTTATTGACCTTAACGTGATTGACATGTCGCGAATTAATGTGGACAGATAAATGAAAGACGAAAAACCGAATGACATCAAGGATCTTTTAACTAAAATGAGAATGAAGTCTATAATGAAGTATCACTTCGAAATTAAGTTCATACAAGTTCCTGGAATTACGAGGTCCAAACTTTTAATAAGCAATATTAATAATCTAATAAGTGCCAAACCTTTCCCTGCAAGATTCAAGTTTTCCATGAGTGTCATTCCAAGGGAACTAGAATTATGTAAATATTCCCATTATGCAAATACTGGAAGCTCGATTTTATCGACACCAGACACACGATAGAAAGAAATTTATTCGCTAGCTATAAATAGATCCATTAAGAGTGGGCACAAAAGCAATAATAATTCAAGATTATCGGCAATAGATCGAGCATCGAAACTTACGTTTTAATTAAATCCCGATGTTTCTCGAGTCGAGTTAAATATGTAGGTGTCATCTTTCGCGGAATATATTACAACCCCGGATTACCGGATTCCATATAACTTTCTATTACATGAATAGTTCCGAATATTCGCGTACACATAAAAGATCCTCAGATCGAACATGTTACATCATACTCGTCAATATCTTATTAGAGGAACGTAAACAGAATACAACAATCTTTAAACATTGTTTAAAGACACGGAGAAAAAGGACGCAAATCTTCAACTGTTAATAGACCAAAAAATAACAAACATGCATAAAGTTGTATATAGAAAAAAATAAGAAAATAAATATTTATAAATATGTACAAAATAGGAAGAATTAGTCGAAAGAGTAAAATGTAATTTATATTGCTTGCCAAATAATTTTGTATTTTATTAAACTTATTGTGTCCTCAATTTGGCGATTCAAGATATCTCGACGCATTACACGAGTAATAAATGGAGGTTGAAAAGAATTCCTTATCTAATGACATTGTTACTCATAAACAACACTCGAAAAGGTCGTAAACCAAGCGCTCCAGAATATTGGTTTTTAAATTACTTTAAATTAGAATATTATCTTATAGGCATTCCTTCATGTTGTGACTAGCAGACGATTGTCGACTAATGCAATGTTCAGTGATAAGGATTTTTAGAATTTCGATTTTTCTGTAAGTTATAAGTGATCAATTTATCAGACGACATTTTCATTCAGGCGTCCCTATCTTCTTTATCGTGAACGCGTAGAAGTTAAGATTTACATAAATCTCATTTGATTAAATAATATTATATTTAATTCGTCATTTTTGTGTGCAATGATTCCTAATCCATTGACACATTTAACGTCTCGAAAATCACGGAATATTATGATGATGTAAGCATGAAAAAATAATGTAACCTGCGATGTACTCGGAGGAAGCATTCGTATGTAACAATTTCCGCCGTTGGAAAAATGCTGCTGTCGTGGAACAACGTTCCAGCAGAGTTGAGAATAAGAGAGTTACTGCATTGCAAGTAAACCTTTACGATGATATAATAATTGCGTTAATGACATCAAACTGTGTAACATATTATTTAATATGACTTCTATCCATTATTTTTGATCTTGAGTATCGCGATTCACTGAACAACTTCTTTCGAAAATACCTGTTTAAACTCAAGTACCAGCTTATTCCACTAATAAGACCAAGTATTGTTTTCGGAGCGATAATAATAAAAATTTTAAAGAAAAATTAGAAAATATTCTTATCTCAAAAGCCATGGTTTTATTTGATCACGATGTCATTATAATCACGCGAAATGCATAAACCGCGGATGTCGCGGATTTATCGTGCATAAGTTATAAATCATTGGACTTAATTAGGAAAATTAGCTAATACAGATAAGGTCTGTTAAAGATAAACTATTTGACACTGGCATCATTATAACGCGACAAGATTATAAATTTTATTAAAAATAAGGACATGATATTCGGTGTCGTGCTGCTGATAATAATCTTTAATCGCATTCATTGATGTTAGATGCTTAGTTTGAATAAAATGATACACGTGTCTTAGTTATAGTTATAGTTATCAGTTTTTAACTAAATTTTCGTAAAATCATTTGACTGTTTAATCCTACAAATCGCCAAAGAATTTGAATGAAGTGTTCATTAAGCGATTATGGAAATATCAGACATAAAAATCATATATTAATAGCCGTGATTTTTCTACGGAATATCGAAACTATTTTAACTCTGTTTGAATTTTGACCGGTTTCCCCGAATTGTAGCCTTATTGGAATTCCTTTTCATTTAGTCCCTAACCTTACCAACATAGAATCTATTAGAACTGGTTCTTCCAGATAGATTGGAATTAATTCACTGCCAACCACGAGTATACTCGCGATGTTAAATTGTTTTCATTTATTGTAGCGGAAGTAGCATAAAGATAATCAAGTAAATTTTGTCGCTAAGCTGTGATTAGTCTGCCACGTTCACATATAAATAACGGCACTTAGGCCAATCAATCATTTCTTATCAATTTTGACTTAAAAGTGTCTAAAAATCTGCCACGAATTCGCAAGCTTTCTCTGAACTTGATCTCATTCTGAGCAGAATCTCAGGTTGGTCTCAAAAAGTGCACGAACTTTGTTCTATTTGCGGTATTATGTCGATGGTCATACTATTTGCTGTGAGCCACGTAATGTCCACATTCCTCGTTACTTTCGGATGAGAAATTATTCATATTTACTTACGTAAAGTTGCCGACAGACGTTCCTCGGGTATGGCCGCACAGCCGGGTTCATTAACTGACCAGTAAAATCCGTCTTTATGTAACTTGCAGCAACTTCGTCCTCAGCGAAGGCGAGATGTGAGATGATGAGAAGCACACGGGAAGTGAAAAGTTTCTCTATCTTCGCGAGGTGTTCTACGATGATCTTCCTTGTTACAACTGGGATCACGATTTTTCGTGTTCTCCGGAAGGATATTCTACGAACTGTATGCGTGGATGACAAATGATGCGGTACCGTTTATCACTGAATGACTATCAAGAGTACATCAGTCACCTTACTCCGCCGTTCGATCGGAATTAATCTCACTGCATACACGATTCCTGTTCAAATCTGCTGACCTTGTTTATCGGCCGAAACACTTTCGGTCCAGCAGATCATCGCTCGTAAATCACGATAAGTATCAACAGAAATCAACCCGTTTTTAATGAAAATAATAATTGCATGAAAACAAGTATCCGTGAGGATTAAAGTTAATAAGTTCGTTCAGTAGTTTATAACCAATCAGGTCTACGTTGGCTCGATAAATCAATTAGAATCAATTAGAAGAATGAAAGAAAATCTCGGAATCGAAATCCGTCCTTCGCGGCACGAATTTCAAAGTCAAACACTTCCGCGGAACTAGTTATTTCGATCACTTGGGGAATCCGATCCAATAGCTTATGCCTGGAAATCAGTTCGCAGGATTAGCCGAGTGAGAAAAGGCAAAGTCAAAGAAACTCTTTGAAGCTTGCGAAGCTTTCGTGGGACTTGAAAGCACGAGTGGTTGCGGGGCCCGAAGGTGAGTCCCAGGTGCTCCGATCTTGTCGAATCGCGGAGTGAACGAAGAGATAGTAGAACGGTAGTGCAAGCGTGGACCACCGTGCCCACCAAGTATACGATCCAACGATGGAGTAGGGACGAGAAACAGGTAAACGTACGTCCCGATGTCTTGTCTTCCGTCTCTTTTACTCCTTGTCTTCCTCCCTCTTTCTCTTCTTCTCTTTTTCTCTTTTTCTCTTTTCCTCTTTCTCTCCCCCTTTTTCTACTTTTCATCTAACATTGATACTCGCAATAACATACATCCTTCCGATCCAACTACTCGCCGGTGTCTCTTTCGACAAATGAATGACTTCAATCGTTCGACTCTGCTGACTAAGTGTACTTCGACCAACCGATATACGCAATGTGGAAATCGCATCGATGCATGACATTCCGGAATGCAATGGATACTGCTGAGTTCACCCTTTCTTAGTTCAATTTTATTTGACTTTTGACTGTCAATCGATGAAGCCATCGATCTTTTCTTCTGGCATCTCGTAGATTTTCAGGAACTGCTTTAGGGTGGTAGCTCATCTTCCTTTTTCAATGCTGGAAATTATTATTTTGCAAAAGTCTTATGAAAACACGAGGAACAGTAAAAATGATAAAAATTAAAAATAACTGTAAGAGTAAAAAGTATGTGTATAAGTATATAACTGTAAAAGTAAATGTAAAGTCTCAGGATGATTTAGTAAATAAAATACAGACATCTATTTATGAAGCAGGAACTGGTTAGTGCAACAAAAGACAAGAACAAATATGTCTATGAACAAATAGGAAATATTATGTCCCAAAATACTCCATTATAAAATTTTGATAAATTGAAAGTGTAAGTAAATAAGGATATTAATTTGTATCATAACAGGTCGTATAACGTGACAAGATAAAGAACCTTAACGATGTTTGTTTACGACTTTAATTGACCGACGCTAAACTGATACAAGCGAGTCATATTTATATATTGCGAATTTAATATTTAAGTTCATATTTTTAACATTATTGTGAATTATAATTTTTTTTTAATGATTTGTCCCAAACTGGTACATTATATTATACAGGGCACCCCAATAAATCCAATGAATAAATATATTGTAATTATCGAACGATTTGGTACTTATGCGAAAAAGGAATTCGCATTATGCTAATTTAATGATTTTTTAATACATACATATGCAGCTTCAATCGCGAATTAAATAAAATGGTAATAATATGAGATATTTTTAACTCTCATTGAATGTCATTAAACAGAAATAATTTAACATAACCTTTGCACGAGAAATGTCATATTTAAATAAAGATCTTTAGACATATTTATATGCTTATCACGCGAATAGTTGACATTCATCCAATTAATTAAAACGAATATTATTAATAAGTATGAGATTGCACGGCACACCTGAAAAGAATGTATTTCCGCAAGTGAAATGGTTAAATTATTTATTCTAATAGGATAATTTAGTTTCTCGCGACGTATTATCCTGCAGAAATAAAATGAACAGCTTCGAATAATAATCGAAGATACAGGTTTGAAGTAGGACTTTCTATTCTTTTATCCCCGTCAGGTTTTCCCCTGTCAAAGAATGCATCTTAAACTTGACATTCCATTTCGCATGGAACAGGAATTTCATCTTTCGAAATGCGTCGTCTAACTCATTTATTTAACGCGCGATCGCCTTGCCTCCAAAATTTTAAAAACCGCGTTCCTACCAAAAAGAAACGAAAAGAAATTGGAAGAAAACCGATGACATACAGTCGAAAATAATCCTCCACGGATCGCGTCACAAAGAGCTTAAAACGTCACGAGTGTTTGCTTGAAAGTCCAAAAGAACTTCCAACAATATTAAAGAAAGAAAGAAATAAACGTTGATAAAAATTAACGATCCTACAATCGACGCAAAGTGGTAAACTGAAGCAAATATAAATGGCAAGCAATTAAAATGTCGGGGACTAATTTAGCAGTGAAATGTCTGTGCTTATGCTTTAATATTTATTTGTATATAAATTATGCCTGGAGGAATTAAGTTGGTTAATGGATTCAATTATTTCCGTTGTTTATATGAAATCAAAGTATAAGCGATCTTAAACATTTGTTAAACATCGAAATAAAAAGTGATTCTTATTTTCAATTTTCTACATCTCTTCAATTTTCTTTATGCAATGATTTATCATCATATTTTATAATCCTTGCAACCACTTCCCATTTTTTGGCAAGATTCATAATTCATCGACCATCAAAATTCTCCAATTTTCTTGCAACAAAGTGATGCAAACTGCACGAAATTTCTGACCAACCCAATTGAAATATAAACGGGTTTAAATGTAATCCTAATCCTAATGTAATGTCATGTAATCCTAACACACAAATCATCGTTGAAATGAGGATTTCTCAAGGAATTCCGCACGTGTTCCGGAATTTCCAAGGGTAAAAACTATTTCTTTCGTGATCGGTTCTTCCCATTTTCTCCGCGATTTTCTCCACAATGGATGGAACCTTGTCAACCCTGCCCCGCAACTTTCTACGAGCCATCGCTTTAGGAAACATATACGGTGAACCAGGTAAATAAGAACAATTAAAAATGTCCACCGTTTTATATCAGGAAGTCGCCAAGCTAAATTGGAATTAGTCGAATGAATGCATCAAATTCAATTGACGGAACTATTCTTTCGTCGCTATTTTTTATTTTATAATTTATAAGTATGTTACAAATATTAACGAGGAATCTCGGTAAAAAAGTATAATTTTGGAAAGCTACCGATATCTGTAAGAAGTCACTGTGTCACGCAATTATTCGGCCGCGTATGCAAATTAAAACGAATAAAAGAACCGAGGAAACAAGAAGCGTAAGAAAAACATCATTGCGGAATATTAATTATTACATTATTGAAACGTGTCTTAAATCATTACAGGATGAATAGTTTTAATTCTAGAACTTCAATCTCGTTTGTCTACAACGAACTCCATGATGCAACAACATATGCTTTAATTATGCCATGAAAATGAAAAAATGCATATCAACTATAGATTACAAAAGGATCACCTTGTCAATCAAAGCAGTGTTATTTTAAAACAAGACATATTATTACTTTAATCACATAATCTTCTATGATAATAAAACGTGAATATCACCTAGTAAAATTATCAAACCAGCACATTACTGTATGTCCTTATAATCATATTTTAATTATATCCAAGAACACAGAATAAATAAAAATAAGATAAAAGTCAATAAATAATATCTGCACGAAATAGATTTGAAAAGATTTGAATAATAATTCCTCATTCGAATGGAATCAACTTCAGAGACATTATTTTTTATTGTCGCGCGAACCCTCGACATTTAGTCGGCCAAATTTGTTTATAAAACGGTATAATAATGAAAATTTATGAACATATGAAATTATGTTCTAATGTACCACTCTATATGTGAGCTTCCACATGAATGAAGAAATCGGACACGCAACTCTGCGTGCGCCGCGATATTCGTGCGGCAAAGTATCATTAGTAAATAATTACTTGCAATATGCATTTGCATGGATTTCTTTGCACCGTTATACCGTTCGTATGCACTCCATGCAAGGAACTGTTATTTTTAAGTAAGTTGATTTAAATTTAAAAACAGCCGCCGAATGATTCCGTTGACTGCAACTGTGTAGCAACTTTTTAAATAAAGATAGAAGAAACTAGTAAACCAAACGTTGCATGATCTGCATAGCAATAGTAACTTTGATATTTAACTTTCTACGACCTTGTTTTTTCCACGGATGCAATAGAATATTTTGTCGAAGTTATGCATTTCTTCAAAGTGTATTCTTTTAGTTCTTAACGTTAACTAACTCATAATAAATCTGTTAATATGCTGAATTATTAACTGGAAAATTACAGTGGAACCAGTTTTGATTCGAACGACTCTCGACAATGATTATTATATATTGCAATTTCTAGAAGTTCCAATTTCTCTCGGATAATTCGAATGAAGTATACACGAGTCATTCTGCGGTAATAAACTTACTGGAACGGACAGATTTCGATAAGAAAGCCGAAATCAATTGTATCATTTTTGTCGTGGCTCCTATGTTATTTAAACCAAAATATAGTGAATTATGTTCCGATAATTTCTAAAAATACTGCTGAAAAATGTTTACCGCCAGATTACCGAGAACCTTTGTTTGGTGTCATCTTGGCATTTAATCTCATTTCACTTCATTTACCAAATGGTTCATGAAAATGCATCGTGAACTTCCTTTCTAGAAACTTTCCACTGGTTTCGAAAACTTTCAAACCGATTGCAAGTTGTATATAAATAAGTTATAATGCATAACTGGAAGTTAAGTGATAATGTAATTAAAGTATTTTATTCCTAATATATCTCAGAGTTGGATTTCTATTTTATTATGATCTTGGCATGCTCGCTAACCAGCCAATAGGGGTACATCGATGCTATCATAATAAAACAAGACAATGCATTTCAATAATTGCCATCTCACATTTCCCTCGTTAACATATAGTTTATCTTCTCATATTAATAACAACATATCAAGCTTTTTTTCGTCATAAGTTCAGGGTTTCAAATATTCATGATGTATAAAGAAGATAGTTTTCGAAAACTACTGTTGCATTGGTTTATTTATTCGATAGTCTGACTAAAGAACAAGTGCGAGATCCAAGGACTTCAAAGGCGTCCATTACGCGACGTGACACGGAACTTTTCCAGAAACATATGCTTATTAAAAAAGACGAGGAAAAAATCAAAGTTACTGATATAATCAAATGGATAAAATGAAACTGGAAAGGAATCTTTTCAGAAAGAAATGTCATGTCATACTATAGGTATCTTATACAATGTGTTATGTGCGTGAAAAAGACTTAACGATACTAACGTTGTATTTTATCATTGACATATTTTTTACTCGAGGCGCGAATGCATTTCGAAGAAAGTTTTTATTGAACGAACAACTATTAAGCTGGAAGTGGAACTGAAGCTCTGATGTAATTAATCTGTACATATTTATTCTAGAATTCCTAGGTGTAAAATGGAAAAACTGCTTTTTAGAAGACTTAATTCAGTTGCGCGACTAATGCTGTTGTGCACGGCACTAGTGAAAATTAGCATCTAAATCGAGATCTTAATTACCCCCTTGTCTATTATTCAAATATATCTCCTGATATTACGAAGCCTTTGAAATCTGTAATTAGTATTAAAACCGTAATTGTCGTTTTAATTTCATTCGTAATTTCAAATTACAATTATGTATAACAGAAATGCGTCACGGAATGCCATTAACACTCTGCCAGAAAGTGACTCTATTAAGTGAATACTATTAACATGAAGTACACAAATTAACACCTAATAAAACACCGCCATTATTTCTAAGTGTAAAACTGAAATACCTTCATATAGCTCCAATCAAATGAATATAATAAAACGTTCAAAACGGGTCATTTAATTAATGAATGTAAACTGAAAATTCATTGAATAGTGATTGAATAGTATCTTCCTAAATATTGTATGATTTATGAGACCGGGAAAAAGAGAGTTCGTGAAAAAATATAATTAATGAATTTTAACGATATCTAGAGATATATCGATGTTCCCAATGATTTCGTTATCACGTCATTTCCTGTCATCGTGACTTATTAATGCAAAATTTATTCGGAACTCCGCGATTTTTCTCTCGCTTGCGGTTCATTCGCGTTTACTCGTTTTCTTCGTTAAATAACATTAGCGCGTTCGCAAAACCGAACATTGACTAGATGTAAAATTTAATATTTACCGTCTGTGCCTCGATGGTCGACAGATATTATTTGAATAATGGATTACGAACAAAAGGAGCGAAATAATAAATTATTCGCGGATGAGCAAAGCTTTACTCGTATTATAAATAAATTTATCGTGTAAACAAGAAACGTGTTTTTACCGGAAGTAAGGACAATTTATAATATACGTTATAAATATATTTTCCTCTTTTTTATACTCTAGCTGATAAAAACAAAATATCAATTTATAGTGGAAAATTATATGTAATGGAAATTTCTTAAGAATAAGAATTATGTAACTTTAAAAATGATGGTTCATATCATAAAGATCTCATAAAAAGACATAAATTTCTCCTACGTCATGATGGCGTAAGTACATCGGGAGCGTAAGATTTTTTAGAATTTCTTAATGATACTATGGCATAATTTAACATAATAACTAGTAACACACGGTATTAGCTTTTCCGAGAAAACCGTGTGAGGATAATCCATACATGCTGATAAAAAGAACATGACTTAAATATGTTAAAAAATGTAATAAGCACGGTTCGTTAGGTATTTCATTATATTGGATGCATTAAATGTAAGGTGAAACAAGTAACGTTTATTGTAATGTACTCTTTAAAATGTTAACTATGAAATGCATGCTTCTCCATCGGTCTAACCATAGTTACATGAAATATGTAAATCCTTTTACATAAATCATTCGTCGTACGGTTCATTAAACTCGCATCTCCTAAATTATGCACGTTTCTACAATTAACATAACACTGTTAATGTAACAAAGTAGGTAGGAAATCGTTTGAAACGGTATGCAACCTTCGCGAGGATCTACGTATTATTTCCATAAATTTGTCGGTTACGTTATCACGTGCCGGCAAAAATTGATTCAAAAAGCTGGTAACCAAAAATTGACGAGGAAACGAAAAAAAGAGTGAAAATCACCGGGCAACACTCGAAGTGGTCGTGTCGAGAATGCGCGTTAACGTTTGTTTACTCAGTAAACAGAGAGGACCAAAAATCTTTCCGCGAAAAGGAGTGAGCATTTAAACCTTAAATTGTATTTGATGTTCTAAGTACACGAACACCATTACGGGAATTTTGCGTTGCTTTACTGTTTACACCGTTTTTTCCAAATCTTTTAACGCGAAATATGATACGCAGCATTCCGCGGGACATAGTTTTCAGCGTATTCACTGTTGCAGGGATTTTTACTTTTTATTTAGAACTGTTACAAGGAAAAGATTTTAAATCATACAAGACAGCTAAAAGATATCATAAAATTTCCAAGATAGATTAGAATGAAAAAAACTTGGTGCAGGAAAGACACTTTAATGAGCATTAATCATTTCTCAAGCAATAATTCAAGGTGAATTGATTATTTACGACAATTGACTATATTCCGGCACAAATTAACGATTATCAAAGAGTATATTATATTTTTAATATAAAAAATGTTTTATATAAAATTTATATTTAAAATTTTTTTTAATTATTACGTGACATTATCAAAATTTTTCAAGCTAAATAGTGATCAATATTATTTATATTAACAAGTATTAATGGGTTATCGATATGACTGACAGACGTCCGCGTTTCAGATAAAATATCGTTGTTGAGACTGTCGTCTCGCGTGATTGAAGAAATCATAGCCACTATCGGAAAGGTAATTAACCCTGAACTTACACTTTCTATAGCGCAAAGTATCATTGCAAAGCGGTTTGCATTACAGGTCGATTCCAATTGCATAATATTTCTCTAAGAGAAGATTCGAAGGTTTCACGGCCATTCATAATTGATTTTGGCAAACAGAATCAACCGGTTCCGTAAAAAGAAAATAAGATTTGGATTTCCCAGCTTAACGATTTCAGGTAGAATACGTCATCGTTCACACTTTAATAATATCCCATAATAAAGCAAAAGGCTATGTAAATATTAAAATGAAAAAGTACGTAATCCGTAATCTGCGAAAGCGGAGATAAACAACCGATCAAATTGAATTTCGAATCAGGAAATATGAATGTATTTTATTATTCAAAATTGAAATTAATCACGGTTTTTGCTAATTCAAATAGCAATCTAGAATTGCTTCCCCGGATGTAACACTTCCTTTTATATTATTATAATCAGACTCAGTCTGTCAGTGTCACCTCGCTGATGTCAAATCATTTCGAGACAAAAGCAACTGCTATTTTTTTAGGGATTATTAACATTATAAAAAACGCGTAGAAAGAGAACGGCACAAATCTGGGGATGAGTGTACTCCGAAAAATGCCTATCGCTCTGAATAGTCCTCTGAGAAAGCCGCGCCACTTCAGTGAGCAATAAGTACGATCGCTTATCTCCACTGGTCGTTTATTTAACACAATCGGATAGTGTTCAACAATGGTTGAATCCATTGCGATAAATGTACCATGACTCTAACATTTTTAGATTTCTGTATTCGCACCTTGCCGGCCATTAATAGAAAGTACATCAAAGTTTCAACGAAAGCATCGATTAAACGTTTTAATTAAACCCACCTGACAATCCTTCTCAGACTTCTACTTAAGAAGAAGTAGATGACTCTAATCGCGACAGTATGCGACAATAAAGACGACAATAAATGCAGGCGATTCGAATCTAAATCAAGAATCTCGTTCTACCCTCGTTAGTCAACGTAGCCAACAGTCTGACCGTTTTTCGTGCAATTAAAAAGGTGAAAGTACCTGCAGGTGTACTTCTGCATTGTATAATCCTGGCCCGTAACCCACTTATAAGAAGCCCGGCCATTTACTTCGCGAATTCTCGGTCATCTTTTTACATCGACTTGCGACACTGGATTACAATAATCGAGTTCTACTCGCAATAAATGCCGGTGATTATCTCACGTGTTTAACGTCATACCTTCCACCGGTGCACTCATTGCATTTGCCAGTTCATAATAAACATATTATTCGATCGTTTTGCGTCAGCTATTACTTAAGCGAGTTTTTACCGAACCGCCTGTCAAATTATAGGTCACTGTTATTCCTAAGTGAGCGATCATATTTGTTGCATCCACTTTACTTATATACACGAATGCTAATTAATGAACCGCAGTGTTTTGGAAAGAAGGCACCGGTGATCTTAAACCAGGGAAATTATTATATGTATTGCCGTCGCGATATCATCGCTTCAATTATTTTATTGAATTCGGATGCTAATTAAGAATTGTTACGTGTTAATTATATTAAAGTATTAAAGTATTAAATGAAAATGAAAATTTGAGAAGCATGTAAGTGTTGTATACCCAGGTGGTTAGGTGACTGATTAAGACTGATTAAGAAATTTGGAAGGACTTACATATATATAGCAGGATAAATTGGAGGGGTTGGTGGAAGTGAATGTTGTACGAGGGATGAATCGTCGGATCTTGGACCGTGTATGGATGATATACTTGTTTTTAAGGGAGTACGCCCTGTGAATCAGTCGGGGTCAGTTCTTGGACTTGTGATACCAGCGTATCTGTTAGGTATCTAACATAAGAAACGTCTATAAAATGCACGAAAACACGTGAAACTACTTTGCTTCTCTGAAAAATAAAATTGTCATGTTGTCACTAAATGGCTGTATAATTAGTGTCGTGGATCTGACGTAAACTATGCAGCGTGCAATAATGATAATTGCAACATGCACGGCAAAAAGTCGTGACAAAATAGCAAATTGATAAACAGTTTTTATCAGCGTGTTATTGTCTGCCAGGATGATTATAACTTCTAGAAGTAAAAGGCACTTTATCGGTAATTCAATTACTTCGTTAATTTCCTTACCATGCACTCTTGGGTCGCATAAGTGCGAATTCATAAATGTATAATTAATCACCCTTTCCATTACGATGTAACAAACGCATTGTTTTTTAAGCAAAATTAATACATTGTTTTCTTCGAAGTAAGTCATTAACTGTTTCATTTCTAATGTTTAATGTAAAGTGGAATTTAAACATCTAATTTACGTTTAAAAAATAGCAACCATTAACTCGGTATTATTTAGTGTTAGATCATTATATAATTGGATATAATTAATTACCTTTCACAATTACCATCGCCTGTCGTCAAACTGGCATTCATCCCGTTACTTCGGAAGTTGCAATTTGCGACATCGAAAGTCTCGCGAACTGAAAATTCAACTTACTTTAAGTTCCAATAAAACAGAGAGAACGGATTGGTTGAAATCGTTTTATTTGAGTTTTATTGGCGAACATCATTACCACTGATTTTCAAGTCGACAGTCGTGCATAGAAAAGAAAAAAAAATAGAATGCGAATACTTGTACCAGTCGTTCTCTAATAATAATCGTAATGTTAAATAGTAACAGTATTCGCAGTTCTGTTAGATAGATTTTGGGCGATTAATATTGAATACAAAATATATATATATATATATTTATTTGTTTATATAGCGGTAATATTTTACCTTTCTCTCTATCTCTTCCCCCTTCTCTTTCTCTCGCGCTCTCGCATAATATAATATAACACATATCTCTTTGCAATAGATAATCTCTCTTTGATTTAGCAAGGCCAGCGTAGAAATCACACTAGAGAATGGTAAACTTCGTTTCCCTTCCTTTTTTGCTTCGTTTTTTAAAAGTTTTAGACGAACAGATGTTCCTCGTGGAAATACTGATCGAACTCAATTTCTTGTTTTATTAAACAGCCATTAATGTTAAACCAATTTCAAATCGCGGTGACATTTAATTATTCCATCCTCTTTATGTTAAATAAATATTCCGCCGGTGTTAAATAAATATTTTTATCACTGTAATTTACTACGGTGTTGGATCCAAAACTAGGATGTACTTTAATAAAATTAAAGTTAATTATATCAATGCTGTTGAAGTCTGGGTATTAAAAATTAATATTATTATTCAATCGTAGAAAATGACCGATATTCTTTAGGCCAGCATAATGAATTACTTCTGGAATTCATAAGAGAATAAAATTGTATTTATGTCCAAAAATATTCGCTAGAGAATGAAATGATTAAATATCACGATCTAGATCCAACAGAGGAAGAATAAAGAAGAACTTTTCAGCACATACCGCAAAATGATTAATGTGCGTGCCTTCTGTAAGCGATTTTATTTAAAGATCGTACCATTAAATGGTAGAATTTGTAAAGCAGTCCTTGCACTCCCGGTGTTCCTTGAATTTGAATTTCGATGTCTAAATTGCCCATACAAAAATCAAATTCATTTACGTCATTACGCACAAAGAATTTATCAAAGACAATAATGCACTTATAGATTCATTAACGTACTTAAAAATAATACATGTTAGAAACCTGAAACATTCTTGCAATGTCCTCGTATCAGCCATTCAAGTTTTGCTGTTCATCAAGTTACTTTGTGAAAGTCGATTGATTGTAAAGTGTACTTTCAAGTTTACGATTAACTCGGAAATATAATCATCAAAAATTACCGGCCATTCTCACCAATTCCTTAAGTGATGAGATGTATGTTTGTCGAAAGAATCTGTGTAGAAAGATAATCTAAGTGTTAAATAGTTTGTTGGGATTGTTTACTGCTCGATACCCCCACTACATTGTGTTTCATTTTGTTTCACGTCAACTACTTCTCGTGGCCTTCAAAATTTGACTTATAAACAATTCGAGACATTAAATTAGAGAAGAATATGAAGATGTAAACTTGATAAAATTGCGATTAATGCTTGCCAATCTGAACGGAAATAAGAAATAATCGAAGGATAGAAATTGGAACGGATCTATAATTTTATGAATGAGTGCTGATAACTTTATGAACTTTTGCTGGAAATTCGCGAATACGAGACATGAATAATTAATCGTAAATCATCTCCGACAGATTGCAACACGGATTTTCTTATTTCGAAGGCTGCTTTGCAGACATTCCGCTATTTATGGAAGAATAATTTAACGTTTCACAATTCCTTATCATAGAAACCCACGGAGGGCAAACGAGCAGTACATAAATAGGAGTATATTAAACACCGAATCAATGCATAGAATGGGCAGTGATAACCGTGTTGGTGTCTCAGGAAAAAAACATTTGTAAAGGCATACAAAGTTTCACCCTTGTCGCGCTGTCATTGCCTTGTATTGACCCCCGGAAGAAAAAACTTGTACTTGTAGAAAAAGTCTTTGACGAGAATGTATCTTACACGCACGCGGCTCTTCGGACGCAGAAAATGCATGCAAAGGAATCTAGAAAACAACGAGAAAGAAAAAAAAAGTAAATATCTTTTTTTTGTTTACTACGATAAACTTTGGTATTATGTGTGAGTGAACACGTTCTTGTTCCTCTCTGCCTTCGGTTCTTCAATTTCGCATCTCCCTCTAATTCTGTCATCGCCGACAGGATATTATTTACAGAATTCTCATACAAAATACAATGCGATCCACCCTTAAGTACCACGTTAACAATTTTAATTATAATTAGATACTGCCGTCAATGATTCGCGATGCTGAAACGGAAAATCGTGTGCCACGGTTTGTGCTATTCCAGAATCACTGTAGACAAAAAATGAACCGTGTAATCTTTGTATTTCCTTTCGCAAAAGTAAAATACTTTCTGAATTAATTGTAAAGTCCAAAATGGATCGAGAAGTACAGCCATAGGTTGGTACTTAAAGGCTTACACTGAAAATAATAATAATGATGATAATAAAAACTATAATAAGTCATACTAATACCATCAGTGAAGAAGAATGGTGAATAGTGCGTATAACTAAGCCGATGAAGTTTAAACTTAGCTTATTTCTAATTAGCGAACCATGAACGTCTTTTTTCTGTTGGATTATCGGAATCCTGAGATTACGATGTTCAACGATTTGGTGCAGCTAAAACATGGTGGACTGTTTGAACGACTAAAGTATCTAATCTTAAACTATTGTATCGAGCCATGCCGAAAGTACTGCGATTCACTCGAGATTTGAAGATTAAGGACTGTGAATTTGATGAAAAAATGGCTGAAAACTGAACCGATCACAATATTATATACAATTAAACAATTCAATACTTCATTTCGGCCAACTTCGAAATGCACATTGATTATTAAATAATTATATTAATGTTTGTTGAAGAAATCACATTAAAATCGCATTACTTGTAGCGTGACTTAATTGTTGCGATTGCTAACGATTCCGGAAGTTGTGAATCTAACGAGTTTTCCGTATATACTAAAGACTGTCCAGGATCTAATACTATGAAACTAGTTGATGGTTTCTTTCCGTAGATTTACTGCGACAAATACTGTAAACTAACGATACCTATTCCTTCCAGTTTTACGTGTACGAGACGACCGAAATATGGCAATTAAACATATTTCTATACTGTTATTATTACACCCAGTCATTTTATATTATTTCTGAAATAGGGAAAATGCGATATTAGTGCTCTTGAAACGGTACGAGAACTACAGTTGTTTCTAGTGAAAGGTACAAGAAATAAAAAATCCCTTTGAATACAATTTGAACTTAATATTCCTGCGAATCTTGGCCCTGTTGATTACTCGGAAAGTCTCCAAAATATCATAATATTTTTTTCTAACAATTTAATATCTGTCAGTCACTAGTAAAAGCTATATGTTCTCGATTAACGGACATTATATCGTAACACGTAAAATATTCTCGCGTTATTTCCTGCCTATTCACTTATCGTTTCGAAAACACTAGTTCTAAAGGCCATTTAACGCTTCGTTCTAAAGTATCTAGTATCATAACGTCGAGACCTTCCTACTTTGTTTACGTTTCCTTGTCTCTACTTATAGGTTGAAGCGTGTTTGTATACAGGGAGGGGATTGGTGTTGTTTTATTCATACTTATTTTGACTATTAGACATTAACTTATACCTATCAATAAATTAATCGATAAATATTACGGATAGAAGTCAAACAAAGTACTACTACAAGTAACAAGTAGAGTTCGTACCGTAAAAATTACGTCCGAAAGACAACATCCTTTATAACTGCCGTGCAGAATCCATCTTCTTTTTCTTCATAGTTCTACACGCTCTCTTTTACTATATTTACGGAATTTGTACCAATCTCTATCTAAGAAGAATCGACCGTGTGAGATCGAAATCAATAATAAAGCATTTCGATTGCAAGTTTTGAATACTCAGCCGAGTATCCTCGCGGAAGAATCTATCCTTTGGAATAACGAATCTCCGTCAGAGTAACAGTTTCAACAGAGTTTTAAACTACTGCAACCAACCAATCTGATTAAAATCTAATAATTGCAACGGGAAGCTATGCGCCATATGCAGGCGGATTAAAGATTTCCTCTTAAGGATTACCGTATCCTTAAACAGTAGACGTCTGTTCATTATTGTTGTCCAAAGGAATACTCGTTGAGCATTCTTTTAACATCGCTCGTAATCGAAGTATTTCCTTCGAGGCGACTGCAAGCTCGGCTTGCAATTGCAGCTCTTTCTCTCGCAGGCGTTTGATGTCTCGCTGACAAGTCTGAAACATAACAAAAAGAATATTTTTATTCTAACGGCTACTACGTTGAAAATAAATATAACACGTATGCGTCGCATGTTGCACTATCGTATACGCTTCGTTTACGCTTCGTAAACAGAAAGCAATCAAATTCTAATTAAGAAAATAGAACGCGATAAAAATATGACGGAAATATTCATCGGCCGCAGGTACGCGCGAAGTAGGAAATTCCACAGCCCGCGGGTAATAAATATTACTGTTATGACGGTAATATAATGAATTTGAATTATATGTGCGAGGATTGAAATTGAACTTACCACGTTCTGCCTCAATAAGTCCAGCTTGTCGCATTTAAGCCTGGTGACTTCCATCCTCAGATTCTCAGCCTCCACTGCACCATCCTTCGTTGTACATCTCGCGGTATCGTGAGTTTCCGCGGAACTCATGGATTCCAACCCCGTATCGCTGTCTGGATAAACAGCCTGGTCAAGTTCCAGTTCACTATTCAGCGAACTATCGTCGCTCTCCGAAATAACTCTTTGGGTTATTTCAGTTTTGTCCGATCTTTCTTGTTTCCTCAAATTCTCATGAGTTAATCTCTGAATGGTCGACAACGTAGCCTTCTCCGAAGTGATCGTTGAGTCGTTATTCACACAAACCGTCGCTGAAGATTCTCGGCGATCAACTTCATCTTGTTGAAGAGTCGCCAAACTGCTGTCCTGATTGTCAGTGTTCGATAAACTACTGTCTTGACTGCCCAAACTAGGACTTCCCCGTTCTGAATCCCTTCTGAGGGTTAAATCCGGTGATCCTAAGGGACTCGATGGTTCCACCGATCGTTTTCCACTTATCTTCGTCGTAGATTGTCGATTACTTGGCGGACTGGGCTCGGATTGTCCTTTCTTCGACAATTGTTGGGGTACACTTTCCGTAGATGCGTTTCTGACGCGAGATATCAGCGCTTTTCGAACCGTATCGATAAATCTAGAACCGCTTCCACCACTTCCAGATCCTGAAGTGTCACTCGCCGTTGGACTTACCGGACAGTTGCCCCCGAAACTAAGAGTGGTACCCCCTAAACCTATCGCACCACCAAGGAAATCGGCAGTTTTACTCTGTAATTCTTCTGTCAGAGACTCCAGAAGGGCTGACCGGGTTCTTAACTGTAATTCACAAATCCGACATTATTATCCGAAGTTCGGCAAACATACTGCAAGCGGTAATAGAATAAAAATAATAGAATAAAAATTGTGCCGTTAAAATCAAGAAGAACAGAATCAGACTAATATAATTACCTCTAATTTCGAGAACTTCTCAGCTTTGTATGCCGCGTTTTCGGCGTTTACCAACTTCGTAAGGAGAAATTCCTTGAACTCGACTCCTCTCATGAAAACAGCTGGTGTTGGAAGAGCCGGGCCGAACCAGGGAACATCGTTACGCGCTGTTATACTGACCTTGTACCTATATTCGGAATTGGAATAAAAATGGTTATTTAATTGCGGATAGACCGAGTCTTTCATAATACTTCAAATATTTGTCATCCTGTTACCCCACCCACCGGAATTACGTGATTCAAATCCCCGCATAAATCTCTCGAGTTTTTACGTAACTCTGTACTGGTATAATTATAAAAACAAGTTCTCACTGACATTATTATGACCTGTTTCCCTTATTTCATTGAAAAATTGCTTCGAGAACGATATATTCACGTTAACTATTATTCTTAAAATCTCTTCATAAGATTCTAATTTTCCACGTTCTCACAAAGGCAGAATAATTCGAGACTCTCGGATAATATGTTAGACGTAGCACGGTAAGATCGCACTTACATATAAATACTGCGAATATAAATACCTCGTATTAGGAGTGCAGGGGTCGATGACTTGTACGACGATGAAAGCATGCAAAAAGTGACTGGCGATCATGTCCGGGCTAAAAGGAGTGGCCTCCTCTTGAAATATTATCGCGACTATGTCATTGCCGATGTGCCTCTTGCGTTGCAATTGCTGTGAGTCCCCGGGACTGTACGGAAGAAGCGAGGCAACATGAAACAGTACTTCTCTTCCACGAAATACTTCATAGACCGCGGAATCTCCCGTCTGACCATGTCGAGTGTCCAAACCACCACGATACCTGAAATCATAAGAGTTCACAATTAACCCTTAGAATGATTTTACTTTTATCCGAAGTCTATGTTTGGAATTACATTCTTATATATCTTGGATATACAAATAATGCTTCTTTCATCGACACTCACCCTTTGTGATCTTTCAAGTCAATCTGTTGACCCAACAAGTCGAGGAATTCTTGAAAAGCTGGTGTGATCTGTCTGTTTCCAAAAAGTTGTTCCTCGGTAACTTGGCCAACTCGTTGATGTAGAACACCGAACTTGAATCTCGAGACTAAAGCATGCTCGTCGTATCGCGCTATCAGTGTACCGGCACCGGAACAAACGACGGGCATCAAAGTACTCACGTTTAGAGTCTCATTGATTGCCTATTAACAGAAAATATGTATCTTGAGTACTGCGGTGTCTTATATAATGCGCCGTGAGTTGGAGAAGATTGAAACTCGCTACTCCACAGCGTCTATAGTCTTTTTAATGTTAACATCGATAAAAGGAGAAAACATCGAGCGATCTGAATCTCACTTATAATGTCCATTTATATTCGAAGCAATTTGAGACTTTTACCTTAACCATCTTCGCTGGAGATGGATTTGGACCAAGATTCGTGGCGGGAACCAACTCATGAGTCGAGCCAGCCCGCAATCGAAGCAGCACTCGCCAGTGTTCTTGTCCAGCGACCGTTTCGGCTTTCACCGAGACGAGGACGGGCCCATTTTCGCCATCCCTTCCTACCAGGTTAACATGCTCCTGCAAACAGAAAGGGTTAAATCGAGATTAAACGAATGCACCGCTGTTCGGCTGCTTTGCGGACGAGAAGTCCGCCGGGGACAAGTGAAAGGTGGAAAGTTTTTTGCGCCAGTGAAAGGTCAGGACGCTCGATCAATCCTGTAAGATTCATTGGACCTCTATAAACTTCCTTGAATTCTAGTATATGGTTGTATTATTTGAAAAATGAAGTAAAAAATACATTGACATATGTGATGTGTGTAAAAATATTTTTAATGTCCCGCACATTATGGGTTTCGAAGGAAAGTGAAATATACTCCTAATATTTTATAGTCCCTTAGACCAGAACCCAAACTTGAAATATGGATATTCAATCATAAGACCTATGTGATGGTTGAAATATTACACGGAAAAACCCAAAGGTCGAACATTTTAAATTGAATTGCCACAATAAAAGTTTCGTACTCCGTCTGTTACTCAAAAAGAAATAACGGCACTTAGATAAACACAAACACAGCGAAATACGAGTAAAATGAAATAATTTGCGAGCGATTGGAAAATCCGAACTGAAGAAATTTAATGGGGCATGGAACGCATGTGTGAAAAGGTTTCAACGACGCACGTCTCCATCACGCGTATTACGTGTCAGATTCGTGCACGGGAACTAATTAAGCGAGCGATATTGTGAATAATAAAACCGCGCCATTAGCAGACTGCTTACCGCACAATGCAACCTTCGTAACCACTGTTATCCTAGGTCTTTTCCTCGCAGGATTTGTCGCGTGCACGGAATTCTAAATCGAGAATATAACCGGCTAACAATTTTTACCGAAGAATTTTCCACTTTTCTGATCACAATAATTGAGTCTACGACCTCCGTTTGAGAGCTTCTTCGATTGTTTGCCAAATATAGATTGAAATACTTTGTGTAATTAAGGGTCATCGCTAGGACATTGTTTTTTACCGAAGGGTCAATAACGTGGACACTACGTTTTAAGTGAAACGTTGAGTGACGATCGATTGATAAAATAATTTAGAGCTATTTTGAACTGTTGAATTATTAAAACAAATACCATCAAACTTGATGTTGCGTTAATACCAAATATATCTTAATCAATGTTTTACGCTTTGATTACTGTAACATATTAATTACTTGTATAATTGACCATTAAAATAATCTTTATGCGCTTTGATAAGATAACAGATAAAGTCTTAAACCGCGCAACTCGTTATCGAACAGGTTAACTAGAATCTGCGGTTGCAGCGAACTGATTATTAATCAAAACTACGAGTACAGTGGAACTTACGACGGTGTATAGCAAAAAAAGTGTTAGAAGAATTTCTAAAATTAAATTCTGCCATTAAAATATTTGTAGAAAAATACAGAGACTAACACACACGGTTTAAAACTCAATGCCAGAAAATGCATGGCGAACCACGTAACATGTTCGGTTTGCGTAATATTTAAATTGTTAGTTGTGTAAAAAATTGTTGTACACAAAAGTTGCATGGTTTCAAAAGGGACATTACATAACGTAACAACTTTTGTTCTCCCTTGAAACGATGCAACTTTTGTATACAATAATTTTTCACAGAACGAATAACTTAAAAGTTATGCAAACTGAGCATACCAGGTATTTCACGTTGTATATCGCCAATACAATTGGACACAAATCAATTCTCTATATACAATGAGACAATCCCCCTTCCTTCAACAAACCACTTCTTCCAAGACGCCCCATTCTTTCATCCAGATGAATACTTCTTTCTTCGCATTTTATTATCATAAAACAAGCGGAAGGAAGCGGTATTCTTCGTTATTTCTGATGCTCCCCGGCGATATTTCAATAAAAGAGCAAACGTGGGGAAAGAAAAGCCCGGAAGCAGCAGTGAAAACGGGGCCGTTGAAAGGTTTAAGACAGTGCTTCTGACCAGCCGCGTGTCCCGGTGAATGATTTCGGTAGGAAGAAGAAGAAAAAAAATCAAGAAAAAGGATAAAACGGAAGAAGTGTAAGTCGTAAGGATGAAAATCAGGGTTGTCGGGGGGCAAGGAACTGTTTTCTTATATAGGCATTGCTTGTGGACTATGAGAACGTTCCCACTCCCACGCCCGAAGTGCTCTTTTCCTATTCCTGTGACTCCTCTTCTCTCCTTTTCTCTCCAAGGAGATCAGCCTTCCTTTTCCATCTACTTCGTGCTGACTTTATGTACGCCCATATTCCAGATATACTACGGGTGTTACTTTAATATTATCATCACTTGCGTGCTATCCGAGCTCATTCAAACATTTTTTAGAAACCGATTTCTATTCAGTGTTGTACATTTCTTCCATTTTCTTTATCCAATAATGCATTATCCATTTTGACTTGTAACCTTGTCTTACAAATTAGGATAGCCATTCCCCACAAAAAATTGATGCACACCGCACGGACTTTCCCACGAATCCAAAAATGATTTTATCGTATATAATTACTTAATCACCAGGTAAAGATTTTTCGCTAGTACGTCAATAAATGAGGTATTTAATGTTGAAATAAGTGGAGTTATTTTATGATCACCATGTAGATCCTGAGAAGGATCGTGGTCTACCGTATTCGCTTGGGTACGCAGGGCGATTTACATGAGCGCGTCTTGCATATTACCTCGACTGTTAAAGTAGCAATAAGAGAAGGGGCAGATTAGTTCCTCGCGTGATATTTCACGAAATAAACCTTTACGATACGCTTAATTACTTGGCTGTAGAAAGTCGGTGATTTTCATAGAATCCAATTTCGCAAAGTTCCAGACCGTTTAAGGTGCAAATAGTCGTGGTACGTTGAATGATGATTTCCTCGTACGAGGAAGTTTACATTTATAATCTAACTATCTTCTTCCTAATCATCTTTCTTCGTAATCGTCTTTGAGCGAAGAAAAATCCTCATAGAAATTACTTCACATTTGCTCCTCATCTTACTTCGTTTAATATCTCACATTAATCTTGTATAATTAATTCGGCCGAGTTAATGGATTCAATTAGGAAACGTGTAACGCGAGATTTCTTTCGAGTCGCTTTCATGAAAATCTGTCATTCGAGGGAAAATCGAGAACGATTATCCTGCGGAAATCTTCACTTTATATCGCATAATTGCGCGATGGAAAGTATTAAAGGTTTTACACGTCATTTGCACTCGCAATTAATGAGACCTTTTTTAATGAACTACCGTTAGTCAGGAATGTGTACAGTGTACATGAAACGAATCTGTTCGACGGAACAAAAGCGTATTGTACCTCTCTCTATGCAATTACGTGTAAACGTAGGAAGAGTGTAATTCCTGTTATACGAACTACTTTCAGCGGAGCATAATAGGACCCAGATTACATTGAATCTTCCTGGTTCTTAAGAAACCTTTGAATATCTGCATCCACGATGTGGATATCTTGTGACATTTTCCGCGCCGAAGCACATTCGAATTCGCCACGTGACCGTTAATGAATAAACAATGTAATCGTACCCATTTTATTAACTTCCTATATAAGATGTATCTACGCGCGATTTTGATTTAAAACAGCCCGGAGAAATATTCAATTCAGAAAGTGACGAAGAATAAAATGTAATTTGTAACTTGAATAATAGCTTGTTAACATAATACGCCAGCAACTGATACCAATGTAATTAGACCGCTAAATAAACCTGATGACGAAGTATTACTTTTTAAATAGCTAGAGAGCTGAAGAACTAGGCATCTGGATAGCTAAATGCTTAAGTAGTTAGATAATTAAATACCTAGGAAACTGCATAACCAGATAGTTAGATAGCTGGGTTGCAGTGCAACTAGATAAGCAGATAATTTGATAACTGAAGGGGTAAATAATTAATCAAGAAACTAAATGGAACCAAATCTGGTTACGGAGTCATTTAACTAACTAGTTGGATAAATGAATAACCAAAAATCCGATTTTCTGTAGGTGGATTCCCATTCGTTATCTCGCTTATATCGACATATAAATTGTATAACATATATATTAAAAAATGCATATTTTCCACGGTATTTGTAGAAATAAATTTGTGAAAATAAAATAGTCAAGCATACCCTGCCAACGAAGAAGCGCCGATAGCATTTCGCGGTATCGTCCTGATCAATCCTTGGTTGCCAGGCAGGTTGTGCCGGAAGTAGTGCCCTTCCAGCAGAGTCCAGGGCGTGTCGATGATCGGTACCATCAACCCAATATCCAGGTGGTGTCACTACCAATGGTGGTTGCGAACCGGAAGTGGCTTGCTGAATCGCAGCTTCCATCAGAGCTCTGCCAACCGGCGCATCTCCAACCGGCGATGGAGAAGGCGCGGGTGTGTGATTGTTCTGTCCACTTGGGCTCGAAGCTGCCCTGTCCTCTCTTGGAGTCTGCAATTATAATCCACTAATTAATAGTCTGTTCCATTAGTCTCTTTACCTATGACTTCGGTAATAATATACATTTCTGCGGAAAGCATGACAGACAGCAATTAATCAGACAACTAAAGGTCGCAACGTGATATCAAACAATCGAATATTACTCGATCCATGTATGTTTTTCATATTTCATGATAATGTAAAGAATCCTTGGCGAACCTTGTACGTGTTCCGTGTATTATATTATAGAAAGACACGTGGGTATAATTCGTTTCCGTTTCGAGTGTAGGAAGCCATTTGAATGTCGTAGCCCTGCGGCTCATTGAACCTTCAGACTCGTCTCGATTTCAAGTAACACCGTTCTTTCATTTGCAATTTTAACTTCTCCTAACACCGTGAGGGATGTATTATAACATTCACATACATTTAAAAAAAATCTTATTAGCTGATGTTTCTATCTCGACAGCGATTGGTTTTCTTTAATAAGAACTGGGCGAAAAGACGCGAGAAACTTCAATGGAGTTCATTCCATCGATTCCCCCCAAATGTGTCGGCCTAATATGGCAAAAATGTCAAAATTGCTCCTAAATGGCCCAAATAGATGGTAGATGATACCTAAATATATTCTTAATATAATTTGCAACAAGGTTAGGAGATATGCTACTCCATTATTATTAATTTATTAATATGAAGTTCGAATTTTAATCATATAATAAAAAATAAATAAATATATAGATAGTACAAAAAAATTTGCGACAGCCCCCACGTTGTGGAGTCGGGGACGTCGCGACCCCGACTGTGGAAGTGCAGCCATGTTGCATTACCTATGTGCCCTTTAAACTGCGGCGCTTGCCGCCGAATTACTGACCTACCGCAACACCTATACCTCTCCCCGCTGCATCCCTTACCATCAGTCGGGGTCAAGACGTCCCCGAGTTCACAACGTGGGGGCTGTCGCAAATTTTTTTGTATTCACTATACATCGTAATATACGACTGAATTTCGAACTTGAGATTAAGAAATTAATAATAATAATAATAATGGAGTAGCATAGCTCTTAATTTTGTTACTCCCACTGCATAGAAGTATATGACGAAGTGTATATCTTCAAAAATTGTCAAAAAATGAAAATCGCCAAAATAAATTCTAGACCATCCAAATCGATGGTAAATGATGTATAAACATATTCTAAGACGATTTCTGGTCGAAAGAAGTGGTTAAAAAATTTTTATTGGTCAAAAATGGGTCGAACCCAAGTCGAAAAAATGTGAAGGGGTATACCTTCAAAAATTCTCAAAAATTAAAAGTCGCCAAAATCACTTCTACACGACCCAAATCGATGGTGGGTGATGTACAAACATATTCTAAGACGATTTCTGGTCGAAAGAAGTGGTTAAAAAATTTGTATTGGTCAAAAATGGGTCGAACCCAAATCGAAAAAATGTAAAGGGGTATACCTTCAAAAATTGCCAAAAATTAAAAGTCGCCAAAATCACTTCTAAACGACCCAAATCGATGGTGGGTGATGTATAAACATATTCTAGGACGATTTCTGGTCGAAAGAAGTGGTTAAAAAATTTGTATTGGTCAAAAATGGGTCAAACCCAAGTCGAAAAAATGTGAAGGGGTATACCTTCAAAAATTGTCAAAAAATGAAAGTCGCCAAAATAAATTCTAGACCATCCAAATCGATGGTAAATGATGTATAAACATATTCTAAGACGATTTCTGGTCGAAAGAAGTGGTTAAAAAATTTTTATTGGTCAAAAATGGGTCGAACCCAAGTCGAAAAAATGTGAAGGGGTATACCTTCAAAAATTGCCAAAAATTAAAAGTCGCCAAAATAAATTCTAGATGGCCCAAATCGATGGTGGGTGATGTATAAACATATTCTAGGACGATTTCTGGTCGAAAGAAGCGGTTAAAAAATTTTTATTGGTCAAAAATGGGTCGAACCCAAGTCGAAAAAATGTGAAGGGGTATACCTTCAAAAATTGCCAAAAATTAAAAGTCGCCAAAATCACTTCTAAATGACCCAAATCGATGGTGGGTGATGTATAAACATATTCTAGGACGATTTCTGGTCGAAAGAAGCGGTTCAAAAATTTTTATTGGTCAAAAATGGGTCGACCCAAAATCGCAAAAATGTGAAGGGGTATACCTTCAAAAATTCTCAAAAATTAAAAGTCGCCAAAATCACTTCTAAATGACCCAAATCGATTGTAAACGATGTATAAACATATTCTAGGACGATTTCTGGTCGAAAGAAGTGGTTAAAAAATTTGTATTGGTCAAAAATGGATCGAACCCAAATCGAAAAAATGTAAAGGGGTATACCTTCAAAAATTGCCAAAAATTAAAAGTCGCCAAAATCACTTCTAAACGACCCAAATCGATGGTGGGTGATGTATAAACATATTCTAGGACGATTTCTGGTCGAAAGAAGTGGTTAAAAAATTTGTATTGGTCAAAAATGGGTCAAACCCAAGTCGAAAAAATGTGAAGGGGTATACCTTCAAAAATTGTCAAAAAATGAAAGTCGCCAAAATAAATTCTAGACCATCCAAATCGATGGTAAATGATGTATAAACATATTCTAAGACGATTTCTGGTCGAAAGAAGTGGTTAAAAAATTTTTATTGGTCAAAAATGGGTCGAACCCAAGTCGAAAAAATGTGAAGGGGTATACCTTCAAAAATTGCCAAAAATTAAAAGTCGCCAAAATAAATTCTAGATGGCCCAAATCGATGGTGGGTGATGTATAAACATATTCTAGGACGATTTCTGGTCGAAAGAAGCGGTTAAAAAATTTTTATTGGTCAAAAATGGGTCGAACCCAAGTCGAAAAAATGTGAAGGGGTATACCTTCAAAAATTGCCAAAAATTAAAAGTCGCCATAATAAATTCTAGATGGCCCAAATCGATGGTGGGTGATGTATAAACATATTCTAGGACGATTTCTGGTCGAAAGAAGCGGTTAAAAAATTTTTATTGGTCAAAAATGGGTCGAACCCAAGTCGAAAAAATGTGAAGGGGTATACCTTCAAAAATTGCCAAAAATTAAAAGTCGCCAAAATAAATTCTAGATGGCCCAAATCGATGGTGGGTGATGTATAAACATATTCTAGGACGATTTCTGGTCGAAAGAAGCGGTTAAAAAATTTTTATTGGTCAAAAATGGGTCGAACCCAAGTCGAAAAAATGTGAAGGGGTATACCTTCAAAAATTGCCAAAAATTAAAAGTCGCCAAAATAAATTCTAGATGGCCCAAATCGATGGTGGGTGATGTATAAACATATTCTAGGACGATTTCTGGTCGAAAGAAGCGGTTAAAAAATTTTTATTGGTCAAAAATGGGTCGAACCCAAGTCGAAAAAATGTGAAGGGGTATACCTTCAAAAATTGTCAAAAAATGAAAGTCGCCAAAATAAATTCTAGACCATCCAAATCGATGGTAAATGATGTATAAACATATTCTAAGACGATTTCTGGTCGAAAGAAGTGGTTAAAAAATTTTTATTGGTCAAAAATGGGTCGAACCCAAGTCGAAAAAATGTGAAGGGGTATACCTTCAAAAATTGCCAAAAATTAAAAGTCGCCAAAATAAATTCTAGATGGCCCAAATCGATGGTGGGTGATGTATAAACATATTCTAGGACGATTTCTGGTCGAAAGAAGCGGTTAAAAAATTTTTATTGGTCAAAAATGGGTCGAACCCAAGTCGAAAAAATGTGAAGGGGTATACCTTCAAAAATTGCCAAAAATTAAAAGTCGCCAAAATAAATTCTAGATGGCCCAAATCGATGGTGGGTGATGTATAAACATATTCTAGGACGATTTCTGGTCGAAAGAAGCGGTTAAAAAATTTTTATTGGTCAAAAATGGGTCGAACCCAAGTCGAAAAAATGTGAAGGGGTATACCTTCAAAAATTGCCAAAAATTAAAAGTCGCCAAAATAAATTCTAGATGGCCCAAATCGATGGTGGGTGATGTATAAACATATTCTAGGACGATTTCTGGTCGAAAGAAGCGGTTAAAAAATTTTTATTGGTCAAAAATGGGTCGAACCCAAGTCGAAAAAATGTGAAGGGGTATACCTTCAAAAATTGCCAAAAATTAAAAGTCGCCAAAATAAATTCTAGATGGCCCAAATCGATGGTGGGTGATGTATAAACATATTCTAGGACGATTTCTGGTCGAAAGAAGCGGTTAAAAAATTTTTATTGGTCAAAAATGGGTCGAACCCAAGTCGAAAAAATGTGAAGGGGTATACCTTCAAAAATTGTCAAAAAATGAAAGTCGCCAAAATAAATTCTAGACCATCCAAATCGATGGTAAATGATGTATAAACATATTCTAAGACGATTTCTGGTCGAAAGAAGTGGTTAAAAAATTTTTATTGGTCAAAAATGGGTCGAACCCAAGTCGAAAAAATGTGAAGGGGTATACCTTCAAAAATTGCCAAAAATTAAAAGTCGCCAAAATAAATTCTAGATGGCCCAAATCGATGGTGGGTGATGTATAAACATATTCTAGGACGATTTCTGGTCGAAAGAAGCGGTTAAAAAATTTTTATTGGTCAAAAATGGGTCGAACCCAAGTCGAAAAAATGTGAAGGGGTATACCTTCAAAAATTGCCAAAAATTAAAAGTCGCCAAAATCACTTCTAAATGACCCAAATCGATGGTGGGTGATGTATAAACATATTCTAGGACGATTTCTGGTCGAAAGAAGCGGTTCAAAAATTTTTATTGGTCAAAAATGGGTCGACCCAAAATCGCAAAAATGTGAAGGGGTATACCTTCAAAAATTCTCAAAAATTAAAAGTCGCCAAAATCACTTCTAAATGACCCAAATCGATTGTAAACGATGTATAAACATATTCTAGGATGATTTCTGGTCGAAAGGAGTGGTTAAAAAATTTTTATTGGTCGAAAATGGGTCGAACCCAAATCGAAAAAATGTGAAGGGGTATACCTTCAAAAATTGCCAAAAATTAAAAGTCGCCAAAATCACTTCTACACGACCCAAATCGATGGTGGGTGATGTACAAACATATTCTAAGACGATTTCTTGTCGAAAGAAGTGGTTAAAAAAATTTTATTGGTCAAAAATGGGTCGAACCCAAATCGAAAAAATGTGAAGGGGTATACCTTCAAAAATTGCCAAAAATTAAAAGTCGCCAAAATCACTTCTACACGACCCAAATCGATGGTGGGTGATGTACAAACATATTCTAAGACGATTTTGGGTAGAAAGAAGTGCGTTAAAAATTTGTTCCGGTCAAAAAATAGGTCGACCCAAAATCGCAAAAATGTAAAGGGGTATACCTTCAAAACACACTTAAATAAGCAGTAAAACTGAAAACTAAAAGCATCCTGCCACGTGCATGCCTAGCATAACACGTTTCGTTAAAAACTGCATTTAAACATATGGTGTCGCAAGCAGGTGGCACGTGCGCCCGAAAAATATATCGTTTCCCTATATTATCACGTGTCACATATCGATTATCAAAAACCAACTGTTATCTCCATAATGTTTCCCTTTTTTGGGTCTATTGGCTCAGGTTCCAACCGTAACATTTGGACTTTTTCATCCCATAGAAAAGGCAATAAATTCCCTGGGAACCCAGCAGGGTGTGTAATTACAGAATTGCTGCAACTTATTTCCCCGGGTATCTTTACGAACTGATAAAAATGATAACCAAAAATTAAACCTTCCACGTTTCCAATCTCCAACTACACAAGTTGCTTCCTAACTTAAAACTTGTCCAGCATATACTGAAAAATTCTTGCGTTTTGATTTAAAACTACGTTTCAAATTAGTAACCAAAATATGTTGCGGAATAATAATTTCTTTTTCGAATTAAAGGTGTTGCATTATCGCTGTACCATTGTAAGCATAATACTAGTGTCACAGTCGAAGTTACAACACGTAACACGATTCAAAGTGTCCTTATCAGTGGTTTTTGTATCCGAAAGCAATTCGAAGATATGGTCGGTCAAAGTTCACTGATGTACATGTGTCCAAAGCACGTAGTTCGAATAGAATTAGCTTGGTAGAATGCCGTAAAAAGGGCGGTATCCTTCCGGAATCGAAGGTTACGAGTGGAAACTAACCAGCGGCTTTTAATGAGGACGAAGTGCATTGGCCATAAAAAAGGATGAATGGTAATAATAGAAGCATAGGGTGTTACGGCAGGTGGTACCATAATATCAACGGTTTACACGGCGAACCACGAGGGGAACCGAACAACAGGTAGATAATTGGTTATTTCACTTTCCATCCGATTCTTTATTCGAACGATGCTTTGCTCGGACCAACATGTTTTGCAAGTAGAAATAATAATAACGCTTTCATGAAACGAAACGCAGATACTGCACATTTGTGGGCTGAATATAATATATTATCTTATATATGTAATATTAAATATATTATATAAATTATTGAATATTATCTTCATATACATTTGTTGTCTCGTCCCTGATTCTTTTTATGAACTAGCTGCTTTCAGTTCTTCGCGATGTGTTTTAAAGCAATGACATTAAATGAAGGGCAATTAAGCAATTGTTCCATTATCCACGCATTCGTGTTATCCTATTACTGCAGTGAGAAGGGTTCTTAAAGAAGCATACTCATTAATGAATACCGAAATACTTAAGCCCCTCTACGTCACGGCGAGGAACAAGTTATCTCATAAAACCGAGGGACTTCAATGCGTCTAAAGATAGTCGAAGCGAGAGGTTGCAGCCAGTCGGCTTTTTGTTCGACGATCTTTCTCTTCCTTCCCGAAATCTTGGAGCACGCCTGGGTTTATATTTGGCGGAAGAACCAAGAGTAAGAAAGAGGAAACGAAAAAAAAACCTCCATCGTTTTCTTTCCATTTCGACGGACTGTTTTCCTTCTGGTTTCTTGGTTCGTACACAGATTTAGAGACACTTAAATTAGTGGAGCGAAGGGCGGAGAGAAAACTCGCATTCCACTGGGACGAATGGCACACGACATGCTGCTCCTGACTTAAAACTAGAGGAAGCTCGCGTCGTTCCAGAAAGGAAGACTTTGAAATGTAATCCGAGCACCCACATCCGCGTTACATTTCATTTACACCGCCACTTTCTTCCTTTTACTACAATGTCCTGGAAACTTCCTGCTAACCCTTCGGATTCCCTTCTTGACTTACTATTTTCTTACGTTTCTTTTCCTTTGTACGAATTTAATTTTTACCGTCCCACGACTTATTTTTATTCTCGTTGTCCTTTTAATGTCTATGGCTATATATCTGAATGTCAAAGAATTATTCTAACATTTTAAAGCATCTATGTTTAAAAAGCAAACGGTTGCTTTGTTATTCGGCACTGTTCTCCGGAACCCAATCCCTCCACGTTTTCACCGACTAAAAACTGTTCCAGACAAGTTCACGTCTTACATAATAAGCATAGAGCTCCGTGGAATAAATGCGATGGATCTGTTTGAAAATGTTACAATAATTATGCAAGAAGCAGTGTCACCGCAGCTGGGAAATATCGGTCGTCCACAATGGCGGCACGTTGTTAACGAACGTCCATCCAGTTCATGCATTTCTACGTCCCGCATCTATTTCCGTCTAACTTGCGCAATATTTACCGGCTTGCATACAGAAATACGAAAGAACACATGATGATAACGCGGACATATTTCTTTCCTACTTTTCCTTCGACGTTTCGCGATGTAAATCGCACAATGCTTGCGGAAATGGCAGCAAATAAATATTGCGGCTCACTGCGCTAATCGTTGCGCTTCCGAGGTCGAGCCTCCAGCTTCTAAACGCGATAATTCTTGTTCCACTCGATAATGAATATATAATTAGCCGCGTTGATGCGAAACTAAGTATCCGCGTCCAATCCTATCGGCACGCTTTAGTCATACTTTTTTTATCCTGCTCGTTTAATAATATCGCGGAATATTTATACCGTGCGGAATTTAAAACAAGTAAGTTTAAAAAGAAAATGCAGCAGTTAATATTCTGCATAGATTCTTTATGCTAACGGAAACACGAGAGAAATCTATGGTTACAACATCGGCATCTTTCTCTCGAGAAATACACAGAATTTCCTGATTCCGTGAAGAACTTATCTCAAACTTATCCTGGAGGAAAAGTGCAGGTAAAAAAGTAACAGAAAAATGTCCATTTCCGTTAGACTGAAACCAAGGACAACATGGCTGTCACCAGTCATTCTAGCAGGTCAAAGAGAAACAACTATAATGGTATACTAGCGTGCAGCAATAGGAAAGAATGATTACTTTCAGTGCCATGGTAGTTTGCGGAGTGTTCCACTAGAGGATGTAATGCAAATGATAATATAACGAGAATGAATTATATGCATACTAAAAATGATATCAAGCGCGAATTAAAAATGAAAACAATACTTCGCGAATTGCAGGTAAAGTGGCAAGTACATATTCGAACTTTCGATATCCATGGCGATTTATCATGGTGTCGAAGACAGAAATAATTCTAGGAGGGGTAAGTTTCCCGCAGAATAGCGGCTCATAAAGTACGCATTGTCTTGGCGTCGTACGGGCATCCTCTATGCTTCTAACGAGCGGTCTTAATCCTAACAATAGTCGTTCGTAGGCCTGTCGGTATGTGAGCGTGGAAATTATTCGATCCGGATAATAGGTCGAAGGTGGAGGAAACGTAGGTGGTAGATTGCGAGATAGATACAACGAACTATTGCCTATCTCGAGGAGGAAAACATTGGAAGAGTTTCATGAGTCACTGAATAGGGTGTGTACTCGATGGAGGAAGAAGGATAAAGTGATACTAGTTTATGAAAGCGAGACGAAGCCACAGAATGATTGTACAGTGGGGACTCTGTTGTCTTAGGAAGTTTTCGTTAACCGAGTAACGAAATAGTGCTCCAACGAAATGATGAAGGAAATTCGACCGACGATACTCACTTTGTTGATTAAGTAACCAACTAATGTCCCAAACCTTTCCACGCGGAAGGAAGTTTGGCTCTCGGCGATGAAAATGTTTCTGCACCGAGTGGCAAGTTTAGTGCGGTGTCGTTATTGCTTAGGGAAACGATGGGGGAAATTATTGTAAGAAATAAAACATGATTAACCGAGAAATTTGTGAAACTGAGCTACGTAAATGTAGGAGGAAAACTTGAAGTTGTATCTGCAAGTATGAAAATCTTTGTTGAATAAATTACAAGTTGAGAGCTAAATGAAATCTTCTCGAAGATTTTCTTGTTCTCCAAATATCATATTAAACATGTATTAATATAAAATGAATATGTCCTTGAAATTAGATTCTGTCGTTTGAACGATAACGGTAATAATTATGCAACCTACACGTAATTACTCATTCCTCATTGCGCATTCAAGCTTGCACTTTAAAAAACCGTGAACACGCTGGGCATATTAATATCTCAAAAAGTCAACAAACAATTATTCACAGCAAATTAAACATGATCAAGAGAGATCCTCCACGTTACACAGTTCACGGAACCGCAGTAAATATCAAAGTATCATAAAAGTCTGTAAGTCAATACACTTAGGATCGGAATTAATGGGGATTCTAAAAATACACGCGGTGTACAACGTTGCTCTTTTTTCGCCTAGGAAATGTCTAGGACCCAGGAAATTCAGGTACGCCATTAGTGGGCGCAGCAAAGATAGAATAGAAGGGCACCCCTTGCTCTATCTCCGGCCATATCTCTCTTCCTGGAATTTGAGGGGAGAATGCAAACGACCGTGAAGGGAGACGAGAGAGGAGAAGAAAAAAAAGGAAAGTTTCCTAGACGAAGGAACCGTAATAGACGGCTCCACTCACCCCTGGTTTTCTATGGTTTTCTATGGTTTTCCTTATGGTATACGCGAAGAAGGAAGACGAAAGATGAGTTTAGTGGTTCGACGAATCGATTGAGCCGCGGGTAGTCACGATAAGAGGCCAATTTCGTGTCTGACTCATGTATTGCCTTGCAATACCTATCTCCTATTTATTGGATACCTCGATCTAATGTGATAACAAATCTCCTATTGCGTCCTAATATTCCGGTGTTTCCCGGAATACCCACCCCGTATTCAACATCCGTAGAGTTTATTTCCGTTAATTCCGTCGTAGGCTGCTTTTCCGGTGTCCCCACCTTTCTATTTTTATTGACTGAGACAGTTTCCGCCTCCGAATCTAAGGATTTCAATTGTGATTTTTACGTAAAAGCTAAAGCTAAGATGCTAAGGATTTTAATTTGTCGCTTCCCCTCCTTCTTTCATCGGCGCTAACTATTTCCAACTATTAATATCCAGAAATTGAAAAACGCGGTACTGGAAATACAGATTAAGGGTGCAAAATGCAGGAAGCGTTAAGTTACCTCGCTAATAAACAAAGATGATACTCTAGGTGGTATTAACAATGACATAATCCTGCTTCAGACTTATTAGCAACATCCTTCTTAATTACGAGTCGCGGGCTAAAAGTTCCTAAGTAGGAAACGGCATGACACAACCAATCATAATTTCGAGTGCCTCGCAACATCAAAAGAAGACGATACATTTTGCACTTGCGACTTTTCATTACGGTTCCAACATTTATTCATATTTCATTAACAAGTACTCAAGTCGAATTTTGATTCGACTCGTAAAAAATATTCATTTTCCAGAGTATTTGGCCGTGATGCGTAATATTACTTAATTAAATTGATGATGATCGATTTACTTCTGCCTTTTTTTAGAGACACACACATAAACGTATAAGTGTCGCGAGATATTTTGTTAAACAAATTCTATGTCTGGCCTACAGGATGACGGTTGCATCGGATGAATAGGTATTCGGAATGGGATTCGTGCGAGCGAGGTAAACGAGAGGAAACCGGAAAGGAAGAGAGTGAAACGCAACTCGCGTATTAATAACGCAAAGCCGTGAGGGTGGAACGAAAAAATCGGCAGTGAAAAAAGAGGGAGAAACCCTTTTTAACCCCTGACAAACCAGGGCTGAGTTTGCTGTATTATCCCTCGACCCTAAGTAAACTGTGTGCTTGCAGATTCATCTTCTTTTCCACAATATCGTGTATCTCTTCGAGTACTTCATACCGCGTGTATTACCACCCCGTCTATGGGGTTTTAATATTGCAACTTCGAATTATACTAATAGACTCTGATACACCATAGCGGTTAAATTATCACAATAGTTCAAAGACTTTACAAATACTTCGTGATTTTTTTATCTGCGTTAGTGTAATGGATTATATTTGGATATATTAAACGAACGAATATTGTCTGATATCTGATACTTTGTTATACAATATAATAAGGTCATATAATATACCAATATTATCTCGTTTTTTAAGTATTAATTTTTAAAATAACATGGCGATCATTGCAATTTGGTACTATACTGTTTTCAGCGTAGAAAACATTCCAAGCACCTTAGTTTTAAATATATAATAAATCACCGAATTGGTAACATTAATGGTATTAATTTGTTAGCTTAACCCATCGAATTTTTCAAATGATTCACACAGAATAATACAGCGTACACAATAGCTGCTTCACATTTCCTCTTTCCATTTAACCTCATCCCTTATACCAGAATTTTATATTCCCTAGAGTTCTCCAGGCTTTTACGTCCGTTCTACTTGGCATACCCAAGAGTCCCTTATCACGGATTAAGGGATATTAATAATTTCATCGAAATCGGGTAAAATTGATTTGTGGTTCTTTACTGGTGCACATTGGCCGATCAGTTAATAGGAATGACCGTGGTTCACGAGGACAATTTCATTCCCGGCACACCTTTCTGGTTTATGTATACGAAGCTTGTAGATGGGCGCGTCCAACTATGCACAGCTCTACTGAATTATTCATCCCCACGGGAGACACCGTCTCTTCTCCTTTATTTCTTTCTTTCTTTATTTCTTTCTCTTGCTCTCTTTCTCTTTCCTCGCTGCGCTGCACCGTACAACTTTTTTCCCCTTCCTCACTTTACAAATCTACGACCCCTGGCTGAAAGAGGGATATTGTGGAAATTCCCTGAGGAAAATTAGTCCGGAATTTTTTTACGGACGAAGAGAGAAAGAGAAAGAGAAAAAGGGTTACTCATCCCATCTGCTAGGGAATATCTGCGTGATTGTGCGTTTTATATCAAATTTTATACGGTGTTATGATAATTTACTTGAATACTATTACTTGGATAGATCACTGTTTTTTTATTGAGTGTGTCTTAAAGATGAGATTTATTTAATGGTAACCGATTTATTTAATGGTAATAATTCACTCGAATTTGTGATGTTTAAAGAACTGCCAAATTTAATCGCCCCGCAAAAATAGACCGTGAGAATGAACTCGAATTGGAGGAAGGAAGGGTCGATTTTTGGGGATTCCGTTGGCCGGAAACCAGACGGCAAGACAGCTGCGGTGTGTTTGCACCTGGTTCTCTAACATGGCCTCTTCGAGAACGTGTCCCAACGACACGGGACTTACTAAAATCTCTCTCTATACTGGATCACCTACATGCTCGTACTGCTTCGCCTTGAGTTCGGGCCTTGAGTTCCGGCCTTATACGTCAAAACAAAATTAAAGAAAACCACGCGCGAACAGCTGTGCGGCCCCTTTTGCGGCTTAAACCCGACTATATTCCTTCGAACGTGTACAGCCTTTACGACATTATCTCCGCTCCACGAATTATATACTATTTCTTCGTCATGATACAAATAAACAATCTTGAATAATTTCGCGGGAAACATACAAAATTCCGTGGATTCTAACAATTATTCTGAATGGAGATATACAATGCTTGCTATATTTATGTCCATCGAATCAAGTAGATTTAAAAGTTCTAGGCGCGACCGCTTTGTAAACAACACTAAAAACTGGGGAAAAGTAATTCCCAATAAAAGATCGTTAGCCAAATTACGTGTCAATTACGTAAATTATTATCGATCTTCGTGTTGCGGGGATGGGGGGTGGGCAGAACCAATGAATCATACTGGGAGGATCGACTATTTTCAGGGTATGACGAATCTTCGGTTTACAAGCTTTCAAGTACCGAGCAGGTAATATTTCATTACGGATTATTAAAATTACGAATTATGCCATTTCTACGGGTAAACCCGTATCAAATTATCAAATTAATCGTTAATCAAATGCTGCAAAACACATCAGGCTTTGACACGAATTAACCATCATTTTTTGATAGCTTGGGACAATTTGTCGGACACGTGTTCGTTGGCAGTTTATCTGTCCGAGGAATGAAGACAAAGCGAGGCTGATTGGCGAGAATTAAATTTCTCGAGTGGCTAATAATCGCGTGTGATTTTTAACGTTTCTCCGTCGAGTGAGTCGTGCGACTCACGTAAGTACTATCGATACATTGAGTTTCCTCGCTAATTCATAACCCAGGTGTTAAGCTGATAAACGCTTTATCGGTCGATTATTGAAGATATCTGTTGAACCGCATTCGAGATATTTCAAACAATGACTCGTCTTTTGAGTACTAATGTAAACAAAAGAACTTCACAGTTTTATTATTCTCCCATTAAACATTACTCATATAACTAATATACATAGCCCATTTATATTCTTAATTACATTATCAATTATACCGTGTTTCTATGATCATTTTATATCGGCGTTTAGGAAATATTATTCGTGCAACGAGAAAATAAATAAATTATCAATTCCTCCGATATTACGGAGACACTTATGGATATAAAAGTCTGTGTAAACAGTATTGTTATAATTTATGATCGCATTATCGAAGAAAATAATATGCCATCATATTACAGGTTAAATATAGGAATCTGGAGGAGATTGAATGCATCATCGCGGCAAGTAGAATCTGCTAATCAACTAGTATTTCGAGGGCTTTAAATGGCATTCGCCGACAAGTGTAATTCTTTCCAATCAGCCTCGCTTCGGCTTCAAGCAAGAATTAAACTGCCTGTCGTCGAGCACGTGCTGGTCGCTCGTTAAGAACGAGTCTTCAACTCGTTGCACGAATAATTACGCATCGTATATGAACCGTGAATAGCGACGGGCATTCGATTCTATCTCTCCGAGCTTCACAAGTAAACGGGCCATTACATAACTTCGAATGGTATCGAGTATTACGTGAAGTTCAATTATTCTCAAAACCTCGAATGTAAGACGAAGATTCTTTGAAGGGGATGTTATAAATAAGAACTTTAATTAATATTGCGTGGAAGGCGGCGATTATATGATGTTCGATTATTCGCAATATCTCGAATGTAAGACGAAGATTCTTTGAAGGAGGATCTATAATTAAGAACGATAATTAGTATTATGTAAAAAACGGGGGGAACCTAGTTACGTCTTCGGCGATAGGTCTCAACAGAACCCTTCAAGGTGGAATGTTTACTTTTAGTTTAGATTAAAATTATGAATTAAAGGGTGTAATTGCGAGAATACAAATGTCTCGGTCTGCTACGGGAATATTGCGAGACTTGTTTCCAGTCTTACGCGAATCAAATAAAGATGTTGAGGATATTGGAAATTAAAATTCGACAAGAGAAATTGTATTCAAGGAGTATGTGTTAAAGGGTGATGACAATCCTTTTAATTAAAACCGTGGGGCAAAATGGTATTTTGAAGGTGGGTTGCTTTAAATAATATCCAAACCGCTGAAGATGATCGGTGAACATGCAAACCGATTAATGGCGTCATGGGGCCATCACTGGCACCATGTGTAACTGATTTGGTCATGGGAAAATAGGAGTTTTTAAAGCGTCTCGCAGCGCAGAACGCTGAAGTAACGGGTTGTTAGAGGAAAATTACCACGAAGCCGATCTTTGTGGTTACAGTTACAGTTACTGCGCTCGTTTCGTGACATTGCTCTTCTTCTCTTCCCTTCGCTCCACTGTTCTCCTTCCCTTCACCTTCTTCTTTTATTTCTGCATCTTCCACTTTATCTTTTTCCACCTTTCTACCACCGAAGGGCTTCTCGCCAAGCAAAAACCCCTAAGACCCCTAAGACCCCGTGTCTCCTTTTCAACCCACCAGAACGCGAAACGCGAAACGCGAAACGCGGAAGAGCTGAGCAACGGAATCATTGTATCCGGATCGAGATTACAAAGTAGCTTTTTCAGGAGGAGTAATTAAATCCTTTACGTATAATGGAGATAATTAACGATTTACTGGCAGCGTAATCGATTTCTTATGCGATCACGTTTGGAACGGCTTTTTGCAACTATATTTTATAATAAGATATAAATGGAAAATGAAATTCTTTAGTCCGAATGCGCATACACACACATATAAATTATAATCAACCGTAGCTGAATATCTTCAAACTTTTATAATATAAATATAATTCCTGACTCGTTTCGACGAACGAATCTTCATTAATCTCATTAGCCCCAATTTGACTAGTTCTTATCACAGATTCCTAACAATGATATCAATTCATATCCGAGAATTATAACCGCGATATCATTCGCGAAGAAAACTCACCTGAGTGACAAGTTTCGGCAAAGTGTGCGAATGCGAATGGCTATTGTGTCCGCCGGAGGACCTCTCGCTGTTAGGCCGTTGTTGTTGTTGTTGTTGCTGTTGTTGTCCGGCCTCCGATCTAAGATCGTGCCTCCACCGCAATACTCCCATCATAACCGTCAATTATGTCCGACTATCACCTTTTAATTCCTTCGAACACCCCTTTTTCACTCCCAGAAACCAGTTCGAACCGAACTCCACCGCGTAATTGAATTTCACTGTCCGCTACTTTACCCGATTCACCTCCTATTGACACTCCGCTCCACGAAATTACTGTTTTTCTCACGCAAACCGAACCATGTACCATTCGCGATTAAAAGCAACATGGGAGCATTTCTTGAAAACTTAAACTTCTTCTTTCCACGCGTGAAATAACGCTGCAAAAATAGTTGGAGATCTATTGTTTAATACAGAGTTTCTCGACCTATGATTTACAACCGAATATTGTATCGCGTTAGATTTTTAATGGGTCGCGAAATGATGGCTGTTACTTTGTGTTAAAACAAGAAACCGTGGAATAATTTTGGACGGATTCGAAAATGATTTAGGATATAAACATTTGGGTCGTGGTACTAGTACAAATAAATATTTTGTTTCCCGCGATAAAAAGGTTGAGAAACGCTGGATTAATGTGTTTGTTTTGTACCTAAGTCGCGAGTGATAATAAAGTAGGTTATTATCTTTAACAACTGATTAACACATCATTTAAACTTGAGATCCGTATTTCTTCGAGTGAGAAAGCGCGGGAACGCACGCTTTTAAATTTCGCGCCAAAAACAAAATCGTAAGGTACAATCATTTTGTCTGTAAGCTGGCAACCCTGATAAATCTTTGAATTCAAAAATGATCCAGTTCCAGGGACCGTTTACGAAATATTTAAATCTTGGCTTCTATGTTAATAAACGTCAAATTAAAGTAGCTAAATGGATCATATTTTCTATTAGATATTTTAATATTTGCGATACGAGATTTGAAGTTTCAATTTTCAACGAAACTAATCGCGCGCGATATCAAGAGCACAACTGACGACAATTTCGCGCCAAAATTGCCGTCTCATCATCTCAAATATTTGATCAATTTCAATGTGTAAAATACATTTACGGCCGTCAAATCTCGCTTATATTCTTAAACGCAAAACTGATAATAAAAATAATCCGGATTTTCAACCAAAACCGAGGATTTTAACACTATATCCTACTAAATAAAAAGGACTTTTTTTTCCACCGTAATGTCGACAATCTTAACAATTTCTGCGGATAATTGTTGACGAATTTCGAAGAAGATATCGGTTGTTTGTTTAATGCATATCGTAGTGCATTGTTATACTGACTACTACTATTCTACGTTTGTACAGAGTCTCTATTAGTAGACTCCATTCTAATATTTGCCTTTCCCAGGAGCTTCTTCAAAACCGTTATTTGTATCAGTAAATAAGAAGCGTGCTCAGTGGTCCGCAGATAATATGTTAAAATCACGATTTCTATTCTACAAGAAACAGCTGTGCAATTCCAATGTACTTCTGCCAACAGCGAGTATTTTCAGATGTCCTAAATCTAACAGGACGCAAGTTCACGATCTCAAAACTTCGATACAATTGCAAAAAAGCAGAAGAAAGAGAGCACTTACTCCTATAGAAAATGCAACTTTGCCCGACACCGCGACTCCTCTCGAAAACTTCCAATTAACACTTCGCAATATCGAAACACAATGTTACACGGAAACACAGGTGAATAAAAAGACGTCGAAAGGAATGATTGGTCTCATAATCTTCCGGTTTAAACGTCATAGTTCCAGTTTCACTGGCGTCACATAACCGTGTTTCGCGCTAAAGAGGAACCTTTTCCATGGGTTTTCTGGCGCTCGCCCACGTTTCGAAGAGCCGAGCGAGGTCAGAATAGAAAGTGTTTACAACGTGGGCAGTTTGGCTTGGAGGAACGTGCACATATGATATCACAAACAGATTCGAAACGAAACGAAACTCAAAAACATCCCATCACTTCGAAGGCAAGAACGCGACTGGCGTCGTTTTCGACGGTCGCTTCGTTCACCGTACTCTCCCCCCCTCTCCTCAAACAAGCGTGCACCTTTCTCCCTCTGGCTAACCGTTGATACCGTAATATTATCCTTCTTGGAGGTTCCTTGAAGCGCACTGACGTTCAGTGAAAGATTCGAGTTGCATATTTCCGTGGGAAATATGCAACAAACAATGGTCAAACAATTCAATATGTAAATATTGGTATATTGTGGTTATGCAGGTTCATATAACCGAGACATCATATTTGAAGAAGAATATGGCAAAATTAAAGTTACTGAATTCTACCTCTATAACAAGGAATTATTACAGAGGACAAAATGGAAAATAATATTATTCTTTTCGTAAACTAGTCAGAAAAATATACTGTTCTGTCAGATCGACGAAAAAATACCGAAAATTTTGGTGATTGGTTCACGTGTGCTGCGAGATCAAAATAGTTAAAAATCGCTGCTCTTTTCGACAGATCTCAACACCTGAACTACAATAATTGAACCAGGAGAACTAAGACCAGGTCTTATTGTTGCACCAATAGATAATAATTAAAACTCTCAAGAAAAAATTTAAAAAATATCATTATTCACGATCCAAAACAAACCCTTCTTATTTTTGGGTGGTCTTACTATTGCAAAAAAACCGGTATTACCACAGAATCGCTGTAATAGAATTTGATTGCATCCACGATGCACTCGAACCAATCACTACTGACGTTCTTAAAACCCCCTCCACTGTTTTCTGTTGCTGTTATGCTGTGAACAAACGTTGCCATGGTCGCCATCGAACGCGTAAAACTCGATATTTCACGCGAACTCGAAGTCTTTGCTCTTTTCTTGATCGATTTTCAACTAGATCGTTGACAGGCTTCCGTTTCGAGTTGCCATTACTCCTAGTAATGGAATGACGTTCAATCTACGCTCGCAAATTCAAATCAAATACAGAAATCGCCATGTTTCCCTACTTAACACTAAAACTACCAAATCAGTCACAATGATTTGATTGCAATTTTTAATATAATTATTCGAATACATACAACATTATTTTGCGCACGTAACGCACGTATTTAATCGATTAATTAACCTATATACTCCAGCCATGATTTATATATTAATAAATATATAAATATATAAATATAATCGAGTACATGTTCGGTAGTTCTAGTGTTAATTGCATCTGTGTTTGTCCAAATTTGATTCGAAAAGGTTATCTTATCATGTATTGGCACAGCCATGCTAGAAGGGCTATTTTCCTGGGTAATGATCCTTAGCATAATTAGAATAATAATTATTGATTATCGGCGCTTAATCGTTCGGACATTATCTTCGTGGTAACCTTCAACAGAGCTTTCGCTATCCAGAGATACTTTATATGTTAAATCCTTCCTATGGCGATGACCTAATTCGAATATCCACAGATCTGCTTTTCTGCATTAATTCATTTCGAGCACTAGAATATTAATTAACTTTTAATAGAAGCGAGCAGAAGTTACATTTTCTAATTAGGAAAACAGTCTTTGGAAAATGACTAGAGCGGCTCTTGGCTTCCGTAATACTACACTACACTATCCGATTTAATGTACAAATTGGTGTATTACAACTAAATGATCCAAAGTTCTTCAACCATCGAAGTAATACAGTACAACTGTTTATCCCTAACTTGAAATGGGGACGTATTATTATTATTAATCACTAAGTAAACCAACGTGATAACTGTTTCTATTCATTAGCGAAAACGAGGATGTTCAATAAAATTGTAAAGAAACGGGGACGTAAGAAACATCATCAGAGTTGAGAATGCATGAGTATACAACTTTCAGTAAAATAGTATAAAAATAGTAGGAGATATATTAATTTAGTGGACGTCGGGTTTCTTCCGTGTGGTTAGTAAAGTTAGTAAAAGCAGCCCGTGGATAAACTCTTAATTAAAGCTTCTTGAAAGAAGTAGAGAGACGACATTAGCCATCTTACGTGCACCGAGTAACTTCATACACGTCCGTTAAAAAGCGAGGCTCTTTGGTGTCTGAAGGCAACGACAGACGGTAGAAGGTGAAACCAAGAGGAAGGAGAGATACATGGAGAGAAAGGAACAGAGAGAGAAAGAGAAAGAGAAAGAGAAAGAGGGAAAGGTTCTAGCAAGAGAACGGATGTCATTTCGTGGTCGACTTATTTCGTTGCCGGTTGGTAGCTAAGTACCGAGAGGCTTCCCATTCCTTTGTGTCCACCTCTTTCATTATTTTACTCAACTTCCTGGGCCCGAAAACGGCAAGACGTTTCACGACTCGCGACGAGTTTCTTCACCGAAACCATTCCTCCGCCACTTTTCGTTTCTTCCGACCTTAGCCACGCTTTGGAAATACTAACCTCGTGTTGTACTAATTCATCAGCGATGGGATTAAGCATCAGCATATGTGCTCGAATATGCGATTGAAATTAATTTGATTCGTAAGTATCGTCTGGGTGAAATCGAGTGGCACTCGCCGAAACCGATTGCTCGTTTAATACACTCGCAAAGTACTTGATATAATCTAGCTGATACCAAAGCCTCGATCAATGCAGAGTTTCAAAGTATACTTGCAAGTACGTGCTTGAAATTAGGTGAACCTCTCGAAGCTAATAGACCCACGGAATAATGGGTCTGATCTATTATCTCTTTATACTAGTTACAGTAGTACTTGCGATGTACTCGATCCCATTCCTACGAAAGTCTGCATTTCAAGTCCGGGACAGAAGACATTTTCTCGAGTGGGTCGAAAGAAATCTACAAGATGAGATGAGATGAGATGAGACTCCGTTGTGTTTAGGTTTTCAAAGTGGACGGGGAATGGGATGATGACAAGCCAACTGGTCTTCCTTGGTGTCGTATTTTTAAAGCGTATTAAATTGAGAAGTTTTAGGTCGTTTAGGGCGTGAATGGCCACTTTAAATGAATTCCGAGGTCTTCGTATTCCGTAGTCAAAAATAGAGGAGATTTATAGACAGCGCGCGCGGTATCGTACTCCTCCTTAAGTTCGAAAATTGTCAACGTAGAAAGAGGGTCCTGCAAAGAAGGCACTCTTAAAGTCACCGTGTCCCTGCTTTCCAGAATTCAGAGTTCAGTGCATAGTGGTCAACGTCGTTAATTAATTAACGACGACATAGTATTCATTATGGGAGAGTAACTAAAAAAGACTTCACAAAACACTCAATTCGTATAGGGGAAAGATTTCATAAAGCGGAACGACCATTTCGTAACGCATGCGGAGCGTAACGATGTCAAGTTCGGCTTTTTAGCGAAGTACTTTTGGGGCCTGATTCCCACGCAGGACGAGAAGAAAGGGTTATTCGGTAACCTTCCGTGAATATTGTCAGAAACGAATCTACAATCTTCACGGGCAACGAACAAGAGAAAAATCAGAAAATCTTGCAGGCCATGACGGTTGGCCGTGGCGGTTCTACCGGGATTTCCGGTGCGCTTACCTGGCCGACCGGAAACGCGCTCGTCCCGCCGAACATCCTGCGGATCGCGTATGCATCTCATTTTACCGGGAAACGAATGTACTCATTTTTAAGCTGTATAATGCAATGCACCTTTAAAATATAATACTAAAGCAGACCAGATAGTTGTCATAATTCAAACCTGATAAAGTATTTTTTTAGCATAATAAACGGATGTTGCGACCATCTTCTTTTATTCGCTCGATTAATTGAATCCTTCTCAAAATTAATAAATTAATAAATTCAAATATCAAAACTCAAGTGTTAAATATTCTAATCGCCAAGGAAATAAAGTTTATATAAATTAATAATATTAGTAATACCAATTTACATGTTCAGTTATTTTAAATATATATATTAATTTGTAATACTAATAATATTAATTTAATATTCTCCGTTCTGGAGAAATGTATTACTACTTCCCGCCTGAATAGTCGAATTAGAATAAACAATCTACATTACTTGAACGTGATAAAAAAGGATTGCTTTTTAAGCGGTAGAAGATTTCTGTTTGTCGACTGTTAGTGTTGATAAAAAAGGAACCATACTTTCCAGTTACCAGTTGCTGAAGTTCTTCAGCAACGTTCAGTATGATCAGAATCTGTTTTACCCACGTCTTCAGGGTTACTATCGTTAAAACAGTTCTCTGTAAGGAACATGTGAAAAGGTATCCGACAAAATACAGTTTCCCACGGCACCGCCACACGTGCTTCACAGATGATCTAACCGAGGATGAGTTCACATTTGGCAGGCGGATGTGATGACAGTAAAAAAGGCAGGATATGCGCAATATTTTTATCGCGGTCTAAAAACTGTTCTCAGATGTGCAACACATTCCTGCAGGAAGCTTTTATGGCCAAGAACTTTTCCTTACGAAGTACAAACTTACGAAGAAAGTCATTTGAATTAACATTCATTCTGAAGTATGAATAATCACAGATGAAAAAAAGGACGGACCAAAAAATCCAAAGAAATCATAAATGTCAGGAAATATGTCGCGCATAACGATGAAATTTAGAAATCATTGGCAACATCATAGAGAATGAATCGTGAAAATGAAAGCATTAGATGGTTTGATGGCACTTATTATCCTCGCTGCTTTCACCCTTCCAATCCCGTCATTTTGAAACCTCTCGTGAAATACAAAAACGAGTTTCCCTTTATTCCTGATACCGCAATCGATTATCAATTCCACCGCCCTCTTTCACGGTGAAGTATTCGATTGATCAGCATTTCAGAAGTACCCCATCGAAAAAGTGGGATTTTCTGCGAACTCACGATTCCTTCCAGGGACTTTATGCGATATGGTTTTCCGCGAGAAAAATGGGCTTTCGTTGTGGTTAGTTACTGACACTCCATCGCCCGACGGGGTTCCGGAAACCATTAATTTTGGTTTCGTTATGTATCCGTGACGAATTACTTTCTTGCTTTTAGTATCCACATACTGAATGCAATTTTATTATCCCTAATCGCTATCGCTATCTCTCGAAATTTCGATTTTCTCGCAAAAAGCCACTACACTAAAGTCTTACACGAAGTACGGGAAAAGGGATGATTATCCTAGTTCGCAAGGAATTCAAGTGGTCAAACGATTAGTAAAAATGTCACCAGACTGAATGAAATTCTGAACAATTTCGTCGAGTCAGTTTAGCACGTGACTGGCACGATTCACCCTTCAGAACCGGTAGAATGTACGCGTTTTAGCAAGCGTACCAAGAAGAGGGAAGAACGAAGAAAAAGCGCGATCCCGATTGAAATTCAAGCGGCGCGTGACCAAACGATTCGTCTTCAAACTTTTTCCTCGCGTACCGTACGCAATCGTGTTCATTCATCTTTCGATCGTTTGTACAAGAATGATTCGACGGAATCGGTTGCAAAGGGAAGCCAGCCAATATGGCTCTCGAAATGATGTATTTTCATATTCTTCATTTGTAACATGTTGACTGCTGCGGGGGTCACGTGCTTTCACATTTTTCAATTCGTTAAGATCTAGATATTGAAGTAAGAGGAGTTAAGTTGGCCTGTTCGTGAATCTCCGATGCACCGGTTGGGTTATCGGAATAACGTTCCGGTAATTGGTGATTCGAAATTGCTGTGTATGTAGTTTTACCGTTTATCGCATCACCGAATATGCCTTAGAATGATGCTTCAATTACGGCGGGTTTACCGTTCACCAGCATTTAGTAGCGCTGTAAAACTCCGTTATAAGAAGTCCAATCTTTCGGCCCGGTATTTATATTACGCCGGGCGAATATCGGCGAACGATTAACGATCTACCTCGACACACCGAACACGATTTCGTTTTACGATAATGGGATAATTTAACCGAAACGTTTCGCACTACCCGCAATGATCTCCAGGGTAATTAACGGCGAAATTAACGCGGTTGTTTTTCGCATTACTACTTCCGACAAGTAGGGCGGCTACGCGAATGTCTTCCGTGTAATGTCGGATAAATTGAGCATGCAAAAAGAAAGAAAAACTATCAAATATGATTGGCGATTTTCCGGTGAATTTAAATTGACGTGAACCTTGTGGATGTCTTATGAACACTGAGGAATTAAATTCGGTTATGTATTAATATTGAAAAGAAGTTTGCATCGCAGTGATAATTAACGGTAATAACTAACCTGTAATTACTTTAACGGAAACTCAACAGGCAATATAAGATTCCCACGAAACCAATATGTCCGTCTTCGAATGGCTGCCATACTTAATCTTGGACGTAAAACTACGAGGCTAGATATGCGATATTTACAACTAGTTACGCAGGTTTACCGTTTCTAGAATTGCAGATCTGCGATACGAGAATTCCTCTTACGAGATAAACGTAATATTTTGTACTAATTGAAATTAGTCGATAGTTTATTTCACCGACGTCGGACAATAAAATATGAATGTATTTATTTGTCTTAATTGTCGGAACTTTTACGGCGCGTCGATGCTTGGACGACTTCAAAACTTGTCACCGTGTCAGGAATTTATATAAAGAAATGTGTGGGATCAAATTTGTCGAGCTATACGGGCGCCGGTATTGTATTAATTAACTCTAATTTTTCCCGTTTATATCCTTCGGAGAATATTATCTTTCATCTGCCCTATCTTTCTCTGCGCTCTTTTTTCCGGTTCCAACCGCCGCGATTTCGTTCAAATTAATGCGCTATAAGCTTAAACCGGTAAACAAAATTTTTAGGTCCGTAATAAATAATCAGGAACAACATATTCTGTACAACTGATCTCAAATATCGCGACTTTCAAATGCAACGGCATACAAACATTTGAAATCACTCGATATTCCGTTTTCTAGAACGTCCGTTTTATGTTGATCTAAACTGCTTCCATGCTTCCATGAAAACAGAATGTAGTACAAGTATAAAAGAAAAAGAAGGAATCATCGTTGCAATTATAGACGAAGTTTCTTGCATAGGTTTCCTTGAAATAACGCTTATCTGGCAAGCCTCTTACCTGAGAGAAATATGGCGGAAGGACGCATCGTTGATCATCGAGACGTGAACTCTGCACTCTCTCGAGTAACTCGAACAAATCTTGCGTGGTGCTCTGAAACGGACAAACGGTGGATTCTTACCTGCTACTTTTCGCAAACATTTAAACAGTTTACTTATAGTAGAAATTCTGCACGCGAAACTCAACTTCCTGTTGAGTTTCAGTTTAGAGTCGTAAGTGTCGTAAGTGTCGTAAGTTCAAGCGTGGAGTGAAACATTTCTATCGCCTACCGGCGCATTATATCTATGCCGCTGAATAAATAAATTCAACAGAAAATTGAATCTGAACAAAAAGTTCAGTTTTGGTTTATTCATCGGCATAGATATAACGAATCTAAACTGAAACTTCAAATGAAGTTGAGAACTCTCGGATTTCTTAAAACTTTTTTAAAACGGGGTTCGAAGGAATTCTTAGAACGTCGAAAATATTTTAGAGCACTTATAGTTAAGTTACTTTTCCTCGAACTTTGTGAATCTTTAGAGCTTCTAGTTAGTTAAACTTCAACGTTATTCATTAGAAATACTCGGGAGAGGTTTAACTATTTGATTGCATCGCAGGAAACAAGATATACTCGATGTACAAACCTTTATTTTCTCCGGGCTGGAGGTTTGGACCTCTTGCCTTTCATCTTCCACGGTGGCCCTCCGGGATTCCGACTCGCAATACACGGACTGCTCGAGTTGCTGCCTCCTGAAAAAATAAACGGAACATGTTCTATTAATAGAACTCATCGACCTCACTGCATTATAAATATCGTCAATATTTATGAGTACATAATAAATGACAAATATCGATGGAATTGAATCAGATGAAAATCGAAGTGTTAAACCAACCCGAAGTGCATTCATTGAAACGAGAAAACCCCACGTAATTCTACCTGGAAAAATATCGTAACGAATGCATTGCCCTACTTCCGGATCCTTTTACCCTATTTAATATATTTCATGCAAAATATTCCATTCCCATAACTCCGTAATATGTTTCGTAAACAGTTTAATATGCGCTCATATTGCTCCTCTCGAAAGTGCTCTTCTACTACCGTGTTTCATTATTCACATTTCATATCTTATATTCATAATTTAATCTTGCATTTTATATCCAACATTGGCCACTCCAGATATTAAAGTTTTAAGAGCATTTTCCGAAAATATTATCCTAGAAAGACATCTCCTATTTCTGGATTCTATTCATCATTCTTTATCAAGACACATCAAAGATTTTGAGTGGGAGGCCAAAATGTAGTATCAGCGTGGCAGATGCGCCGGAAAAATCGAGTTGAAAACGAAGATTACTGGAAAGAAGGCGTCTGAAAGCTTAGAAGGGGTCTGCGGGTTAGTATCTATAAGGAATAGGACCCGTTACGTCACTCGAGTCTCCTTTCCAGCACCCAACAGCACCCAAGTCTCCCCTACGAAGAGTGGACTATCTAAAACGAGTTCGCATCTGCCGCAGATGCTGCCACTTCGACCATCGACCATCGTCCTTCTCTTCTTTCAAATTAATGACTACATTCGAATCTGTTTTCCTGGAACGCGTGCCGAGATACTTCAACTTCGGACTAATTGCAATAATTACTAGTCGGGGTTTGTTTGCGAAGCAATTGAAAGGTAAACAGGGTAAAGTCAATCACGAATCAGTTATATATACATGATTCCTACATGTTTATATTTGATATCATGATGCCTGGGTTAGGTCTGATATGAAATGATATGACATTAATATGAATCCGTTAATGTTTCCGTTGATATATTTAATTATTGATCAAATTGAACCACGTCAAATCCCGGTCTCACAGCTAAGTGCAGTTTCCATTTTCCGATTACCCCGGTGATTACTCATCGATTAGAAAAAGAGAAGCGTTTCGATGATATCCCCTTTCAGATTGAACAACAACAACACGAGCGCATGTCGCCGCGGGATTGCAAAAGAAGGTCGGTGCGCTCGAGAAAGCGAGGTCTGCCTCGACAAGGCAAATCGGCGGACTTCTAAAACGGACTGCAATCTTTCTGCGAGTGGCATTTATCGTCGTATCTGTCGATAATCGCGCATTCCGCTTCGTCGAGTGCCGTAAACGACTGGCAAGGCACACCTCGAATCGCAGGGTGTCGTTCCATAGCCGGTTCGACGGTTTGCAATCGGGACGACTTTGGAACGAGGAAAAAACCCCGACTAGGAAATCTGACCGCGCAACTGCTGCTTATTTCGTCGCGATGCTACTCCAGGATCCACTTGCCTCTCCAAGTGAAGATGGACTGGAGTCGTACACGTAGAAAGTCACGTGCTCCAATCACAGTTACCACCGGATACACCCTTTTTATGTTTTGGAATCGATGCAATTCATTGCACACACTGTACACCGTCTTTTTCTCTTTTGGAATCAACGCGATTCGTTGCACACACTGTGCATCACCTCATATTTCAATATTATATCAATCAAATTGTGCGAGTACCGTCAATGATCCTAAGAGAGAAATGTTACGCTGAGACTGGGAGGATCATCCTCCCTAACAGCTTTCCTATTTTAGAATCAGTAGAGGATACCGTGCAGTACAAGGAACGACTGAGAGATTACATTTTCAAAAAGCTTTATATTCCTCGGAGTATCTAGAATTTTATTTTAATCCGTCTTTTCGGTTGAGCTGGTTTTACAGTTTGCTTTAAATCCTCGAAGTCCTCTGCCTTGGCTCTACGTAAAGCATTCAATTCCCTGAATATTATATTCAAAGAAAACTTGAGTAACAGAGATTTGCGAGTCACCTTTGAAATATCAATGCCTTGGAAGCTCTTGATTATTGAACGGATGTATAATTAGTGAAAACAGTGGAGCTTAACGAACCCTTATAAAAATATTTTAATATTGGTGAGATACGGGCGAATGAAACTAAACCAACATGGCCGGAGTACAGTAAAGTAACCCGAAGGTATCTGTGCAAGGAAGAAGGGCGAAACTACAAAACGACATGTTCCCATAGGATCGGGTTTCCCTGGGAGTTGCACGTGCGTTCGCTTCATGAAATAAAAGGACGGGTCCAATTAAACGAGTTAATTTAATAAGCACTCGTGACGAGGCGGACGAGGCGGACGAGTCCGTCCGCCCGGACGGTAATTTTCCTTCTTTCCTCTTTTTACTTTGCCCGACGAACAAAAAGAAAATTAACCCACGCCAGGCTGAACTTACTAATAAATGTCTCACTTCAGCCTCTGTGCTAGAAACCAGTCAGCTTAAATGGAATATAGTTACTTCGTTATGGACCAATATTCAGATCCATTGTAATCAGTAACCTATCGATAATTGTTGATCTCCATGCAGTTCATTAAAAAGTGGACGATGAAATATGCAAAATTGGCTACAAATGGAAAGTACAAGAATGATATTATTTATTTGTATTAATTTAAATGTGAACAACTTTCGTTATCTCTGACACTTCTCCTTTTTCAAAGAACCAAATTTTTCAGCGCAACAATCCTGTTTGTCTGCTTCCACTTCGAGTCAATTAATAGTAACTATCAAACCAGCCTTAGCCAATCAACGTAAATTCTCAAAAATAAACGGAAAGACAGCAACAGAAATAATTAGAAATATTCCGAAAGTTTCAGTAAAAAATCCTCCCTTTTCACTGGTAGTTAATTACAGCGAAGCTAACAAGTCAGACAAAAGTCCAATCAACCCGGGATACTAAAAATCACGGATGCTCGACGAACCGCAAAGTTAGTCGAAAGGGTGGTCCTTCATTTTTTCGGTGTTTCCCTTCCGGTTTCTCACTTCCCGTAACGGGGACCCACCGAAAGATTGACGGAGAGACAGATGCGACAAAAGGGAACCACGCGTCCTCGCAATGTCACGCATGAATATGTTAATACATAACGGACCCGCGTGCAGTTCTCGGGCACGATGATGGATTGCGAACCTTTCACTCTCTCTCTCCTCTCTTTCTCACTCCTTCTCTCTCCTTCTCTCTCCCTTTTCGCTCGTTTTTCCCCGCTTTCCACCGCACGGTCCCTTGACCGCTACGAGGGCCCTTGTTTTGCATTGTTCGGCCCAATTGACGGCTGATCTTCTTTCGATCCATTGATCAATCGCTCGGATCATCCAATCTAATAGAGTTGTTCGGGCTCCCAATAATATTTCGTCGGAGGCAAGATCGATTTTTTAAGTTTATTATGAAGTTATTATACGCGCGATTAATAATCCATTTTCTTGTATAGAATCAGATATAATAGAGCAATCGAGGAGACCATTCATTTAAAACTAACAACAACAATGAAAATAACAATCACCACTTATTGGAAATCCCCTTACATATGTTATCAAGATATTCCGCGAACCAAGCGAGTCATCCCATTGCGTTCATAAATATTTGATAACCAGGAAGGAGTCATAATCCATCACGATGGATGTTCAGAAAAGCGGCAGCCAGGTTTGTTTTTCCACCCCTCGGAGCCCCTCGCGAACAACTTCATTAGGATGCATGGAAAATCGTAGAATCGATCAGCCGATATATCAAAGGTTTGACGGCCGTTTCCTATTGTGATTTATGAATGGTAAGTTTGCCAATATTAACGACACTGTTTCCTATGGTGGCCAGTTTTCAATGGGCCGGCAAACCCCCTACTTGTCGTCCTGTGAACCCACCGTTGCGAATTCTTCGATCGAAATCTTGCGCAATTTTCCTTCTCTCCACCCACGTGCTCGACATCGAGAAGGATCGTGAAAAACACATCCAACCCAGCCGTAGGTTCCGCCATATTTCTCTTTCGTGTTTATTACCACCGGCCGAGTATAAACACGCGAGTATATTGCCACATACTCCACCCATTTTATTCCCAACGAAATACGTCCTCTTTTTATGCTCTACTTTTAATATCGTGGAACTACGATAAACGTCATTTTGATTTTCTCCTATCTAGTTTAACGTAACATTTATATGGTAATTTTTTCTACGAGCTATTATGTTTCGTGCAACTGGAACATTCGAAATTTTCGAGGACTTGAATATGGAACGCTAATATTTGCGATATTTGCGATATTTCGCTGTGCGCGGATCGAATGAAATTCAATTGAAATAGTTTAATATCCATCGATAGTGAAACAGAATATGAAACATAAATAACAGCACTTAAATAAACACAAACACATAATAGAAACGATAATACGAATGAAATAAAATAGTTTGGGCTGCCAACGAATATGGTAAATTAATGATCATTTAACACGAGGTCAACGACTTGCAGGTGTAAAAATGACTGGATTCCGTAAAAAAACCACTTCAGCCGCGAATCCTAAGCAAACACGTGTACTTAATCCTACGAGAGAACACACTTTTTTCCAGCGTATCTCGAGGGCCAGTAACAGCAATTAAACCCTTTCTGGGTGAAGTCATTGTCGAGCGAGTAACTTCACCCCTGGTGCTAATTTATATAAAAGACGGAGCAAGCGGGAATACAATTAAAGCGGAATTAACATTCCACCGCAAAAAGTTCGTTCGTCTAGGTCGTGTGTTTGGACAGAGGGTACACCGAGGAGGAGGAGGAGGAGAGAAAAATAATAAACAGTGGCCCATCGTAATTTCGGGGGGCCTAGGGGGTCTCGAGGGGTTGACAGGGTCGTGATATATGCGGAACCCCGAGTCGAGCATATGTCGCCTTCTGCCTTTAATCTACGCCAGAGAAAAATATATGAGATGTCCGCTTTCACTATCATTTCTCCCTGTCTCCTACTTACTCTCTCCTTCTTTCTATCATGACACACGTGTACAGTGAACTCGGAAAATATTCGTACGTTGCATTCTTGCGAACTACCGTTGGATTCTGGAAAGAGGGCACACCGTGGAATTTGGGTCCACGGTGTTTAAAAAAAATATTAAAAATCGTAGCGTTTCATTTTTCGAGTTTCCTGACTCGCATTGCACAGTAAACATAATTAAATCGTTGAATTTATTTGTACCAGCCTTCTTCATTTTAAGACACGTACATATAAATGTGAAAATATGGCTGAATGAAATCCGATCACTTTTGTCAGCCACTGTATGCGCGCATCACTCGAGGATCGCCCTTGCATTAGCATAGGACCATATTTCTTCGTTCATTACCATTATTATGAGTATTTCGGCATTGTTCGGAGGGTAGAATGCAACGCCTGCTTGGTCTCCCGTTGACATTTGCATCGCGACAAAGAGAGCATTCACGCCTCTCTCTCGAAGGGTACCCTCGAAATTCACCACTCCACAGAGAAACAGATTACTCGGATTCTTGATATCGACAGAACCTAACGCGTTATTGAACACCTCCATTACTGAATGGAGTACCGTGCAGAATTATTAGGAAGCAGGATATCGTAATCCACAATAGAGAGAAATACGAGAGGTGCTCGTGGAAAGCGAACACTGCATTTTCGAAGGTAATATTTCGGGCAATCTGTGCCATCGGCATGTTTCGAAGTAAAATGTCCTTTCACTTCTAATTAAACTTGGAACGTGGCGGTGCTTTTAAGGTTCTACAAATTCCGCGAAGAATTAATATCGTGCAATAATGATAGAAAATTATGTCTTTAAAATAGGTATCATTTAAATCTTTTTTAAACCGTGACAATACTTTGTTAAAGTATATCATGCACAAGTAACTTGTGCCTACAGTGTGCAATACGTCAGATACTAATAATACCGATAATTAATGCGGCCTAATTTAAAATGGGAAATGAGTCAGACATGACGAGAGTGTAGGACGCAAATATGGTCCGTCCTATGACCTCGTAAACAGGAAACTGCATTACATTTGCATGCAGCATGGAAGCTCGAGGAATTATAGCGCGCGAAATTTTATTAGGCTACTTGTCCATTGCGAAATGCCGCGTCCGAAAAATAACGATATTATAAAAATCAACGAATTTATCATTAAAACGAAATAAACAGCTGACCATTATTAATTTGGATGACTTATCAAATTACCTATGAAACTCATTTAAAATTGCACATTTACATGCTTGATGCCATCGCTATGGATGACGGCCAGGCAAATGTGAGGCGAATGCTTATCAGAAGGCAGACGGCGTAAAATCAGATATCTTTTGTTTCGATCGAGATCGCGGAACATGGCTTTCGATCCTCGTATTTAAAGATGGCCCACCAGCAGACTATTAAATTATTCGTTCGAATAGCGACACGCGTCTCGATGGCCTGGACACGCAAGGACGATTAACAACGGAACCTCCATATGCCGAGTCATCAAGATTCAACCTGGAATTCATTATCGTTGGTGACCACTTTCGATTCGATAACGTGCTTGCTCACCTTTCATGTTTTAATTACCTGTCCCGGCCGAACGAAAGACATATCGCGCTATAAAATTACTTTTATAGCTTGTATTGTATTACGGTGTTTTGTTAAGCGTCCTACTTTTACAGTTAAAGACCGATCTACATAGATATCTGTGCACTTCGAGATAAGTTTTATAACTTTCCTGAAATTTATGTAGCTAATATATTACGATAACAAATTACACGTTGATTAAGTTGTAGTTTATTGGCGAATGGTGATAAGAGAGGCAAATCCTAATTCAAATTTATTTCAAATAAGACAAGTAAAATGTTGAAAAATTAACAAAGCATCGGTGGTACTTAAATAGAGAGTTTTTCCATTCTGAGTTCGGAAAGTTTTGCACAAAGAGAGTTCTTAAACTCGGGGGATGTTTTATGCTTGTAGTAAGACAATTTTATTACTCTGGGGGGAACTAAAATCCGCTATTTAAAAAAGTTTACTTGATAAAGAAACTAGCCCTAACATCCTAAGAACAATCTCATCAATTACCAAATTCATTTCTACATATTTATATGCTATTAAAAATTTGTACGCGTAAAGCAATTTAGAATCACGTCGATGAGCCAATACTTCATTGCTGTGGTGTAATTTCTCTATTCGCAAACTACGCGAAAATCAGTCTCGCTAAACATCTAAATAGTTCCAACTAACATTCGATTCACGAGAGTTTACATCACACGTTGATTCACTCGGGAAATTCATTATCGCGATGAAGTGAAGTCCATCGCGATGTTAATTTGAGTGACGATGAATGTGCGATGCCGGCTTACAAGGCGTGTCCGATTGACGCGTTGAAATTTCCGCTTTGAATGCGGCGGAACGTGCCACGGCACCATTATTACAGTAATCCAAACTTATTTACACTTTGTTATATTCCCATATGGCAGATTGCGAGATCAGTTTACCGAATGCCGTCTAATAATTTCAACGCTTTGTGCTTGACTTCCATTGCACCCCTAAACTTCAGGCTGTTGGACACACTTTTACAAGCATATTGCGGTAGCTTGCGATATTTTATGATCCCCCAACCTTGCCACGATATACATACAAATGTCTGTTTTGGAGAATTTAAATGAGATATATTCTGATAATTAGACATACATCCTTCCAATTCCGATCATAATCGGGCGCACGTGTCTGTGGAATTTTTAAATACGCTCGTTTTTACCCCCTGCAACGAAGTCTACAAATAGAATATATTCCTTTACACACCCCATTTTGCGGTTTCCATCTAACTTGATAAGTATGGTTGATAAGAGCACCGTTGAATGCTATTTTTCCATGAATTATTTATCAAACTTAATTAAACAATTTATAGTATGGACTTCTACGAAAATGGTTACCCATCTTCGCGATGAATATGATGGAACTACAGTTAAATATTTTCAACGGAAAAATTCACGCGAATGATACAAGTATTTCTATGCTGAATGATAAACTGGCGATTTTTTACGGCTAATCTCGTTGAATCTTGAGTTTTTCGAAATACTGCACTTTAATGTGTTAAGTATGAGCCATTACATAACGAGTAGTGGAAACTGGTCAGTGGATCCATTGTAAGCGTGGAGTAATGATAATCGACGGGGTGTACGGCAGGCTGGGCACTTTGTGAGTCATGCATCATCATCCTCCGGAACAAGCATGGGGTTTATCATTGTGGGCAAGGGAGTTTCGACAATTCATATTTTCATATTTTTCGTAGCCCCCGCTCGTGCTTTTCTATTCTTCGATTTACGTGAATGACTCAATGTCGCTCGGAGACATAATTGAGTTTATTTAAATGCACCGTGCACTTTGAAGTACACCGACATTTATACGTCTATTAAAACTGGAACCACCGATTGTTAACGTATACCTATTTCCATTGAAAGGTTCAAATTGTTTTGTTTTTTTTTCAAATTATTTTCTCGTGATTGACAATGAATGCGTGAAAGTACATTTTCAAATATTTCTCCAACTTAATCACCTACCACCTCATACTGACCCCCATAGAACCCCATGCTACGAGACTCGAATAAATTCGAACCATATCGTTCACACAACAAACAAACTACCAGCATCTCGCAGCTAACATTTGAATGACAATCAACCCAGGTAAGAAAAAATCCGGGAAGCAAAAAAGATAAGTTCCAGTATTGGGAGGTAGCTGAAGGCTCACCGCAGGGGTCGTTTCCGATGATGATCTCCCGAGGGGGGTGCAACTACGTCGGATGACGCCTGACTCACAAAGTGCCCACTGTCCCGATTACGAACATGTAAGCTTTCTTATATAGGGTGGCACGAAATTCATGATCTATCACAAAGATGTAGGTTTTTTGCATGGTATTAATACTTAATATAATAAAAATAAGAAAAGAAAAAAAAGGAAGATCAGCGCGTGTTTAGTGAACATTTAAGTCGTTCGAGTTGACCTTCTCAAAAACGAGAAGAGGGTTTGATGGAAATTTTCAATGCAAACGTTGAACCACCCTGTATAAATGTTCGGCATGGTCGTTCAGGGGTAGAAAGGGGAGGGCAGGAGGGTTCGGTATGAACGTCCCTGGACAGGCATTATGTTCCACGGCGACGGAATTGCGGTTACGCTCTACGACTCCATTCACCGAGATTACGTGCTCGATAACGTCTGTTTGCCGCAAACATGACTCCCTCGTACGGCATAATCGGATTGATTTAATAAAGCGGAATGGGGATGCTTGCAGCCCGATGTGTTACCTGGGTCCTAGTTTACGGTTTTAAAGCTTACGCTTTGGGGGTGATTGTCTTGTCTCCTGACTTTGGACCTTTCGACCGGGGGGACAGAGATTAAACTCGACATTAAGTTGTCCACATGGTAGAGGGTTGAAAGTACTGGTCAATTGTTGTTAGAATCAGATGCAGTAAGATGTTAACAGATTGTTGACACAGCTTAACAACGAGCTTTTAAATTGTCATTTTCCATTTACCTCGCCGAGTTTATTTCTCGATTTTTTTGTGAGAATAATAATCCAACGAAATTATTCAACGAATCGAACGACGGAGATTAGACCCTCGGATTCGGATCCGGCAGTCTATCAAAGATCGGACACCGATTGGTCCTGCGACATAATCCGATTTATTTAACTTGGCTAGATTTCGTGTATCCGGAATATTCCTCTATGGAATTCACCGTAATTCATTGGGATTCGACGGTTTTATCGTCCAGGTGCGGATTGTTAGTTCTGCCTGGATTACCAGATTTCGGTTGCATTTGCGACCGCACTGCTTAATCGACAGTAAAACGCGGGGTTAAATGCTTCACTGTGAACCAATGACTTGGATTAAACGAGTTTCCCTATTACAATATAATAATTTACTAATCTTTATGTTCCCTAAGCTTCGAACTATCATGCGCTTCATTGGTTCCATTATTATCACAGAATCTCGTCACTCTTATATTTTTATGATATTATTAACCCGCTTAGTACCCTGCAATTTTTATATGTACCATTCGGATATATCTTGGTAATAAAAACAAAGTGTGCAGAATTTTTCCATGATGTTTCACCGGGCAAAGTAAGCTCGTATTTTTCTAAGTTTCGATATTTCGATATTATTTGCAGTACACTCGATTCCATTCTTATTTACGATCGTCTTTTCTTCAGATTCTCTTTTATACTACCAGTTTTCCTATCTCTGTCTCTCGGTAGCAGCTTCTGGCAGCATCAGAGGGCAACCTCTCGTCCGAGATAAGCTCGGCCTAGCCACTTAATTGCTCGTTTCCTGCCCAGAAGCTGAGCCAACTGAATGACCTCTTCTTTTCAAAAGCGAACCTCTCGCTGCGTGTTTTGGCAGCCATGCTAGACGAATATTTCACTCGTGTTTTGGGTTATTTTGGTTGGGATGCATGTTGCAGATCGGAGGACAATGATAGAAGTAGAATAAATGAAAAGGTAAACATTGACCAGGGAATTGAAATAGTTGTTCAACTTAAATTACAGAAACTCTAATCTTCATGCTACAGCACCTTGATAGTGATTTCTGAGCTGATAAGAATACGAGTTTTTAACAATAATAATTTCTGTATTAATAAAAACGTAAGAAAATAATATTTTATATCAAGACTTCTCGAGAGAGACTTCTAAAGATAAGAAATTTCACTTAAATTTTAAGTTCCCCAAATTACTTCTGATTAGAGACAATAAACTTCTGATCCCGCGTTATTCCGACGACACTTTCTTATCAGTAAAGAAATAAAGTCACACATAAAAAGGAGCACCAAGAATTTAAATATCTGTACTTAAGAAGCTGCGTTCAACTCATCTCATCATTTATTAATCGCGCAAACTATCCCTATGATTCACGAATTCATTTGCATAATTAATCAATCAATATCAATAGCGAGCGCGCAGCCTGATAAACACAATCGAGCGGAATAATGAAACCATTTTAGAAAAGAACTCCGAAAGATGTAAAAATGAATGAAACATTCTGTAATCTCGTACGGAAAACAACATTGAAATGGTTAGCGTGATGACGAAGGAAGCAGATGTTTAATTAATTCCTCACTTTCATTGCTCCTCTGATATTCTCGTGCTCCGAGACGGCAAGTGATGACGCGATACTTTGAAAAACATGATCTTCGTGGATCTTTGACCTCCTATCTTAATTCCGTTTAATTTTCCGTCGCGTTCTAAATTCCTGTCTCATCGTGTCACCCCTTCCGGTCTGCCTGATGAATGACGATCCCGCGAAATATTCGATGAAACATTTCTTGGAAACATTTATGTTCCTTTTATATTACATAATAAGACGCGAGAGAAGATAAGATATTAATTGGAAATCTCGAAGTTTTTATAAAGTATATCTTTCTATTTCTGTAAACATGTATGATTTTACTTATTATCACTCAAAGTTAGTACCAAAATGCTGAACGGTATAACGTCGAAGGTCATTGCCACAGGGATTACACGCAAATTTTGGAAAGCGTCACGATTTCACGGTCAATTTTTCGAAAATGTCCGACCGGCATATGCTAGCTTTTGAATTCCCTTTCCCCGCGTTGTAATTTATGCGCTCTGTCAGGTTTTCTGGGTGCACACTTTTTGGGGCAGTTTCATAGAAACCGTTAATAAAATAACTACATTTCCCTCTGCGTATTAAATGACATTTAATATAATGATATGTCAAGAAAATTCTGCACGAATTTCTTTTTGAAAAATCTTGTATTAAAACATCTTAGACACACCTGTTGATTTCTCGCGGCACAACGATTAATATTAATGAAACGCATGATAGAAACCTGTCAGAAACACGTGCGACAAAGTGCTGTATCATTGTTTATCATTGTTTCATTAATGTCGCGGTTAATTTGGAAGGTTGAAATCGTGAGGGTTCATGTCGTAAAAGTGGGGTACGAAATGCGGCGAAGAACAGCCGGTTAGAAATGGCACGTTTATAAAATGTGACCTCCTCGTTTTCGGCCACCCTAGTGTCAAGTTAAGCCTCTGGTAATCCGCCCTCGTGATCCGCATATATTCGAGTCGAGGGTTGCTTCGAGTCGGCAGTTACTAAAATCGAACACGGATCTCCATTGGTCGGAAAAAGCCGAGGAAAAGGATGATTTAGTGGTGGCCCGCATTTTGGGGGGACACGCACGATTTCGAGCCACGTGGGCGGAACATGAGGATATTAAATGCAAAGGCGCACGTGGCTCTCGGCTTCATATTGTGCCCCGTAAGAAACCTTCGAGAACCCTATCAATATATATTTCACTGGATAATCCTTGCTTAATTCGTAATAATAAGATCCGTCACGCTTAAGACTCGACGTGTATATTCCGGAAATTACATTATCGTATGCTAATTTCGAATGCGATGGATTTAATATGCCGAGTAATTCCTAATAATTGGATTCGCGTCCATTAGAATTCGTAATTGATGACACTTATTAAAACTATAGTAGAATGAATTCATTTAACTGAATTAATATTGGTCGTTTTGTGCAATTAGTTAAGGAGTATATCCATCCTAAAAAAGCATTCTTTTCTGGGTTAAGTTTCGCGTAATTTTCATCACAAGGCGTTTCGATCGTTGTCCCATTTCACGGTGATTAATTCAAGGCAAGACGCGAGGGCGCCTTGGCTTCTTAACTTTATTACATCGCGCCGATATTATTATCTCGCGTGGTTTTCGCAGAAACGCGGAATAATGGAACAGAATGGTCCATTGTGTAATACCAGTGACGATTCCACGCATCTCCTTCCCAGAACTGGTGCAACCAGTCAACTATGTGATTTCCTTTGCGTGACTTATGAGTAACACTTTTCAGGATGTAAAGTCGGTGTTTAAAACGTACGCTACCACAGCTTGAGAGGGAAAAAGAAAAGATGTTAAGAAAAAAGATAGTGAAAAAATGATATAACTGGAGTCTTATCAATGTTCGCCGGTATCAAGAGAAAGCTCTAACATCCTAAACTTCTCGGTCTCCGAGAAACCGATAAAGTTCGCGGAGAGAAGATCTCTAGCCATAAATCATTTGAACCATTACACGCAAGGCCACACAACATTGTAATAAATAAATGCGATAATGCAATGGACAAAGAATTCAATTATATCCGAGCTGTCCTACGGCATGGCACGAGCGAATCTTTAGAAAAACCGGGAGACCACTTTCGTTCCACTCGATCGAGCATACTTATTTGTTTCCCCTTACAAGATCGTGTTATGAGCAAACCATTTCTTTCTTTTTATGCTACTTCTTCGAGAGGTACATGCACCGTTCAGCATTCTTTATGTATGCACATTAAAGGTAAAGCAATAATCATAATATATTGCAACGAAAGTTCTGCTTTTTCCCAAGAAGAGAGCACGGTCTCGAGGACTTCCGGTAGCACGATAAAATCACTTTCCTAGGATCCCAGGTTCAATCGAAAAATCTAGCGGATGCTGGGACGATCGACAGTGGTTCGATTCATTCTCGGCTCGGAGGTGAAGGAAGTGAAAGAGGAACGAATCCCGACAGACTTTAAGTGAGATGGGGAAAAGGAAAGACAGTCCGAGACAGAACTCTGGCAGCTGCAACTTGTAGAATTCAAGAAGAGATGAAGACAGATGAAGACAGAGGAAGACAGAAGAAGATATCAGAAACATACGGCCACTTGTTCTCGTCTTACATATTAATTTATGAATACGTTCTTTCGACGTCCGTCCTACTTGACTATGAATCTATGAATGTTTCTGGAGTTTGCATTAGTTTGCAATGCTGCGTCCAGTCCAAATACCATTAACGATTGAAATGTTTGAGTTTCAATGTAGGAAACAATACGTACATGCTTCTTATAGAAACCCAATACAATAATCTCACAATGAAAGAACACTTCTACGACTCAGCGAAGCACCATAAATCAAGAAGTAATTTTTCACCGACAAATCGTTCTTCTTTCAAGTTCAACGCATTTTCCCTGAGTGACTAATCCATGAATGTAGCAGCGGCCAGAAATAACCCTTCCGCATGATGTTTCCTAGCCGATTAGGAATGTGCACGATACCGATGACTCGGAACTTTCCTTTCAGCCCGAACAAGCAGAAAACGCAGATCGGCAAAGCGAATGAAAAGATGCGCGTTGCGCGTGTTCACGTAAATGATGACGTTTTCAGACCCCTAAGAATTACGAGCATTAGTGCCGATTTAGTCGAAGGGAAAGGGGTGACGCAGGTATAAAAGGGCAAACATCGGATCCTTCGATCCCTTCCTGACTTCTCTAATGCCTGTCTACTCATTCAAAACTCTGTTAAGCCGGACAACGAAACTATAAATTTCATCGTCGCCACCCTTCAATCTCCACGCTCCTGCAAAACGTCCCGCGATAACGAGTACCTTTTTAGACCTGTATTTGACACGTTCCACCATTTTCCTACCATTATAATTATATTACCAATCCCTTCCCCTGCGAAGGATACCTTGGCTTCCTTGTGATTATTTATTAGACAGCCCGAATTATGCACATATGGTGTAAGTTCGAGGAGAAACCTGGATCCGAATCTATGCCGTCGATTATAAAATGCATATGCATATGTGCACAATTCTTAATTGTGAATAGTTGAACATTTTTACCGATTATAATAACTATGGTATATTGATTTTATATTAAGTTCTTATTAAGTTTGAACAATTTAATATTATTATTAATATTCATTTAAATGACTATATTACGAGGTCATTTAAATCGAAAACATGTACCGTTTGAAATGTCGGAGATAAAATCAATGCAATTGGAGAAATCAAGTTTCACAGGCATAGATTTGAATAGTTCAAATAATGATATCAGTCGCGATTAATTCGACGGGTTTCGATATTATTTGCATTGCGGATCATAATTTCGAGCCGGGGAGAGGCGAGGGGTGGCCGGTGTGTCGCAAATCGCGCACAATTGTAATCCGATAGGGAAAAATTGGAGACCGGGAAGGGCCGGCTGGAATTCTCAATTCTCTCTCGTATCCGCGGCTATGTAAATAGTTTAAGTGCCCGGTCTACGAGATGAATATTTATGGCAACGGTACGCGGGATATCGCGAGAACCTCGAATTACCATAATTCTGTTTGCTATTGCTATTGCAATATTTCACTGTGCCGTTTTGTGGATATAATGGCTTACGACACGGGACGACATATTCCGTTGGATCAAAGGGGAATGATCGATCTCACCAGGATATCTGGTACCGGACGAACCTTTATTCCTTCGAAAGTGTTCTATTAACACATTGTTGTCGCGAGACGCGACTGACGCCTTTTGTTTTGAAAGCATTGACCTGAGACCAAGGTTCACGACTTCTACAATTCATGATGTTTAATCGATATCGTTTAATTGATATCGAGATCTTTCAAGCCATAAAACTGACAGTATTCACGTTGCTCTTCGTTTTCCAAGTGAAAAAGAAGGAGAGTGGAAGACGATACTGGAATGAATTCACGCGTCTACTCAAATAATTATGCTCCCCTTGAAGGAACTTCTCAGAGAAGAAATACATTTCAAGGGAATATCGGGTTACATCCAGCATTCCGATTTCCGGCGAAAGGTTCATCCGGAATCCAGCGTGTAAATTTAAAAGTAAAGCGTGCTATGCTGGGGTGATCGGAAGTAAAAGGAACATAGAGAAAGAAAAGAAGTGTGGGGGAAGGGACAAAAAAGGAAAAGATGAACGAGTTGATCAAACCCGTAATCACAATTTACGAACAAAATATTTATGGACTGTCATTTCGTAAATTACCGCGAGATTACGGCTCGTTACGTGGCTTCATGCAAAGCTGACGGTGCTCGTAGAAGCTCAGCCAAGAATATAACGGGCTCGCTCTAAACTCTTAACGACATTCACCGTAGGGGAAGAATATCTTCTACCAACTTAAATTACGAACCCTTAAAAATCTACCGAGAGGGGGAGTACCACAGTACTGACCTATGGCAGAATAAAATATAGCACACCGCGTACGGTATGCAACGGAAATGCAGTAAACTATAACAACGCATAGGTCTATGCTTTAACAAAATATAGTATGTACATTAATTTTCTCGTCATTGCCGGAGCCAAATTTATAAGTATCCCTGATATTATTAGTGATTGTATTCATACATGAATATCCGGCATGATTTAATGCCAATTAAAGGAACAGTTAGAATGACACAATTACAACTTTATGTTGCAATAACTTATAGGAGCTCATTAACGAATATATTACACCAACGTTAAAACACTTGAACGTAAAACCCCACATTATTATCAACTAACGGTGAACAAATTATAGAGCATAAATACTAGGAACATTACTCCATTAAGGTAGATTCCAATAATAAACTAAATCTCACGGGATCATATCATAAATACAACGAACGAACGTGTAAATAACGAGCAGAAACTATTTCGAAATAAGAGAACCCCATATAAAATGCAAGTCACGAGAATGGGAATCTAGGGATTCCACGAACAATTTATCATTAACGATGTCTACTTCGAGGAGAATTATCGAGTACTTAGAAACCGATATTAATCTCTCGGCAAATGGAGGTCACGCTAAAACGAGTTGATTTTTACAAGCTATTAGATTTGTACAGTTTCGCATGAAATTACCGTAATTCCGATCTGTGATCCCGTAAGGTTCATTGCGAGTCTTGTAACACTGTATTTACGCCACCACCGTCAATTTAGAAGTGTTTCCTAATGAATGTTTATCTTTGTTTAGTCGACCATGGGATTATTGGTATTTTCGCGAGTCAGGATGCGCAGAAGTGAATATTAGGGATACATCATCTCGCGGAATTTATGGGGAGTTATATCGCAATTAAACACGTGCGTCGATTTACGTAACTGTTAAAAGTAATAGAAATCGAGGAACATCGTGTACACGGTATAAGCTCAGATAATAATTAATAATTGTAATAATACACGATTTTAAATAATCATTTCCATCATAGAATAAGAAGGCGATTGTTCGTGTGACAATACATACAGGTTTTAGAACAAAGTAAACCTGATATATGTTCAAGCATCAAATTAAGTCCCCGATGAGCAAACTGTTTAACTCCACTCATCGTACAGGTATTAATT